>JANHGO010000020.1:14893581-14982315 GCA_024606505.1 Aquila spilogaster
AGAGACTTGTTACATATTTATGTGGACTTAGACATTGCCACCCTGCATGGGGCATTCTGTGTGTCTGGCCACAAGGAGCGGGGCCGGGGCGGGCACCGCCTCACTCCGCAGCCGGGGCTCCTGAGGCAACTCCAGCCCCAGCCGTGCCGGCAGCAGTTCCCGCACCCCGCGGCATGGACGGGGCTCAGCCTTCTCCCTCGGGGCGGCGCTGCCCCAGCCGTGCCCGATAAGAAAGGCGGAGCGGGGCCGCGGTCGCGCGCAGACAAAAGCTGCGGCGCTTCCTGCCCTCCGCGCGGAGGGGAGCGGGTGGGTGCTGGTTTCTGCGCTCCTGCGGGCGTCGCGAGCGCCTTTCTCGGCCGCCGCGGGAGCTGCGCAGGCTGCCGGGGAAAATGGTTTTCCTCCGGGGCAGCGGAGCGTGGGGAGCGGGTCTGGGTGCGGTGCTGCTGCTCGCTCTGTGCCCCTGCGCTGCGCCCGAGCCCGGCGGCGAGGCGGTGCCGGAGGGAGCCTCCACCCTGGCCTTCGTGTTTGATGTGACCGGCTCCATGTACGACGACCTGGTGCAAGTTGTCGAGGGGGCATCCAAGATCCTGGAAACGTCGCTAAAAAGACCCAAGAGGCCGCTTTACAACTTCGCCTTGGTGCCTTTCCACGACCCAGGTAGGGGTTTCTCCCCTGAGGGCGCGGGCGGGGTCCGGGCAGGGTCAGGGGCGCGGGGGCTCCCCCGCCAGCCGAAGCAGGGAGCGCGGCGCGCGCCGAGGTGGGCTCGGGGGCGGGAAGGAAAGGCAGGGAGCCCGGGAAGGAGAGCAGAGGAGGTCCTGCTCAGGGCTGGCTTTTGTGGAAGGTTGGGTTTCCTGCGCTTCCACGGGCCTGGAGCGTAAATATTTCTGTCGCATCTCGGCCGTGCCTGCCACACGAGTCTCTCCGCTGCGGTAACTTCCCAGGACCCAGTAAAGTTTTCCGGACCCCCTCCTTGTCTCCGTGCAGACAGATACCAGCAGACCTTCCAAAAGCCTTCAGGATAAAGTGAAGCGGACACTAAGTGCGTTAGGGCATCAAGTACTCCTCTTAATAATTCTAACACGAGCTGAAGTGGCTTCAGTGACCTTCTGTCCTAGTAGAGAGCAGGCATACTAGTAACAAAGCTACCAAGTTTTTTTTCAGTACCCTTCTATGTGAATACACTTATGAACGTACATAATACAGTTGCACTTTTCCTCCAGTCTTGTCCCATGTTTACATTGAGAAACTTGCACTGAAATGATCCAGGAGCTTTACATGATGTGTTTTTTGGTTTGGGTTCTTCTTTCTTTCCCTCGTTTTACCTTTTTTGTTTTTTTTTCTTTCTACTGTACATTGTGTGTTCCTCTCTTTCAGCATCTGTTTTCTGTTCCTGTCCAGTCCCTTTTCTCTGGCTTTCTTACTCTTTCCTTGTCAAATATCTTCTGGTGACTTGAAGAGGAAATAGGAACAGGGTGCCCCAGGCTGGTAATGTAATCACAAAAGGGTCTGTTTATGTACCTCACTGTTTTCACCTTTGGGGTCACTTTCTTTTTTTTTCCCTCTTTACCTTTTTGTTATTTTATGGAACAAACATATATGGGACTTAAAAAGCATCATGCCACAGAAGTAAGCAAGAAGGAAAATATTTTGGTCAAGTGTAGAGCCTAGAACTCTTACATCCTTTTGGAGAATCAAGCTGGTAGTTCTCCTTGGAGCTCTTTCTCCTTGGATGTTGCAGAAAATCAACGTGTTGGGCTGGGAATGTCTTGGGTTTATTTTCTCTCCATAACCACACTTTATACATCTTCCCTTTCTGCTCACCAAAGATTCACTATAAGAATTGGTAGTTCTCTTTTTTTAGAGGGCTTAGGTATCTATACCAACCATGGGAACAAGAAGATGATCTTGCGTGGTGCACTTTTAGTTTGCAGGTTTGTGTGGATGGTCCTCTGTTCCTGTGTGTCCTTGGTAGAAAAAAGTTCCAGGTTTTGTATCACAAGTAGTTCCAATACTTAGCTTTCATCACAGGCTGCTTTCAAATTCTTTGTTTCAATAGTTAATTTCTTCTTTCTCATCCCACATGTTTTCTCTTCCTCATTCAGTTTTTCTTCTGCACGTTTTTACCTTTTCATTCCTTTTCTCCCATCTCCCTGACCTTCTTGCTTCCATTGGCTCTCCAGGATCTTTGCTTCTGTTAGACTGATTCTTTTAATTATGCTTTACTGTACCACCACCTTCTTGCTCTGTACATACCTCACCAACAACAAATCTGCTGCCACCTTCCTCCAATTCACATTTTTCCCCCTCACAGACTTTTTGCTTCCTTGCCTCTTCCCCCATTCCCTCTCTTTCCACAGGAGATTCCTTTCCTTGGCAAATGTTAGATTTCATTCAGTAGAGTAACTGAAACTTAAACCTGCAGAGAGCTGACCTATACAACAAAGAACTGCAGGCAAACATATATTGGTGTATCCTGTTACGTGTCTCTATATGGAAGTCCAACTTCCTTGCACAGCCAGAGGGGGCCCTACTTTTTAGCATGATGGATAATTTGTGAGGTCATAAAGCTGTTTGAAAGTGGAGAATGTATAATTTTAAACACAATTTTGTCTTAGTTTCTGAAAACTATTTCTGTGTGTCCTTCTTTGAGTTAGAAGGACCCTTCACAGTCCAGTGTCTTGAATTTTGTGGATGTAGCAGTTCAGACTGCTGGTAATCTGGTATTTTACATCTGATGATGACCAAGCCTAGGCACTTGAAAAGAAATGCAAGAAATACTGTTGTGACCAGTTCAACATCTTTTTTGAATCTATAGAGAAGTAACTTTTCTCAAAAACCTAATTAAAAAAATATTGCTTGGCTTGTATTTCAGAGTGTCCAATTTGTTTACCTGGTGTTGTTCTGTCTGAAGACTGCTCAAATAAATTGATGAGATTTACCCCCCCCTCGCCCCAAGTTGTCTGGTTATTTGCTCAACTGAGAATTTTTCTTCAAAAAAGAACTTTCTATGTAGCTGCCCCACAGACAGACTTTCATGATGTTTTTGTGGGGTACTGTGGTCCATGAGGCAAATGGGACTCTACAAGGAGTGCAACAGTTGGATCTCGAATCCAAGGAGCTCTTTGTGTAAAGCTGTCCTAATCCAGATACACTCTTTATTGATAGGTAATTACAATTTAAAGTTGGTATGGATTTGGCTTTTAACTCCATTGTTTTCTTAATTTATGTTGCACAGTGTATGCTGAACAGTGCCCCAGTCATTCACTTTGCAGCACTGCTTGATTCATACTGGTTAGTGAAACAGCTCAAGTGCTTTCTAAGTACCATAAAGAAAGAGCTGTTGACAAGGAGAGTGTATTCAACAAAACCATATAAGAATCTTGTCTTGGAAGGGTACTTGACATCACACAAGGTACAGCTGAATTATTTATAATTTTAGTTATTTAAAAATCCTCTCATATTCTACTGGACTACATTGTTACCAAGGTGCTGCATATTAATGCCGCATTGTGATATGCCAACACATTGTGGCCTTTGGTAGATTTAAATGTAGTGTTATGACTATTGCAATGGTATTTTGCTCAGAGTATGACGTTTTGGTAAAACAGTAATAATTAAAATGTGTATATTTTTTAGTAACAAACCTGAGGTTTTTGGCATAGAGTTATGGCCTACAGAAAAAATTTGTAATGGATTTCGCATTCTGATACCGCTGTACCATCTGGTGGTATGCTGAGATCTCCATTTTGAAAAAGCCTTTTGTTTTGGATTCTACTTCATGTGTAAGCATGTCCAATGCTTTAACAGATTACAGGAATTTTTCTGTTGTGGTTTTTCAATGCCTAAAGATGATCACAGAAGTTTTGTAGATAGTGAAAAGGCTGTTGACAAAGAAATCTCTTGCCAGACTTGTGTTCAATGGAAAAACTGGAGGGGAAAAAAATAAGTCCCAAATTAAGAAGAATTGGCACAGGAAGATTTTGAATTGAAGCTAAAGCTTAAGATCAGCAAATGCTTTTGTTGTTCTGTGTTGTGGGTCCTGATCTCCTAACTCCCATTGTATCCTGTGGAAACGGGACTGGACTCAAAATGTCTTTATTTAACATCTGTGGCCAGCTTTTTTATTTTTCCTTTATGCCATTAAGGAATTTTGGAATGGAAAATAAGCTTAAGAGGACAAATTAATCCCTAGTATTTTTCTGTAAAGCTAATGGAATTATACCAGTAATAACTTTGACTCCGTGTGATTTAATCCAGCATTCCTTTAGTGTGAATGATTATTTTATAGACCACACTCCAATAATATTAATTACAAGAAAAATGAAGGGAATATATAACCTCTGGACTCCCTAGTGCACAGGATGATGTTTGCCTGTTAATACTCTGCATGTCTACAAATCTCTGATATGAGCATCTCCTAACCCTTTTTCTTACAAATCAGATCAGCAACATATTGCCTATGTGAGAAAAGGGAAGACGTTAATACTACTTTGTTCAGATGGGAAAATGGTATTGAACTTCAGTCATCCACCTAGGGTCACATAGTAAATGGAGAACTAGAAATACAATATTTTATTTTTTTTCCTTGATCCCACTCCTCTTTTTTGGGGAGTAAAGCTCTAATTATATCACGGAGTAAAGGCACATAATTACATTTAACCTAATAACCTGGGGTCTCCTTTATTTAATGGACTTGCAGTGCTATATCCATAACAATGGTTAGGCTGCTGAGCCACATACTAGCTTGGAACAAGTTCAGAAGGTCATATGAAAGGTCTGAGAACTTTGGTTTTTGCAGGTTTGATAAGTTTTTTTAGAAATTATAATGAAGAAGAAATAATGTTTTTTTCCAGAGGACGAGCATAAAAAATTTAAATTAGGCTATTAATGGAATTAAAAATTTTCATACTTCCTGATATAAAAAGTATTGTGGTTATACAAATGGATAATAAAGGGAGATGGAAAGCTGTGTGCTGAAATGGAGAAGTATAAGCTTTCCTTTACATGTTAACTTCTGCCTTGAAAAAGACGCTTGTGAGTGATGAAGATTAAATAGTCCTTCGAGTGTAGCAATAAAACTTCCACCCCTGCTCAGCTGAAATTCTTCCTGGTTTTAATTCAACTGCAGAGGCTGCATCGCCAGCCTTCCCAATATAAGCCACCACTTTGTCATTTCTGTATCTACAGGTAAACAGTATCACTGCCTCTTTGCCGCCGAGCAGGTTTCTTATATCAGAGTCTTCTGACAGCTTTTCTCCAACATGTTGCCCTGCGCATCCCCTATTGCATTCTTCTGTCACTTGAGGCCTTTGGCCACAGGCTTTACTCTCAGATTTATGGGTGTCTATTAAACTTTTCAGGCAAAGGCTGAATGTATATAAATCAGTTGTCTGAAACCTTTTCCCATTCGGGAGAAGTTGAATGGTCCTTCTGGTATAGCCTGAAGGTCATTGTCTTCAGGATTCCCTCAACTTCCTTTGGGTGGGGGAAGAAATGCTTCAAGACTTGGTATTAGTTTTACTGAAGAACAGGAACATGGCTGTGGAGAAACTGTATGGCAGTTGTTTTCAAAGCAGGAAGGACAAGTTTAAAGGAAGTACGGTATTTTGTACTGGAACCTTGAGTTTGCTAGCACCACAGAAGTGGCGTTCGTACAAAGGATGGGTGCGGCATGAGAAAAGTCTAGGAGTCCTGCGGTGTGCCATTCCCTTGCAGTTCTCATTCTGGGGGTCACGTAGACCTGTTGGTGTCATTGCGTTTGTGGGTAAGTAATAGCATTTATTTGAGGTTGGTCTGTTATAAGCCATGCTGTGGTGGGGTATAAACTTCCTTAGTGGGTGACATTTAGCACTGTGTGGGTGTAATACAGTGGTTTTTAATTGAGTTTTGAGTACATTGTGATGGAACTAGAGGGGTTAGAGAAGAGGTGGGGGAGGGATATTGCCGGTGTTTTACAGTGTATCTTTTGCTTAAGAGAAAGATTCAGTGGGTTGCTGCTGTGTGCGTGTGTCCTCGGCAGACATCTCATCAATTTCTTGTATTCTGCAAACCACACAGTGAGATGGAAATGGGAATCTCTGCCCATCAGGAACTGAGGACTTGGTGGATTCTGGGAAGGTCTGCCTGTCTTTGGGCAGTAGCTCTTCCTGTCCACATTCAGTGGGTCTCCTCACCTTCCTCAGTACGTAGAACTGTTTGAAAACTGTCTAATATTTGAAATAGACAAATTATTAGGTTGGCGAGGAGGAATAAACCGCTTGCCAATGAAGTTCCTGTGGGGAAATGTTTTGCAAACACTGGGAACTTATAAAAATCCTATAGTTTTTATAGGGAGGAAAGAAAAGAGTTGCCCCAGTTCTGGTTGGTAAAAGGGTAAGGCCAGAGGCAAAGAAAATTATTCTCTCCACTTAATTCAAATAGTTTTCTTATTTTGAGTGTTGAGTGGGTTTCATATTATTGCTGAAATCCAAAGTGGGGCAAAAAAAATGTGCTAATTTAACAAGTCGGATCTCCCTGTTCTGGTGCAGTAGCTCTACCAGTGCATCACAGAATATCAGGATAAAGTTGTCACAGCTGATCTTTGAGTAGTGTTCTTTGGTGGCCTTAGAAATTTCTGAAAATCCTATCTGAAAAACTCAAGGTTGTGTAAGGTTTTTTGGGGTATGATTTATTTTGGACTTCCTTAGATATATAGTGATATATAGTGACAGCAATAAGGAGTGCTTATCCAAGTTTTCAGTCTGTCTTTCATGTTTTAGGAGACACAATGTAAATTTACAACTGTTCAGTGCTGTCTTGGTATGCCTGAAGACAAATGATAACCAGAACTGGGCATAATAACTGTTAGATCTGCCCTTTGTGCTATAACTGTTGAAGTGTTACTATTACTTATTATTTCACTGTTGACAATTTCAGCAGGAAATACTCTGTTTCCTTAAGGTTTAAATACTGCCTCTTTATTGTTACTACTACTACTACTACTGAATTTTATTGTTACTGTTATCAGTTGAATGACAATCACAAATACTGTATAATAGCGACCAACTCTGAGTTGATAAGGATAAAGTCTAAAGCACCTACAGATATTCTCCATCTCTGTTGAGACTTCTATGATAACCATACTGACTGTATGTGAAATAAGTGTTTTGAAACTTTATTGTCATCCTTAACAGAGATGTTGTGATATCTATAAAATTAATTTTATGTGATTACATGGCTGTTTTCTTGATCCTCTGGAAGGATTTATCTGGGGTCCCTCTAAAAGTAGCTGTTTATATAGATTACAGAAGACAGTATTGCTAGTGCCAGAAGCTCCAAGATCTGTGAGACAGCCAAAATGTTGTGACATCATCCAAAAGCCTACTAGACCATCACTTACAACTTATTTTTCTGCTGTCGTAACTCTGCCTGTCCAGCCCTGAAGGTATGCACAATGGTAATTTTCCCCCCAGTTCTTGTATCTTTTTTTGCAAGGGAAAGGATTTTTATCCCTGTTTTTACTTGAAGATACACTGGAGATTGTTTTTTCCTTAGGAAAAAAAGTGGTAATGCCTCAAATATGTCATTCTCTTCTGCTTTGCATTATGAATTATTTTTCGTGTTACTTTTGAAACTGTTGCCTACTGAACTTACACAGAAGCTACTTATTCTATTTTGCTTTGCTATCCCCAGCTCCAAGTGGTGACAATTACATGAAAAGCTCTGTAGCTCATTAGTAATGCATCCCAATGTTACTCTGTCCCAATAATTATTACTGATGTCGTTTAGCAAATGAGGCTTGCTGTTTAGCAGCATACGCCTGTTCTCTATCGCTTCTGGAGTTCACATAGAGGGTACTTCCCCTGTTGTGTCCCAAATAGCAGTCACTATTACAGTGCCATTGCAAACTCAACCATTAGGTATGCAACAATGTGGCAAACAATTGTACAGAGTTTTAAATTCACTCCCAAATACAGTTGTTTTGAGCTTTCTATCAGTTGCCTTAGAATCTTTACTTTACTATTATCCCCCCATGCACCTGAAAAACTCTTTCACTTCCCAGTATAGTAGGTTTTCCTGCATATCGGGTACTACTATTGTATTTTCTGAAGACTATTAGATAGCAAAATGCAGACTTTGCTGGAGGATCACACCTTGTTGAGAATGGAAGGGTGGTGTGTAGCTTCTGTAACTTCCATTCCAGATATGGTTGTGTCTTTAGATCATGTGCAGTGAACTGAACCTGTTGAGAAGCCACTTGTCACTGTTCTCGGGGACATCAGTGTAGAAGTGTAGGTGTACATCACAAAATACACATTTAAAGAACAGCACAAATCCACACAGTGACAGTATGAAGGTCTGGTTGGTCTTTCAGCTGCTGTTCTTCTGCACAAAAAGATTTGTCCCTGCCTTCCCATTAGAGGTTGCTGCCCCATTATTTCTGCTACTTCAACTATTTGCTGATTCATCTCAAAGTAAATATCACACAATACTGAACCAGATTAGAAAGTGATCAAGCTGGTGCTAGTTAAACTGAAAAACCAGAACCCTTGCCCCAGATAAGAAGTGGCTGTACAGTGTATTTCACCATGTCCTGACTTACCCAAGCAGTGAATATGCCTTAATCCCTCTGAAACACTGTGTGGAAGGAGGATCTGTTGAAGCTGTATTTTCTGCTTGCATGGGCAGCTGGGGACTGTGCCTTCTCCTCCTTGTGAAGCAGGGAATGGTAGTTGCTGTCATCTAAGTTAGCAATGTCTGAGAACTGGGAGCAGCGGGGAGAAGGTAGATGCCAACAGTGTAAGAGCTGAATTTTAGTCTTCTGCCTTTCTCCATTCTCCTTCCCCTCTTCTCCCCATTTTCCGTTTATTTCTCAAAAGTTGCAGGAGCCTGTGTTTCCACACAGTCATGTATGGAAGCCAAATTAATCCTATTCATGGCAATAATTGTTTAACAGTAGGCCACGTTGGCTATGACTCTTGATGGAAGCTCTATGGTATGGAAAGAAAAGAGAAACTTATGATGATGTATGCATCTACTGAATTGGTTTAAATGCCCACAAATCAAATTTGTAATGATTTATAAACTTGGATGCAGATCCTCAAATGCTTTTAACCTATGACTAAGCTGTCCCTCCCTGAGATTGATATATTCTGTCTCTTTCTTATCTGGAGAAAGCAGTTATTTTTCTGAGAATGCACAGTAATTAAATGAATGAAGAGGCATAAATATTATATACATCTTTATCTCACTTTAACTGAGGCAATAGTGTTCATTGCAAGATGAACTGTCAGTGAAATATACAGAGGGAAGTTGACGAGGAGGCCAACCAGAGAATGTTTGCCTCTTGAAATGCCGACCTTGCTCTTTTAAAGCAGCAATGCTAGAAGATAATGATGAAAACCAATGCCTTCTGTGGTGGGGAATTAATAGCGAATGCCTTTACTGAAGAGAGCAACTTGAGTTCTTGGAGGAGAATGAAGGAAAAAAACCAAACAACCCCAATAAACCAAGAACTGAAGACTGCTGAAACTGAGACTGTGATCCTTAATCCTTGCTCCTTACTACCATCTGGCAATACCAACTTGATCTGGATCAGGCATGAGGACACGTTCACATGCCTTTTGAAAGCTCTGTATCGCATGATACAGAGCTAGGCCGTGTGTGAACTGCAGGGTGGTGAACAATACTTGTCCTGTGTAGGGAGGCATGGACTGATGGGACTCCATTTGCTGGTACAAATTGCTCTTTAACTTTTCTTAACCAACGGTGAGCAAAATGAGTTTCTATTGGGTCAGTGCTTTATGTGTCTGTGACATTCTTCATCCTGCTGTACCAACTTGTTAGGAACCTCAGAGCTATTTCCATTATGCTGTGTGGACCTGAGGTATGTGTCTCTGTAGTCTTCTTCTGACTTGTGCTTTACACTTTTTGTGTGTGTATTGGAGGCTGCTTGGAATTTATACTAGAGTGGATTCAATTCAGTCAGTTGAGGATCTAGATGAGATGGATTAAGGAGTACAGAAAAGGAGTAGATTTTTCATTTAGTTAATGGATTTTGAATGTGGCCTGAGGAATGACAGGAGGCATCCTTTAGAGAGAGAAAGCCCTCAGATGCCAGTTGGTATATATTTTCCAATCAATGATTTGATTTTTGGCATATGCTGTGGACTTCAGTTTTGAAGGAGATGCATACGTCAGAGAAAATATTGAGAACATGTCTTTCAGTTTGCAAATGGCAAAACAATTTCTCTGTTGAAAGAGATTGGTGGTGTTACTTGATCGGCTCACCATGCCTTGATAATCAAAAGAAGAAATAGGTTGGATTTAATGAATTGTGCTCTGGGCTGGCTGCTTCATATGCTTTCTTTACTACTGCCAGAGAAAATGTGTTTTACCCCTCAATTACATTCTTGAATATAATTCATTTTTTATAACTATTGTCAGTGTTTAGTATTTCTTCTTTTAGGTGTGTTGCACTCAGATCTGATTTATGAGATCCTTCAGTTATGCCTGTTACGAATTCATGCTATGCAGTTGTTTTTGGGTGAACTCTGGGCCCAAGATTTGCATTTTGTATAGGGATAGTTTGCAATGTTATATTTTTAAGTGGGATCAGAGAGGTTTAGGTCACGCATATCCCCTTGTGTTCTATGGTTAAACTTCTCGTTGCCTTTTGAAGAACACGTGCAACTATTCTTGGTAACTGTAGATGTGAGCTGAGCTTTTCCCTGTTTTTGCCAGAGGAGAAGCACAATGACTTCATGTTCCTGAAGCACTTGAATGGGGTCATGTTATGTCATGACACTGAAGACTGGATTAATCCCATTTCACTTCAGGTACTCAACTGGAGAACCTCAGCTGAGAGACTAGCTACCCAAAGGTTCTTTTTGTAATTCACAAAAAGAAACTGACACCTTTATGGAGCAATTCATCACCTGTGAATTTTTAAATACTCTTTGGAGGTCTCATTTGCTTTCGCTGGCTGCACAGGGAGCAAAGGTTAGTTCAGTTGAAGCCCTGAATTTAGGAGGTATAAAGTCAAGTGATAGAAAGCAGAAAGCCTAACTTTTTCCTGATCTGGGGCTGACTGTCCAAATAATAGTCCCCGAGATCTGTTTCATACTGTTTTTCATCCTACCATATAGATACTGAAGGCTCAGATGAGCCCAGCTCACATGGGGTAATATGTTGTGCCCACACTGTGATGTCCTCTCTGGTTCTGATCTGACCCCAGACCTTCAGTCTTGCTGAAGAACTTCCCCTGGTAGGGCATTTTGAAACTTACTAAAACTGAGTAATGCTCAGAGGCAGCCTGTACAGGCGGCTCCAGCATAAGCTAAGGGGTTTCTGTGAGTCTGCTTTGCAGAGGGTTTTGGTGGATGCCTAATGATGTGGCTAAGCAGAACATCTTATATCTCATTTGCCCTTACCGCAGGTTGTCAGCCGGGTTTGGACCTTGGGTGTTCAGCAGAGACTGTTCTGTGTAAGCTAAAGGAGTAATGCTGGCAGCTATGAGGCTGATAATCTCTGTGGGGATAAGCCACAAATAGGGGCTGTGATGCACATTGTTAATGTGTATTACAAATGTAAACAGGCTGTGTGTATCTATGAAGATACGTTAACTTATTGTTCTGTATCCCATGTACTCTTCCATCTTGGTTTTCTTTGGCATCCTTGGTACTTCTCTTTGCAGAGACTGTGTGCAGTTTTCTAGCTCTGCTCAAGTTGCAGCCCTTTTCCTAAAATATACTTAGCTGCAGATTTCAGTCTGCAAAGCATTACTGGTAAAATATATGCATATTTGAAAATGACATGTTCTCAGACACCAAGCCAACAAGCTGCATACATCACATGCAACGAAAGATAATTGAAAGTGTTGAATTTATTTTCAGTAATGTATCCCTATTAGCAGTTTCATCTGTTTGCTCTGGAATAGTGGCTTCCTTACCATATGCTTTTGGTAATACAACAGTTAGTGTGTGGTATTAGGTACAATGAATCAACCACATAAGTGTTCAGAGCCTGTATATAACATAATGGGTGTCCCAAAATAAACTTGGATGTTTGAGTGTTGTGCAGAGAGAATTTTAAATTATTCTTTCAAGGTGCCTGCATGAATCGGCTCTTACAGAAGACAGCTGGCCCCCTCACGGCACAGAGCCTGTTGCAGAATTGCAATTGAGAGGGAGTGAGCTTTAGCTCTGTATTTCAGTGCTTCAGTGTTTTCACGGGAGCTGTAATGTGTCCTTCCTCTGCTGTTTTTTCCCAGCCGTAGGACTACAAAATACAAAGACAGCTTTAAAAGACAGTTTCATGTAGCCTGATACATGGTAGAGCCAAATTCCAAGTATCAACTTTATAGGATAAATTACAACTAGTAGAGCTTGTTCTGCAATGAGGTGTAACCAAAAGCAGAATGGGACCCCAGGTTTTCAGACTGGAAAAACCCTGCTGAAGTGGAGTGAGTGGGGGTGGGTTTGCATAATTAAATGAAAATGAAGGAATGTCTTGTGTTGCTATAGTCCCAAATGTCTGGTCTGTTTGCTAAGGATAGCAGCTCTAATCTACGACTATAGGTTACTGCTGGATTCCTGCCATCTTGTTTAAATTAGATTCATAGCCTGGGGGGGTGGGGGGTGTAAGCAGGAAGCCATTGTAATTTTCATGCTTTGGACACCAGTGTATTTTCATGAGCTGGTTAAGTCTCTCTGGGGATGCTGAATATCACTGAAACATTTCCTGAGTTCTCCTAAGCTGCACAATGGTATGTCCGAGTCTGTCTTCCAAAGGACAGAGCTTTTTGTTTAGTTAGTGAGGTCTTAGTTAGTTCACTGAACTAGCATGCTTTTCCACTTGCAGTTCATTGAGGAACAGAAGAAGAGGAGGAAAGTTGTGCAGGAAAAATGAAGTCCTCTGCCTTAGACCAGCTAGGAATACTGGGTTTTTTTATGCCCCTGTATGAATTTATACTTCTGTTTACTAAAATCCTCAAGAGATTGTGACTTTACAGCTACTGTGTCACAGGTAGTTTTTTAGGCTGTAAATGGGTGAAATGGTTAGGCAAGCACATGGTTTTAGGTAAAAGAGCAATAGCTGAAGCACCCAGGTAGAGAGACTATGATTGCTGCCAATCTTTGGGCAAATCACTTTGCATTGTGGCACTTCTTTTCCATTTTATGTTACTTAACTTGTACAGCACCAACACAATAGTAGTGTGGTTTTAATTAGAGATCTTTAGCATCACTGTGCACACACTTACTGTCTTTTACCAGACTCTGAGTACCAGAAGTACTGCTAGCCCCCACCAAGTGGCACAGGCAAAGCCAAGCCCCAGTGTCGCTGCTGATAGACTGCTGAAGCAAGACATGGTGTGCACTGGTTGGGATAACATTTTGACTGCTTTCCTGCAGCATTTGGAGAACACAACATGGTGCTTAGGCAGTGGTACATGTCCAGGATTACTGCCTCCTGATTTAACAACAGTTAAGTAAACCTTAAAAACTTACATCTTGTTGTTTTACAGCATTTCAAATGAGTGGATTTTTGTTTGTTTTGATTTGGTCATGTCTTCCTCTTCTAAATTTTACATAAGCTGAATCAAAGCACAGAGAATTCGTGTGACTTACTCCTGAGTCAGTCCTCTGTGTTAACCACAAACCCACAAATCACTTATTTGTCCCTGAAAAGTTTACTCCTTGTTTTCCTTTCTTTCCTAATCTGTCAGACTCCCACATCTTTTTATCTTCCTCTCTGCCTTCAGCCCATCCCTTCCTCAAAATTTTCATTGACCCTTTTCCCTCAGAGGTTCAGTGTCCCTTCTCAGCACTCCCCTCCTTTATCTCAAGATTTCTTGGCAGTCTGGTATCTTTTGCATATACAGACTGGATCCTGGCGATGAAATGTGTTGCTGCTAAAGGCAGCATATTCTTGCTGTGAAAGAAGTGCTGTGTTAGCCACAAATAGGTTTGTGCAGGAGATGATGGAGAAATCTTTCTCTTGCTGCTTTCAGTGTGTTTGATGGCTGATGTTTGCCTTAGCATGAATGAGGGTGGTAGCAAGGACACGTATCGTTCTCACTTTGCATATTGGCCGTGTGAGCGAGTATGTTTCTAGAGTTTGATCTGGGTCTGAATTGGACCAACAGACTCTGATATTTTGTTCTCTGAAATTTTGCTGAATCTGTGGGCATACCTTTTTGTTAAAGGTGTAGCTGTATCTGATGAAAAAATTACTGCTCTGTGCTGCTATCTGCTTCCCTCTTCTTTGAGATTATGGCCTTTTCTTATCCCCAGCCATAAATGCTGCTTTGCAGTTCCAGGTTCATTGCAAAATGGTCCAGGTTAGCAGAGACTGCTGAAACTCTTTGAGCTCACTAGCTTGTTTAAAAAGGGTGTGCATGAACCGCTTTGCTGCCCAGTGGAGGAGGTGATGACTTGTGTTAGGATGGTTCTGGAGAGCAGGGCTGGCAGTTTGTTTGGCTGGCATAGCTGCAGTGGGAAGGGAATGAGTGTCCCTAGCGCTGATGAACTGAATTGAACTGGAAAGATTGAGTTACACAGGATCTGTGTGTGTGCAGATCTAGACAGTCTCTGTGAATGCTGACAATGGGAGAAAAAAATGCGGCTGCTTTGTTCTAAATATTATTGTTGTTGCTCATGCCTAGGGTGTGAAAAGTAGAGATCATGTCATTACTGTAAAAACTCAGCCCTTTCCCCACCCTTGAAAGTGTGTGTAATTGAGTATCATTCTGCTACCTAAAGTGAACCGTGGTATATGAAGATAAAAATAATGCGTGTTGGCTAAATTGCGTTTCAAAGAATTTGGCAATTTTATCTATTAAAGCAAATCTTTTAAGGTCCTGGTGGTTCAGCATAGCCACCTATACTGATATGTACCCATGTTTTTTCTTTTAGAGGGAAGACACAGAAATACTCCACAGTGTAGAGGTGTGTGGTAGCTTACGCAGATGGACCTCTAGCTTAGCAAGTGGTGTGAGAGGATGAATTTGGTTCTGTAAAGGGTATAAGGGAAGCAACTTAACAGATGCTGTTGCATGCGTACTTCATGGGGATGAGTCTTATTTTGTAAAGAGTATGGTTTGAGATGAAATGAGCAAATAAGAAAAGCCCTAAATAAGTGAAGCATGTTTTGAATTAACTCTTTAATTTGCATAAAGCTTGTTTAGAGACAGATTTGAAGTACATAAAACCTTTCAAACTTGAGAAATTTTGGCTGTGGATATTTATGTAATGACTCAAGTCCACTTCACCTTTTGTGTTGTAGCTACATAGCATTAAACTGTTTCTTAGTTACTTGCAATGAAATGTCCCTTTGTGTAGATATAAAAGCCATATTTTCCACTTCGATATTCTGTCTCCTTGAACAGGTTTTGATCTCAGTTAACATGGAGTAAATCCAAAGTAATTCCATTACAGTCAGTGATGTTAGTTTGGATTTACACCAGTATAACTGAGGTCAGAGCCTGGCTTTGGTTGTTTGCTTTCTTAATTTGCTAAATATTACATATTTTGCAACTATGCTTTCACATCTCCTCTTCAGACCTTGCTGGCTCCTCCTACTTTCCCAAATTCCAAGGGTAACAATGTAGGTGAAATTTACTTGATGAAAGATTGTTTAAGCAGGGTCTGTTTTTTATCAGCTCAGCTGTTTTTCATTCTTTCAGCACTGTTTGAAGTTTCATTGTACTCAGGGTAGGATCTGAATTCATCATGCTTTTTCTACTTGACTGTATTTTGTCAATTAGAAGTGTGGTGTTTTAAATTATAGGGTGCTCTCCGACGTTATCATTGAGTAAGAATTGTATGCCTCAGTGACATTTCAAAGCAGTTTCTAACTCCCAAGATCAGAAAAAGGAAAAAGGTTGTGCCTTAAGGCATTACTGTTAATCAGCAACATAACATGTTTGAAAAAGCTTAGTAAATGCGAGATGTGACACTGGAGAATGAGATGAATTAAATTTTTCCTATTTTTGTTTATATTTCCTGACATTACACTAGTTTTGTAGAAGTGTACTCTGAACTTTGTTACAGAGTATTTTAATTTACCATGTGTGAGTGACATCTGGAATTTCATCTAGGTTACTCTGTTAGTTAAATTGGGTTTATTATTAAGGTTAGACGTTTGGACAGTTCTATCTGTGATTATATAGTTTAGCTGGTACACTGGGGTCTTGGTCCACATAATCATACCAGAAATGAATCCGTAACATTTGTATTAACGTCTTTACAGTTGGACTTCTACTGGTACAGTATCTCTATCTTCATATGATGATAAATAATCCTGCCCAGAATATCCAGCTCTTACTCTAGTGATAAAGAAAGGATGGGAGATGGGAAACACCACCTCCTTCACAGTCTGGAGACCTTGGGCACAAACAAACTCTGTCAGTAGTTAAGCAAAACACTTAAGAATTTTTTTGTATATATTCTGTTGATTTTGATACAATTTTCACATACGCTTAAGTGTTTTTCTGAGTGAGGGCCTGAAGATTTGCCTCTGGCAACAAAGATAGGCTTTGGCAGAACTACTGATTTAAACCTGAGCGATACAGTCTTAATAGTTTGGATGCCATTTTGTACTGCAGATACCTGAACAAAAGCTTCACAGAAAGACGGAATGTCTCCTGAAGTCCATGCAGTAGCAGTCTTCACCATGACTATACCAGTGGGCAGTTCATAAAAACAGATGGTTCCTTGATCCTGCACAACACACCGTTGTTTAAAGAGTTAGTCATGCACTTACGGTTTTTGGTCCTTGGCATTAGTGTTCAAGAAAGTTAGCCTGACTGTTAATGTATGTAGGAATTTCATGTTGGTTTGTGAATGCCATTAAGAACTGCATGTTTTTGCTGTGGTTTTGAGCCTTCTTTTTGGATGCAAGAACTAAGGCATAAATGAGTAGCTCTGAGTAGTTGTAGCACAGCCATCAGTTCTTATACCTGTGCTTTCGTCTTAGAAATGACTGTGCTATGGGCTGGACAACTGCTCTGGTTTCTCAGGCAGCTGGCTGTGGAAGCCTCATGGCTGGAATGAGAAAGTTCTTGAGAAGATGTGCAGAAGCAGAAGGGGGGTTGGCAGAGGCTGCCTTCTAAAGAGACTGCTCTTCAAGGAAGAGAAGCTATTCCATTATCACATGCTGTTCCAAGGCCTGAGACTTGCATGGGGCAGTGAAGTCCCACTGAAGGGGGTAGCATTCAGAAGTATATTTTCTTCAGATCTGAACTGCTTATGCTGTTTAAAAGTGTCTGTGGTTAAGATGTTCCTTTTCTAGAGCTGTGGTTCCTTGCTTTACTGCTAGGTTGCGTCTGGACAGCATAACTAGCAAAGCAGGGCTCTCATCACTAGCAGGCCTTTTGTTCAAAAGTATGTTTGGAAAAGTCTGTAAGTGAAGGTGAAATGAGCAGTTGAAGATTCAGTTGTTGAGTCACTGGGTGGCTGGACTCCTAAGTCTTGCTGCCTGTGAAGGACATTGGGCATGAGATTGGCACTTGAGGGCGTGCCAGAGAGACTTTGCAGCCGGAGCACTAAAAACCCACATTAGTACAAAGACAGAATCCAATCTATCAGGGCAAGATCAATCTATTTTAAAACTAGCTTCAGTGAGAAGAATATATTCTGAGAGATGTATAACTAGTGCTCTTGTTCTTTAAAGAAAATGAGTGACATGCGTTGTGTGACAATTTGGGCCACTTTAGTTGTTAATTCACATAGTCTATTGAAAATTATTTTTTTTTGTTCTGTTTTTAATGGTGTAGAGTTTTTGGATGAGTTTTATTTTTTTAGCACTACTGGGATCTTATCAAGATCTCATAATTTTAAAAATTGTTCCATATTATATATGCTAAGCCACTTTGCTCTGAAGAGGCTGAGGAGTGCTCACTTGCCAACTCTCATATGACAGTAGTATTGAACTACTTGAGGGTGGACTTTGCTGTAGTAACATCTAGAATAACTGCTGCTGTTTAGTAACTAAAGTCTTAAGTCTTAATGATACTAGAGGACTACATATATTGTGTCAGTCTGACAAAAGAATATGAGAGATGAGAAGCCCATGGAAGATGTAAAATAAAGAAACGCTGAAACCATGCCCTTACCTGCTCGATTCTTTGCTAGCACAAATAGGGTGGGAAACTTTGGTAACAGAGCAGCTGAAAATGCAATCAACTGAGAGCAAACTTCAGCTGATGAGATCAGCCTGTGAGCCCCTTTATTTCTACTCAGCAGTAATGGTGAGTGACAAAAATCTTGCATTGCACTAAAAGCACACTTTCGATGTTCACTGAGGTGGTATCCTCAGTTAATGTATGTGGCTGCCAGCTGCAGCAACTAAGAAATTAGCACCCACCTTTCACTTGTGTTGACTTGCAAGGGGAGTGGTTACGACTTAAAATATCCCACCCTAAATTGTCAAAGTGTATTTGAAAGCACCTGGATGTTCAGAGAGTCAGTGTTTTTCAGGGTCTGCATTGTGCCTGGAAGAAAATACACTTTTGATTGATGTACATACACAGTACAGGTCAGGTTGTAGCATTGATTTTTGGAGCTTGATGGCTTCAAGGCCACAGATCCAAATTCTCCAAAGAAGAAAGCTTTGTGCTCTGTTATATAAACAGGCTGAACAATTTAGTGAAAAAAAAAAATCATGATATATGTTTCCATTTTTAAAATTTAATAATTTTTTTAAGAGTAACTTTGGTAATTATTTAGTGATTGATTATTTTATTTCCATGTGAGAGTTCCATGTTTTTCCAGTAGTCAGCTGAGTACATCCTAGTCTTGTTGGGCTACGCCAGACAGAAGGTGAAATTAGGAAATACAGGGATCAAGGCAAATGAGTTAGTCTAAGTTAATTTCTGTCTAAACATAAATAGTGGCATTATTTTGAACAAATTTTAAAAGATGAGCAAACAGAAAACAAGGTTTCTGCATAATGTATTCCTGTTTAACTGATTTAAGTTATCCTCATGTGAAATGAAAAAGACTGTTTTGTTTAGGGTAAAAAAGTTAATGTTCTCATCTTTTTTTCCTCCTCCCTCACTCCTCACATCTGCTTTTTGAATTAGTTTGGAACATGCTTGCATTTTTACACTAGTAAAGCTCAGTGGAATTTTATAGTCCACAGATAATATTTAATGTTTCCCTCTCTTCCACAGCTTCCTAAAAACTACTGAACAGTCAAACCTGCATCAAGAGCAGAAATATTCTCATGATTTTCCTTTTTCTTCTTCCAAAGCCATGAAACAGCTTTCCTATAGCCATTAACCTCCTGTTCTGTTCAGGCATCCCACTGCACATTTGGATACATCATGTCATGTTCCCTGTGGTCAGTGCCAGGGCAATGAGCCCTTGCAAAGGGGTGATAGAAATCTGCACAGAACGTGATTCTGCCCCTGCCGACACTGCTAACTGCAGCCAATTGCACTGAACTGTGGTGTGTAGATATGTGTGGGTAAATCTGGATGGATTAGGAGCAACACAGTTAAGCTCTCATGAATCTTGCTGTAATGAGCTGCCTAAAGTTATTGCTTGCATAGAAGAGTTGGCAAAAAGGCAGTGTATTTGTAAGTGAGCTGCCAGTGGGAAGGAAACAAATGCCACTTCTGGGACTCATAGATGGCGTCTCAGTACTGCTGCAGGCCAAGCGACAGGACCAGGCCCTGTAACCTAGACATAGCTGTGTTATTTTTGTGAAGCTGTGCTTTGTGGCCTCAAAATTAGTTTCTTGTAAAACACTTCTGGTGGTTTATTCCGAGTTTATCCTGAGCCAAACGTGCAGGTTTGGCTGCCTCCTCGAGTTGGTAGCTGCTTACACAGGGAGTGAAGACATTGCACGGTAGTACTGCTAGTGGTTAGCAAAGGCTCTTGCTGTACCTGCTCAGATGGGGGGAAGGGGTAACAGGTAAAGCTGAGAGTCTGTTTATTTTTTTGCTGCAGACTCCAAAACATTGATAGTCTATTCAGCTTTAATCCATACAATTTGTGAAAACCTTGTGTTTGTATCTTTTCTGTGGAGACACCAGCAATGTCCTTCAGCTTAGTGGAGCAGCATCATCTACTTCAAAAACTTGTTATACCCAAGAGATTTTAGGTAGAGCCTGAAGGATGATGCAGAAGGTGACTGATGAGCTTTTAGGATGCTGACTCCTGAGTGGAGCTAGCTCAGGCTGAGATGGTGACATGCTGTGTGTGCATGGCTGAGCTGTTGGTGGTGAAACCCTGGAGTTGCCGTTTCACAGCTGGAGAAGCAAGCTGAGATTGGTGCTTTCTGAATGACTGCACGACTCTCTTCCAGCTTTGGTTCTCTTCTAGTCTTTTCTCGGTCAATTTTTAAAATTACGATGTTACATTATAAGGTGTTTTGCTGGCTGGCTGAGCCTCAATTTTATACGCCAAATGACTGTCAGCAGAGATGGTGCTTAGACATGAATTGGGGGATTGTTTACATACCATGGAACTTACATAAGGTCAGTGAATTTGCAGGTTCTCTTTCCAAAGTGAGAAGTAAACATGTCTGGCTTGCAGCCAAATCCTTAGCAGCACAGTCAGAATCGGAGACTTCTGTGCAACAGGATTTATTTAACAAATATTCTCAGAGATTAATTGTGTGACTACTGTGGAGACAAGTTCTGGTTTTTGATTATTCCGCCAGATTGAAAGGATGAAGTAAGTGCGATGCTACAGAGGGGGGAGAAGAACATTTTGTTACTTCCTGTGTGGTTGTTAAATGGCTCCCAGCAGCTAAACTTATGGGGACTGCAGTGTGCTAGTTAGGACGGTTGACTGTGTGGCTGGTCCTCCTGTGTGCAGCCTGCACTGCTGCTGCGGAGGCCTTTGCATGCTGCTGTTCCAGGGTGAGAGCTGGGAAGAACCAGAAGCCACACCATAAGGCATTTTCACTGGTTTGGACCACAGAAAGGAAGGAGAGACATAAGACCGTTGTCACCACCAAGCTATTCTGGCAGCTGTGGAGAAACTCCTCAGCCTGGCCGCATGACTCCTTTTCCCTTACCCTGAGGTTGCGGTGGCCATTTGAGTTTCTCAGGCTTGGTTCCCTATAGTTCTGCAATAAGTTTATCCCTTACTGAATGATTTCTGCTGCTCAAAAATGTTTTTGTTGGTGCCTTTTAGAAAATTACACAATTACGAATGATACAGGCGAAAAGTTAAGGGATGGGAGAGAGCTGCTTCCAGCTGCCTTGACAGTTACCAAAGTAAACAGTGCTCTAATGAAGGTTTTGAGAGGCTTATCTGGCCATGAAAAACTTGCTATATCTTTCTTTTTAAATTGACATTTAAATCCAAACCACATCTTTAAAAAAATAGAACTAAAATGTTTCAGTATCCTCTTTGCCCAGATTGGCTCTGTCAGATAAGCAATTTTGCAGTCAAGTTTTCTGCAGCTTTTTCCCATCACTTTCTTGTGCAATGGAATCCTACAACAGCCCAGGTTGGAAGGGACCTTGAAAAATCATCTGGTCCAACCTATCAAACAGAGCCTCACCAGGAGTAAGAAATCTGTCTGTTAAGTAGAAATAGAAAACAAACTATTTACAAAGTCTTCACTGTTAAAATTATTAATAGATTTTTTTAAAAGGACCAGAAAGTTCACTTTAACCTGGTATACCAGTAACTGACCTTCTTCTAACATCTTTAAATAGATGGTTTAACTTAACAAACTAATTGATGCTTCTTTATTCACAGCAGTATTTGAGGCACCATTGAACTGTTGTTAGAGCCGTGGGGGTAATATTCACAACTGGATATTGTCAGAGGGAATAATAGGTGTATACAGACAATGTTATCTGCTGTAAAATTCCATGTTCTGTCAGCTGCATATGGATTAGTTTTGTGAAATAGACATTTATTTAGAATGATGCATGGAGATTTGCATTTACAGTTATAATGGCTAAAAGGAAACGGTTTGGGTTTCTAATGGCTTTACACTGGTAATTCTTTAGCAATTCATTTTATAGTGTAATACTTGGAGGCAAGCTGGGACCTGTTCTAATTGAAATCAGTAAAAACTCTGTCATTGACTTAAAAAGAAAGCAGATGCATTTTTAATAGTAAAAAGAAAAAAATAAATTTTTTGGTACAGAGTAAACTCATATGCAGAATACTCAGAGTTTTGTACTGGACGTGACACAACTTCTTTCTCCTAGCAGCTGGTCTCAGGTTACTTTATTTTTGTTGTGCTTGAAAATCTCTGTTACTAAAGGATGGCAACTGGATACATCATAAAACATTTTATATAGTATTGAATTGATTATGTTAATGCACAAGTATGTATATACATGCATGCACACGCGCACACACACAATGTCATCTCGTAAAAGCTTGTTTTTATTCTCCTAGAATTTTCTAAAAAAAATCTTTTTTTTTTTTTTTTTTTCCTTCTTTGCTCTTTTGAGAGACAGGTGGCTTGGTATGAAAAAAGAGGAAAATCCATTTAGTTGTGTTTTAGTTATGCAAGTGTGGGTAGGTCTGTGGTTAGAGTCTCATTATCTTTTCTATTTGT
The DNA here is from genome assembly GCA_024606505.1 of Aquila spilogaster. NCBI lineage: Eukaryota > Metazoa > Chordata > Aves > Accipitriformes > Accipitridae > Aquila > Aquila spilogaster. The sequence continues at coordinate 14,916,100 of JANHGO010000020.1, forward strand.
TTAGGGCTAATTGGCTAATGTGGTTTGCTGATAATTTTCAGAGCAGAATTTATTTAAATAACTTTTCAAGGATTTTGTCAGGCATCTGAAGGAATTTTAGGTCAGTCTTTACTTTTTTGTGATTAGGGTTTTTTCCTCTGTAGAGGATAAAATAAAGTTTACCACACTGTGTATAGGCTTCGTATCTAACAGTTGTGCTGTTCTGTTTTGTGCCAGGTCATGTAACTCCCTCTTTTCCAAGAAAGCCGAACAGACCCATTTGAATATGATACACCATATTCCATCTATGATTTTTAAAAAAATTCTTTTACCCTGTGAAGGCGTTACCAGAACATAAGCCTGTTAAAGAACAGCATAGAATTAATATGGTAACTTTGGAAAGTCCTTGTTTCCGTGGTCTCTTGACAGTTTTAAGCACCAACTGATTAGTGCTGTGGTCTCCATAAAGCTTGTTAGGAGAATGGCTCCTTCAAGAAAACATTGACTCCTGGTTTATTAATAACTGGGTAGTAATTACATGTTAAGAACGGTTCCTGACTTGGGTTATCACTATATGCTACATAGCGTGAATGTAGAGTATTTCTCATCATGACAGACTGAGCAGTACTGGGTTGTCCTGCTCTCAGGATGCTCAAGTTGCTGTTGGTAACTTTATTTGCGTACATGGTCTGTTTTTATGTAGATGTTGGTGCTGAGTGCATTAGTAATTCATATCCTTCATGAAAGCAATGTGGCTGCAGTTTCAGCAGGAAAGAGCCAGTTGCTTTTTCAGTTTTGATTGTCTCATGATCAAAAAGCTGACTTGGCATGAGTAAGGTAGCTCTCTCCAAGGATCTTCCAAGTCTCTTTGAAGGAAGTAATCTGTGAGTATAATCTTCCAAGCAGCAGAAGCTTTTAATTAGACTTTGTAATTGGATTCCTCTATTCTGGAAAAAAAAAAAAGAGAAGCTGTGATATTTTTTTTTTTTTTTTTTTTTTTTTTTTTTTGTGTTTGTTTTGTCAGTTGGCCTATGGACCTCTCCTATGGTGAGATACATTTGGGGACACGGTGGGAACCAGAGTTCAGTGAAGAAAGCGAAGGAGCCTTATGTGTGAACTTGCAAGAAACCTGCAGTGCCAAGAGGCTTCCAATGATGGAGCTCGGCTATTCTTGGCCAGCAGCAGCGCAGCCAGCGGTGTGGGCAGCAGCTCAAAATGAATCTTTCCTAGATGTTGCAGTAAATAAGTTCATTTTGTAATGCAATACCAAGTATAAATTTTGAATTAAAAATTTAGTTTTAAGTAGTGTTTGATTTAACTTCAATGTGTTGAGGTTATTAATCACAAAACAACTCTGTAAAATTTGTATTTATGTTCATTCCTGCCCTATTCTTTAGTGTAAGTTTTATCCAGCGCTGTTACAAGTGTTGAAGGAGTATTGCCAAAATACACAGACCAAGAGATGAGACAGAAATAGACCTGGACTGAACAGGAGTTCAGTCTGGAGAAAGAATTTAAAGAGCATGAACTGAATTTTACTCAGTTCAGATTGTTGTTAACAAGGGGAAATAAACAAAACCAGAAAGTAATCTGATGACCTTTTCAGCTGTTCAGTGTGAGCTAAGAGTGTGGGCCAGCTTCAGTAACTGATTGCTGCTCCCATGCTGTACAGTAAGGAAGTTGTGGTTGTAGTCCTTATCAGCTGTTTATTCTTTACTGTAGACTGAGGGAGGCAAATTAATCAAAGCTTGCATGCTGTATAGCATCAACAGATGCTTTCTTTTTTTTTTTTTCTTGTGCCTGCTGGTGCTTTGTCTTGTTAGAAAAGAAAAGAAGCAGTATGAACTTCTGTACTCTTGGCAATACTGAACTGACAAGTGTAAAACCGAAACCCTCTGTGCACAGAAGAGATGCGTAAGAGCGTGGGGCAGCAATTTGGTATGTACTTGGTTCACTGGGAGGCTCAAGGCTTGAATGTAGGGGACCACCTAGTTGCAAGAGACTCGCATAATCTCCATGGCTCTTTCAGTCCTTTGGCCTCTCTTGGGGACTGTCAGCTGAGTTGCCAGCTGTGGCTGTGTGTTTTGTGATTTGGGCAATCATCCATTGAGAGCTGGCTAGAGGCAGCCAAAGTCATTTCAGAAATGATGGCTGCTGGCCCCCTGATGACAACAGACCTCCAGGGCTGTTCAAAGAATCAAGGAAAGGGAGGAGGAAGGTGGGTCTCCTGCAGATGCCAGGATTCTGTATGTTTGCTTGTCCCCAGAAAGGAAAAAAATCTTGCTTTGTGTCAGTCTTTTTACATTTGGGACATTTAATAGCCACTGGCATTACTTTAAATTTTAACCACATGGAGTCAAGTTTTCTGGTCTCTTTACCTCTTATTTGTGCACCAGCAATAGACAAAATCTGGCCTATCAGTGGAACTAGAGGGGATGTTCAAGTGCATTATTTCCCTGAACAGTAATCAACCTGTAGACCTATTTAATTCAAGCTTTCTTTTACTTCTTTCCAGCCTGAGGGAGTAGATTTTTCTATCAGTGGTTCTGTGGTGAGCGTGATATAGTACCACTCATCCAAGGGGCTTGAGAAGCTCTAAGGCTGTTTTGTCCATCACCCATTTAAGACAGAATTTGTAGCAAACCTAGATTTATTTTAATGGTCTCTGGGTGGAAGAGGTTACTCTGCACGTCCTGTGGTTTGTGACTGTAGTTCTTAGAAGGTAGAGTTAACAGTGTGCTGGTTGTTGCTCTGCTGGGCAAACTGGCACCTGATTTTTATTATTTGTTACCACGTTTGGTTAATAACTTTTAGACAACTGCACTTGAGGCCCATAAGCTAAACTTGGTGCTTGTTGCAGTAGACAAAGATGATAATATTAGATTTTATCCACTGTAGGTCTCCAAGCTAGGTTTTCTTTTCCAAGAAAAGTAAACATATATAATGCCTTTTTTTTACCGTTGCTATTTTCCTTTTTAAAAAAAAGAGACACAGGCTCATAAATGTTATAACAATGGGAAATAACAGTACAAACATGGTACTTACTAAGGGACATTTTTAGTAAAACTTCTGTTAAATCTTTGGTCTCAGAGTTTAATCCAGGCTTCGGTGACTGCCCTGAGGTGACTGGTGAAGAATTTGATGTACAAGTGTGATGACCATCGCCATCCGTGAGGATGGAGCTTCAATAGTGCTCCACTGATGCGAGGTTAGGCACCTTAGCAGTGCTTTGCAGTTTGCATGGACTGTCTATCTGTTTTTTATTTGAACAGCCAACTAAAGAAAAACTGTGTGCAGTCTGACTCCTTCCAGTTACTTGTCTTCTTAAGCTGAAGTTTGCATATTAAAGTTAATACTCATAAGTCATGCGGCTGAAAAGCTATTTAAAAATACAAAAAAAAAAAAAAAGTGACTGCATTAATGAAACACGTGAACTTGCTGGGTTTGTTTGGCTTTTTCCTGTCTGGTTAAGAATCTGGTAAAAGTTGCTCGCTGCAGTTCTTGGGCTCTTTAAAAATTTAATGATACCCAGGTTAGACTCTGAAGGCTAAAAGCAACTGAGTCATGAGGGAATATTATTTAGGAAGAAACTTTAAATAGCTTATTACATGTTCTAGTGCTAAGCATCTTGGCTTACTCCAGTGCTCCTGAGTCCATTGGGAGGGTTTTTCCAGTGGGGTGTGCGTTGGCCTTGGGGGACTCATTGTGATTGTAGGCAGTATCTCCAATGCTGCTTGTGCTTCTGGAAAAATTCAGCAAGGTGTTTACTACACAGCTCCCATCATCTTTGATACGAGCTGAGGGTGTCCTTCACTTTAGAGCAGGAAGCACAAGGCCCTAAGTTTGGGTTTGTTTTTTTTTTTTCTAGGTGGTGGTAAGTAATCCTTATCTAGCTTATATTTTCAGAGTCAGCTGCTTGGGTTTAGTAGTCTACTACAGAAATTTTCAATCAGTTAAAAGTGGAGCAGCATTTTAATTGCATTAATGCTTAAAACATAACGGTAAAAAAATCTTATGTTTCTGTGTACGTATGTTTGTCAGCTGTTAGAGGAATAAAAATGTTCACTATAATTTGAGATGGCAGTTAAAAGTATTTTTCTTTTATTCAGTTGCACCTGTGAGGTCACACTCTGATGTTGGAAAAGACAAGAAAGCACTGTGAAACATTTCTCATGGCAGCTCATGAGTGATCTGTAGTGAGGCGAAGTCCTGATGTGGAGGACCCAATTTGCTGTTAGGAAATTAAAGATTTCTGCTGAAGTGCCCTTAGTACAGACAGCTGGCTGGAGGCTGGTTAAGAGTAACTCTATCATTCTTATTTTCTTAATCCTTGGCAGGTAGCTACTCCTACAGGTCTTCAGAGGAATTAAAAGCAAGAGCTTTACAATGAATTGGATATAGAGAAGGAAGCTTGAGCTCTATGCTCAGCACTGTTAGTAAACAGCTTTTATGGAATAATTGCACACCAATTTCTTTTGGCAGCAATCCTGGCTTAGGCATTTTAGCTCTCCTAGCTGATTATTCCTAATCCTTTATCATCTCTTCACTTGTGGTGATAGAAGTACTTGAGAGTGTGTAAAGGAAACAAGACCAGAAGGTAGATCTGATACAAAAATTTTTTTTATATATATAAATAAAATATGGGCAAGCAGGGGTGTGTATGTATATATAAAACCCACATTAGTCTTCTGATCTCAAAAACTGCCAAAATTGCCATAGCTAGGAAGCAGCACTCGGATGGAAAGGCACGATGGGAAGTGCTTAAGCTGGCACTACTCATGAAATGAATGTATGTAACCGTGCCCAGTGTGTGATTTTTATTTTTTTTTATTCCCCACCCCCCCAATCAAACATACATCACAAGAGGTAAGTCTTGACATATGTTAGAAATGTATGCTAGAGTGCCTCCACTGGGTTACCTAATTCCCATTCACATCATCGAAAATCTTTCCTTCTTCCCTTCCACCTCCAGCTCTTTGCCACACATGTATTTTCAATGATCCCAGTAAATCAGAATCTCCCAAAATTGTGTGAAAGAAGACATTTGACAGCCTGAAGATACAAATAACTCATTTGCATAGTTTGACCTGTAAATTCTTATTCATACTATTTCACTTGAATCATGATACTTAGTGTACAGTGGATGGTGAAAACAGTGATTGCTTTGTAAATGCAACTTCCTGATGAAGACGTAGCAATCTTATGTATACTGCCAGCTCTGAAAATGATTTTTCATGGGGATATCAAAGTTCTCATAGCACACTGTCCTGATTTCAGCTGGGATAAGAGTTAATTGTCTTCCTAGTAGCTGGTAAGGTGCTATGTTTCGAGTTCAGTATCCGAAGAATGTTGATAACACTGATGTTTTCAGTTGTTGCTAAGTAATGTTCAGTCTAAAGTCAAGGATTTTTCAGCTTCTCATGCCCAGCCAGCGAGAAAGCTGGAGGGGCACAAGAAGCTGGGACAGGACAGAGCCAGGGCAGCTGACCCAAACTGGACAACGGGGTATTCCATACCATGTGATGTCATGCCCAGTATATAAACTGGGGGGAGTGGGAGTGGGGGGATCGCTGCTCGGGGACTAACTGGGTGTCGATTGGCGGGTGGTGAGCAATTGCACTGCGCATCATTTGTACATTCCAATCCTTTTATTATTACTGTTGTCATTTTATTAGTGTTATCATTATTGTTATTATTTCTTCTTTTCTATTCTATTAAACCGTTCTTATCTCAACCCACAAGTTTTACTACTTTTCCTGATTTTCTTCCCCATCCCACTGGGTGGGGAAGGGGAGTGAGTGAGCGGCTGCGTGGTGCTTAGTTGCTGGCTGGGGTTAAACCACGACACACACATTTCATTTTTCAAGGTATGCCTTTAAAAAACGTGCATGTCTTACTGAGTACAGATCCTTATTTTTCAGATGCCTAGTGCTAAACTTGTTAGTCCACTCCATAAATAAAAAAGCATGTGGGAGATAATTGCCACTAAGGTATTCTTTGTGTTATAAGTTGGGGGAAACTATGTATTTCTTGAGTTCTGTACTACATAATGAAGAAATAACTAAATATACTTTGATCTGCACAGTTCTAGGCCACAGAATGCTATACTTTTACTCCATTGCAAAGATGCAGCCCTGGTGAAAATCTGCATTATACCAATGAACTAGTAGAGTTGGGATGACATATTGTTCTGTGTAGCAAAACAGGAATGTAGTAAAAGGGTGTTGTAATTACATTTGTTATTGAAATACCAGTTTTTTGTTGCTTTTGTGTGTGGTTTGGTGGTGTTTTGTTTGGTTTTTGTGTGTTGTGGGTTCTCTCTCTCTCTCTTTTTTTTTTTTTTTTTTTTTTTTTTAATTTTCATTTGTAGTGTACTAGTTCTGAAGGTTGTGTTCTTTGGAAGTATCCAAAGGTGTGGGGGCTTCCTGGGGGGATGTTTTGTCTTGTTTTTTTTTAATCACGGATATGGTTTTGCACCAGGGAAACATCTTTGCTCTGAATTAGAAGAAGGAATTCAGTGGGTGAGAGTGCTCCACAGGGTTTAGCCTCTCTTCTGAAATTCCTTCAGCTACCAAGTATCAACTAGAACTTTTTTTTTCTTCCAGAACAAACAAATTCAGTGTTCTGAGTTGATGAGAGGTAGGCAAATGGCTTCCATGTTCCTTTGCTAGATCTCCTAAAGCATCGTCTTGTCCAAAACAGATATTTGGTGCAGATGTCTTACATGGTCAGAATTAAGGCAATGCCAAATTTGCAATCACCCTCAGGGGTAATTATACGTGATTGTGTGTCATTGGGTAATTTGTGATTTTCCCAATGTGCTGGCTGTTCAGCTTGTATATAAACATGTAGCCATTGAGATGTGGCAGAAAGTCATGGAAGAACATCACGGCTTTTCAGAATGGCGAGTTTCTCAGGTTACTAGGGAGTTTCTCCTTATTTAGAAAGGAGATGGTTTTAGTCAGATTTGCCCCAGAAAGGAAGTACTGAGATTCTTAATCTCTGTCAAATAGACTGGTACTCAGTTTTATGTTATATGTTATTATATGTATGTTGTGATATTTGTTTAGTAGCTTAGGTACAAGCTCAAACACCATAGTGGTTACGTTGAGCTTTGTGATTTCAGTTTAGGAAGTCTGGGCTTTGTTCAGTAATGTACAACCATTCCTTTAAAAAAGGTTTCCTTTCCTATGTTATCAGTTTTATGTGTGTGTGCATTAAGTCTTGGATCACCAAGTCAGTCTGAAAGAATTGACATTTACATTGTACTTTTGAGACAAGAGAATTCAGTTGCTGCCTAAGACAGACATGCTGTCATGCTGTGTCTGTGTCAGGTTTTTCACGTTTTGCATAATCACCTCTAGAGGACTGGGAACAGCTTTGGAGTAATGAGCCATGGGGAGACCTCCACAACAAACTAGTCCCAAATATTCCAATATCAGTGCCTAAAAATGGATTCATAGTTCAGCATCAGAAGGCACATATTCTGTTAGAGTATTTCATGTGTCAGTCTTTGCCTAAAGAACTGATAAAGTTAAAAAAAAAAAAATTTTTTTTCTGCTTTACTTGGCGTGCTTGCAGGATCTAGTTTCTGAGTAAATATTCTGTATTTAGAATGATACCTTTGTAACTATGCTTGATTTGAGGAATGTCTGACTTGTGTGTTTGGCTTCTGCATGCAGTTATTAAGACTTTGGGCAATTTTGGATGTGGATAAACGTGCAATTAGACCTATGAGTTGACTGGCTACATGGGTACCATTAAAGATGCACAAAAGAACAAAGTCATGCCTTCACTGCTTTTCTCAGACACCAGAAACTATTTTGAGTATTGACACATTGGTCTTTTTCTTTTTACAGTGTCTACTATCGTCTGTTAATGTGACTGTATGCTTTTTTGATATTTTATATTAGTTTAATGCCACAAAGCTTTTCAGCATTGTTTCAATGAAAGCTCTTACACAAGATGAACTTGTACAGTGTGGTACTGTAAAACTGTTAAACCCTTTAAGTTCCTTCAGAAACTCTGCCTGAGCTCATGCTTCACAGTTAGCATCTTGAAAGTTCTAAGAACAATTCTCCATCATGGTCTGGAATAGTTTTCACGTTGTTAATAATGCTGTAGTTTAGCATTGCACTGGTATTGGTGTCTCAACTGCACTGAGTCTCAGACCTGCCTCTCTGCATTTGTTCTACAGAGCCAGGTCCAAACTGATGACTGCAACTTGATTTAGACTATACAATTTTTGAGGTTCTTAGTGTATCATTAATTTAACCTTCTCTGATGCCTTGTGAGAGAACTTGCCATTCTTTCCCAAAGTCCTTTTTGGTAATAGTTCCTAGCTGGCAAGTAAACTTAAAGCACTTCTGGTAATGTCTTCTCACTTTTGTCTATTCTGAATGCTTTGAAGGCCTGTGTTTACCTGCACTGATGAAACGGTCTTGCATGGGTTGTACTTTGAGGTAGCAGAATGAGGATAAAAGAAAATGAACTTGGTGAAGCCTATTACAGCTTTTTTGGCAAGTGGGTCACACAAGCTGGTGGCACAACAGCACGTGAAAGACAGTAGATGCTGAGTTTTTTGGTACAAGTTGGTGAGCGTTCAAATCGTGAGAATCAGTCATATCACCATTTAGACCTAGAACGATGGGCTTGTAAGCTCCATGGGAAGAGTACTGAATAACCTTCATACAACTAAGAGAAGATCAGATCAAGTGGATGGGGGAAGCGATACCAGCCCAGAGTTGGATGGTTATTGCCATTCCAGATGCCTTCTGCATCAGTAATTGATTAGTTTAATGTTGGCAAACTGACTGTAGCTGTAGGTTTACATGAAGTACTAGCATCATTGCTTACAACTGGAAGTCTTCCTGATGTCCCTAAGATAAGAGCTGACGTAGAGAGATGTGGTTGCTGTCTTGCACTGGGAATGTCAGTGTCATTCATGTTGCCGTTGTTTGTCCCTTAGAAGAGATCATTGTTACTGAGGATGTGAATGATGCTATTCACTCCTTTCTGGGGTCTTGCTTGACCTCAGGGGAAGCTGATGAACTCTGGCCTTGGTTGCAGGATTGGCTGGGGAGATCTGCCCTCTGCATGCCTCCTGTGAAGTTCTCAGTTCTGTCCTGACAACCGGTAACTCTCTACTTGATGCTGACTAGGCCATGCTCCCTTTCCAACCTCTGATCTAGGTGCCATTTCAAAGATCTGCTCTTTACTGAGCTCACACCAGAGGGCGGCCAGAGCCTTGGCATGATCTTGTGGTGTGCTGGCAAGGGCTTGGGCTTGGCATCTGTGTGCACTGCTGGAGCGAGCCCTTGCTGCCTCTGGAGAAACAAGGCAAAATTCTCATCCGATCTAAACTGGATGTGCTGTCTTAGCTTAGCTGAAGTAATGTTGCTTTTCAGATCTTTATTTTATAGGGAAAGAAAGCCTTTCCAAAGGATTTACTGCTCTAGAATTGAAAAATGTAATCCCTCAACTGACAGGGAATAATGGAGCTAGCGGTTTTACTGTATGTATAAAACCCATTCTATTATATGCTTTAGAACAATGGTTGGCAGGGGATAGATTTGAAGCATAACAATTTGGAGATAGCTTTATTACAGACGTTTGCTTTAAAGAATACCCAAAGGAGGGTGGTACCAGGTGGAGTGGTAGGAGTGGGAGCATCGCAGGATGAAATATGTGGAGGAATGGTGAGTCCTTATAATTGCCTTTTTGATGATACTGTAGTATTTTGGTAAATAACGTTCACAGACAAATGACTCAAAACCATACCAAAACCCCCTTAAAACAGTTTAATATTCTAGGAAAGGTTTTGTGTGATCTCTTGGGTGACTTTCAAACAAATTAAAACCTATACTTAGCAAAAGGCACTCATAAATAGAGCCCCCCAAGCAAACACATGTGTGATTATAGTAGACTTTAGTGATGGCTGTTGTTGAAACTCCAGTGAAATGAAACTTTGGACCATTTAAAAAAGAAAAATGTCTAGATTATATGAAAGATAAGTATATATTAACTTTTATAGAGCTTGGAAAGGGCTGTATGGTCTGCTGAGGCAGCACTTCCATGTAAGCTACAGCTGTGTTAAATTGGTACCACTGCAGTTTCATGTTTTTCTTTCACCCTGACTGCATAATTGTACCCCATTTTGCATGCCAGTACTCAGCTGATCTCTTCATGAGTGGTTTGGGGCACTAAACTAGCAGAAATCTATTCACTTTTTTTCTTTCTGTGTGTGTGTCTTTATTTATTTTTGGCTTAGCACCCTGACCCAGCTTGCTGAGCTAGATGAATGCCATTACTGGCACAAGGACAGGGCAGGAATGCCTGCCCAGGACAGGGAAAGAATGAACTGCATGAGTGCCAAGACAGATCAAGGTAAACTGTCAGGAAATCACAGCTGTAGGAAAACAGCTGGTTAGAATCACATTTGATACCAATTAGGAAGGCAATTGTTGAAGGGGCAGAAGGAGGCTTGTGGTACAGCTAGTGTGATTGGGAAATGCTCAAGTATGTGCTGCTGTCACACACCCCAGTCAACTTCAATTTGGCATCCTGCCATTTCTCAATATACAAAGACATGGGAAAGACCACAAATAAAGTTGATTCTGCTTCAATTCTTTCTGGCAACTGCCGCTAGATATGCTGCGTTTGGGCATTGGGCTCACACCAGGCTTTTTCAGCTAGAGGGTACATGTTCTTTCAGGCAAGAGATGTGGCACTTCTTTTTTGGTGGGTGTGGGTTTTTTTGTTTTTTTGTTTTTTTTTTTTTAATACATTGGTCGGTGAAGCTAGTATGTATATTCTGTTCAGAGGCCTCTCCTTCATGTTTACCTATACAACTGTTTCTGAAAAAAACATTATTTTTTTGTTGCAGCCATACTTGTTTTGGGGATTGTTCTTCCCTTCTGATTACTAAGAACAATTAAATGATTGGTCATAATCAAATGTGAAAGAAACACAACACAGAATGCTTTATGTGCCTATAAATGTTTAAGACACCTAGAAGTTGGTAATACTGGAATGATTTTAGAGTTACTGGATTTGGAATCATGGATTTCAGTGCTGGGTATATCATTCTCAATTATTCCTTTTTAGTTTCTTTTTTACTACCAGATTTTTATTAATCTGAAACAGTTTCAAGCTCTTCACTTGAAGTTGTCTTTTGATAACTTTGTGTTTTCCTCATAGTTTCCAATTGTTTTCATCCTAGAAATTGGTCCGGTGACGATAACCACAGATCCCAAGAAATTTCAATTTGAACTCAGGGAACTTTATGTTCAGGTGAGTAACTTGTTCGTTCTTTATGTGGTTCTAGCAAAGGCCCTGTTTCCTCCCTCTAATCTTTCCTCTCGTGTTGATGTTTCTGCTACAATGCTTCATCGGGATGTAGGCCACTTATCTCTGTCACTTCACCTGCACAAACTATCATCTTCCTGTTCCCTGGTCATCTTAGTTTATGATTATAATTAATTATTTTGTCTTAGTTTACATCATTGTGTGGGGACTCAGTTCAATAATATAAGAAAGAATAGTTAGATAATGCTAACATTTATTTTGCATTTTAACTAGTCCTGCCACTTGTTCACAGATGCTTTTATGAACGGTTTTACTGTGTTCTGGAACTTATTTCCCATGAAAACCCCTCATTAGCTTTAACTAATTTAGGTACAAAAGGACTGTAGGACCCATCAAGTATTACTTAGGTACAGCCTTCACTGCCATGTGTTACTTAGCACCTACTGATTCAAAGGCATCAGGCTGACTTGGCTACTCTTGACTTACACAAACAGTGTTGAATTGCTTCTGTAGCTGTGCTTAGGAGACAAGTAGCAGTTTTTAAACTAGCACACCAGTACATCTCCCTTGGTGAAGTTTCCCTGGGTGAGAGTGAACCACAAAAGACATCTGGATCATGTCTTGGAAAGAAAGGGAAGTACTGGAATGGAGTTACCCTTACTAAAAGAAAATATGATCCTATTGTCTTGTCTTTTAATCAAGCAAAATGCTTCTGACCTGCAGAGAACCTTGCTGGAGTCAGTAGTGCCAGACAGGCTCTTCCTTAGAAACTGGCACATGCTGTAATGCCTGTAATAAAAGATTGTTTGAAAGCCAATAGTGCTCTTTTGGGAAGAATAAGTAGTTTAAATGTTGGCAGAAAGCTTGAAATTCGGAGAAGACAATAGTAAACTTTCAAGGAGGCAGAAAATGCCAGCTGTTATGCTTTTCTCTTTCATGGGGAAACGTAAACTTTAAAAATCCTTCCAGTCTTCACTTTTTGTTTTCTAAATAGCTATACTGGAAAATAACTGCAGCTATTTCTAAAAAGTATATGATTTAAAGGAAGCTTTTGGGAATTTAAAACTCTTCATTTACAAGTTGTTTAAAAGTTACTAATGAATTTAAGATTTCTTTTTTTAATCCCAATTGATTGCATATTTCATAATTACTTTCAAGATATGCTCATTCAGCTAAATTAAGACTTTCACTGACTTGTATTCATTCATTATATTGGTGAAAGGCCAAAATATAAATTAAAAAAGTGATTAGAACAGGACTGATAGGTCATCTTGCAGTAGTACTCTCAGAAAATGTAAACTTTTCCTACATGTTTGTTATTAGTATTTTTCTTAGAAAGGCAGTTAAGATGCAGGAATAAATATTGTGGAGGTAGGGGAAATTTTAAGATAGGTTTATTTGAAAAACGGTGTAGAGCAAATATTCTCATTAATAAACAAAGCTAAAATCAAGGTGAGGATAAATTATTTTAAGGAGTCTTATGTATAAAACAGATCAAAATATGCTGTCCAGGAATACTGCAAAATTTGTCCTCCCTGGACATCAGGATAAGCCCATCCCTTGTTTTCCAACAAAATTCATCTGGTCACAGAACAACTGGAGGGTCTGTACATGACATTAGAAATAAGCTTTTGGCTGGCATTTGACATCAGGTAAAAATTAGTCTGTATACATTTCACTGAAGAAACTAGGCCCTGTTTCTTTTTACATTCAAAGTGATAAAAGAAGTATTCCTTTGACACCTCATAAGTTGATCCTATTTTTGCCTATGTTTCATCTGTAATTAACTGTGAATCATTCTTATGGACAGCATGACAATAACTTGTACTTGGCAGCAGTGGCTTCTTAGTGTCGTCTTTTTTCCTGAGTTAAGCAGATTTTTTTTTTTTGGTGTATTCTTGTATTAAATACTGTTTTCACAATGGATAATTATTTGCATAAGCAATATACTTAAATCTTGTCTATATAAAAAAAATTCTAAAGTTATATTCACATAGTTTGAGTGTTACATGATCCTATGATACAGGTGCCAATACACTTTCATCAACAGTTATGAAAAGGCCTTACTTGAGTATTTCTCAGTGTAAAAATTAACAACTTAATGAAAGTAGTATTCTGTAAGAGTTGTTGATAACACTTTTTAAATCTGATACTAAATTATCCATTTGTAAGTGGATACAATGGCATTTAAGGAAATAGTTATATAGTTATTAAATTTAGACATAAGAAATGTCAATAGTACAGATGAGCTGAGCTAAGAACCTACATTTCTGTATGCCTCTCCAAACCAAACGGAAGGTGAGACTTGCTGAGCTTTACTCACATCTGTCTTTCCAGAAAACTTCACAAAGTAATTGTAACCATATTTAATTGCAATTTGGAGAGAAAGGCAGGAAACACTTAAAGGAAAATTTTCATCTTTTTTTTTTTTTTTTAAATAAAGCTAATACATTTGTTTCGTAGTTTTACCTAGCTGCCTTTTGAGAATACCCCTCTTCTACGTTATGAGAATAAAAAAGTTCATGCTTGTTCTCAGAATAACCATTTAGCTCAGCAGTGCTTTTCCTATTATATGTAGAAAGTAGATGTTGCCAGCAGTGCTTTTCCTGTTATATGTAGAAAATAGATGCTGCCATATAAAATACTACAGGAGACAATAATCAAGTAGACTTGAAGTGGGAATACAGATTTTCTTGTTCCAGGTAGGTGTCTGTAGAAATTAGCTATTATCTTGATTTTGCCTACAAATTAAAGCTTTACTTGGAAGAGTCTTTTCCTGAGTATGATACTCGCTTTGCAGGAGCAGGAAAGAAATAACTTGGATATACTGATCTGTCCCATAGGATTGTATAAGCATTGCCAAGATAAAGTTCTGACGTGTCAGAAATGTTTTTGGAGAATTATCTCTTGAATTTCAGGCTGTCTGGAGTCTGCCACTTGCTTTTCCCATAAAAGTTAGACTATGTTTAGAAAGGACTGACTTATAAAAAAGGACAATGGCAATGTACCTATTCTTTAACATAGCTGAGAAGTTTATTGATATTCTTGCTTTGAAATGGGATTAAAGATACTGATAGATTAAAAATTGTTACTGACATGAACATTTAATTGGGGACAGCTGAAATTCTTAAAGACTGGGGGACTGTGGGACGCAAGGTTTTTTTCTGGTTTATGTGTCTCTGTGAATGTTTAACCTCAAAATGTAATTTTTGATGGCATCTCAAGGATTAAAAATAGATGCAACAATTGTATTATCTTTTTCCTTCTTCCTTGCCAGCATGTGGAGATTTGTATATAAGTATGTGTGAAGGCATGTTGATTGTAGAAATAAAACAAATAACAACTTCTATATTTTATCTTGAAAGTGCAGAGATCTGTTGCTGTTTACAGGGGCAGGTTTTACAGTTCGTATTCAGCTCTTTGGAAACTTCTGCCTTCAATATGCCAAATTAGTTTTTATGTAAGTTAAAGTGAACTTTTATTTAAACAGTGTTTTCCTCTAATTCTTAATTTAGGAAGAGAAACTGATCCTTTTATATAAAGTTAAATAAAGTCATACTTGGAAGCATTTTGATTGAAGAGATGGTCTGAAAAATCTCCAGTTACACAGCTGTCTACTTAGTGATACAGGTCACTGGGAACACATCACCTGTAGCCCCTCTGCTGAGCTCCCTGCACTGGCTGTTCTGCGGTGTGAAGTCTAGGTCAAGTTCTTGCTGTTGTGGTATCTAAAGGTCCTCCTGGAGCTCAGCACTGCTTGGCTGAGATCATTTCCCATCTGTGTCTATGACCATGACCTCCCATGACTGCTGCATACTACCGGAGCAATTAAATTGTCAGCCAGTAAGGGAGCGTGCGAGTATAGGAAAAGGAGCTGTCGCAAGAGCTGGAGCTAAACAAAACATGGTGCTCCCAGAAAAGATAAGAGTGACCATGACACCAACCATTTTCAGAGCTAACCACAACCCTCCCTTTGATTTCATTTTCCCTAAGGAATCGTTGCAGTTGCTGCTTGGGAGTGTGAGTCTGTGACAGCACTCTGCAGAAACCATACAATGCTTAGGATAAAAAAAGTGAATAAATTATTATAATCTGAGAAAGCATCTGTCCTGAATATTGCAAAAGTAACTTATTTGGCATGTTCCTTCTCCTCAGAAAAATGTTTTGTTTTTCTTCTTATTGTGAGCAGGGTGGTGGAGACTGTCCAGAGATGAGCATTGGGGCAATAAAGATTGCTCTAGAAATTTCTCTTCCTGGTTCATTCATCTATGTATTTACTGATGCGCGGTCCAAAGATTATAGACTTACCCATGAAGTACTTCAACTCATTCAGCAGAAACAATCACAGGTACAGAGGGGATTTACATTGAGCTGGTTTATGTATTTAATGCCCTGTTTTCTCAATATTGAAGGGTAAAATTTTTCTATGTGAGGCTTGGTGAAATCTTTTTACAAAAGGGAACATAATACTTCCATTCTAGGGAACTTTTTTTTTTTTTTTTTTTTTTTTAAAATAGAGAGTTAACTGATCTGGCTAAGAAAAAACTTAAAGGAATATTCCTTTTAATGTTGTGAATTAAATAGTGCAAGTGAACCTTCTGCCAGTGTATGTATTCTTGGTCAGCTTACTACTTACATGGGTGTTTTTATATTGTTCTGAAACAAGTATTCTGTGAAGTACAAGTGCTGATAGATAAGTATCATTTCTAAAGTGATTCTTGTCTGTTCCTTTTCTTCATTGCTTTTTCCATCAGTAGTGAGTGCAATATGGCTGTCCTTCATGCAAAGTAATATGAACCCAAGCCAAGTGATGCAGTTCTTTTGTCATCATGCCTTAATGTTGTCTTTGCAATGTTTTCCTAAAGTTTGCACCGTGTGCCAATTGATTATTTTGTTTTTTTTAAATACAGGTAGTATTTGTGCTGACTGGAGACTGTGATGACAGGGATCATATTGGTTACAAGGTCTATGAAGAAATTGCCTCAACGAGTTCTGGTCAAGTTTTTCACTTGGACAAAAAACAAGTTAATGAGGTAAATTTGCTTGAACTCTGCAATATATATAGAAAACAAGGCAGAGGCTTATACTCTAAATCTTTAAATGACCTGATCATGGGTTAGGGAGTGTAAGAGGAAATTCTAAATGTGGTACTATTGGTATGTGGACTCTGTTCCACCTTTCTTTTCCTTCTTTTTCCATCTGCTATATCAGGATGCAATTCTGCAACTTTTATTTACATTGGGGAAGTGTGAACTGCCATATCTGAACAGAACCTTGCCAACTTCCCTCCACCTGTGCCAGAAGGCTTCCAGGAGGAGAGCCTTTAAAATAAAGAGCAGTTTGGTGGTCTGAGTAGCCCAGTGACTTTAGTCTGAAGCAGAGTGTAGTATCATCTTTAAATGACCATTTTGTTAGTAAGCAAGGGATTGCCAGTAAGCCTGGACAAAAATGTTCTTCACCTTATGGACAGATGGGTGTGAGCTAGCAGTTTTCCATTGTTCACAAAGTAACTGTGGCAACTTTTTAATTGAGGTTACTGTTTCAATACTTTTGACAGCTCTGCTGACCTGCTGTTAATTGTGATTGCTGACTCACAGCCTTGAAGGACTATTTTCTTTGAAAACTCCAGTGAGTCTTAGGCAGAAATGAAATTTCAATAGTGCATGACAAAATAATTTGGAGAGATGAACTCACTTGTTAGTTATCTGGAGAGCTGGAATTGTTTATAAATGTTGTAAATGTTTTCTTTTGACTTCCTGGTATAGGCAAAAACTAGATGAGTTTTTAAATAAAAAACTACTTCAGTTTGTTCCTTTTTCTTTATTTCCTAGAACAGACAATGACAAATGTTGGAAATAAATTGCAGTTTTCTACTGTTGTTGCCTAGAAAAATTGAAGTACTTATTGGGGATGTTAGGTTAAAAGTCACAGGAAAAGAAATTAGCTGTTGGGACTGTGCAGTTCCTGACCTGCGTTTTGCTATTATTTGCCTATGAAGGGTAAAACTTCTCTCTGTGAGACTCCATGAAAACCCTTTATACAGAAGGGATCATGATACTGCCAGTGCGAAATGCTCTTTGCCAGGACTGAGGTTTTAGGATTAAGGTTTTGTTTGATTGTTTTGGTTTTGTTTTCTTCTGCTTTTGGGAGGTAGAAGTGAGGAGAAAAAGCCACTTATAGGAGCTAGGCAACACCATGTTCTTAAGTGGAGCTGCATGCACTGTTTTGTCAGCTGTCTGCCTCTGCTTTCTGAACTTCTTGGCACTTTTCAGTTTCTAAGAATACCAGCTTTTGCTTGAATCGTTAGCCTACATGAATTTTGAGTAAGGTTTTAAGCTGGTGGTTTCAGTAGCCACTTTTACCTCCTTCCTGCTTCATCTCAGCATTTCCTTTGAGCAAATAATGAGCTCTTCATCTGTGGGCTAGACAGCCCATGGCTGCACAAGAGCCAAAGATTGATATCAACAAGTGATGATATCGGTAGGTGCTACTCTTGCAGGGTCTTTTTTGAGGGGGAGGGAAGACTACACTGCTTTATATAATTGCATCTCCTTTCAGTGGCCATAGGCTGTAAGAGATCGCCTAGGTAAAAAAACACAACCAAAACAAAAGCTCTAAATCACTTCCAGAAATCTTCCACAATAACTGCTGAACAATTTGCATTAAAACCAAACCCCAAAGACTCTAAAATAATTTTAGTGATCATTGACCTTACATGAAACTGCATCTGGGCTAAGAGACTGTGAAAATGAGTTTACCAAAACACTGTCGTCCCAAATAAAACCTTCACTGCAGATTTCAGTTCTGGATCAGAAATCCTATTTTCAAGGAGTGTATCTGCCAATGGGTGGATGCAAATGAACAGGAGATGTAGTAGTAATCTGCATCATCTGTTTATGGTATATCCTTCAGGCAAGATTCAACAGAAATAAAACTTGCCCTCCTTTTTATCTGAGTAGTCAATGATGTGTAAAGAATGAAGTTTATAAATGCTAAAACATATTCACTGTTTTGGGCCTAGAGACAGCTAATGCTAAATTGTAGATTAGGAAAGAGCTACAAATTCACTGACTGTGAATACTCTGCCAAACCAATGTCTTGTTTTGTTAAAACATTTTTGATTGTTCTACCCCCAAAAAACCCAAACAAAACTATTTTTAGTGTGTAAAGTTTCAAACCATTACTCTCATGCTTGCCCTTTGTGCATTAAGTGGAAAATGAAGCAATATTATAAGCTAGGTACAAGGAAACACAAGAAAACAATACTTGATACTTATCCAATTCTTGTGTTATTGAGAAGACTAAGAAAACTTATTGCTTTTTTTCACTTCTGAAAAATATGTTATGATCTCAAATACTACAATTAACTTGGTCAAAATTATTGTCAATTGATAAAGTGGTGTTGGGTTCAGTCCAGCGATGCGCTTTGTGAAATATGTAAGTATCTCCACTTATTTGCTGAATGAAGCTCCTCTAACAGTATGACAGGAAGGTCATATTTTGACAAATTTGCAATGGTTTGTGTGCATTAGATTAATAAGAATATTCTTAAAAGTCCAAAGCACAAGTTGTGTTTTTATTATCTAAAATTCTTCTAGATTTTTCCTTTATTTGGGATATTGGGTGTACCATCATCTCCAGAGGTAACTCTGTATTCAAAAACCATGACAGGTTTCTAATAGGAAGAGGTGAAATATGTTTTTGTCATATTTGGTAAAATTTGATTAGTTATCTGATTCCAGGTCTGTAAGAGAGAAAAAGTATTTTGTGATCAGAGTCCTTAAAAGGGAAAGGTTTACTGTTCAAATTTTGAAGTTCTACTTTTATTAACAATTTGTAAAGACTGCCATTCTTAACTACAAATTAAGTGGTCTTCAGTTTGAAATTTTTCAAACTGATCTCTAGTTTTGAGATTTTTATCCTCTTGAATCAGTTCTAAAATGATTGTCTATCCATTCAAAAGAACGGTAGCATTCTCATTTTGCCTCCAATGTCTTGGAAAGGTTATTATGCTTGTTCTATCAAAGCATTTAAGCCCTGATCTTGAAAAGTGTTTCTTTAGGGTGTGATTTTCTTGGCTGCAGTGAGGTTGCATGGCTGCTTTTGTAGGCTTAGGGCTTAATTTGCAATAATTGCTCAAAATTAAAATGCATTGAGAATACTCAGCAAACATGGGTTAAATTCTTCTGTTAAGAACAGATTCTGTATTTTCATAACCATATCCAACTTTATTTGTATCTTTCCAGAAGGTACTAATTTTGACTTGAACTGAAGTTATATTACACCACACTTACTTACTCCCCTCATAATGGAATACTTTAAGGAAATTCCTGTAAGTGATTCTGATGCCTGAAGGTTTGTACTGATGCCAGAACTGGTGTTAAGATGAACAGTGATGATCAGCAGAGTATGAATTTGGTACAGCTTAAAAACAGTGGAGATTAATTAGTCATCACATCACGCCTCCAGATCATTTTGATTGTTTGTGGTAAAAATGAGTCATTACTGTGTCTGATGAATTGGACTGATCAGTATGGCTAAAGCTGGGAGTTCACAAGAACTGGGCTAGTGAGTGGTAGTTTTCCATTTCTTTTAGTATTGAAACACTTGATTTTTCTAATTCTAACCTTCCTGCAAAAAGGCAAAATTTTTTCCTGAGCTGCTTAGAAATACAGCTTGCTTACTGATTTTTTAAAATAAGTAGTAATTTATGTACCTTATATGGAACATTGATGGGAGGAGAACTGAGAATGACTGTAAAGGAGATTGGAGACATGGTGTTGACTTTGGTAGAAAAAGGGGGTGTTGTTGAGTGACTCGAAAGTTCGATCACACTAGATGAGAAGAAAAAAAAAAAAAAAGTCTGGAACTTGGGTGAGAAGCCTGTGAATAAAAGTGATGATGTGAATGAGAGAAGATTGGGAGGGGACTGAAGACAGGGATAGGACAAGACTAGTAATAAAACATGTTAAAAGGAATGGTGCAAAAGGAGTCATTCTTATGGGGAAGGTGCAGAAGGCTAATGTCTGTAAGATCATGTGGATCTGGAATGGAGTCCAGTACACTTCACACTCATGAATGCTTTGCTGTGAACAGAAGTCTCTCAAACTCACTAGAAAAACTTCCTATTTCTCCTGGCTGTTAGTCCTCACGGAGGATGGCAACCTAGGACTTAGGCCTACACAGCTTAGGTTAGTGTTAAAGGTCTGTAGTGTGTATGAACCAAGCATATGTTTGGATGATGGTACATGAGGAAGCAATTTTAAATGTTGTTTCACTTTGTTAAAAATGTAAAAGGCCCCTCTACTTCTTTACAAGAATAATATGAAGGTGGCAAAGTCAAAAGGTCAAAATTACATCTTAGAATTAAGGTTTCCTGCATAACCCTGTTTTCTTGCCTTCTCTTCTCCTTCCGTACTGTCGTGGTTTAAGACCAGCTGGCAACAAAGCACCACGAAGCTGCTCGCTCACTCCTCCTCTGGCCCCGGTGGGATGAGGAAGAGAAAATATAAATAAAAGCCCATGGGTTGAGACAATGACAGGGAGGGATCACTCACCAATTATGGTCACAGGCAAAAACCAGACTCGGGGAAAAAAACAACACCAATTTAATTTACTACCAATAAAATCAAAACAAGGATAATGATAAATAAAACCAAATCTTAAAACACCTTCTCCCCACTCCTCCCTCCTTCCCGGCTCAACTCCACTCCTGCATTCTCTACCTTCTCCCCCCCCCCCCAGCAGCACAGGGGGACAGGGGATGGGGGTTGGGGTCAGCTTGCCACACCTTTTCTCTGCTGCTCCTTCCTCCTCAGGAGCAGGACTCCTCCCTCTTCCCCTGCTCCACTGTGGGGTCCCTCCCATGGCAGACAGTCCTTCATGAACTTCTCCAATGTGAGTCCTTTCCATGGGCTGCAGTTCTTCATGAACTGCTCCAGCATGGGTCCTTCCCATGGGCTGCAGTCCTTCAGGCACAGACTGCTCCAGCGCGGGCTTTCCCATGGAGTCACGGCCATCTTTGAGGGCATCCCCCTGCTCTGGCGTGGGCTCCTCCCTGGGCTGCAGGTGGGCATCTGCTCCCCCACTCCCCTCCATGGGCTGGGGGGGACAGCCTGCCGACTCACCACGGGCTGCAGGGGCATCAACCTCCTCCGGCGCACCTCCTCCCCCTCCTTCCTCACTGACCTTGCTGTCTGCGTAGGGATTTCTCTCACATTCCACTCTCCTTCCCCACTGCAGGTTTCCCCTCTTAAATCTGTTCTCCCAGAGGCAAGATTGATGGGCTCAGCTTTGGCCAGAGGTGGGTCTGACTTGGAGCCAGGGAAGGTTCTAGCAGCTTCTCACAGGAGCCACCCTGTAGCTCCTTCCCCCTACCAAAACCCCACCACAGAAACCAAAACCATGTCCCAAACAGTCATTATCCATTTTCATAGAAAAAGAAGGAATGGTTTCATGGGAGAGGCAGCTGAATGCTGCCTTGGAGAGTATGCTTCTACTCTGAAGATATGTATTGTACAGTGAATGCCAAACAAGGAAGGAAAGAAAAATAGTTACAGCTGTCTTTTCTCTACTTTATATGGAACTTGGATTCTCTGGAAGAAATAGACTGTGATTGTGTACATAAGCACTATCATAAAGCAACTGCAAAAGGATATTTTAAACACAGTTGAAAACAGGCAGGCTTAATTCTTGTTTCCGAACTTTGAAGAGCTTGAGATTCAACACTAATAAACTTTTCAGTTGTGTGTTTTTTATACATGTAATTATATATATAATTTATGATTTATTTTCACAGCATAATTTTCACATGCACTGTCTCAGTCATATTTTTAGATGTGCATTTAAAAGCATTCTTAGAATATTTTTCTCTTTGGGTGGAAGCATGAACCCATATATACTTAAGCAATGGAACAGTTAACTTCGAATCCTGTTGGTTTGACTGTTTGAGAAATATTCTTGAGACCCAGAGTAAACAAATGGGAATAGAGACCATGCTCCATAGATTTTTCCAGGTTTCAGTATGCATTCCAAGAAATGACCTGACAGCAGGGCAGGTTGCAAGAGCAAATTCTCTGGTGAAGTGTTATAAATTATTTCTGTGTTTGCCCTTCCCCCTCTAATAATATTAATCAAGTCACATTTTGGCAGAACAACAAAAGCTGCTGTTGTTTTGTGGGCTTTCTGTAAGGGTCCCATAGGAGGAAAAAAAAAAAAAAAAATCTACTTCCAAACCAGTGTTACAGCAGTATTGCAAACCTCTTTGGAATGAGAGGGTTGGGAAATGGATCTCCCAGAATTGCTTATTGAACTTTGGGGAAAAAATTAACTATATAAGCAAGTTACTGCCGGACTTAAGACAGCTGGGTCATTCTGTTGCCTTCCATTTTCATTTTTTGAACATGAAAAACTCTCGAAAACTGAAGTCAGGTTCTACTCTGAATTCAAGATTCTTACTTGCTCTCAGTAGCTTCTACTTCTGATATGTATTTTGGTTAAAAACAAAGGTGTTCTTGCTTTCTTTTTTCTGAAATGGCAGTTGCACAACATAATTCTTCCCTGGGATGATGTGTTTTATTTTAAGGGCAATTTCTGCTATAAGAGAACTCCTAAGTAGCTGCAGGATTATCAGCCAGCCTGCATACAATTAATAAACTGGAATTTTAGCTAAGGTTTACAGCAGTTGCTGTAGAATCTAATTAATTCATTGCTGTATCTGTTCGCGTAACACTCCTGTGAGATAGAAATGTGGTTTTGTGCCCCTTTTGGTTAAGGATCATAAAGAGATTAAGGTGGTGTGGCTAATGTAACAACTTGGCAGTTATGCAAAGTAATTGCACAAACTAACAATATAAGAATGAGGACATAACCCTTGTCAGCTTAGGCAATGTATAATTATAGGAACCGGAGGCTCTAAAAATCATACTCTATATAACTAGATCAGTATGTATTTATATAGGGAAATACATTCCTATATGCCTAAGGTCAGACATAGTTGGCATAACGTGTGCTTAAGAGCCCATGCCTAATGTTTAGTGTTGGTTGGACTTCCGTGAAGATCTTGAGCCAGGCCCGCTTTTCTTTACTTTGTATTCACAATGGGTCAAAATATAAAATGTGTATGCCAGCTCTTCAGAAATACGACACACTTTTGTAGCTCTACTCTTCCTTCACAGATTTCAAAAGTGGAAGGAGATGCAAACTCTTCTTAAGTTTGGTGGGGTTTTTTTCGTTTTTCAGTGTAACAAATGGTAGGAGCTACAGAAGTAGGAGATGCTTTTAGAATCCTGGCAGTGATTTGTATTCATGTCCTCATCTGACTACCTAGCTGTTGGAATGAAAGAAGACAGACCAAACTCCCATTAAAGGTATAGTGGGTGCAACAGTTCAATCCAGTAACCACTGCCCCCTTTGGAAAAACCCGTGCTGACTGATCCCTGTCACCTTCTACTTCATGTGCCCAGAAAGATAAGGAAAGATAACAGAATTGTGTGTCATTAATATTAAAAGATAATCAGAACCAGAAAAACCTCGTGATGTGCTTCAGGAGCAGATAAATCTTCTCATTCTGTCAGATATACACATGGAAACCAAGTATCCTTGAAATTCATGTTATACATCTGAGATGAAACTATGGCAATACTTGTCTTTCCATTTTACATCTATTGCACTAGCTAAATTATCAAACTATAGCAGATGAGTAAAGGTGTTTAGAAAGCTCTGGCATGGTGGAAGACTGTTTTCATTAAGAAAAGAAAACCAACCTGGGTAAAGATTTAAAAAAGAAAAGTTTGAGCTCAGTCTCTGTTCTGGACTCAGATTGGATCTTGGTAAATGTTCAAATATTTTTACATCTTCAGAATTCGTTTTCATTGCCTGCAAATTATCTAGTTCCAGCAGGGACCACAAAACTTAGTGTGTACTCATCCATCCAGCTGAAAATTCCCTTACTTTAAACTCAGCTGGTTTAAATTGATCTAAAAATCTAAGGCTGAGGGTTTGTTGTTTTTTTTTTTTTTTTCTTTGAAGCTGACATTTTGAAGCCTTCTGAAAGCAAAGGAATGTTAAAAAAGGTTGGGTATAGTGTTTTGGTTTTGTTTTTTTTTTTTTTTCTTTCAGTGTGTGTTATTGCTTTAAACAAATGAGATTAACTGTGTTAAATTCATGTTTGTATGCTAACTCAAACCCTAAATTGGTCTAGTGGATTTGTATAGTTTTTGAATGAATGTTCTTACTTGTAAAATGAGAGTCAAAGATGGGAGCAGAGGGAGGAGGAGGGAGATGGAGGAAAATGTTACCTTTGCTTCTCTTGGAAAGAGAACATAGCTAATTCTCTATGTTGAAATTTTTTAAGGAATCTAGTGATATCAATTTTGGTGGTCTTGAGTTATGTCAATACTATTTTTTTGTTGTGCAGTGGTAGCTGTATGTTCAGAGAGTTCTGTCTCAGACATGTGATCTCTCTTTGACTTTGTTAAAAAGTAGTTTTATTGACAGACTTTCCTAGCTGCACTGGGAAATGCCATAAGGAATCACATTCAGTATGCAGCTCTGGAAATCAATCAAATCATGGTTATTTACAACTGCTAATGTGTCATTTTGTGACTGCATAAAAAATTATTTCTGTTTTTATGCAGACATCTGAATCATGTTGTGGTAGCTCAGTTGCACTTTAACTTGGCAACACAGTGTGGAAGCTAACCCCTTGGACCCATGTTTTCCATTATTAACTGACTCAGTGAGACAGCTAAATATGTGCCCTTCAGGTTAGATTTTTAACCTGATTTGATTTGGTACCAATAAACTATTTACTGGATTTTATCAGGGAGGCTTAGCTCCTATTTCTGGTAAGATGTATCCTCACCTTGACAAAAACCAGCCTGGTCACATGCAGTGGACAATCCAGGCTGGATTGTCTCAACAAAGAAACCAAAATCTAAAGAGTTGGTTCTCTTCCACACCCGAAAATACTTGATGCACGGTCTCTGCAGAACATGCCCAAGAGGTGCTGACAGTCTGTCATTTGAAGAAAAGTGGCCCAGTGGAAGTTGAAGCCAGTCTTTTTATGCCAGATGTGTTTCTTCTGTCCAAAGACCAGCAACTTACCTTAAAAGAATCAGAGTAGCATCACAGTTGCAAGTATACTGGTTGGTTCAGCAGCGGACTGTGAGGAGTTGGGGTACAAGACAGGCTCTTCTTTTCCTAATGCTGTTTGAATTGGTGTTGGTATTTTTGTGGCAGTGTTGTCTGAATTGACTTTATGGTTAACTGAAATTACTTTTTTGTCATTGATGGGAGAAAGGAGTAGAAGAAGATTGGATTTACTTCACTTTCTTTACTGAAAATTCCTTTTCCAATTTGAAAGTGTTCTTTATTCTCTTAAGGTACACTAGACTGCTGTGCATCATTAAATAACTGTTGCTTCTGTTTCCAGTGATAGGATACAAGGCCTCATATAATTTACCTTTGAAAGAAAGTGAGCTTTTGGAACAATTTGCATGTCTCAGCTCTCCTGTCTGCCAAAAAGTCTATCTGGGGCTCATAAAAGCATTGTTTTGATTAGATTTTTGCTTTGAAATAAATGGTTGCATGCTGATAAACTTCCCGGTGGAGAGCCTTCCTACTTGTCTCCCAAATTTTTAGAAGTAACATGGTTCTGCAGTGGCTTGAAGTGAACTATACTGTGTGAAAGCCAGACTTGTAAAGGAAATTAATATGATGTAGTAGACTGAGATGTAATTAGGAAAAAACCCACAACAAACACAGAAAAATTTTTAAAGGTGGAAGAACCTGTCTTAAATTCCTTTGCTGAAGTTGTGTGCTATGGAGTTTTGGTGACTGTGGTTGAAGACATTTTCCCCCTCTTTGGGTTGTTTTCAATCCAGATCCTTTTAATGATTCTATGATTCTAATGGTCTGGCTTGCAGCATGACCCCAGAAGCAGACAAGCAGGGGCAGTGAACTTTAGGAAGGAGAACGAGCAGCAGCAAGGAGGGAAGAGAGAGGAATTTTTTGTTGGTTTCACTTCAGAAACAATTCCTTCATGTCCCTGTACTCATGAACTACGACATACGAAAAACAACATATAAAACCTGAGCACCCCAAGGAAGTAACCAATGGCAAGATGATAATTTGGCTCCAAGTGCATTTTATAATCAGTGTGACTGCTGTTAGGCATTGTTTTATATCTTTTGGTAAGAGCTGCTGGAATAGTGTCATTGCCAGTACTCTGATTTTAAGATGCGTTATTCGTGTTGCAGTTGCTGTCAAATGTCAACAAAGTGCTTTGGGATCACTGAGATCATGTAAGCTTTCAATTAGTAATTTTAGGATTTAAGTTTGTTATAATTACAATTCTTTCTCATTCAATGCAGGAATGGCTTAGAGCAATCATGAACCACTATCTTGTGTTGGTTTATAATGTGGAGAGATGGTTTGTAAGCTTTAGTAGTGCTTGCAGATTGACCTAGATAGAATTGTGTGTTCTTTCCATCTGTGTTTTCTATTCTAGCTTGTTTTCACTGTGAAATAATGGTTTCAATAGAAAACTGAACTAATTGTAGAGAATCTTTTCTCATGAGGCTAGAGTATGAGAGTGAGCTAAGCCACTGAAGGCTTGGACCTTCTAACTCTTTCCAACCATGGGTAGTAAACACAGAACTGGTCCAGGAGTGCTGGATGGGTGGGTTGCCATATCCACCCTGCCAGCTGCTGTGCTTGCTGCTCAGGAAGAGGCATGTCAGGTTGATGGTCATGAGTTGGGCATGAGGTAGTGATGACTAGAAGACCCCAAAAATGTGTCATGGGAGCTAAAACTGTTACCTAATTTTGTTGTTTAAAAAAAAAAAGTAATTTGGGAATAACAATTTTTTCCCTATTGTATCCATGTTAAAATGTCATTTTACCAAATTTTCAGGTATGTATTATTAACCCTTCTGAGCTTAAGAAAGAATTTTGTGTATCAATACCAATGTGATTCCAATTCTTATATATATTGGCAAAGCTCCTGCAACGATGCTTTACTTTGTGACTTGATTTAATTTACTTAAGTCTTTTGAAATGAGTTTAAGCTAGACTGGAAAATTCCTTTCTTCTGAAAATTTATACAGGTTCATTAAATTTTACAATTCGTTTAAAAACTTACCTGTGAACTTAAGATCCTGGAATTAAATGGAAACTTTTCCATATACCTAGTACAAAAAAGCATCATACTCTTCTCAATATAGGTGAGTAGAATAGATTGAAATTTCTTTTGGAAGCATTTTTGGACTCAAATGTATAATTTCTAAAGGTAAAACTTAAAATTAGCTGGATCTTTTTGAAGCCTTGTGATTCCTGTTCCAGGCTTGTCTAAAGTAAACAGAGTTGCTGAATAGCTGGTGTCACTAGCTGTTGCAGAAACAGTATTTCTCTCAGATCACGTTACTTCAGGGATTTTGAGTAGTATAGTTAGTTTTACTGTGATTTTAGTATGTTCTTTGAAAGTATGCCTAAGTACCTTGCTTATGCAGACCCATGTGGAGAGAGCACATGGCACTGTTGTTACACGGTCAATGCTGTTTCACTTCACATTGCGTTGAGAGTGTTCAACATGTCTCAGGTGAGGCATTACTAGTAGTGGAGGGATAATAATTTTTGAAATCATGCCCCCACCATTTCAGATGCCTTTTGAATGATGCCCTTCACTTAAACTTTTCCCATTTGCACAAAGGTTGCTGGGCATTCATAGTATTAACATAAAAGAACAAGTACACTTTTATTTAAAACAGGCTGGTATCTAGTTTCTATCACAAAGTTATCTCGCACAGAAACCTATGGTATAACCCATTTTTTTAATGGAAAAAGTAGGCAAGTTATGCCCAACAAACCAAGGAAATGAGGCTCTTTGGGGCTAGTGTGTTCAATCGGGTCCTAGAGCTAAGGACTTACTCAAGCCCTCCATTGCTGATGGATGACATGTCCAGGTTAGTTTATTGTTGGTTTCCAAGTCTTGTGCACTGACCAGTTGAACTGGCATAATCAAAAGCTCCTTTAAAAGATGTTTCTGAATGCAACCATGGTTAACTGTAATCTAAAATCATGGTTCAATATTACTGTGAATCATACTTACAATGTTACATGAAACCAATATTGCTTCAGTGGGGTTAAAAAAAATATGCTGCAGCTCTGTGACATACAGAGCTGATGTTGTGTAATTTATTTTGACAGGGCAGGTGTGGTTTTGGGGGGATGTTGGGTTTTTGGTTGTGGTAGGTTAGCCTTGGCTAACAGCTGAGCTCCCACTCAGCTGCTCGTTTGCTCCCTGCAGCCAGGCAGGGTGGAGAAAACAGGAGGAATGGAGTGAGAAAGCTTCTGGGTCGAGATAAAGACAGGGAAATCACTTACCAATCACTGTTGAGGGCAAAACAAACTCAACTTAAGGAAAATTAATTTGTTGCCAATTAAAATAGATATTTAATTACTCATTCAGGTAGTGGGAAACAAAGACAAGTATGAACACCTTTCCCCCAGCTTTCCCAAGCTCAACTTCACTCCTGACTCCTCCTCACTCCCCACAGTGCCACAGGGGGATATGGAGGTTGTGGTCAGTATATAGGGGTTTCTCTCTGCTGCTCCTTCCTCCACACGCTCTTCCTCTCCTTCAGTGTGGTCTCTCCCATGGGCTGTGTTCCTGTCAGGAAAAATCCACTCTGGTGTGGGGAGGTTTCACACGCTGCAGGGAAATACCTGCTTCGCCTGGTGTCCCCTCAGGCTGCAGGGAGATCTCTGCTCCGGCACCTGCAGCACTGCCTCCCTTCCTTCTCTCACCTGGGTACTGCAGGGCTGTTTCTCACACTTTTTTTCCTCACCCCTCACTGCCTAGGCAGCATTTTGCCCTTTCTTAAATACATTTACACAGTGGTGCCACCAGTGTGGCTGAGGGGCTCAGCTGTGGCTATGGTGGGGCTGCTGCAGAACTGGCTGGGACTGGCTATGTCCAGCACAGGGCAGCCCCTGGTTTGGTTTTGGTCACAAGAATTTCTCTTCTAAAGCATTGTTCCCCTCTATTCTGACCTGTATGCTGTGCCTAGTAGTAATTTGTATTAGGTGTTTTAGGGGAAAAAAAAAAAAAAAAAGAAAAAGTCCATAGATGGCAATTACTCAGTATATCTGGATGAGGGAGTTTTCCTTCTTGCTTCAGGTGATTAATAGTTAGTTGATGACCAGAAATATGCATAGATCTGTATCCTTAATTCCTTTTTAAAAGTGTATGTGTGGATGTTGTGTAGACATGTATCTGGTCTGTTTCTGTACTGCTTTAAACATGATGCCAATCATGGCTTCAGTAGTATCTTCTATTAAAATTGCATGTCTTCAAAGTGTTAATATTTTTTCAAATATATTTGCCCTAATGTGGCAAGTAAGCCTATTCAATTCAGAACTGGTAACTGCACTGGTAAGACAACATAGTTTTGGTCCTTGTTTTTCCAGGCTGTCTGTTTTGTCATATCATATGTATTGATTCTTACATTGAACGGTAGAAGTTGAAGCTTACCTTTGCTTTGATGTTGCTGCTTGGTTTCCTGTATATTCCTGGCATGCTTTCTTCTTTTCTTTCTGTATTCCTGTGCTCTTGTGTGTTCCTGATACAAGTTGAAAACCTGTTTGTGCTGTCCCCAGAATGTCTTTGTTGAAATGGATGCATTGGGCGATTGTATTAGGCAAGTCCTTTACCACTGTGTTTGCTCAGGGTGATGCACTAGCTGCATGTCATCAGACAATAGGATAATAGGTGAAAGTAGTGATCTTCTATTATAATAGAAGTTAACATGGAATCTCTACAAGACAGTAGAGACAGTATTTCAGCAGAAAACATTTCAACAGCAAATACAATTGACAGTATAATAACAACTGTTATTTTCTCTTCTAGGTGTTAAAATGGGTTGAAGAAGCAGTTCAAGCCTCCAAAGTGCATCTCTTGTCCACAGACCATTTGACCATGGCTGTAAATACTTGGCAGATCCCTTTTGATCCAAGTCTGAAAGAGGTTACAGTGTCCTTGAGTGGTCCTTCACCAGCAATTGAAATTCATGATCCATTAGGTGAAGTAGTTTATACCTTCTTTTGTGATAGCAAAAAAAAGTGAATTAAAAAGACAAATCATCTCCCACTGTCTCCAGTAAGGAAGGCCATATTTGTGATTCATAAATGTCTTTCACATTTTGAAAACCAGTATCAGGATTTCAGGATATTTTTTAATCTTATTTTACTTTTAAAATACAGGATCTTTGGATATCTGCACTTCTGATATTTAAATTGTTCCTGATGTTCCATTTTTTTGACTCAGAAGAAACTGGAAGTCTCCCTTATTCTGACCACTTCATCTCACCTCCATCTACTTTCTTACTGTTTGTCCTTGCATTTCAAATTTCTGGACGCTGTTGTTTTTCATGTATTTATGTAGTCACTGAACCACCATTTAGGGGTTATACATGACAGTTGTTTTTTATGTGGTGGAAGGTAAACCAAGGTCTGGATTCTTTGAACTATGAAAAAATTCAGAATCAAACCCTGTCTCGTGCCCATCTCTAGCTGAACAGTGTGTGATGGGGAATGCAATGACAGATTTAGATGCTAATTTGTAATTGAAGATATTTTGAACAAATCTACTGTTCATTGTTATGTTGATGCCTTAAGAACCTGGAACAGCTCTCCAAAACCAAATTCAGATCATACTTTGTATTCTCTGAATTACTTTTGGCTAAGGATATAGCTTAGGTTTTAGTATGTTGGAAATATTTTATGCACAGGATGGGTTCCATGCAATATAACTTGGTCTCTTCTCCACTGATGCATTCTTCTTTGTTTACAGGAAAGAAATGTACTCAGAGTGTTTCTCTTCAAACCATAACAACACACGGTCTTGGGCGCAACTGTCAGGCTTAGCTGAAGTTTTGACCTCATCTATATGTTTTCCTTTCTCATAGGTCAGCTCCATGCACCTAAATCCACACAGTTTCAGTGAAGTTAGTTGAGGCATGTCTAATAAGGTCTTAAAAAGTGACACTGGGACATCCCATTCTCAACTTCACCTTTCCCTTTCGTGCTCTGAAAGAGCCAGATGTGTTTTTAGTG
The DNA here is from genome assembly GCA_024606505.1 of Aquila spilogaster. NCBI lineage: Eukaryota > Metazoa > Chordata > Aves > Accipitriformes > Accipitridae > Aquila > Aquila spilogaster. The sequence goes on from JANHGO010000020.1 coordinate 14,947,501, forward strand.
CTGATGGTACTTTGTAGTCAGTCTTGAGCGAGCAAAATGCTTATATAGAGAACTAGTTCCTGCATACAGCCATCCATGTATTTGTATGCATAGGTGTACATATAAAGTGTGGTATGGTGCAGTATGAAAACTTGCACTCTTTTATTGATGTCTGTGATGTCTAACAGGCTAAATTCTGTGTGAGGATCTCTGTGAATTCCCACCCTTATTCACATGCTAATGCCCCTCTGCCAGGAGAACCTGGCTTATCAGTATTTTTACTTGTGGAGTTTATCCTGCTTGAAATAGGTCTAGAGAATGGAAGAGTGGGTGGGCTGGCAGCTGGCAGGCAGGTTAGGGTAAGTCTGTTCTAAGATCTCCTTCGAGGGAGTTTGCTTCTGTTCTGCCTTCTTTCACTGAGAGCTGAGTATTTTCTGTGAACAAGATAACTTATTTTACTTACGCTTTCTGGGTTTCTCACAGCTCTGTATTGTTGCAGGATGTATTAAATTTCCCAAGTGAATAAAAAGAGTGAAAATAAATGAGCATTTTTAGTATTCTGGCAAAGAATCACAGGGAATTTTAACTGTTGTAAATGTCATTGACCGCTAAGTAGTAAGTCAAGTATTGTAAAATACATCAGTACAGAAGAACAATATTGTATTTACTCACTGTTTTTTTTAGGCAATATTGTATTTACTCAATACTGTATTTATTCCTTGTTTTTTTAGGCAAGCAGATCAGTAAAGGATCAGGACTGAATGAATTGCTAAATATCCACAACTCTGCAAAGGTAGTAAATGTCAAAGATCCAGAGCCTGGAACGTGGACAATTAAGGTAAAGTTATGGCAGAAATCACATATGACTTGTCCTGTAGCTTATAAGGGAGTTGTATAATGATTTACTACACTATTTATCATAGATACTCATAGATGAGTTTGTGTTTATAAATGTCCTTTCTGACCTATGTGTTGTGACATATTCTGAAGGCAGTAGTATAAAATTCTTATTGAGATGATAACGAATTAAATGTTACTATCTTAAGTCAGATCCTTAGGTTGTCCTTTTCCTTTGGACAGAAAAAGTATGAAGTGAGCACCGAATTTTTGGAGCCTAGTGAGCAGATACTCTCTGTAGAAAGTGTGCGCACAGAGGGGCTTTGCTGTGTATAGCATGTTTGGAGGACTGGGAGAGAGAGATGATGTGCACTTTGCAGGCCAGATATTTCATTAGCAGGTTCACAAAGTCAGTAAACATACATTTAATTCGAACTCCTTATCAGTAAATTATTTAAATACTACAGTATGTAAATTTGTTCATGTGAGTGCTATCCTAGCACATACAGTTACAGAATGTACCCTAAAGGATTTGGAAATGTTAAGATCAACATGATTAGCAGTAATAACCAAACAAGAAAGGATCATTACGACTCTGCTGAAATGGTCGTCTTGGAACTGACTGTAGCAACCTAATATGACCACTTGATCAAGCTCCCTATGCCAAAGGTTGCTGCTCCCACAACAGTCTGTAGGAAATTTCCCCTTTCATCTGAAGGCTCCTTGCACTAAGCACAATCAATATGCACTGAAGTGGATGAAGAGCAATCATACCTGCTGGTTCTGAGAGTGATAGCAAGCAACCAGCTCCTAGGTAATGATACATTAACATACTTGCTTCTGAAATGAAAGAACAAAATGTCTCAGTGATGAAAGGGCCACTTAGAACTATGGGTCTATGGGATTTTCTCTGGGTCACAGCGCTAGTTTAAACGTTTGGTGTTGGCCATGTGTTCCTGTGAGTGCCATATCATGGTTTTAAGGCATGTGGTGAACAAGGTGTGTAAATGCAATAACCTCCAAGAACACTTATGACCTGTTACTACACGAAGAACTGGGAGCTGTGAATTGAAGCCAGTGTAGGTGAAATCTTTACCGTTTATAGATCAATAAATGTATGTATAAAATAGGTGTAAATCAGGAACAGAAAGTGGATTGCTTAGACTAGCCTAAACCCCTAATTTAGCAGAGATTCAAGTTAACAGAGTATATCAGGCCGAAAATTGCTTACCTGCAACCATAATAGGGAAAAAGGATGAGCAAGAGCACTCTTACTATAATGCGGTAAACTGGAAGATGAAGCTTAGGACTTGGCTAGACCTAGGGAAATGTATGTATTCATCATTTTGTTTTACAACGTGTTCATTATGTCATTTTAATGAACTGTTCAAAATGTAATTGCACCAAATGTAAACAGAATGTTAAAACTTTAAGGATTGTGCTATGGAAAAGATAGTATTTAAACTTAAGAACTAGCCACAATGCTGTTTTTATGGCTAGATGCTGATGTTTCAAAACACTTGAAATGTGTTAGCTAATAAATGACACCCCACTACCACACCTTAAAATCTGTGCAAGGCCTACCTGTTTATGTAGAAATCGCACTATTTAACTATGTTTTGTGGAGAGATTGTCTTCAAACAAAGTCGATCTCTACCTTGAGCTGGTTTATAGGGAGCAGCATGTGCTGACATATGTGCTTAGAGTGGGGTAGAGGAAGGGAGGTATAATGAACTGTAAGTTTTTACATCATCTTCTCAACTCTTTTGTGTAATTGTGGCCTAAACTGACTCGTGCTTTGTCTTATTGTTGTATACTTCTTTACATAGGTAAAGCAGCATGATCCTAGCTTTCCTAAATTGATGTGGAAACAATCATATTGGTATAGGTCTTTTCCAACTGAACTATACTATTCTAGAAGTGTAAATACTATATTGTCATTTTTGGAGGGGATGTCACCCGTGTAAGAGTCCTTTATAGCCAAGTTAACAATGAGGTGTGCTGAATGGATGCATGCTGTGTATTGTCTGTGCCATATGTGCAGAGGTGGTTTGAAAAGGATTATTAATTCACATACAGAACTGTAGGAAACTATTGATACTGCTGCAGAACTGGAACTAGAAAAGCAGGTTGAGCTCTGCAGCTCTATGGAGAGTTATTTGAATGTCTGTCTATGCTTCCAGGACCAGAAATGCTGAAAAACCTGGTGGTCTGTTTAACAAACAAAACAAAATAAACCCCCAAACACCAAACATGTTTGGGTCCCGCTGGATGTAGTAACATCAGACATTGGGTACTGAGAGAACTTTTCCTACAGTCAGTGCCTTAGTATTCAACTCTGTAGCTCGTTGGAGTCTTTTAGGTTAAGCCTGCAGTCTAGTAAACATTCAATGCCCTGCAACACAGAGGAACAGAGTACAGAAAAAGCAAAAGCCCTGTGTGATCTCTCCCTGGCCCTATATAGCTGTTGCTAAGCTGAGGCCTTTTTGGATGTGAGCTGAGCCATGTGGAACCACTTGTGTATGCCTGCACTGTGTTGCCCAAATTTCTGGAATCCAGAAATTGCTGAGAGGAGCTTGCCACTCTTATAGGCTCAGTGTGTAACACCCTTCAGACCTAATAAGCTCTCCTAAAGCTGAGGCTGGCATTCAGCGGTGCGAACTGCCAAGTGGCTCAGCTGGAACCAGGCCAGCATGCTCAGCTAGATGCAAACCAGTCCCAGCCAAAGCATCAGGCTGCTCCTGCAGTAAGGGTTTTTAAGGTTTTTGGTTTTTTAAGCTCAGCATAATGCTGTCTCCAATTCTGTGGAGAATAAAACATTCAAATTTATGTATTTTGGGTAACAACAACAAAAAAAAGTCTTGAATATAGTTGAAATATTTTAATTAGTTTTATGAGCAAACCAGGTCTTAATTAGGTTTGTGCAAACAGCTTATACAGGTACTTGTCACCTGGAAGTGCAAAAAGTTTTAATTTTAGTATGATAACAAATGATGGTGAGCTAAACACTATTAGCTGCTATTAAATCAACTGCGGAATGATCAGTCCAAGAAGATCTCACCTTAATCCATGAACAAGTGGTAGTGCGGTTTCAATGCTCAGTGAAGTCTTTAAACCAGAGGTTTGAGTAATATAAAACACACAGTATGCAATCCAGTAGCCTCCTGTGCTGCAGGAGGCCTCCAGTTGCCTTCAGGTACTTCAGTATGAGGACATCAAATCTATGCATGTATGTGTATTTGATAAATAAGTTTTCCTTCCAGGTCTGCTATAGTACTCTTGGTTTACAAGGTGACAGGAGTCTTTCTAAAGAGCAATAACATGAGATGAGCACGTGGCTCCTCCCTCCATAGTGTATCAGCAAAGGAAGCATGCTTCTTCAGAAAGATAGTCCTGCTGTTGCTTGTGTTTTCTGCACCTCAGAGCTAGCTGTGAGACTAAATTTATCTGCTGGTCCTACTGCTGAGATACCTACCAAGAGATGGGCCTCAACCGGAACAGTCTGACTCTGTTTAATAGAAGAGGGAGCATCAGTTTGCTTTTGCTAAATCCCTCCCACAAAGACCTGCCCTGTGGACTCCTCTTAAGAGGTTTCTTTGGAGCAATTTGGGAGGCATCCAACATCTTGCAAGTAACAGTTACCTGCAAGCTCCAGGACAGCAGCATTAGAAGGCAGTTGTATCTAATTACACCTGAAAGGCCTTGCCTGCCCTGTGTTTTCAGTTGAAAAGGCTAGTGAGTGATGGAGGTGAATCAGTGGGGGAGAGGCAGAGGTGAGAAGCCATTAGGTGCTGTTTTGTTCTGTTCTTTCTTTGTTTTTGTTCTATTAATCAATAGCCCATAGCTGTTTCAGCTGAGCAATCCCACAAAAACTTCCCTGCTGCATAGAGTTAAACGACCCTCTGTGTGGTTGAGAAAAGGAGAGGAAAAGCAGTGAGAAATCAGCAGAAAAACTTGGCTGTTCTTGTGATCAAGACAGGTCTTTAATGACTGCTGTTGTTCTTACTCCCTTACACCCCTATAGCCAAATGCAGCTGGTTTGATGGAGTGTAATGACAAAGCAGTCCAGAGTAATTTCCACTGAATGAGCACATTCCTTAAAGCCTTAATTCAACTGCATAAATATAAATATATAAATATAACAGTGCAATAAAAATTTATTTAGCCATTTTAGCTTGTTTTTTCTGTTGTGAAAACTAAGAGTTTGTTTTACAAAACCCCATACATTTTTTCATATGTTTGTTTATAGATACCTGCATTTCGGGCAATTTTATTTTGTGTTTGTTTGCAAGACAGGAAAGCATTTTTTTCCTGACATCTGTGACAGGTACATGTTTGCTCTTTTTATCATATTTGTCCAGTCTGGTAGGAAAAAACACTAATGTACAATACCAGTGATCCATGTTAAACTACAAATAATGAAAAGAGACTTGACAGACACTAATTGGAAAGCAATCCTTTGGGATGAAGTTTATTGTTAGGTGTTTGCGTAAGACTGCCAGCTCCTAGGCACGACAGTGACAGATGCATTTATTGTTACTAGTAGATGGTAAAATTTTGTAAGGTTATTCTAGCCTTAAAAATTCAAAAGTATCCAAAGGTCTGAATAATTCATAGAGAGAAATAATTTCCCAATGTATTTTACTATGGATTGTTTACTTGGCTTTAGTCAATGGCTTGTTTTGTTTGCACTAAGATTTTAAGGCTGTGACTGAAGACTTTAAAAAACCCCCCAAAAAGCTTTGTGAAAAGTTTATTCACACCATAAATTCCTTATACAGATGTATAAAGCTATAAAAAGAAAACTTTGTCACTGAGTTTGTCTAATGAAATTTTAACTGCCAATTAACACTTGATAACATGAGTTGTTTGGCACACTTAAATATTTCTTTGTATTGTTAACAGCTGGTTTATATAAAAAAGGCTTTAGTAGTAATTTTTCTGAGGTGAAAGGCTAACCAAATAGAAGCAAATAGAGGTTGTTTTAATCAGATAGACATCAATTTGTCATAGTGTCTAAATGGCTGTCCCTAGGCATTTAGTTGTAAGAAACAACTGTTTAATATTCACATGCAGCTGTATCAGAGGTGGTTACTAAACTGAAGGAATTAAGTATTTGAGAATGGATCAGATAATACTCTCTAAATAGATAAAGCTCAGTGGAATTATTTCATTTTAATACTGATTTTCTTTCACATTGCAAGTCTTGTGTGCTGTGTCGTCCCCCTGAACAAAAACTTGGAGTAGATTCTACTAACTGCAGATTTGATCTTGGCTTAATATAGCTTAGATATCACTCTTCACAGCCTTTTGAACTTTATTTTTTCCTGCTGTTCTGGTTGAAATTGTCTATGGGTTTGTCATTGTTAAGTCTGTAAAAATCTAACTCCTGGCTTAGTGCAGTGCAGCAGTGTTTTGTTTGTTGGGTTTGTTTGTTTGTTTGTTTGGTTTTTTTCTAACATCTCAAGGGTATGGAAGTAGGTGAGGACAAAAAGCCTTGGGTTCCTGTGCACTCTTGGCCAGCAGCAGTTGTCCTTTTCTTTCTCAGCATAGAATGATAGAAAGTAACTCAAGATAAAACAAAGTAATTCTAAGATTGAGGACTTGCATAAAAGCTACTGTACTCTCAAACAACATAAAGCTAAGGCTTTTCAAGAGTGGGTGGATGGGTGGGGGTGTGATTTGTTTTTTGCTGATTCAACCAGAATGACAAGATGGGTGGGGGTGGGGATGGAGGAAAGGGGCGAGAGGTACTTCTGCATCCTCTGCTTTCTCACTGAGACCTTGACTGGGAAAGAGAAGAATCTTTAATATATGGTGTTCGTTGAGGTTGCCACTTGTTTCCTGATATACAGTGCCTATGATGTTTGCATATGCCTCATGGGTAAAATTATATTTGTGTATATTTAAAAAGGGAGCTTACTAATAAATAGAAAGGTAAGATAAATTATTGTAGCACTGGAAGTTGTTCATATATATTATCAGCAAAAATTTTACACTGATTTTTCTGTTGACTTGTGTTTCATTTACTATTTTGTAGTATGCTTTAGAATGGTCAAAATCCTAACTTCCGGACAGTCTCCTGTTACAGTCACTGGCATGTGACAAGTAGTTGTTGATCTTGCGTGTTTGTGTTGTGATTTACCTCCAAGACAAATTGGCTCTTTTTGCAATGCTACAATTGCAGGGTCCAGTATCTAAAAATAAAACTTTATTAATGGCATTTTTACTTAACACTTTTGACATAAAGTCTCCTTTCTGTCTTGTTTTTGATGAAGACTGAAGTCTGTCTGCTGAACTCGGTGGATGGATCAGAAACTTTGCAATTCCTGAAATGCTAATTATGCACATGATCTTTAACTCTGTTGCTTTTTCAGACCTCGAGCAGTGGAAGGCACTCTGTTCGGATCACAGGTCTCAGCACTATTGACTTTCGAGCTGGGTTTTCTAGGAAGCCGACATTAGACTTTAAAAAAACATCCAGCAGACCAGTGCAAGGTTCGTTTCCATTTTAGTCCATGTTAAACAATAACTGGTTTTTAGGACCCCAGAATCAAGTAGAACTCTGTGATGATCTGTCTGGTGAATTTTGTGATAAACCTGGGGCTGCTGTTCTTGGGCCTTGAATGTGTGAGAGCAGCCAAGGTTCCTGTTTTATCATACTACAGTATTTTTTCGTTTTAGCTTGGGTTTTTTTTTTATGTCATGCAAATCCAGATGTTCTAATGAAATGCCTCAAAATTGCAACACTGTTTCTGTTACTTTTGGAGCTTCAGAAAAAGCCTTTGGCTCTGGGGCATGGTGAGGAGTTGATAAAGAGGCTGCTGTTTCAGAAACACCTGTTGGAAATCAGTAATTTAAACCCTGATAATGAGATAATGAGTGCTGTGTCTCCTGACAGCTAATAAGCAGAGCTCAGCTTAGCATAACTTAGTTTTTTGCTACTTAGTAAGGGTTGAAACTGAATGGTGCATTCATGGAGTAGTGAGCCATAAATATGAATTTAACCTTTCCTTATTTATTTATTTATTAGCACTTGAAATAGCGTGTTTCTGTTTTCCTAGGGATTCCTACCTTCGTGCTGCTAAATACCACGGGGATCTTTCTTCCAGCTAGAGTAGACCGACTGGAACTTCTGAGTATTACAGGGGAACTTCTTAAGACCTTGCCTGTGAAATACTATCCTGATAGAAAGCCCTATGGACTGTGGAATATTTCTGACTTCATTCCACCAGATGAAGCTTTTTTTGTTAAAATAATGGGCTATGACAAGGATGATTATCTTTTTCAGAGAGTTTCAAGTGTTTCATTTTCTAGTATTACTCCTGGTAAGAGATTTTAACTTGAATTGAATGGATGTTTGTCATATCTGATTCAGTTAAAATTGATATCTAGTATCTTTTTCTAACCTATACAAGCACTTTCTGTGCTGTTTCCTTCCAGTGTTCTATCTCTAGATCATGACGGACAGGTTAATGTTATTATCTACTAAGTATAACTTTATCAGAAATTGAATTTCCTTTTAATAAAAGGAAAAGATAGGATGTATGTTAGTAGCTGTTAATAATCAATTGGGGTATATTTGCTTTCTTCAGCTTCTCCAAAAGTTACAATGCCCACCAAGACTCCAGGATATTATTTACAGCCAGGGTCTGTTCCTTGCCACGTAGAAAGTCTTATACCTTTTACTCAGCGTTTTACTAAAAATGGAGTAAAACTAGGAGTGGATCAGTTCTTCAAGTAAGTAGTGACCTTTTTTTCCAATACTGTTTTATTTCCTATTTATATCCTGTAATTTCTATTTATTATTTACTATTATATACTGCTTATATCCTATTACTTCCATTCTGTTATTTTTGGTGATATTCGTTAGGGAGGCTGTATTCTATGGAGAGATTTATAAAATATATATATGCATGTTAGAGGAGGGTATACACTCTGTACAGATGATGAAATTATATGTTTCTGGCCAAAATCCCCCTCAAATGTGTGTTCTTAAATTATGATAAACTGGGTCTAAAAGTCTAGAAGGCAAATGCTTTTAATTTATATTTTAAAAAGTTATGTAAAGTAGACTGGTAACTAGCTTTTTTTTCTGGAACACTACCACCTCCACCCCCAGCCTCCTCCAATGATACATAGATGATTCTGTAACATACATTAATGTGCTTTATTTTTAATGGCCTTTCATGGATGCCCTAGAAGTATATCGTATGACCTACTCTAGAAAATTTTACTCTTCAGAAAATGTCTCAAAATAGGAAAATTTACACTGAATATGCCAGAAGGCTCTTCAGATTTCTGTATAGAAAATGGATTGCATGCTCTTTCTCTGTAGAATGAGATAAGAATAAAAAAAAATATAAATAAATGAAATAAAATACTCATAAAGTCCATCTTGTAATTCTGGTAGCTGAAAACAAAAGGGAAGTATGTATTAGAAAACAGTGTTGGTAGCCTCTTGCAAAGGGTTTTGTTTGTGGTTTTTTTTTTTTTTTTTTTTTTTTTTAATGAGGTGTCATTTACATTTAGTCAACCCCAGCACATACTTTAGCAGCTGTGTAATTTTTTCCATTCAAACCACACACTTCTTTCTACTCCTTGCTTTTCACGTATCCAGCACCTTTATGATTGGGCTGCATTTTTCATTTTTTGTATTACAGACCAGATGAATGAACAGATCATCCAAGTTAATTTAACAAAATATATCTCAAGCCAAATATTATTGATCACAGTTAAATAGGTTCTAATTCAGCTTGGCTTGTCTGCATTTTATTAATAGTGAAGTTCCATATAGGATTTGTCCAGCTTACTAGTTTAATGCACATATAAGCTATATTATTGCTCTGCATTGAATGAGTTTGAGTTTTGTTTTGGTGACAAGATGTCATCTTTACTCAATTTTTTTTTAATATTTATTTCAAAAAGTGGTTTATAGGTTGAATATTATAATTCTATTATGACAGTTGTCTATGTGAAAATACCATTAGAATGCACATGGGTTTAGGGTTCTTGAAGTGAACATACTTTAAAAAATTTTTTTTCTACTGTGATTCCAGAGGTACTATCAGCTGTGATAATAATTTCTAATTTTAAATGAGTAACGTGTAAGAAAAAGAAATTTCTCTAAAATTGCAACAGCTTTGTTTTTCTAGATTTCTGCATCCTGTGGTGGGTGGTCTAGTAAGAAAATTTGGATTTTGATTAATATCCTAGTGCATTTCTGACAAGTCTGATTTAGGAGACCAAGAACAGTAGTTAAGTACCTCATGCCAGTGGGAAGTCAGTGGGCACTAAGCACTAATGTGTCTTTAAAATCCATTCTGTATTATAAATGGCAGATCCCACCAACCTTGCAAAGGTCAGAATTGGCAAAAATATTGCGTGAAATTCTCACAAGAAAGCCAATCAATTTAGTTAGTTAAAATACTAATTATAATAATAATAATAATTTAAAAAAAATTTGCTCTGAATCAACTGATATTTGTGGTTGTTAGTCAAGTCTAGTATCTGATTTGCTAAACCATGCAGAATATATCCCTCCAAACTATGTGTTAGCAGTGTGGTACAAGTGAATCTTAGGTTTTAGTTCATTCATATGAGTCAGCCTGCTGCTGGTAACTTCCCAGGTGAAAACGTGATAAGGAGCATGGTGGTTTGTGGTGACCAAGAGGTGAGGTTAGATACAACATGAGTATCACTGTGCTCTCTGTCAGTGTTTCTACAGTAACTAATAACCAGGATGTAATTTCGTCTTCAGATTTTGCAACTTGGCTAAGGGAGCATGTTTGTATTTTCTAGACTGACTAGGTAAGCAGCTTGATCAGCAAATTGCATATATTGTATAATGATTTGGGTAAATAAATGACTTGACATTGAAAGGTTCTGTGTTATCCCAATAACACATGTTGCAAAGAGTTGTGTGCAGTTACTGCTTTTTAGAGTCAGTGCCGAAGTGTGCAGCATATGCCTTGAGGTGTGTATTATTCATGCTGCCGTATTTAGTTATTTTTAATAGACCATCACAGGTCTCTGTTTGCCAAGCTTTTCCACTCTGGACACATTTTCTTTTATGCTTCCGTTCTCAAGGCGTCCATGTTCGACATCTGGTGTATAGCAAAAGTCAGGAATGAAGAAGAGTAGGATTGCGTAACTTCACTTTTAACATACTTTCCATGAAAAAGAGAAGTTTCTCACTTTTTACTTGGAAGACACACTACCTAATTCTTTAGTGTTGGCAATTACTGCCATGTCCAGTTGCCAGCATTGCATTGTAAAATGTCATAGATTTGATATATGATATATTAGGTTATCTAGAGTAAGTATGAATTAAGAGAGAATAAGTAGGAAGCCATTTAAGGTCACTGTATACTGTTTTCATTTGTGGTGTAGTTGGATTGTCTGTCTCATGGTGCTACAGCATTGAACTTTCACTCATATTCCAAGTTTCTTTCTCTTGTTCTTTCTATGTTCTTTAAGCATTGATAAATCTATTCAGACAAACGAGAGAGAGACAAAGGGTTCACTAATTTAGTGTTTTCCCCACAATGTGTCAATTACTTGCCAAAGCTATCAGGATACTTCAGTGCTCATCAGTTTTGTTTATATGCCATAGCAACAGGCCACAGGGAGTGCTGGGACAGTGGAGAAGAACCACTGTTTTGCTCATTAATGTCATCATCTGTGTGTCTGTTGCACCATTAGTTGTGTAAAACGTGGGTTTGAATCTTGAGAAGCTGTAACTGTTTTTAAGCACATGTAACCACCAGTCAATGTAGTTATACCTTTATCCTCTTCTTGACTTTAACATTATATGTGATAGATACATGGTATTATTGCCTATCAGCTTTGTCCTTGTTGTGACTGATAGAAGAACTGCAAGTATTTCTCTGGATTCTTGTTATATTATCTTCCTCATATCTCTTCTGTACCCCACGCTCCATTTTCAGTCTTGAATCTATCAATTCTGTCTTTATATGTGTTGCGCTGTTTATTTTTGTACGGCTAGGCAATCAATGTGCAAAATACTGGATTATCATAGTTATTGCTGGTCATAAGTTCAAAGGTGCAGCTGGCAGAGGAGAAGTCAGTCATCTTCATATCATCTTCACATTCTGCTGGATTGTAAATGTTTGGGATTGAGGTAGTCCCTGCAGTTTAAAAAGTACAAAGAGAGCTGCCTAGATGTAGTCATCTTGTGGTAGGGTAGATGCTGCTGTCTACACTATATGAACCTAATAGTGGATTTGCATACAGGGGGGAGAAAGCAGACTATATCTGGTAAAGAATGGGGTCTCCTTTATGTGTAGCCCCTATCTGTACCTGTGAGTTTGAGAAGCTCAGGCTGGGAGGATGGACCCTTGTTACCCTTGCTAGTAAGAGCCACAGGTTTGATACCACATACTGGGTCTACGTAGAAACTTGTCAGTATTAAGGAAAGTTGTCTTCTCAAGTAGTAAATATAACAATAGAATACGAGGAGCTGAGTGCATGACTGCAAATACAGTGAGTTTAGTTACTGCGTGACGACTGTTGACATATATTAAAGGCATATTTGTAGATGTGCGAGTGAGACGTTCTGCAAAAACTTTACATTTCTTAATATTTATAAGAAGCCTGACAATGTATATATAATTTCTTTAAATAAAATCCATAAAGCTAGATCCAATTTGATTCATCAGAGGGCCTGTTTATCCTCTTAATTGTTGTGAAACTCTCCTATGTCTGTAGTCAGGAAACCAAGTTCTTGTACCTCTTGATTCCTTCAGGAATTTAGTGAGTATGCCCTTTTCTTCCTCCAGAGAATCATCTAGTATGAGTTGGGAAATTGCCAAGGTCTCCTTGTCTGATGAAGGCTTCTATGAATGTATGGCAACTAGCAGCACAGGAACCGGACGTGCGCAGACATTTCTGGATGTATCAGGTGGGTAGTAGTCCATCCTTCTATGCTGAAGTGTGGTAATACATTGTACTGGAACACTTAACAAAGAGCAATGGCACTTGGGGCCAATAAAATACATTTCCAGTTCTAAGTATATTTTTAATTAATGTGTTTTTTCTCACCCATGTACATAAGTGTGCTGATGTTTATTCAGCAGATCTGTTTTAAATATTAATGTTGGATTTGTTTTAATTAGTTCCCACCACCAGTTGGACTTGCAGAGTAGATATGGCCTGTACAAGCAGAAATTGAAATCTCAGATTTCAATTGTTAACTTGACTGTATGTATGTATTATTTGATAGATGAGGAATTACAAAAGTCACATTAAAAAGTTTTCTGTTTTTTTTTTAAACAAGATTCAGTAAATTGTTAGAAATCTCTTCTCATCTATTACCTTGAATTTTTTACAGGTGAATAATTAGGATGAAGGAAATAAAATTAAATGAGAAATAACTTGGGCTAATCACAAAGATAATTTTGAATAAACAGTAATATTAATTGCTAGCCCCAAAATGGCTAGCAATCAGTATCTATCCAATAGATAATTTTAATCATGGTTTGTTTGGGTTTTTTAAATTTAATTGAAAATATTCCTAATTTCATAAAAATCTCAATTTAAAGGACAGCTAGTTATAAATCTATCTGGTCATCCATTTAGTATGATTGGTGTGCCTTATGTGTTAAAGCGATTTCAAAGCTTAAAGCACTGATACTCCTCTTGCTGACGAAGAGGGAGTTTTCCTTATGTAAGTTAATGACCTGTTCAGACTTGGGGCACTAAATGATTATGCCCCATTAATTATTACTGAAAGTTCATTGTAGTAAGAAAGAATCCTTCCTGAAAAGTGAATAGTATCATCCGGTTCAAGCTTTGGACTTAAAAAATTTGGAGTGGGAGAAAGGGAGAGAGTAAAGTTGGTCTTCTGTGAAGACAAATGTAAAGCTATGCTGCTTGTGTCCTGTCAGTCTGACCGCTGGGACATGTGGACTTTGGTTATTGCCTGCAGATTATGATGTTGCAAGTTTCAATTGCAGATCAGCTAGAAAAGTTTCCCAAAGTAAAACAACAGGCTTTACTTCATAAGGTTAATCCTTTTACTCTGTCAGAGGAATTTAGTTTAAATAACTGTAAACCAAGATGCACCCAAACACAGATGGAGAAAACATAAACCCAGGCATGGTCTTGAACTGCTTCAGCAGACAGTAGAGGTCTTCTGCAGGAAGATGACCTGTAGGAAAAATTAAGAAGAAAAGCTTATTTATGCACATGGGTGGCTGGATGAAAATCCTGTCCATAGTATAGCATATTTTGTCACTTAATTTTTCACAGTTGCAATGGAATCTGAGGGAAAGGGAGAAAGAATTTCTATTTTGAAACAAAAATCCATTCTATATAGCCTTCTGTTTGTGTTGATCAGACATTTGTCATGCAGCAGTGTAAGCAACTTACTCTTGACTAGGGAAAATACTGAAGCTGAGTCAGTCAATTTACAGAGGCAGTGAGGGCAGTAGAGCTCAGAACAGCAGTTTGAATTCAGCCTCAAGGTTTCATATAACTGCTTGAAATTGAAGTTGTCTTGTCTTTTGTCTCCTGTAGGAGCTAATTCAGGTTAGTTAACCTGGATTATGAATCATAGAATCACAAAACAATTTAGGCTGGAGGGACCTTTGGAAGTTACCTACTCCAACTCACAACTCAAAGAAGAATTAACTTCCAAGCTTGATCATGTTTCTCAGGAACTTGTCCAATCAAACTTTGAATGTCCCCAAGGATAGAGATTTCACAAGTTCACGGGCAGCCTTCAGTGCTTAAGTACCCACACTAGGAAAATATTTTGCATGTCCAGTTGGAATTTCCCCTGGCTATGACCGCAGGCTTTTGCGCCTTTTTTTTTTTTTTTCGGTGGGTGCCCTGAGAAGACTTTTAACTCTGTAGTCTTTAAAACAACCCACTTGCTGGTTGAAGAGGGTGACTATATATCTCTTCACCTTCTCTTTTGTAGGCAAAGATGTTCCTCTCACTGCGGTATGAGCAAATCCAAAGAATCCAGCGTGATATAACTGATTCCGTGCAAGGCAAAGTTTGTAGAAAAACAGCCCTCTTACACCAAGTGGTAAATTTGAGGAGAGGAACATCCTTTTAGTCACACCAAGTACTCGAGTAGATCAGTAACATCAATACTTATCCAAGTCCTAGCTCTAGAGCACTATTTTATATTTTGGCTACAAAAATCCTTCAGGCAGATAGGGTATTCCCATATGCTTATTTCAAACCATGTTTTGGAGGACAAGAAGCTGTTATATTCTGCCCCAGAAATTGTGGGTATAAAGATTCTTGGTCTGGAAATTACAACCAGCCTCCTTCTCACAGAGAAAACAAAGGGAATCCTAACTCTTTTCTTGTGATGTTGGTAGCACTTGAAAGTCAAGAGTGACGAGGGGAAAAATTCCTGTATCCTCTATTTACAGAGCACTGAGAGATCTCCTGAGACTGACTCACTATGTAAACATGAGCAATTAGTTCTGTTTTGAGCCATGCAGAGGATTAATGTGAGGGAGATGCTTTGAAATCCTTGTGTACAAATATTTGGAAGAAAATTACTTGAAATTTCTTCTTTAAGCAAAGTAAACAATCTTTTCAAGTATTCTTAGTTTGCCCAGCTGACAGCGCATCACAGATAATCCATTTTGTCAACTGCTATGTGAAAGGTATTGGAACTATGTCAACATTTTCTAGTTTCAGAGAAAGCAAACGCTTGAGTTTGACTTCGTCTTACTAGTATTAAATCTTTAAAATGCCATATGGCTTGTTAGCTTGTGCAGGCACCTTAAATAAAGTGCTGGTAGATAAGTGCTCTAAATTCTGCTTAGAGTTTGGCGGCGGGATTGCTATGTGTGTGCACTATTGAGGTAAGAGGCTGGTGTAGTGTAGTCCAAAAGATGTTGTGCCCCACTGGACTGACATTCAAAAGATGGGGATTTTCGTCCTATACTGGCCTTCATCTCTCTCTTTTTTTTAAAGTTTCTTTAAGTAACATACTTGGTGATATGCCCATGGAAAGCATTAGAAGATTTTTCTTTTCTCCCAAACAAACCAGAACCTAAAGTGCAGGGGAGAAACTCCATTCCCGGTAAGAAAGGGTAGCTTTTCTTGACTCTCCTCTGCAATTGTTAAAATACACAGCTTTGGTAATAAGGGTGATTGCTGTTAGGGACTGTGCTTATAGAAAAGCAGAGCTGCACACCCAGTATGCAGAGTGTACGAGTGATTCATTGCTATGCAGAGATCTAGCATAAAGCTTGTGAACCTCATCTGAGACCCCACATGAGACTTAAATGAGGAGGAATTATGGCTGTCTCTGAGCTTAGGAGTAACTTTCACCCTTAATAAACACAGACATTTTTTATTCCTGTTATCCTTGGTTTTCCTAGGATAATTGTTTTGTAGTGTGTACTGGTAAAGATCTGGTCTTGCTCTTACAGCTGTCTTATTTCTGCTAAAGCATGCCGCTCAGAATATTATTCATTGCAGATCTTTGTTTTTTTTTTTCAAGAACCAGTCTGGGGAAAAGCAAGTGGAATATTTATATGATTTTATGCATAAAGTGATATATAGTGTATTTTCTTTCTCGAACATCTAAATGTTGCCTCCTTTACCAGTGGTATCTCAAGAAGGATCATGATGACTGCTCCTGTTTTAAGCATCTGTGGTTTCAAAGTTTAATTCCAGTGCAAAATCATTGCTTTCTTCCAGGAGCGTGATAGAACTGTACAGATGAGTAGAGTGGAAAGCAAATAATAACAAATAGTTAAAGTTACAACATAAAATATGTAGAGATAGGAAGAAAAAGATAATGAAATTACCAAATATTTGAATGGAAACTGTTAAGGGATGTTTTAAGGGCTGCTGCCTAGAGCAGCTCCAGCCTAGGAACTCCTCCTATCTGGCTGCTGGAGCTCAGCCCCCTGTGCCCTGGGATCTGAGGGTCTTTGTCCCAGACCCTTGGACACAACTGCTGCTTTCCTGTTCGCACATTTGTCAGTAGCAAAGCTGAGCAGCTATCACAGAGACACATGCAGGGGACACTGACACAGCTGGCTCCACAGACTGCCACAGACAGGGTGCTGCCTTCCACAGTAGCTACATGTAGGACTTCCATAAAGCATGGGACAGCCAACTCCCCTCCTCCTCCCTGGCTGGTAAGGATTGAAGCTCACTGGTGAGAGCACATATGCACTGCTCTCTAGAGCCACACACACATTTACAGATCCCTTGAGTAGTGGCATGGCCCCTCTGTCTCCCTGATACCCCTGCCCAGATCCTGGGCCCTCTTACCTGCTTCTTGCCAGCTGTTCCAGCTTGAAGTTTGCCAACAAACTGCAACCCCCTCACCCCTGCACAACTGGTTTGGGGAAGGTACAGAATTGCCCGAGATCCTCACTGGCTCCAGTAGCTGGTATTAAGACCCCCGTCCCTCCAGTAGCTGACACCACAGATCTGGGATGCCTACAACCCCCGGTCTGACTCCAGTAGCTGGCACCCAGTCCACTCACACTGGTCCCCCCAGTAGCTGTCACTTAGTCCTTGCAGGACACACACAGAAGGGATAGGGAGTGAGATTACACAGAGAGTTAAAAAAAGATTTAAGAAGAAGACAGAACAGACTGTGGTGATCAGGTGCAGGGATCAGTCAAGACATGACTGGCCATGTTTTAATGCAACAGGCCCCTTTTATGCCCCTTTCTACCTACTTCCCCCTTTGCTCCTCTCTGATTCACTTCCCCTGCATAGTCCTTCATCAGCTTGCATAGTTTGACAGCTTCCCCTGCTATATGTGGGACCCTCAGGTTTGTGTCCTTATTGGTTGCAAAGTCTAGGTTGACTTTGAAATGATGCTTGTGGCTTCTTGATAGCCCATCAATTAGCTTGACGAAATTTGTTTCTTGTCATTGTCTCTGTTATTGTTCATCTGTCAGGTTTGTGTGTCTGTATACTCTGGTTATTACCTCCCCTTTTCCTTATCCCATTTGACAAGGTCCTTGATCAGATAAACTTAAGGGAACAGATGCTCTCTCCTTCCACGTTCCCTTATAGAAACCATCATGGAAAGAACTTAATGATCCTTAGACCAGCTGTTGACTTGGTTTCATTGTTGCTACAAGAAGAGCTTTCTAGTAACATATTGGGGGTTTTTTCATGTAAAGCCTGTAAAAATCTAGCACGTAGCTCAGATTCTTCCATGTGTGGTCATATCTCAGTCAGAGATCACACTGAGATGTGGTGGTGGTCCTGAATCTTCCTTCTGTTGCTGTGGCACTCTGATCTCTTGTTGGCTTTCCCCAGCGCAAGATGAGCTCAAAGAACACAGCGCTACATCCTCTCTCATACATCATGTGATCTTTCATCCTATGTGATATGATAGTTTTGAGCTAAATCAGGTGTGTTCTTGTGATGTAAGCTCCTGTCGGGTAGCTTGGCATCCAGGAGTGAAGATGCTGCCCTGGGTTCTGTTTCATGGCTTCAGCAATGTGAAATTAAACTAAATGTTAAACAAATGTTACATTTTATATTTTTTTAAACTCTATAGTGTACTTGAAGTTGTTTATCAAGAATTCACAAATGAAGCAAAGGTTCCCAAATCTTTTTCTCTTACGATTTTGCTCCTTGTTCTTTCTACACAGAGCCTCCACCCATGATTCAGGTTCCTAATAACGTCACGGTTGTCCCTGGTGAAGGAGCCATCTTGACCTGCCTAACTTTAAGCACAGTGCGTTACAATCTCACCTGGCAGAGAAATGGCAGGGATGTGAGGCTTAAGGAGCCCCTGCGAATAAGGATGATGAGCAACCTGTCTTTAGAGGTGAAGACTGTAAAGCTCACGGATGCCGGCAAGTACAACTGCATTGCTTCTAATGAGGGTGGATCAACCACAGCATCAGTCTTCCTTACAGTGCAAGGTAACAAGGAAACTGCATGTTAGTTAAAGTTACTCTGTCATGGTTTGTATTTTCTTTATCTTGTGAGCTGTCTCTTTTAGTAAGTCTTGTACTTTATTTGTGCCTATTGATAAAACTGCTTGGAGACTGACGAACATTACGTAGTCCTTCCCTGGTTTAAAATGGCGGTGGGAGTCACCAAAGAGCACTAGTGCTCATTTTGTGAGACTGCCTTGTACTGTGTGTCTCTGAGCCGTGGTTTGATCCTCCTCCTGTAACTGCCAAATTAACTGCTGCACAAGTGAATGGAACCTGAGGTAGTTTTGTTGTTAGTGCCTCCTAAAGAGTAGAGCACAAAAATAGCTACGCACATGCATACCACTCCCCAATATTTGTAGCCAACCTCTACTTTGAGAAAACTTACAGGCTGGCTATGTGGATTAATTTTATTTTTATTTTTTTCAGTGAAATTATAACTATAATTATGTATGTGTAACTAAATTGATAAAAGTTTCTGTGTTCATCTGGGTTATTTTATGTCTCTTTATAAAAGAATAGTACTTCTAAGTTTTTCTGTGTATCATGTTATTGTATCTGGTTTATAGTGCTAAGCTAAGAACTAATCACAATTTTATGAAGGGCTAGATTTTATGAAGGCAAGGACTTTAAAAATGTCAGAAGTGAAAATGACAGTATGGCTGAGACCAAACAAAGTCTAGATCTGTGCTCTTGCTGCATACCAGGAACAAATTTCAAAAAATATGTATAAAAGCAGTAATCTCTCTTGGAGCTAATCCTTTTAAAATTTGAAAGTACTGCAGGTTTCTCTCTGTCTGTCTTGGTCATGTGGAGGTTTGAACCTTTGGTTCCTAGCTACCCATCTGTGGATAAGAAGAGGCAGAACTCAAAATGTTTTAGAAGGAAAACTATTCTGTCTGCTTGTAGGTGACTCTGACAGGGTTTCTGCTTGGTGATGATACTGGGTCACATTCTGTGCAGAGTGGGTAGCCTCATTAACTTTGCTGCTGTAATTCTAGTACTTTGTTAACTGATGGAAAACTTAGAATTATTGAAAGAAAAAAAATTCAATGGAATTGCCTGGCTTAAGGAGCTCCACAACAGAGAAGGGTCAAAAGTGGAGTTGTAACACTTACTAATGGGATGTAGTTTTTCTTACAGGAAGAGCATACTGGTTTATCAAGGTGGAATAACTAGGTGTGCAATCTATTATGTAGGACCTATTACAAAATACAGCAGAATGAAGTGTTTCTTCATTGATCTGTTTGAATTACCCTTAGATGGCTACAGCAGAGTATAACTGTAAAATTTCTAGCAAGGCTGAAGGCAAAAAAGCCATGAAAAAAACTCAACACCCATACGTTTGGAAAACTTTGTTTTAAATTCTACAGGATTTTTCCATCAAGACAGTCATTCAAGCATGTCAAAGGCAGCAAGAGAAGCTCCCCCCTCCCTTGCTCATCTCTTCTGGGATTTAGATTTTCCTCCCTAATGTTGTAGACCAGCTGGGAGCTTTAACACAAAGACCAAATCACTTCTGGCAGTTTTTTATAGTAAAGAAGTTTACTGCTGCCACAACAGAATATTGAGTTTCAAATCACTTATATATATAGAATGATTATATCAAATATTTGGGAATTATGTTTTGGCTGGTACTGGTATTGCTAACAGCTTTAAAAGATATCTGAGGTAACCCTCTTGGACAGTTTAGATGGGCTTAGTTGAGAGTCTGAGTTGTGTTTTCTTTCATTTCTGTTGAAAGGATGCTTAGAACAGAATAAGTATGTAGAAAATGCTAAGCTGCGGCTGAATTCAGATTTCTGCAGTGGTGCCTGCCTCTGTTTGGAAAAGTAATCTACTGCCAACCTTTCAAGTGGCTATATGCAAAAGCTGAATGGTGTCAGGATGGTTGTATGCCCTATTATTTGTGATCATTTTAGTTTGCTTGGACAACATGATTTCTATCAGATTTCTGGAGGTGCTCTGGTGTGTGATTGTGTCATGTACAACCCGTAGTGCTTGACAGGGTCTAGAGTAGTATTCAAAAGAACAGTTTATTTTTGGCAGGAAAAGAGTAAAGGGTGGCTATATGTAAGAAGCAAAAGCTTTATAGTGTTGTCATTATTAACATTCTGAAGAAGGAAATCTGAAGTCTTGTTAATAGATTGAGATGGTTTGTGCTTTATGTAGTTGCAAGTAATTCGGAATGTCAAATTAAATTCATATTGAAGCCCTTTATTACTGTTGGGACAGTTCCATATAGATCTCTGAATTTTGGATCATAAGAGTATAAACACTGCTTTCACCCCCATTTTCTTTCTGGAGTGGGAGTTAAGGGAGAGAACAAATGTTGGTAGGCCTAAAAATAACCCAGCATCTGCTTCACATGCTTAAGTGGACTGTAGTAAACCCTCGTTTTGAAAGCTTTCAGTTTGATGCTGCTGTTTCTGAAAGAGAACATTCATCTGGTGATTTGATTTTTTTTTTTTTTTTTTTTTTTTTTTGTGTGCCAGCAGCTGTACAAATACAGACTGAAATCTTGAATGAGAGTTGACTTTTTCCCCCAGTTGTGTGTTCTGTGTTAGGGAGAACATGCTATATAAAGTCACTAATTGTCCCACACTAATACTGAGCACAGCTAGATGAAGATCCCGTTTAAAACTTGTGCCTACTTGTGGAGGAGTGGTGTACTGCTCAGGGTAGTCTGAAAGGTCACTGAATGCAGTTTTATAAGTTTCAATGAGTATAAGCTTTTGAGCCTTCTAGGATTGTATTGGTGCTTATTGAGTGCTATGACTAACTTTTAAAGTACTTGCTCATCTTTGGACCTTGTTAAATGGTGGCTACATAGTGTGAATTGTTCAAGTCCTTCCAACAGCTTGGTCTTATATGGAAACATAAATGAATTTGTAAGGGCAGTCACTACTTTTTCATACGCTTCATATAATTTATCAGAAGCCTGGAGGAGCGTATTGCAGCTGTGAGAGGCTAGAGATTGGCCAGGAGTGTGAAACATTGGTGATGCTTTTCAATGATTGGTGAACTTTTCAATGATATATTTCTCACTGATGAGGGGAATTCCATGAGCATGTAAACTTTTTCTTTCCAATCTGTTACAGTCTTGTAGGCAAAAGATGAGTTTGCTATATGCATATTTGTCAGGTTGACTTAATATGGTGTGTTTTGATAGCTTGATGTTTTGTTCTTGATGTTTTCATACACGTAAGTGATATTGATTGAGGGGGGATTTTGAGGAGCTTACGCTTTTTTTTTTTTAGTTGAAACAGTGTGCATGCTGAAGAGATTGATGTGTGGTGGTTTTTTTGTTTCCTTCCCCCTCCGAGAATTTCAAATACACAATTAAAACCCAGATCCCTGAAATTCAGGTGATGCTAAATGTGATTTTATGGTAGTCTTGGTTTTGCATGTTTTCTGGTGTAAGTAAGTAAGAGTAGACAATGAAGCACTTTCAGTGGTTGCAATTGTGTTTTGCTGCTACAACACAGGTGTATAGTATGTAGAAACTTCTATGGCTTTTGCTTGTGTTTATGTTGGTGATTAGTAGAGATGTTTGAGTTTAATAATCTCAGCATACGATGAATTCCAGCAGTAGATTAACAAGAACTGAGGCAAGACTGAACATTTGTCGTATTGGGAGCCATCTAAAGTAATCATCTGCCAGCTGCTGTGCATTGAGCTCATTGCTGAACAGCATGCAGGTCAGCATACTATTCAGATGTATTTCTTTATCTGTATGTACAGGTAAAATAAAATCATACATGCTGTAGTTACTGTTCTGTCCATAGCATAGTGGGTTTCCTTTACCTGCTTATTTAAAAATGTTTGAATGCCTGTCTGTTATCACCATCACAACTGAAAGGCATTTTTAGCATCTGCTTAGAAGTAGCACTGCTAAATAATTCAGAGTGATCTGTGCTAGTGGCTAAGTGCTAGAAGCACCTAAGCTGCACCTGCAGGAAAGAAGCAGACATACTATGTGTTCCACCTGCCCACATAAGAAGTAAAGTGTATGTTTAACTTTGGGCACTGAAGAATTGTCATTGCTGTAATAACAGTCTGCTAAGGGATCTTTTGTAAAGCCAATGCATGGCAAGAGTACTGTCCTACTGTATGAATGGAGTCAACTACATTAGATGTGCAGCGGGGTAAAGTGGGACCTATTAGCCTGACAAGATGCAAATGTGCTGTCTGCTGTAGGGAACTGATGTGGACACTTACCAGCCAACCAATAGCTTGAAATCCAGGTTGAAAAAAAATTGCCCAGGTGACAATGTATGTGACTTGGCTCAACCAAAGCAATGGTAATACTTAGGTACATCCCAGACAAGGAGCAGAAACCAGAACTGAACAAAGGAGCAGAAACCAGAACTGAACACACACAATAGGACATTTAGCATGAATGTACTTATATGTGGAGTAAGTCCAGGAAAGAAACTGTCTGGATGAACAAAAGGTAAATCACCTCCTTGGCATAACCCAGTGCTTTGTTCCCTGAATTTCCTCTGCTTTTTTGTCTGAAAAGAGACAATACAGAAATAAACATCTTAGTCTTTGAGATAGCTATATAACTGATTGTGTGAATATCATTCACTTAGATATACAGATACACACTGTAATAATGGGCAAGGAGAAGTTTGTTATACTGTACTGAGTTCTTTAAACGTGGAGAAAACAAGAAAGGGAATGAAATTGAAGTATTACTGCTTTACTTGCTATTTCAAATTTAGGAAGTTAATTAAATGCAAGGTATCTGTCCTGAAGAATGAAAAGGAGTTTAGTGCCTTCTGTGGTTCTTTCCAGGCTGTTATTTGGAACTGTCTGAGAAGATGAGTTCATGGTTGGTTGTTTTTTTTTTTCCAAGCTGCATATTTTAAAGATACTACCTCAAATCTGTTATCACTGTGACACTTCCACCCCTGTTAGAACAGGAAGTAAAACAGTTGAGCTCTCAGCAAAGTTCTTTGATGTAAAAGTCACTATTCTTTGAAAGAAAGAGAGCTGAATCAGTAGGTATCCTAGGTGCTAATTATAATTTACTGCAGACTCAATGATAGTCATTAAGCTGTTTTTCAGAAACTAGACTCTTGCACAGGAAATGCAGGTTAGCAGAAGGGTCAGGAATTGTCTGAGCAGCCTCTCTGGAGTTCTCTGCCACTCAAGAAAATTAATGAGTATCC
This sequence comes from Aquila spilogaster, assembly GCA_024606505.1. NCBI lineage: Eukaryota > Metazoa > Chordata > Aves > Accipitriformes > Accipitridae > Aquila > Aquila spilogaster. The sequence continues at coordinate 14,971,412 of JANHGO010000020.1, forward strand.
CCAAGTTCACTTGTCTTCTCCACACATGTGCCGTTCATAAGAGGTTCTTTTCTACATTTGGTGAAGGGGAACTGATGGGGAAAAAATTGTGTTATTAGACCAATCACTCTTATGGCCTGATATCATGAGTTGGCCTGAATTTATTGTTTGGGGAAGTTTCTTTTGATGATATTCCCTGGGTGAGATCTCTACAAGTGAGTACAGAAGTGGGACAAAGAAAGCCCTTTCATCCAGCTAGAAATATCTTTAAATTTTCTGTGTCTTTTAGATAATTTGTCACAAATTCAACTAAATAAGTGATGATTAAGCTTTTGTGATTTTTCATAGTATTCAGATCATGCATCGTAGAAAGAGTTCTTACTCCAAATAATTTAAGTCCTAACTTGATGAAAGATAAAAATTTAGGGTATTAAACAGGAAATTAGTGTCATGCATTTTAATTTCTGTCATTTGATTTCTTGCTCACTATTTTCTTGCTGCTTTCTCACAGAAAATGTAGGCCTTCAGAAAGATTTCTAGGAAGAGTTTTGGAGGCGTGAAACCATAACATGTTCAGAAATTGGTATTTCTAGATGTCTTCTGACCTGCACAAACCTCTGGTTCAAGGCAATGTTTTACACAGATCTCTTGGAAACTAGCTTCTTGCAGGATATTTGATCTCTGTTACTGCAACAGTTAATAAAAAGCACAAGGAAATAATTAATTAAACTATTAAGTATTGTACTTGTAGCTATAGGAAAGGTGTTGGATTGGCGACCCTACCAGGAGGGCTACGTGCAGTCCTTCTTTATGCTCCTGTGCATTACCAAGTTCAATTTACACGTCAATAAAGTGAACTGTGTCTCATGTGAAGATGGGGACACATTCACTGAGAAGAACCCACTAAGTTTTGGACGTCAAAGTCCCCTATTTCACTTTCTGTAATGTACTGATTTTCCAAGATTCTGTTTCTTTATCTGCAGCATGTCAGGGCTGCTCTGCTGGAACAGGAAGGCTTGACTTTTCATTTTCATTTATAAAGGTGATCACCAAGTGTTTTTTTCCTGAGTCTACCAAGTTCTAGGGCTGACACTAACATAATGTAGGTTTTTAGAGAGTTTGAGATCAAAGCCATTCACTTCCATTTATGTGTTTCCCTGTGGAAAACACTAAGGCATATCTATAAAACTCACAGTAACACAGGAATTAGTAGACATCACTGTGGTCACACAGGACTTTGGTCTGAAGAGAATTTTTTCACACCAGCACTACAGTTCCTGTATTACTAAAAGCAGGGCTTTGTGATAAGCATCTGCTCTTGCAGTATCTTGGTAGTTAGGATCCCAAGTAGGTCAATTCAGACCCTTTTAATTGAAGTAACAGGAATGGGTTGTAACTATAGACAAGTACTAGTGAGCAGACTGGACAGAGGGATGGGGCTCCATCTATTCTCTGCCAGTATTTGTGTGTGTGTAGGTGGGTCTGGATGGTCTTGAGGAAGTGAAATTTTACAAAAACCAAACCCTTGTGTAAATTTGCAACAAACATGGGCAAACTGCTGCAGTGGTTGCGTTCTTACATGGTGTTTTTTTTAATCTAGATACATTTAAATAGTTAGCCTTGTTAATGCATTACTTGTCAGGTGAATTGGTCGAATCATTCAGTTTTCCAAAAATGTTCTTAGTGTAAAAGGCGAGAAAGAATCTTGAGGGTGCTGCACAAAAATATTGATACTTTGAGTAATGATTCAGTCAAATATCATCTGCAGAGTGGCTTTTGGGGAAAAGTTTCTCTCAAAAAAGAAAAAAAATACATACAGAAAGTAGTGAAAAAGCATCGGCAGTAAGTATGTTTTTTACTAATAAAGATTGATAAGAGGTTTTTTTTTTTTTTAATGTTGTGTGAAGTAAAAATTTGGTATTTGCTGTTCCTTTTTCATGCTAAGTTTAACTGCTTCAAATGGTTTTAATGACTATTAGGGCCAAGGATGGTTACAACTACGAATGCTTCAGACTCTGAAATTCTCACCAACCTTCTTTCTCTTAAGAAGCATTACACATGATCTATGTTGTTTAAGAGGTTTTATTCTGCAGCCTTGACACTGTAAGGAGCTTGTGCTTCTCCTGCCCATGTACGAATCTTCTCCCCTATGATACAAAGAACAAAGCAAAAGAAATCAAATTGACCTGTCACACAAGAAAGCCCGTTCTATGTGCCTGCCTGGTTGCTGGCTGTTGAGCAAGAAAACAATGTGGTTAATTAGTGGCAAATGTGGCCTCACTGATTCTAGCTGGTAGCTTGAGTATTACAGCTATAGATATTGACTTTTTTTTTTCCAATTAATTTCATTGCTTATGTATTAAATACAAATATTTCTTCCATCTTCTTCTGCTCTCCTGGTAATATCATTGTGTGAAAATAACTGTGTGCACAATGGTGTGCTGCCAAAGCACGATATGTAATTGCCATCTGAGACAAACAGTTTCCTAATATCAACATGAGAGGAGACCTTCCTGAAGACCAGAGCATGCAGAATATCTCCCAGTGTCTCTTGGCAGGATTTAAAACAAAATTTAAATAGCTGAGAAAGCTGTGCACATCATGAATTACTTGAGGGACTGTTCTGTAACTTGCATCCATTTCTTGCCTCTCCCAGCCCCCTCGTATCTGGATATAATCCTAGTACTTCTGGAACTATGGTTCTGCCTTCCTCTGGTGCCTTTCCTGCTCAGAGGTTTCAGAGCCATTATGAAACACAGCAGTGACTTTTCAGGACCCTGCAGCTTTTTATTAAATCTACTGTACAAGTGAAAACCTAATGAACTTGGGGAAGCTTAATGGCCGTAAATTTCAGAAAGGAAATAAGGCATTATATGCATCTGTGTTTACAATTTTGCAAATGTGTGCAAATTAGTTGCTGTTTATTATTTAATTCATTCTTGTCTTTGGCAGTATAGTTGTCTCATTTTGCATACACTTTTACTTACAGATCTCAGAATCCTTTACAAGCTCACACAGCTAGTTAATGACTGAAAACAGAGTCATCAAGTCCTGGCAATAATAGTTCTGCTTCCCAGAGGACCAGGTGCTATACTGCATCAAAGAGCCTTCCTCAAAACAGCAATTACATTTCTCTTCGAAAGAGGGGTTTTATGTGCTTAATAGGGGTGTGCAGATAAGTTTGCATGAAACACTAACAGATGTGAATTATTCATGAAACTCTTAACACAAAATATTTTATTTAAAAGTATGCTAGAAAGGTTAAATCAAAGTTATGTCCATACCTGTTATGTCCATACCTGTATACGGATGTTACAACTAATTATATTTCAAAACTAATATTTTTCATGGTAACCTTGCTCTCCTGTTTAATAAGATGTATTACAGGACAAATCATTCTATAGTAACTGTGATTGTGGCAGACAATAAAATGTCTTGTATCCATGGGACACTTAGGTACTTCCCTGCCTTCCAGCTGTAACGTGTTGTAATTAGTCCATATTATCAAGTGAAGTTGGACCTGCAGAGGCACAGACACCTTGTTAAAGTCAGCATGTGACTCAGTCGATAATATCTTTAGATTTGCCAACCTGTATTTCCCAAACCTATGCTACTCTTGGTAAGCCCTTCCATGTAAAAGGTGAAGAGATCTCCTGCTCTTCTTACTTGTGCTCTTAATTTGATGTTTGAGCATTTGAAAATCATTTAATTTCTCATTATCTCATTTTCTGTCAGTCACTAATCCCCTCTCATTAGGTGTGCTGAGATCATGGGGAGGAAGATTGTTTTCTGAGTTCTGTGTTTTAATGCCATTTGCTTAAAAGCCTGCTGACAAAAACCCATGGTGTTTATGCCCTGCAAGGAGGCAGAAGCTGCCTGGCTTCTGTCCTAGAAGCAGCACAATCTTCTGCAGGGAGATTCTTCTTCCAGGCCAGAAACACTGTGGTTTTTAGTTAGCTTTTTAAGCAAATGGTATTACAACACAGAACTTGGATGGTAATCTTCCTCCCCACAATGACAATGAAAAGGGCATGGTATTAATTCTTCCAGAAAGGCAGTTGTAGTAGCACTCTGAATTGTTTCTGTTTGCATTATGACAGACTGAACTAGAAAGATTTATGCTGTTCACCTAGAAGCTGCATAGCATCACCCCTTCATGTTGTCCTCGATGGATTATGCCACACATAAATAGATTGTGTGTACTGGCTCTTACATACATTTTTCCTTAGCAGCCACAAAAATGCGTCAAATGTCACCTGAGTCTATAGGAAGGTGTAACTCCCACTGAAGCTAATAAAAAAAGCTATGCAGAGCAGCCCTGGATTCAAGGTAACCTCTGTGTTACATGTATTTAGCCTCTTTTAGTCTCCCAAAAGGGAGAGTTAGGCTTAGGCTTTTCATTCTATGGTTGCCAATAAAAAGATCAGCTGCAGAGGAATACATGTTAATACAGTGTGTGGTTCACAAGAGGCAAAGCTCCTAAGGTGAAGATTGATACTACTGATATAATAGTAGCCAGTTTCATGCCATAATCAAGATGGAGTACTAACTGCTGCTACTTCAAGTTGCTACTTTTTCATCCCTTAAGTGGTGCGGATCATTTTCTTGCCGCTCTAAGCAAGACAGTCATATGTACCATAGAAGAAAATGTCGATTGCCACAGTGAATTGTTTTGGTGGTCTTTTTGACTGAGGAAATCTGTCTAAGGATATAAGTGCATGAATTCTATGAAGTTCGCCTAATCCCTTTTCTGGTGAAAATGCAGCTGAAATCCGTAACATCCGCTGGCATGGTTAACACTGCAGATTCAATTGTCTTCAACATGATTTTGCTATTAATTTCTTTCTGTGTGTGTGCACATAGATTGTCACTTTTATTTTTATCACTCAGGTTATATTCTTACCATTGGCATGCCTGAACATTTGTGGTCGTTGGCTTTAGCTTTCAGGAGCCTGCACAAATTTGTCTTACATTTATCAAAATTGGCTCTGCTGCTGCTTTGCTGAGTTTTAAGCATGCATTAAAAATTCTAAGTTAATTATTACATTCAAGTTGAATCCATGTGAAACCACTAATGCGCTCATAGTTTCTATTCAGAATGATGCCCTTGTACAGCTTATGCCTCTTTCAGCCTGGCTTTGTCACCTTGATGGATCATGTTGGTGAACTTTGCTTGGTTCTGGCAGCTTTTTTGTCAGAATTGGTGCCCCCATTTGGGAGCTCCAAATTCTGCATCTCAGAAAAAAGCTAAATGTGTAGGCCTGTGAATTAACTTGGTCTCTGTACCCTGAATCCTGACTTGCATACCTTTATAAAACTTTGTATGTGTTATGCTGAGGAATTGGTAGATTGTTCTAGAGAAGCAAGAAATGAGTGGGCTCTGACCTTTATCAGGATTGTTTTCTCACTATAGAGGTGTTTGAAAATGGGAATAAAGTGATTGTTGTAATCTGTGTTTTCTAAACATGTATTTTTAATTGCTGTTCTTAATTTCTTTTACTAGAACCGCCTAGTGTTGTCATTTCACCGAATAATCAGACTTTTATGGAAGGCTCTGAAGTGTCTATCAGGTGTTCTGCAACAGGTTATCCAAAGCCAACAGTAGTATGGACACATAACGATATGTTTATTATTGGTTCAAGCAGGTAGGGGTTATAGCTTTCTCTATTTATTTTTATTTGTTTTCCTATGCGAGAGAAAAGTTTTGAAGAATGCTAAAATATTCTATTTCTTCCACAGGAGTCTGAGTTTTGGAAATAGTACTTCAACCTTCACTTTTGTAACTCTTTAATTTCAATTTTCTCATCTCTAAAAGAGAAATACTGTAGTTCTTTTCTTCAGAAGGCTTTTTACAAGATTAATTTAAATGCTTTTCACAAAATGCATTGATATTCTCTGGTAGCTATAATAATACTAATATTATTGTTTATCATGAGAAAAAAACAGCAATACCTGTTTGTAAACCAGCTGGTCATGCTGCTGCTGTTGCTGCTTGGAGTGTGGATGTAACTGTTACTCTGTTTTCTTTAACTAATCATTTTGGTTGGTTCCCTGTGTGTTTCCCAGGTATAGATTGACCCCAGAAGGCACCTTAATCATAAGAAAGGCAGTTCCAAAAGATGCAGGAGTTTATGGTTGCTTGGCAAGTAACTCAGCTGGCACAGAGAAACAGACATCCACCCTTACATACATCGGTAAGTAAAAGAAACAACGTAGTGAAATTAAAAAAGCAAACTAATACATCAACAGGGAGGAACTGTTAAAATTGGTAGAACCATGCAGAACATATTGGTAGAAATTTCAAAAAACTCAGAAAAGATGTTGAACAGCTCACAAATATCCCTTTTGTTTCCTATTCAAATCTGAGTAGTATTGTTAGGTGATATTTGGGGCTTAATGTTTCTTCTTACGCTGTTTTTAAGGAAAAAAAACCTAAAATTGGGTATTAAATTGAGGTAGGCTTGCAAACCTGAGTAGATCTTTGGAGAAGGAATTATGTGTCTGTAAATTCCTGTAGCATGCTTAGCACTCTGGAGCCCTAGTCCAAATTGTGTACTCTAAACACTACATTAATATATTAATAGACTACTAAAATTTTTGATGACCGACATCTGGTTGGAGCGAGAGAGAGACTGAATCTTTTTACTTTCTACATGATCAAACTCTTCCAATTCTTTCCTTAAATTCCCATATAGTCTCTGTATGGTCCCAGTGCTCTGGACATTCCAGGCTCTACTTTTTCCTGTTTCCCAGTGTTTGTCACCTTACGTGATTTTTAAGGCTTTCTGACTTTTAATACAAATACTCTTCCATATAACAAGAGAAAACTCGAGTATTTCATGGTTTATGTCTTAAAAATGGTATATATTTTGGATGAGGAACTTAATTTTTTTCTATATTGTTTCTTTTTAGAGGGTCCAACATTGACCATAGTTCAAAGTGAAATTCTGATTGCTCTTGGAGACACAACTATTATGGAGTGTAAAACAACTGGAATCCCACATCCCCAAGTTAAATGGTTTAAAGGTGCGCTTCTTACTTTGTGTTTGGTTTATTTACTTTAGCAATAACATTCAGAACAATGATCTTGAAGTCACTTATTTTCTCAAAAGCTTTATGTAGTTCCAACTAGTGACTGACCTGTGAAATTCTCTAAATCTAGAAGATGTGGTGCTTAACCTCTAGGACATAAATTCTTGCTCCTGTTTAAATACAGTGAATGAACATTCTGTAGCATAATTAGCAAAAAAAAAAAAAAAAAAAAGCTGAGCTTTTTGCCTACTTAAATAAGGTTTATTCTTGTGACAGAAAATGGTTAGCTCTATGCTACAAAAATTGCAAAACATTTTTCTATTTTTCCCATTGGATCTTTGCTTGAATTCTTTTGCAATGCCTAGGGAACTTTTATTTGTTCATTCTTCCAAATCTCAGAGTTGTCTACTACAATTTCTTAAATAGGGGACCAGGATATTGGGTATCATAACTGCAGGAGTTTTCATAACATTAAGTCAGAGAATCCTGTCTCAAGACTGAACATTTATTCTCAGAAAAAGCAGTTGATGCCTGTGTGTTATTGTATAAAACACCTCCCTGCTGATTTTCTGGAAAACCAGTAATGTTGTTTGATAGATATTGCCAACAGATAGCTTATCCAGTCCAATCCTTCATCTCTGACAGTGGCTGGATGGAAGCACAAACCCTGTTGTGGTCTGTTTGCAAGTAAATATCCCTCAAAGGAAGCTACTTCTGAACTCACTGCAGTTAATGCTTGCCTTGCATTTTAAAGCAGGAGTCAACAGGCTTTGATACTCATCCTAAAGAGTACATGTGGGTGAATTCTGAATGTTACACATCAGTATTCTGGCTTCTGCTGAGCTTGAGAGGTAGCAGAGCTGTTTTCTAGGTTTTGTGGAGTTCCCAACTTGGTACAGAGCTGGCAGACAAGTGGCTGCCACACATAGTCTCTAACTTGGAAGGAGAAATATAGCCTGGCACACTGTCCTAATGCTGATCTCTGTCCAAAGCTACTTGGGTTTGTGTTCTCCATGTGAAACAAATAAATAAAAAGGGATTGTATCTAAGGTAGTAATGAATTTTCCACTCAGTTGAGCAGAAGTCAGAATGCTCATCTGCTAAATGAGTACAGGCACATTGTGAACTAATCTCAAACTTGGACCCTCTTTTCTTGGAATAATTTTGGTAAATACCCTGTTTTATTTCAGTTACTTTTTTTCTGTCTGGACTTAGGTGACTTAGAGTTGAGGGCATCAGCATTTCTCATTATTGATACTCATCGGGGTCTTTTGAAGATCCAGGAAACACAAGATCTGGATGCTGGTGACTATACTTGTGTGGCTACCAATGATGCAGGGAGAGCTTCTGGAAAGATAACTCTAGATGTTGGCTGTAAGTAGCTTGCAATCTAAGGCAGTAAATACTCTAATTTCAGTGTTTCTGTTTCGGGTCAATGGTGCCTTGTTTATTTGAACCTTTCTCACAAATACGTGTAAGTCTGTGTGTGCTTGAACATCTTTCTGGTGGTGTTCACTAAGCTGTTTCCTTGTCATATTTGGACTCCAACTTTCCTTCACTCTTACCTCTTTTGCTAAGCATAAAAGTTACGAGGAGGAAGAGAGGCAGAGACAGAGGAAACTGTTCAAACCTCAACCTAACATAGTTCTCAAGTAGAGAATATATTATACTAACTTAAGTTACTACATGCAACTTAGCCCCTCCTCTTCTCTTTTCCTAATTCTTTCTAACTGCTTGTGGCCTAACACATCACATCTTGTTAAATGCATGTTCCTGTCAGGCACGTACACTTTCTGAAGCAATGAGCAGCACTGTTTGACGGAGATGAGGAACTTAATAATGCTAACATTTGAGCATGCACGTTCATCTGATGGGGGTGGCTGTATCTTCATTTCTTGGAGGTGTTTAGCCTATTTCTGAGCTCCTCATTGTAAGTACAGACCATGCAAGGCTGCTTTTGTAAGGTGTTGCTAGAGGTGGGAATCTATTGTTAGAAGAATAATTGTGCATAACGGGACATAAATTGAGGTCGTCAATAGTGCAAGCAGAATGCTAATGTCATGTTGCAACCCCAAATCACTTTCTGTGTATATATTTTTTTTTTTTTTTACCCGCAGCTCCCCCAGTTTTCACACAGGAACCCAGTGATGAATCTGCAGATATTGGTTCAAACATCACGCTGCCATGCTATGTTCAGGGTTACCCAGAACCAAAGGTTAAATGGAGGCGGCTAAACAGTGCTTCCCTTTTCTCAAGACCATTCGCAGTTAGTTCTATCAGTCAACTCAGAACAGGAGCTCTATCTGTTAACAGTAGGTAGACTGAACTTTTTTTAAAAAAGATTCCAGAAGGAAATATGACACATGCAATGTGTTCAAGTTACTATAGTCCTTTATAAAATTGTTAACTTTGTAAAAAGACTGGATTTTTATCAGAGATTGTATTTCTGATATTGACTTCATTGCTTTTGACATGCAGTTCATTTTCCTATGAGTTTGTGAATTCAGTGGTGTTTGGTCATTGGCTTCATTCTTCTTCACAGAAACTATTGCACCTTTGTTTAAACATATGTGGGTTATGGTCTCTGTTGATACTGAGGAGCCATGGATTATGGATTTTCTTTTCTTTTCTTCTCTCTCTCTGTCTCTCTCTTTTTGAGAGAGAGAGAGAGAATCATTTCTAAACTCACTGTTTTAGACAAGTCCTAATTTGCATAGTAACAAAAATTCTGCAAGTGGCTTTGTAATTCCACTTACTTAGAGCATTTCCGTCGCCCTTATACTAAGTAATATTATTCTGTTTTCTTAATTAGCTTTTTTATTCCTTTCTAGACATAATCAGGTTGGGTGCAGTAATTCTTCTCTACTGTACATACAGTGAGGTAGCTCATGTCTTATGTACTATTTTGTGGGTGTCTGTTCACATACAGACACACACTGCTGTATGTAGCAAGTAATATTGCATAGTCAATGCACTACATGATAGTATATGTACATGTAGGTATATGGTGTACTACTATATATTATTTATACACATTAGTATATACTGTATTAAAGTATATGCAATAGATAAAGTGATGAAAATTATCATATATATATATATGTATATAATGCTTTTTTTACTCAAGTGCTCATATAGTCATTGCTTCTGTACTTGGTGACAGATGGAAGGAATGATCTGACCAAAACTGAATATTTGAAACTGAAAGATAAAAGGATAGGGTATCCATGTATTGCAAACTTTTCAATATCATTTCAGATGCTGCAATCAGATCTCTTTTTTTCCCCCTCTAGATTTGTGGGTCAGTGATGAAGGAACTTATATCTGTGAAGCTGAGAACCAGTTTGGAAGGATTCAGTCACGGCCAGCCACGATCACAGTAACTGGACTGGGTAAGACTGGTTAATGTCAGTGACACAGTGAAAGGAAAGACTGGCAGCGTTTCAATACCTGGAATACACTGGAGGAGGTGATAGTTGGTGGTGTTTGTACAACAAATAGGATGTCTGTGGGTTATGTACATGCATGGTGACGTATCTACATGCTATATTTACACATATGTAGTCATCCACACAAACTGAATCAGAAGACATTTGCATGGAATATTGTAATGGATTTCTAACCTGCAAAATTCACCGAACATTGTCTTTTGACTGGCTACCTTAATTTGAATTAGTTCCATCTACACTTTATAACACAGACTTCAAAAAAGTGATTTATCCTGTCTTCTGTTTCTTATTTCTAAGTAAATTTATTAAGGAATGAAAAATCACCATAATAATGAATGCTAATGATGGGATTTCTACCATTTAATTCCTGAGGGGAAAATGTAAGAAGAGACTCGCGAGGGAAAAGAGGGAAAAGAGAGAGGAGAGGGAAAAGAGAGAAAAGAG
>JANHGO010000020.1:14982415-15024189 GCA_024606505.1 Aquila spilogaster
GTAAGGGTGACAGAGCACTGGAACAGGCTGCCCAGGGAGGTTGTGGATTCTCCTTCTCTGGAGATATTCAAGACCTGTCTGGACGCCTACCTGTGCAGCCTGCTATAGGGGATCTACTTTGCAGAGGGGTTGGACTTGACAATCTCTGGAGGTCCCTTCCAACCCGTACAATTCTGTGATTCTGTAAATCAGTAACAGAAGTATATTGATAAGATAGCTTTAACCCCTAATTTAGCAGAGATTTAGATGAATCAAGATTCAGCATACCTTATTTAAGCTGAAGTCAACTAGGACAAAAGTTGCTTACCTGAAACCATACTAGGGGATATGCAAGTGCACTCTCAATATAATATAAACTAGCAGATGAAGCTTAGGACTTGGCTAGACTTTGGGAAGTGTATGTATTCATTTGCTTTTGTAATTCATTCATTATGACATTTTAACGAACTGTTCAAAATGTGATTGCACCAAATGCAAATAATGTGTTCAAACTTTCTTATCCACAGCAGAAATCTTTAAAATTAAGCACTAGTTTTGTTTTCATGGCTAGATACTGATGTTTTTCAAACACTTGAAATTTGTTAGCTAACAAATAAGTCACATAAAGCCGTGTACTAAATCACTGATACTGCTGCAGACCTGGAGCTAGGAGAGCACAGCATGGCAGGGCAGAGAATAGATTGAGAACACCCTCAGTTTGCCCTGCAACTTGGAGAAGCAGAGTGCAGAGGAAGCAAATGCCCTGTTTGATCTCTCACCGGCCCTGCATGGCTACCACTGTGCTTTTTGGATGTGAACTGAGCCAAGCAGAATGACATCTGTTTCTGCATGGCGCTGCCCAAACTTCTGGATTCCAGGAATTGCTGAGAGGACCATGACACCTTTAAAGACTTGCTGAGCAAGAGCCGATAAGCTCTCATAAAACCATGGCTGGCACTGAGCACAGTGCAAACTTCCTAGTGGCTCAGCTGGAAGTAGGCCAGCATGCTGCTAGGTGCAGACCACTCCTGGCCAAAGATCAGGCTTCTCCTGCAGTGTTTTTTTGTTGTTTCACAGCTCAGCCTAATGCTGTCTCCAACATTTTTCAGTTTAAAAAAAATAACCAAAATCTTGAATATAATGGAATTTTTGTTACTTTATCGTTTATGAACAAAGCAGGTCTTCAGTTAGGTTTGTACAGGCAGCTTATATTGATGTACAAAATGTTATTTTTGCTTGGTTATGATAACTAGTCGTGCTGAACTGAACCAATATTAGCTGCTTCTGAATCAACTGCAGAATGTTCAGTCCATTACCGTTGCATCTCAATCCACAAACAAATTTTGGCAATCTTTCAGTGTGCAGTGAAGCTCTTAAATCACAGGCTCAAGTAGTACAAAATGCAGAGTAAAATTCTGTTGCTTTCTGCAGCACAGCAGGTCTCCAGCTGGCTGCAGGTACTTCAGTTATGAAAACATCAAAGGCATGCCTGTATGTGTCTTTTGTAAAGGAGTTTTCCTCCCATTTGGACCTTGGAGCTAGCTGTGAGTCACCTGATCTCCTGGTCCTACTGATGAATTACCATGAGATGTTCCTCAAGAAGCAGTTGTTCCAAATTGCTCCTTAAAGGGCTTGCCCACCAGGTGTTTGGTTGAGAAGGCAAGTGGGTGATGCTGGTGAGAGATGGGAAGAGAGTGAGTAATGAGCAGCCAGCTGCTGTTGGAGCCTGTCATTAATCAATAGCACATGACTCTTTCAGCTGAGCAGTGCCACAGAATCTTAGAAGGTTAAAATATCGTTTGTGTGGTTGAGAAGAGGAGAGAAAGGTGATGGGGAAGGGAAATTGGCAGAAAAAGCTTCTGATTGAGTCAGCTGCTACTAGTCTATCTTAAAGGAGGGTAATGTCAAACCAGTGAATAATTTCTGCTCAGTGGGGATGTAACTTGAAGCCCAAGTGTATAAATATAACAGTGCAGTTAAAAATCTATTTATTATTACTGTAGCTTGTTTTTCTTTCTGCTGTGTGAGTTGTTTTGAAAGAGGTTTTCTCTATTTTCTTTTTTTGGTTGTTAGTAAGTTTGTTTGTTTTTAACCAAAACCAGTGTTCTTTTTGTTCTTTTCAAGAATTTGTTTCTAGATATATACATTTTGGACAAATTTTATGTTGTGCTCTTTGGAAGACAATAAAGCATTTTTTTTCTGATGCATTTGACATAAATGTTTGCTTTCTGCACTGTTCTGGAAGCATGTAGATCTGTTTGCTCTTATTTCAGTCATCCAGTCTGGGAGGAGAAACAATAATGTATAATTCCAGAGATCCTTGATCACAGGTACTGAAAAGAGATTAGAAAAGTACACATTGGAAAACAATCCTTTGGGGTGAAATTTGTTCTTAGGAGTTTGCATAGCACTGAGTGCTTCTAGGCACACTTATAATTAAGTGATAACATTTTATAAGGTCGTTGTAGCCTTAAAACTTCACAAATATCCAAAAGTCTGAACAATTTATAAAGAGAAATAATTTCCACGTATATTGCTTTTCTGTGGGTCATATATTTAGCTTTAGTGACTGGCTTTTTTTTTGTTTGCTCTATGATATTAAGGGTATGACTAAAAATTTAGGAAAAGTCTTGAGAAATTTAATTGCGCTGTGAATTCCTAATACAAATGCATAAGACTGTGAAAAATTTTTTGTCACTGCATTTATCTAATGGAATTTTAACTGCTAATTAGTGCCCGATAACACAAGTTGCTTGACACAAAGAAGTATTTTTTTATATTCATAACAACTGGTTTATATAAAAAGGCTTTATTAGTGATTTTCTGAGGTGAAAGGCTAAACAAATTGGAGCAAACAGGTGGTTTTAAGCAAATAGACAGTGATTTGTCAGTGTCTGAACAGCTCTCCCCTGGCAGTTAGTTATGAGAAACAACTGCTTAATTTAATATTCACATGCAGCTGTGTTGGAGATGCTTACTGACTGAAGGAATATTGTATTAATGTAATAAAACCTCAAGGTTTTATTAGATAATACTCTCATGATAGATAAATCTTAATAATGTTACTTTAACACTGATTTTCTTTACATTGCATGTCTTGTAGGTTGCATTGTCTCAGAACAAAAAGTCAGAGTAGATTCTACTAAATTTGGATTAGATCTTGGCATTGTAGATGTCACTCTTCACAGCCGTTCAGGTCATTTAATTTTTTTTCCTGCTGCTCTGGATGATACTGTCCATGAGTTAAGCATGTGTAACACCTAACACTATGCTCAGAACAACTGTTTTTCCTAACAGTTGGGCAGTGTGAAAGTAGGTGAGGACAAAAGCCTCATGTTCCTTTTGTTCCTCAGCATGCAATGATAAAAAGTAACTCTTAAGTCCTCAGTCCTACAATTATTTCGATTTGCCTTGCATAGGAGTTACTGTACCCTCAAGCAGTAAAGCGAAGTCTTGCAGATAGAGGTACTTCTGCATCCTCGACTCCGCAACTAAGACCCTGGCTGGGAAAGAGGAGAAATTCTAACACACCACGTTGGTTGAGGCTGCTCTGTACGTGCCACTTGCTTTGGAATATGCAATGCCTATGATGTCTGTGTATACATCACAGATAAAATTAGTTATGCATATATTCAAAAAATTGAGCTTACTAATAAATAAGAAGGTAAAATATATTGTTGTAGCACTGGAAGTGAATTATTTATATTAATGACCAGCAGAAAATGTATGCTGATTTTTCCAATGACCTCCATTTCATTTCTTGTTTTGTAACACACCTTACAAAAGTCGTAATCCAAACTTCCAGAAACGTTCTCCAATTACTGTCACTGGCATGTTAAAATAATTGTTGGTCTTGTGTGTTTGTGTTGTGGGCTACCCAAGACAAAATCAGTTGGCTCTTTTTGCAGACACTACAGCTGTTGGTAGTAGTATCTAGAAGCAGAGCATTACTAAATGCCTTTTTCATGTATAACTCTTGACATAAGCCTCCTATGAATTCTTTGTGCTGACCTCAGTGGATGGTTCAGAAACTTGCAAATCCTGAAATACTAATTTGACTGATAATCTTCAATTGTTGCCTTTTCAGACATCGAGCAGCGGAAGGCACTCTGTTCGGATCACAGGTCTCAGCACTATTGAATTTCGATCTGGGTTTTCCAAGACGCCAACATTAGACTTCAAGAAAACATCCAGCAGACCAGTGCAAGGTTTATATTCATTTTATTCCATGCAAAGCAGAAACAGCTTTTGGGAGTATGAGGCACTAAAAGTAGAGTAGGATGATCTTCCTAGTAACTTTGATAAATCTGGGGCCTTGAATATGCAGCCAATGTTCTTACCAAATTGACATGTATTTTTGTGTTAGCTTTTTTTTTTTAATAGTCACACAAATCCTGCAGTTTTAAGCTATGAAATGCCTTGAAATTGCAACTTAGTTTTTGGTAGTTTTGGAGTCTAAGAAAAAGCCTTGGGCCATGGTGAGCAGTTAATACAGAGGCTGGTATTTCAGGAACACCTGTTGGAAATCAGTAATTTAAACCCTAATCAGTGCTGCACCTCCTGACAGCTAATAAGCAGAGGACATACTAGAGCATCTTCTTTTTCCTGCTACTTTGTAAGTAAAGGTTGAAACTGAATGGTGCGTTCATGGGATGGTGGGCAGTACACATTGAATTTATTTGAATTTGTTTTTAAAACACTAGAAATAGTGTGTTTCTGTTTTTCTAGGGATTCCTACCTTTGTGCTGCTAAATACCACAGGGATTCTTCTTCCAGCCAGAGTAGACCGTCTTGAGCTTCTGAGTGTTTCAGGGGAACCTCTTAAGACCTTGCCTGTGAAATACTATCCTGACAGAAAGCCCTATGGACTATGGAACATTTCTGACTTTATTCCACCAGATGAAGCTTTTTTTGTTAAAATAATGGGCTATGACAAGGATGGTTATCTTTTCCAGAGAGTTTCAAGTGTTTCATTTTCTAGTATTACTCCTGGTAAGAGGTGCTAACTTGAATTGAATGTAATTATGTCTTATCTGAGTTGTGAAGGACACGTTAATTTTATTGCTTATTAAATATAGCTTAATCAGAAGTTGAATTTCCTTTTAATGAGAAGATGAGGTGTGATAATAGCTGTTAATAATCGTTTTGAAAATGTTCACTTCAGATGCTCCGAAAGTTACAATGCCCAACAAGACTCCAGGATATTACTCGCAGCCAGGGTCTGTTCCTTGCCATGTAGAAAGTCTTATACCTTTTACGCAACACTTTACTAGAAATGGAGTAAAACTAGGAGTGGATCAGTTATTCAAGTAAGTAGCGACTTTTTCCCTATCCTATTTTACTTACTATTTGTAACCTATGATTTTTATTTACAATTGTATACTTGGTATCCTGTTATTTCTATAGTACTTCATTAGAGGTGCTGAATTCTGTGGATTTAGTCCAAAATAGATAAATGCTGAAGCTTTCACTGTCAGCAGTGTAAAATGTTACAGATTATTATTATTGTTACTATTGTTACTGTTATTGTGGTTTTTATTGTGACGTACCATTTATGATCAGTGAACCATGCTTTAGTAGCTGTGTAACTTTTTTTGCATTCTTAGTTGTCAAACTGCACACCTCTCCCTGCTTTTCACATATCTAGCATCCTAATGAACATAGTGTGTTTTTCCTTCTCTTATTACAGAACAGTTAAAGGAACAGATTGTACAAGTTAATTTAACAAAATGTATCTCAAGCCAAATGTTACTGATCACAGATACAGAGTACAATTTTGCTTGTCTTGTCTGCATTTTACTGGTAGTGAGGTTCTTAATGGCCTCTGTCCAGTTTACTAGAGCTGTAGTAGTACTGCTCTCCACTGTAGTTTGTTTTGGGGACAAGGTGTCATTTTTTTGCTTAAACATTCTTCTACATATTTCAAAAAGTAAATAGCTGATAAGTTCAATATTGTAGTTCTACTATGACAGTTGTCTGTGTGAAAGTACCATTGGAATGAATGTAGGCTAAGGGCTTTTTGAAATGAACAGACTTCTTCAGTTTTGATTCCATAAGTGCTGTATGTTTCAATTACAAATATTAGTTTTGAATATCTAATGTCTTGAAAAAAAGTGAAATTTCTCTAAAATTTTAAAAGCTTAGCTTTTCTTAGATTTCCACATCCTGTTGCAGTCTAGTAAGGAAATAAGGATTTTGACTGACATCCTTAGGAGCTTCTGACCAGTCTGATTTTGGAGACTAAATCTAGTAATTAGCACCTTATTTGTTGAATCATAGGCATAGGTTGGAAGGAATCTTACAAATTGACTTCCGACTCTCCCCCCCTGCTGTGAACTGGTTGCCTCCCACTAGATCAGGCTGCCCAGGGCCCCATCCATCCTGGCTTTTAACACCTGCAGGGATGGGGTATCCCCAACTTCTCTGGGCAGCCTGTTACAGTACCTCACCACCCTCTAAGTAAAGAATTTCTTCCTAACATCTAACCTATTTTTTTCCTGTTTTAATTTAAAGCAATTTCCCCCTTGTCCTATCACTGTGTAAAAAGTTGGTCCTCCTCCTGTTTGTAAGCTCCCTTCAAGTGCTGGAAGCTGCAATGAGGTTTCCCTGGAGACTTCTCTTCTCCAAGCTAAACAAGCCCAACTCCCTCAATCTTTCTTCATAGGAGAGGTGCTCCAGCCCTCTGATCATCTTTGTGGCCCTCCTATGTACCCGCTCCAACAGCTCTGCATCTTTCTTGTGCTGGGGGCCCCAGACCTGTTCACAGTACTCCAGGTTAGAGCCTCACAGGGCAGAGTAGAAGGGGATAATCCCCTCCCTGCCTTGCTGATGCAGCCCAGGATGCAGCTGGCCTTTCTGGCTGCAAGCACACACTGCTGGCTTACATCCAGCTTTTTGTCCTCAAGGACGAAAAGTGGGACGTTAGTGGGAAATGAGTGCTAATGTCTTTAAAATCCATCCTGTGATATAAATGACACCAATGACTCCACAAAGGGAGCAAAACTAAGAAGTGAAACTCTAACAAGAAAGGCAGTGTGCAAAAATCACTCTGAGTCTGCCAGTTGTTGTGGTTGTTAGGTCAAGGCTGATGTTTGGTTTGCTAAGTCACGTGAAGTACATTCCGTTCGCTATGTGCATTAGTAGTGTGACAGGAGCAGAGAAGGCTTCTTTGGCTGTAGTTCATTTGTGTGAGCCCTACCTTGCTGCTGCTCCTTGCTTCCTGGGTAGGAGATGTGGTACAATATGGGATGGCTTCTGATGGGAGGGAACTGAGGTTAGTTACAACATGATTAGTGCTGTGCTCCCTGTCATTGTTTCTAACAGGAAATGATAACCTGGGTGTGATTTGGTCCTTAGAACTTGGCTAAGGGAGTGTGCTAGTGTTTTCTGAACAGAGTAGCTAAGCAGTTTGACCAGCAAACTGTGTGTATTGTACAAGTGGAGTAAATACAATGGCAAACTATTGGCATAAATAAATGACTTGATGCTGTGGAATGTGTTGACTTTTCACAATAAGACACACTGAAAAGAGTTGTGTATAGTTACTGAGTGGATGTGCAACAGCATTGGATCACATAATTTTACTTCTAACATACTTTTCATGAAAAAAAGTTTCTCATTTTTTACTTGGAAGAAGTACTATTTTATTCTTTAGTTCTGGCAGTGCTACCATTTCTTTTTGTCAGCAATGCTCTACTAAGTGTCATAGATTTGATGTATAATGTATTAGGTTATATAGAATTAGTACGAAGTATAAGTATTTACAGGAAGCCATGTAAGGTCACCACTGTTTTCGTTTGTGTTATAACCCTCAGATTGGGTTGTCTGGTACAGCATTCAACTCTTAATTATATTCGAAGTTGCTTTCTCTTTCTTTCTGAATTTTTTGAGATTTGATAAATCACTTTGCCTCCATCTTGTTTGCCTGAATAAAGGAATCGTTAACTTGGTGTTTTCCCATTATGTGGAAATTCTTGCTAAAGGTATGTTAGATATTCTTATGCTCATTGGTTTTGTTTGTAAACCATAGCAGCAGGCCACTGGGAGCGCTGGGACACTGCAGCTGAACCACTGTTTTGTTCATTTGTGTCATTATCTGTGTGTCTGTTTAATGTTTTTATACAAAAAGTGAGTTTGAATCTTAAGAAGCTTTAAGAGCATTTGCTTTTTTTAGTACCAGTCAAC
Organism: Aquila spilogaster; assembly: GCA_024606505.1. Lineage (NCBI taxonomy): Eukaryota > Metazoa > Chordata > Aves > Accipitriformes > Accipitridae > Aquila > Aquila spilogaster. Next base: position 14,990,579 of record JANHGO010000020.1, read on the forward strand.
TTCATTGTATTTTTTGTTTTCTTCTTGACTTTAACGTTATGCATGACAAATACATGATATCCAGCAACTTTACCCCTGCACAATTTATGGGAAGAAAAAAACCTCTATGTTTCTCTGGATTTATGTTTTATTACTTTACCCACATCTATTCTGTACTTTACCATCTGTTTTTTATTCTTGGATTCATTGATTCTGTCTTTATAGTTGTTGCACAGTTTATTTTTGTGTGGTAGGCAATAAACATGCAGAAAATTGAGTTGGTGTTGTTAGAGCCTGTCACAACTTCTGCTGTCCTAGCTGTACCTCTGAAGTTAAGATATCTTTGTATGGATACTTCATTCCTGGATTTCAGCTATTTGAGGTGGAGGTACTCCCTGCAGCGTGAAAGGCAGAAAGAGCTGACTGGATGTAGTCACCTAGAAGCAGGTAGGGTAGATGCTACCCTCTCTGTTCTATGTGTGTGTTTACATATAGAGAGGGGAGACTTGACTTTATGTGTTGAAGGACAGCGTTCTTTTTGTGTAGCTCATATCTGTACCTGAAAGTCTGGCTAGTAAGAGCCACAAATGTGGTATATACTGCATAGTAGTTCTACATAGAAGCTAATGAGTATTAGTGAATGACAGCATCTCAAGTAGTGAGTACAGCAATAAGTTATGATCAGCTGAGGGCATGACTGCAAATAGTGCCTTACTGTGTGGCAACTATTGACATACATTAAAGGCATCTTGGAATGTTTCAATTAAACATCTACAGCAAAAACTTGCCTTTCTCAATACTTACAAAAAGTATATAGTGCTAATATATATCTTTAAATAAAATCCATAAAGCTAGATCTAGTTTGATTTAGCAGAAGATCTGTTTTTCCTCTTAGTGTGAAAACCTATGCCTGCAGTCAGCAGACCATGTTCTTTTACCTTTTGATTCCCTCAGAAGCTTAGTGAATATACCTTCTTCTTTCTCCAGAGAATCATCAAGTATGAGCTGGGAGATTGACCAAGTCTCCTTGTCTGACGAAGGTTTCTATGAATGTACTGCAACCAGCGGTGCAGGAACTGGAAGTGCACAGACATTTCTGGACGTATCAGGTGGGCACTAGTTGATCCTATATTTAAATATGATAATTTGTTGTGCTGGAATGTTTAACAGAGAGAAATAGCACTTGGTGCCAATAAAAAGATATTATTAAAAATACTTGGAACTGGAAGCATGTTCTTTTCCTGCTCATGTATGCAAGTTTGAATTTTAAGCAGAAACTGATTTTGCGTATTAACATGGGATTTGCTTTGTAGCAATTATTTTTGCTTGTTTGGCCTTCTATGATGGCATAACTAAGTTAATGGATGAGGGAAGAGCCGCTGATGTTATTTGTCTGGAATTTAGTAGGGCCTTTGACACAGTCCCCCACAACATTCTTCTCTCCAAATTGGAAAGATGTTTATTTGATGAGTGGTCTGTTTGATGGACAAGAAACTGGTTGTGAGATTGTACCCAGAGAGTAGCAGTAAATGGCTCAATGTCCAGATGGAGATTAGTGACCAGTGGTGTCACTTGGGGGTCAGTACTGAGACAGATGGTCTTTAATATCTTCATCAGTGACATCGACAGTGGGATCAAGTGCACCTTCAGTAAGTTTGCAGATGATACCAAGGGATGCCTGAGGGGCAGGATGCCATCCAAAGAGACTTAGGCTTGAGCTGAGAGGTTCAAAAAATGGGTGGCAACCCCCACTCTCAGTACAAGCTGGGAGATGTAAGGATGGAGCACAGCCCTGACAAAAAAACCTGGAGGTACTGGTAGATTGGAAGCTGGACACGAGCCAGCAGCTCTCACAGCCCGGAAAGTCAACTGTATCCTCAGCCATATCAAAAGAAGTGTGGCCAGCAAGTGGTGGAAAATGATCCTGTCCCTCTACTCTGTGCTGGCGAGACCGCACCTGGAGTACTGTGTCCGGATGTGGAGTCCTCAGTACAGGAGAGACATGGACCTGTTGGAGCACATCCAGAGGAGGGCCACAAAAATGATCCAAGAGATGGATCATTATCCCTATGAGGACTGGCTGAGAGAGCTGGTGCTTTTCAGCCTGGAGAAGAGAAGGACCTAAGAACAGCCCTTCAGTATCTAAAGGAGTACTATGAGAAAGAAGGGGACAGACTCTTCAGCAGGGTCTGTTGTGAATAGGACAAGGTGAAATGGTTTCAAACTTAAAGAGGGGAGATTTATGTTGGGTATGAGGAAAAAGACTTTTACAGTGAGAGTGGTGAGGCACAGGAACAGGTTGACCAGAAAGGTGGTGAATGTGCCGTCTCTGGGGAGGCCTGGACCAGGATCTAGCTGATCTAGCTGTGGATGTCCCTGTTTATTGCAGGGGAGCTGGACTAGATGTCCTTTAAGGATCCCTTTCAACTCAATTCTGTGATTCCATGTGGAAGTGTAGATTATTGCCCTTGAATAGAAAAGACACTGGAATGGAGCCCAGGTGGCAGTGAGGCTAGTGATAGCTCATAAGCAGCTTGAATTCAGCCCTAAGTTTTTCTGTAACTGCTTGAAATGGAGATCCTCTTTTTTCTTCTGCATTAGCTAATTGAGGCTAGCTGTCCGGAGTAGCAGAACCACAAAACCATTTGGGTTGGAGAGACCTTTGCACATTACTTTGACTTGCAGCTTATAGCAGAGCTGGCTTCCAAGCTTGATCACATTTCCCAGGGACTTGTCTAGTCAAATGCTGGATGTCACCAAGGACACAGACTTCTCAAGCTCTGTGGGCAGCCTTTTCAGTAGTTAATTGCCCTCACTAGGAAAATACGTAACGGTCTAGTTATAGTTTCCCATGCTGAATATTACAACCATGGACTTTTATCTTTAGTGCTCCAAGAAGACTCAGATTGTTTTCTCTAAAACAGCCCTTTCAGTAGCTGAAGACAGTGATGTATATATCCCTTCACCTTGTTTTTTTCCAGAAATGCAGTATGAGAACATGGAGGGGGAAAAAAAACAGCCTGACATCACTGATTCCATGCAAGGGAAAGTTTGTAGAGAAACAGCCCTCCTTTACTGGGTGGTAGATCTGAGGAGAGGAACATTAGTCACACAAAGCACTCAAGTAGAATAGAATAGAATAGTAACATCAGTACTTATTTGAGTCCTAGCTGAACACTAGTTCCTTATTTATCTAGCAAAATTCTTCTAGTGAATAGGATATTGTAATTTTCTTGTTTCAACCTGTATTTTAGAGTACAGGCAGCTGTTATATTCTGGCTCAGAAACTGTGTGCATAAGAATTATTGGCCAGGAAGTTGCAGCCATCCTCTTCCTTACAGAGAGAACTGAATGAAAGAGAATCCTAACTTTTCTCTTGTGACACTTGTAGCACTTGAGAATCAAGGGGGAATGAGTAGGGGAAATTGTGGCATCATCTCATTTCCAAAGCTCTGTGAGATCTGTTGAGGAGTGATGCACTGTGCGAACATGAGCAATTAGCTCTTTTGATTATCAGAGGAGTAATGTGAGGGAGATACTTTTGAAAGCCTTGTATGCTAATGTTTGAAAGAAAATTATCTGAAACTTCTTTATGCAGACAATCTTCTCAAGTTTCCTTAGTTTGGCCAGCTGACAGCACGTCACACATGATCAGTTTTGCCAGCTGCTGGGCAGAAGGTACTGAAACTGTGTCAACACTTTCTAGTTTCAGGAAAAGTGAACTCTTGAGTTTGTCTTTCTCACCAGAGTTAAATCTTTAAAATGTCAAATGGGTCATTAGTTTGTGCAGATACAAACTAAATTCCCTGTACTCAGAGCACCTCAGTTAAGAGCTTGATGAGGGCATTGCTGTGTGCACACTGTTGTTGTAAGTGGCTGTTGTGTGCTAAAAGATATGCTTGCTGGACTGACAGCCAAAAGATAGGGATTTTAGTCTGTTTTTCTCTTAGTTTTCTGAGTTTCTTTCAGTAGCATACTTGTTGATGTTCCTTTGGGAAACATTAAATACTTGTCTTTTCTTCTCCAAAACCTCTTCAAGTCCTTAAAATGTAAGAGTTAAACTCCAGTTTCAATAAGCAAATCTTAAGCAGCTCTCTTCATTTGTTAACACACACTGTATTGGTAATAATAGCAGTGGCTGCTAGGGACCGTATGTGTTGGGAAGCAGAGCTGCACACCCAGACTTGCAGTGTGTGGGGGATTTGTTGGTGTGCAGAGAGCTAGCAGAAGGTTTGTGAACCTCGCTTGAGACCCCACAGGAGACTTCAGTGAGGAAAAGTTATTGTTGGCTCTGAGTTGAGGAGCAACTTTCACCCTTAATTAATAGAGAGATGTTTTCTTTTCTCTTAGGCTCGCTTAGGATAATTCATTTTTTGCTGTGTACTGATAAAAATTTGGTCTTGCTCTTACAGCTGTCTTGTTTCTGTTAAAGCACCTTGGTCAGAACATTATTCATTGCAGATTTTTCTTTGCAAGAACTAGTTTGGGAAGAAAAAGAAAACAAATAGAATTTATATATATAATCTAATTTCTACAATGTAATACTTCATGCATTCCATTAATATATAAGGAATGTATGTATTCTATAGCACTGAAGTGTTGTTTTCTCCATTATCAGTGATATCTCAAGCAGGATCGAGACAACAGCTTCTACTTCTAGCATTTATGGTTTCAAAGCTACATTACAGTACAAAGTTATTTCAGCTGCATCATGCTGCAGCATGATTAAAAATGTACATATGAGTAGAGCAGAATAACAAATAGTGGGAATAAAACATAATATATGTACAGATAGGGAGAAAAAGATTGAAATTATCCAAAATGTGCCTGGAAACTGCTGAGGGATGTTCTGCCAGCTGCTGGGACTCAGCCTACTGTGTGCATATCGCAGGTGCTCAGAGACCCCTAGCATCTCCACAAGGAATTTCAGCAGAGCTGTTGTGTGGGCCTTGTGTCTACATAGCAGCCAGGTTGCTCCTGCTGCTGTTAGGAGCTGGAGCTCACTAGTGAGAGCACATACCACTCTCTGGTCAAAGGTATGTGACACTTACATGTCCCTGCAGTACTACCACTGCTCCTCTGCCCACCCCATGCCCCTTCCCTGAAGCTGGCGAGTGAACTGCACACATACCTGCCTGTCTTCACACCTGATTTGGGGAAGATGCTGACTCTCCCCCTGCTCTGACCTCCCCATACCTGGTGTTTGGCATGTAACCATGACCTGCAGCCCTGCTCCAGCCACTGGTACTCCCTGCTTGCTCCAGGCCCTGCCAGTAGCAGGCTTTTGGGACATGCTGTTTCTGCTCCAGCAGCTTGCAGCTGGGACCCTTATCCACTCCAACAGCTGGCATGCTTTGCCCAGTCTCTCCAGCAGCTGGTGCCAAAGAATGAAGATGCCTGCACCCTGCTCAGACTCCTGGGCCTGGCACCCAGCCTGTTTGCACCTGCTCCAGCAGCAGTGGGTCCTTGCAGCACCTGTGAGTGAGAGAGGGTGAAACTACAGAATGAATATTTAGTGAGAAGATAGGGCAAGCTCAGTGATCACAGGCAGGGCTCCATTAGGCAAGCACACTGACTACTGATATTCTACATGTGACAGACCCTTCTGTATCTTTTTGTCTATTCTCACCTTTCTTCCAGATTCACTTCTTCTGCACATTCCTTCACCATTTTATGTTCTACTGTTGCCCTCTTCTCCCCCCTCAAATAACCCAGGTTTGCACTGTTTTCAGTTGCCAAGTCCAGGTTGGTTCTTCTTTGAAATGATGCCCCTGGCTTCTTAATAGCCCATCAGTTAGCATGCCTGTTTGTTGCTGCCTGATATTGCTCATCTCTCAGAGCTGTATCTGCACTGTGCTTACTGCCTCTCCTTTTCTTTATCTCCTTTGATAAAGACCTCAATCAGATGGACTTGAAGGAGAGAATGTCTGCTCCCTTCATATACCCCTAGAAACTGTCAGGTGAGGAACATAATGCAGCAGCTGATGGGTTGAATTCATTGTGTCCATTAGAAGACCATGTTAGCAACATTTTTATTTATTTTCCCTCTCTAATACACATACCTGTTAAAAAAAATAAATCTAGAGTGTAACTTGGATTCCATCTTTTGTGGTCATGCTTTAGTCATAGAACAGACTTAAAGGCGTGCTGCTGTCATCTCCTATGGGGCTGTAATTTCATGATGGCTTATCCTAGTGCAATATTAGGTCAAAGAGCAGAACTATATCCTCTGTCATACATATGATATTTGATCCTGGCCCAAAGAGTGGTGGTGAAAGGAGTTAAATCTAGCTGGCGACCTGTCACTAGTGATGTTCCCCAGGGATCAATATTGGGGCCCATCCTGTTTAATATCTTTACTGATGTTTTAGATGAGGGGATTGAGTACACCCTCAAGTGTTGATCTGCCTGAGGGTAGGAAGGCCCTATAGAAGGATCTGGACAGGCTGGATCGCTGGGCTGAGGCCAACGGGGTGAGCTTTAGCAAGACCAAGTGTTGAGTCCTACATTTTGGTTAAAAAATCTCTGTGCATGGGTACAGGCTTGGGGCAGAGTGACTGGAAGACTGTGCAGAGGAAAAGGATCTGGGGATGTTAGTTGGCAGCTGTCTGAACATAGCCAGCAGTGTGCCCTGGTGGCCAATAAGGCTGGTGGCATCCTGGCTTCTATCAGAAATAGTGCAGTCAGCAGGACTAGGGAAGTGATTGTCCTCCCGCACTTGGCACTGGTGAGGCCGCATTTCAAGTACTGTGTTCAGGTTTAGGCCCCTCGCTACAAGAAAGATGCTGAGGCCCTGTAGCGTGTCCAGAGAAGGGCAACAATGCTGGTGAGGGGTCTGGAGCACGAGTCTTAAGAGGAGTGACTGAGGGAACTGGGATTGTGCAGTCTGGAGAAAGAGGAGCTCAGAGGAGACCCTCTTCAACTACCTGAAATCCTCACGCTGTGGCAAGGTGGAGGTTCGCCTCTTTTCTTAGGTAACCAGTGATAGGACTAGAGGGAATGGCTTTAAGTTGTACCAAGGGAGATTTATATTGGATATTAAGAAAACTCTCAGAGTGATGAGGTGTTGAAACAGGCTGCCCAGGGAAGTGGTGGAGTCGCCATCCCTGGAGGTTTTAAAGAAGCAGGTGGGTGTTGCACTGGGTGACATGATCTAGAGTGGTCACAGGCGAGGGTTTATGGTTGCAGTAGATGATCTTAGTGATCTTTACAACCTTAATGGTCCTATGATTCTATATCATAGTTCTTCCATGTAAATTGTGTGTGTTCTTGTCATCTGTAAGATAACTTACCATCGGGGAATGAGGAAACTGACCTGGATTCTCTGTTTTATGGCTTTAGTAATACAATATGAAACTCATTATTAAAACAATATTACAATTTTTTTATGTTGTGGTATACTTGAAGTTATTTATCAAGAGTCCGCAAATGATTCAAAGGTTCCCAAATTGTTTCTCTCTTTATTTTGTTCTTTATTCTGTTCTTTTTATGCAGAGCCTCCACCCGTGATTCAGGTTCCTAACAATGTTACAGCTGTCCTTAGGGAAGGAGCCATCCTGACCTGCCTGGTTGTAAGCTCTGTGCATTACAATCTTACCTGGCAGAGAAATGGCAAGGATGTGAGGCTCCAGGAGCCCCTACGAATGAGGGTGATGAGCAACCTATCTTTAGAGTTGAAAGGAGTACAGTTCACAGATGCTGGCATGTATAACTGCATCGCTTCTAACAAGGATGGCTCTACCACGGCGTCTGTCTTCCTTACAGTACAAGGTAACTGCATGCTAAGTGTAATCTGACATGGTTTTAACTTTCTTTATCTGTCTTGTGAGCTTCTCTTGTAGTAACTTCCGCATTTTATGTCTGTTTATGAGACTACTTAGAGACTGGTAGAAAGTAATGTAGCTCTTCCTTGATTTAAAATACTGGTGTGATCCACCAAAGAGCACAAGTGCTCTTTGCAAGCCTGCCTTGTGGTGTGTGCCTCGGTGAACGGTGGTTGGTTTGATAATTCAGTGGTTCCCGGTCTAACTTTGCTGTAGAACTGACTGGATCCTGAGGTGTCTGTTGTTCATGTCTCCTGAAGTGTGGAGGGATGAAGTGTGGAGGGAGAGTCACACAGATGTTGTTCTTATTTGTAATTAAACTGCTAAGAGTTTGTGTTCTTCTCTACTATTTCTATCTCTTTATAATGGAATAGTACTTCTAAGTGTATATTTGTTTATCTGTCTTATGTCATTCTATACAAGCTAAGAACTAATCAGAACTTTACAAAGAGGTTGGTTTTGTAAGGTCTTCTAAAATTTGTCAGGACTGAAAAAGATGGCATGGGATGAGACTAAGCAAGCTATGGGTCTGTGCTGTTGCTTCTCTAATAAATGACATAAAAATGCAGTAACTTCCCTTGGAGGTAATAATTTTAAAACCCGAAAGTACTTCAGATTTGTTTATTATTGCCTTGATTGTGTGGAAGTCTGAATCTTTCCTTATTAGCATCCAGTCACTGCATAAGAAAGAAGAGATGTCAGAATGTTTTAGAAAGCCACCCTGCCTTGTATTTTTAGCTTTTGGCTATCTTGATAGTCTGCATGTAGGTGACTCTGACAGAATTTCTGCTTGCCAAGGTTATTCTGTGCAGAATGGGTAGCTTCATTAGCTTTGCTTCTGTAATCCTACTGTTTGGAGCTCATGGAAAACTTAAAATTGTGGGGAAAAAACTTAATTGAATTGCCTCCATTAAAATGCTCCAAAAGGAAGAAAGGTCAAAAAATGCATTTGTAACACTTACTAAGGGGATGCAGTTTTTTTAATAGGAAGAGTAGATTGGTTCATGAAGGTGGAATAAGTAACTATGTAATCAATTATGTAGGACATATTACAAAGTATAACAGTGAGGTATTTCTTCCCTGATCTGTTTGAATTGCCTTCTAGATGTCTGCAATAGTTATAACTGCTATATTTCTAGCAAGTTTAAAGGAAAAAAAAAATAAAGCCATGAAAAACTTCAGCCCCTACGCATTTGGAAAGTTGTTTGAAATTCCACAGGATTTTTCCATGAAGACATTCAAGCTTGTCAAAGGCAAGAGAGGTGCCCCTCTCCCATAAATTTCATCCTGGGATTTAGATTTTCTTCCTAATGTCTGTAAACCAGCTGGGAGGTTTAACGCAATGAGGAAATTGATTGTGGCCAGTTTTTATTAGAGAAGCTCACTGCTGTTACAGCAGAAGATTAGTTTCAAATCATTTATATACATTCAGAAAAAATCTTTTACAGTGAGGGCAGTGAGGCACTGGCACGGGTTGCCTGGGTATGTGGTGGATCTCTTGTCCCTTGAGACTTTCAAGGCCAGGCTGGACCAGGCTCTGAGCACCTGATTGAGCTGTGGATGCCCCTTGTGCATTGCAGGGGAGTTGGACCAGATGACCTTTAAAGGTCCCTTCCAACTCTGAGGAGTATGCTTATATCAAAAGGTTGAGAATTACATTTTGGCTGGTACTGACATTGGTAATGGCTTTAAAATGTGCCTGGGATAACTCTGACAGTTTAAACAGAGTTAGTTGACAGTCAGAGGTTTCTCTGATGGGGTTTCTCTGAATGGGTTTCTCCCATTTCTGATGGAAGATGCTTAGAATAAAATAGATGTGTAGCAAATGCTAAGCGTGGCTGAATTCAGATTTCTGTGGTACTGTCTGTCTTGTGATGTTTGGAAAATGTAATCTATTGCCAGTCTTTTAAATGGCTACATGCAGAAGATGGATGATGTCAAGATGATTGTATGTGCTGTTGTTACTTTAATTTGCTTGAACCAAATTATTTCTGTCAAATTCCTGGAGTGTCATGCGTAACCCTCCCTGCTTGTTAGGATCTGGAGCAGTGTTCAAAATAATGATCTATATTTGGCAGCAGAAGAGTAAAGAATGAAGAAGAAAAAGCTTTAAAGGTTGCAATCTCTTTGTTCTTAAGAATGAAAACTGCAGTCTTATTAATAAATCGAGATGGATTCATGCTTGATGGAATTACAAGTAATTCAGAATGTCATTAAATTTGTATTGAATCTCTTTGTTATTGTTGGGACAGATCCAGTACAGATCTCTGAATTTTGGATCAAAAGAGAATAAATGTTGCTTTCACCTTCCTTTTTTCTTTCTGGAGTAGGAGTTAAAGCAGGGAACAAATGTTGGTAGCTCTAAAAATAACATTGTCTTTACGTACTCACATGGGTTGTAGTAAATGCTTATTTAGGCATATATAAAGGTTTTCAGTTTGATAACGCTCCTGAAAGGGAATGTTCATCTGATTTATTTTTATTTACTTTTTAGTCATGCAGCTGTACAAAGACAGACTGAAACTTTATTTAAAGTTGACTTTTTTTTTCTCAATTCCCTGTTGAGTGTTACTCATTAATTGTTCTGCACTAACACCAAGCACAAGGTGAAGATTCTGCTTAGAAGTTGTGCTTGTTTGTTGAGTGGCAACCTGCTGCTCAGAGCAGGCTGAAAGATCACTTGGATGCAGTTTTAGAGATGCTGAGGAGCATAGTCTGAGCTTGTTAGGATTGCATTGGTGCTGAGTCAATGTTCTGTCTAACTTTGAATTTTGGACATTTTGTGATGGCATAGTGCAATCTGCTCAAGTCCTCTGAACAGATTGATTTATATGGGAATATAAATGAATTTGTAAGGATGTTCTCTGCTCTTAAAAACTGCAAATGAGTTTATCAGGAGTATGTTGCAACCATGTAAGGCTGAAGCTTGACCAGGAGTGTGAAACATTAATTACTTGCTGTTTATTATTTAATGTTCTCCTCTTTGGTGGTGTAACTGTGGTTTTGCATGTGTTTTTACAAAGATTGCAGGATCTTCTGCATGCTTGCACATTCTGTTAATGACTGAAACCAGATTCAGGAGTCCTGGCAATTGAATCCTGCTTCCCCCAGACCACCAGGTGACATAGAGCAACAAAGCACCTTCCTCAGAACAGCAGCTACATTCTCTTGAAAGAAGGGTTTTTGTGTGCTTAACCTTCTGGGTGAATTTTCCTGAGATAATAACAGATTTCAATTATTCATGAAGCTCAAAACACAAAACTTGGTGCAAATAATTCAAGTAAAAATGTGCTAAAATGGTTAAATAAAAGTGTGTGCATGACTTGTATGCAAATATTATCACTCATATTTTAAAACTATTTTTGTGTTCCTTGGGAAATGTGATGTATTGCAGGACCACTCAGTTTGTTGTGATCATGGCAGACAGTGCTGTTAAGTGCACCTGTGCAGTTACAGTGCAAGTCAATTACTGTGTGTTACTCGTTACACCTACAAAAGCACAAGGGTCTTAAAGTCAGCAATGGGTAATATGCTTGCCAGTCTCTGCTTCCCGAGCCTGTACTACTTTACATGTAAATTACTACTTTACATGTAAACCCTTACGTGTAAAAGGTGATGAGATCTACTCTTCTTTTTTGTTCCCTGGATTTTATGTTTGAGCATTTGAAAATCATTTAATTTCTCATTATCTATCTCAGTTCTTCCATCAGTGATAAGCACTAATCCTCCCATTAAGAGTGCTGATGCTGGGGGGAGGAAGATTGTTTTCCAATCTCTGTTATAATACCATGTGTTTATAAGCTGCTGAAGCACACAGCATTCAGAATCTGCTTCCTGTCTCCCCTGGATGAAGCACCCTGCTCTGCAGCCTGAGGGAAGCAGCAGGTAGGCTGTGCCTCTGCATGGGGTGCCAAGACTATGTTTGTGTTGGCAGCTTTTTGAGCAACTGCCTTCCACCATAGAACTTGGAAAAGAATCTTCCTTCCAGCAATGATAACCCAAAGGGCATATTATTAGTTGCTCCAGGGAAAAGAATTGGTAGCTCCTTGAGCTCTGGCAGTTATGGGCCATGCCCATTGCCTGGCAAGCCTGTTCGATGCCCACCACCCTCTGGTGCAGAAACTTAACCCACAGCCCAACCTTTCCTTGATGCAGCTCCATGCCATTCCCTCCAGCCCTCTTTCTGTCAGGTGGTGAAGCAGCAGTTGCTACTATGAATTGCTATTTTTTTAATGTATTGAGTGGTGTGGAAGTTTTTCTTGTCACTATAAGTAGGCAAAATCATAAATACTGTAGAAGAAAATGTCAGTTATCACAGGAAATTGTTTTGGTGGTCTTTAACCTTCATGGAAAAAATCAGTCCAAGGATATAAGTGGATGAATTCTGTGATGCTCTGCAGTCTCTTTTCTTACAAAAATACAGTTGAAATCCATTCTTATTTCTCTGTGACCTTGATGTTGGTGATTCTGTTTAGTTCTGGACAGGATCATGCTCATGTTTGAGAGATCCAGTGTATGCATCTCAGTGCAAAGCAAACTGGCAGCATGAGAATTCATGTGGCCTTGTAGCCTGAATCCTGAACTTTCTTGTAAAGGCTTGTATGTGGAGGAACTGGTACTCTGTGGTGGAGAAAAAGAAGTGAATGGGTTCTGAAAGAGGATTGCTAATTCAAGAAATAGAAACTCTTTGAATAATGCTGTTAAGTGGAAGAGACTTCAACAAATATGTTATTATGTGTAGTAATTGGCCTTATGACATAATTCATGTGTGTCTGATGCTTGTTGTTTGAGTTGAGGCAGCTGTAGGAAAACAATGATCATTAGAAATAAAGCGGTGTTTATAATGTGTAAGTGCTTACAAAAGTTATCTTTTTAATTGCTATTTTTTATTTCTTTTAATAGAACCACCTAGGATTGTCATTTCACCTAAGGATCAGACTTTTATAGAAGGCTCTGAAGTGTCTATCAAGTGTTCTGCAACAGGTTATCCAAAACCAACAGTAGTATGGACACACAATGAAATGTTTATTATTGGTTCAAGCAGGTAGGGATTATAGCTTTGATTTCTTTTTTTCCTTTTTTTTTTTTTATTTCCCCCTCCTGTGTGGGTAAGAAGTTTTGAAGAATGCCAGAATATTCTCTTTCTTTCACAGGAGCACATGAGTTTTGGAAAAAGTACCTTGACCTTTGTCTTTATAACTCTATTATTTCAATTGTCTTATCTATAAAATACAAATAATATGGTTACTTCCTTCAGAAGTCTTCTATGAGATTAAACTCAGTGCTCTTTACAATATGCATTGGTACCCTCTGGCAGAAATACTACTACTACAACTAATAATAACTGACTAACGAGATAAAGACAGCAATTGATTTGTAGATCATCTGGTCATGCTGTTGGCGTGTGAGTGAAATGGTTTTTCTGTTTTCTTTAACTAACCATTTTGGTTGGTCCCCTGTATATTCTCAGGTATAGATTGACTCCAGAAGGCACCTTGATCATAAGAAAGGCAATTCTAAAAGATGCAGGAGTTTATGGTTGCTTGGCAAGTAACTCAGCTGGGACAGAGAAACAGACATCCATTCTTACATACACTGGTAAGTAAAAGAAGTAATGAATTGAAATTAAAAAGCAAGCTATTACAACTTGAGAGTGGTAAGTTAAAATTTGTAGAACTGTGCAGAACATACCTGTAGAAATTTTCTGAAACTCCAAAAACAAAACAAAACATGGTCAGGTATTAGACTAGACTAGGTTTGCAAAACTGAGTAGCTCCTTGGAGAAGGAATAATTTTCTTCTGACTTCCTGTTGTGTGCTTAGCCCTGGAGTCCTAGTCCAAATCATGCCCTCTAAACACTGTTTATGTTGTGTATTAACAGCAGAGTACCAAAATTCTTAATGACCAATCTTCAGTTGGAGAGGTAGAGAAAGTCTCTGAATCTTTTTACTTTCTAAATGGTCAGACTCTTCCAGTTCTTTCCTTACATGTCTGTATATTCTACATATAGTAGATTTAAGCCTATTTGACTTTTAACACAAATATATCATATAATGACAAAATTAATCTTTTACCACTTGCATCTTAAAAATGGTGTACATTTTGGATGAGGAACTCAATTTTTCTATGTTGTTTCTTTTTAGAGAGCCCAACAGTGACCATAGATAGAAGTGAAATTCTGGTTGCTCTTGGAGACACAACTATTATGGAGTGCAAAACAACTGGAATCCCACATCCTCATGTTAAATGGTTTAAAGGTGCACTTCATTGTGTTTGATTTATTTACTTCAACAGCAATGATCTTGAAGTGACTTCACTTTTCTCAAAAGCTTTATGTAGTATTTGAACAGTGACTGACCTATGAAATTCTCTATGCCTAGAAGGTATGGCACTTAACATCTAGGACATGAAATCTCACTGCTGTTTAAATACAGTGAATGAACTTACCTTACAGTAGTTGACAAGAAAAAACTGTGCTTATCTTACACTCAGCTGTGTTTCATGCTTTGTCAGAAAATGTTTAGCTATATGCTACAAAAACTGCAAAATGTTTTTCTGTACATGGACACATTCTGAATGTTACTCAGCAGTATCCTGGCTCCTGCTGGCCTTGAGAGGTAGCAGAGTTGTTTTCCAGGTTTTGCAGAGCTCCCAACTTGGCATGGAACTGGCAGACAAGCAGCTTCCCTAAGTAGCCTCTAACGTGAGAAGGAGACATACAACTTGGCATACTGTCCTTATGCTGATGTCTATCCCAAGCTATTTAACTTTATATTTCCCTTGTAAAATAAATATAAATAAAATTTGATTGTATCTAACACAGTAATGAATTTTCCCACCGAGTTGAATGAAAATCAGAGTATACTTACCTTCTGAATGAGTACAGTCACATTGCGAAGTAATTTCAGACTTGGACACAGTTTTGTTAAGAGTAATTTTGATAAATACCCTCTTTATATTTCAGTTACTTTTTTTCTGTCTAAATTCAGGTGACTTAGAGTTGAGAGCATCAGCATTTCTCATTATTGATACTCATCGGGGTCTTTTGAAGATCCAGGAAACACAAGATCTGGATGCGGGTGATTATACCTGTGTGGCTACCAATGATGCAGGGAGAGCTTCTGGAAAGATAACCCTAGATGTTGGCTGTAAGTAGCAAGTAGTTTGCAACTAGACAGTAAGTACTCTATTTCAGTGTTTTCTCATCTGATGAGCATTGCCTTATTTATCTGAGCTTTTCTCACAAGTACATTTATGCAAGTCTTTGAATAATTGTGTACACTGAGAACACCTTTGTGATAACATTCACTGAGCTAAATTTCCTTATGATACTTGGATTCCGAGCATTCCTTCATTCTTACTCCTTTTGCAAAGGACAGGAGTTACAAGTAGGAAGGAGAGCCAGAGAAGGAGGAAACAGTTCAAACCTCAACCTAACATGGCTCTCCTGTAGAGAATGTATTTCATTTGTGTTGCTATGTAAGTTTACTGTAACTTAGTGCTAGAAATGGGAATCTGTTATTAGAAAAGCAATAACGTGTAGTAGGATGTAAATTTAGGTTGCCAATATTGTAAGCAGAACACTACTGTCATGATGTAACTCCATATTCACTTTATGGTTTTTTTTTCTGTTTTTTTTCCAGCTCCCCCAATTTTTACGCAAGAACCCAGTGATGAATCTGTGGATATTGGCTCAAATATCACACTGCCATGCTATGTTCAGGGTTACCCAGAACCAAAGGTTAAATGGAGGCGGCTGAATGGTGCTTCCCTTTTCTCAAGACCACTCGCTGTTAGTTCCATCAGTCAGCTCAGAACAGGAGCTCTGTTGATTAATAGTACGTAGACTACATTTGTAAAGAAAAAGTGCTAGAGGGAAATGCAATATGTGCAATGCATTTAAATTACTAT
The DNA here is from genome assembly GCA_024606505.1 of Aquila spilogaster. Taxonomy (NCBI): domain Eukaryota; kingdom Metazoa; phylum Chordata; class Aves; order Accipitriformes; family Accipitridae; genus Aquila; species Aquila spilogaster. Next base: position 15,006,292 of record JANHGO010000020.1, read on the forward strand.
ACTACTGTGTAAAATAGTTAACTTTGTAAAAAATAATAGATTTTGTCAGAGATTGTATTTCTGATACTGATTTAGTTGCTGTTGACATGCATTGTTTTCCCATGGGTTTGTGAATTCACTTGTAATTGGTCTTTGGCTTTGCTGACGTTCACTGAAATAATTACACTTTTGTTTAAATAAATGTGATTTGTGGTCTCTGTTAATACTGAGGAGCCATGAATTTTATTTTATTCTTTTTCTCTCAAGAAGTGTTTTTAAACTTACTGTTTTAAGCAAGCCCTAACTTGGGTAATAGCTAGGAATTCTGCAGGTGTCTTTGCAATTTCAATTCTCTGGAGCACTGTGGTCACCCAGACACTAAATGATATTATTCTGTTTTCTTAGTTAGCTCTTTTATTCCTTTCTAGAACTCATCAGGATGAGTGAAGTAATTCCTGTATACAGTACGTAAAGCAGAGTAATTAATGTCTTACATGTCTGTACACATACAGAGAGACAATACTTAATGTAGTAAGCAGTATTCCACAGAAAATGCACTTTGCAATAGTATGTGCTTATGTGGATGTGTAAATGCTAGGTTTCGTTTATACACAGTAGTGTATACTGTATTAAAGTATATGCAATATATAAAGTGATGAAAAGTATCATATGTATCATACCTTTTCAGTCAAGTACTCATATAGTCATTGTTTCCGTCCTTGCTAACAGAGTGAAAGGAATGATCTAACAAAAAAAGAATATTTAAATGTGAAAGATGGAAGCATAGGGTATTCATGCATTGCAAACTTTTCAGTATAATTTCAGCTGCTGCAGTTTGATCTTTTTTTTTTTTTTTTCTTCCTCTGTAGATTTGTGGGTTAGTGATGAAGGGACTTATGTCTGTGAAGCTGAAAACCAGTTTGGAAGGATTCAGTCACAGCCAGCCACAATCACAGTAACTGGACTGGGTAAGTGGTTAATGTCAGTGATACCAGTGAAAGGAAGGACTGGCAGCATTTCCATACCTGGGATATGCTGGAATAGGCAGCAGTTTCATTTCACAATGTTAATGTGTTATGTACATACACAGGGATATACCTATGTGTTTATATCTGTAGCAATGCTTACACAAATGTAGTCAGCCACGCAAACTAAATCAGAAGATATTTGCATCAAATATTGTAATTGAATTCACTGAAATTTTCACGTTAGAATGCTGTCTTTTTACTGGCTTGCAGTAGTTCCATCTACACTTTATAACATGGAACTTAAAAATGACTTATTCTGTGTTCTGTTTCTTATTGCTTAGTAAATTGATTAAGGAATGAAAAATCATCATCATGATGAATTCTAATGATTTTCTACCATGTAATTAAAAAAGAAAGTAGCAATCAACTTGCTTACGGCAATGCATTGCTGCAGCTGGGAAGGAATCTAAGTGATCCAAGAGGACACTAAACATCCTGCTTTGACAATAGTTGTGCTTTCAAGGAGTTGTTTACTACTTTGGGCAATTGGCAGTAAAAGGAAAAGTAATGCTATGGAACGTATGAATTTGTGGGAGGATAAGAATGGATCTGTCTACCATCAAATAAAACACTGGTTAACTTAAAACATGTGGTGAGATCTGTAATGCTGATAATGTTTGGTAAAGAAGAAGTTTTTACCCGTTTAAAAGCCGTTTCAGTATTTTCCTCCAAGTAAGGAAATATAATATATCAACTTGGTATCCATGGGAACATGAGCTTTCAGGGAAGTGCTGGACTGGATCCAGTTTCATCCAGAGAATGTCTTTTCTTTGCTGCTGTACCTTAATCTTAGAATCACTGTACATGTATTACTCCAACTTACTTTTCAATTCCTATGCTACTCAATCCTCTGTGGGCTTTTTTTCCTGCCTGCGTCATTGACATTTCAGATACCAGAGCCTTATCTGGTATGTTTCGTCCTTGGATAAGTATGCTGGCACTGTGGTGCTTTTTGTTGACTGCCACATTTTGTTTTCATTTTTTTTCCTCTCTGTAAATCGTATGGTTTTCATTGTAGAAAATGTTTCCTGCTTTACATTCGCACGGTGCCTTGCATAAGCGGACTCTTGTCTGATACAACTGCAAGTAATATTACTTGACAGGACAGATAATAAAAATTCACATCCAGTGCCTTAAAAAGATGTATATATTTAAATAAGTATAAAATATGTATTTTTTAAATTATATTTATTTATTTATTTATTTATTTTTGGTCAAGTTGCACCTCTAATTGGAATAAGCTCAGCCACAGCCAATGTAATTGAGGGGCAGCAGCTCACTTTGCCATGTGTTCTGCTTGCTGGAAACCCCATTCCAGACCGGAAGTGGATTAAGAACAATATGGTGGTAAGACTGTTTTCTTTCTTACAAGCTTTGTTGATGTAGAAAATCAATAGCAGATGTTCAAAGCTGTGGTAACACACTGATTTAATTTCCAGAGATTGATATTCAAATGTAGTGATAGATTTTATGCTCACAAATAAAGGTCTGTCATGAAATTGGACTGGCTCGCTGAAAACAAGGATCCAGTGGCATTGCAATAACTTTACAATTGACCAGCATCGCTCACTAAAAGAGCTACTGGCTCCCTAGGAGAAGCCAGGTGGCTTTTTCTGCAAGACAGAAGCTGCTTCTGAATTTCTGCAGGCGCTGTCATTCAGAGTGCAGCCAATCCCCTTGAGAAATGAGTTTATTAGTTTTTGAATCATAGAATCACCAGTGTTGGAAAGACCTCCAAGATCATTCGGTCATACCATCCACCTACCATCAATATCTCCCCATTAAACCACGTTCTTTAGTACAACATCTAAACGTTTCTTCAACACCTCCAGGGATGGTGACTCAGCCATCTCTCTGGGCAGCCTGTTCCAGCACCTGACCACTCTTGGAGAAGAAATTCTTCCTAATAGCCAACCTGAACTTCCCCTGGTGCAACTTGAGGCCATTCCATCTCATCCTATTGCTAAGTTACATGGGAGAAGAGGCTGACCTCCACTTCACCACAGCTTCCTTTCAAGTAGTTATAGAGTATGATAAGGTCTTCACTGAGCCTCCTCTTCTCCAGATTAAACAATCCCAGCTCCCTCAGCCACTTCTCATAAGAGGGTGTTTCTGTAAGGCCAGTCTTTGTTGCTGAGCTCTTCTAGCTGATTGGTAAAGATTGCTGTGATGCTAGAGGGTGTACAATTTTAAAAAAAGTACGATTTTTTTTGCTGAAAGGTACAACTTTATGTTATCTTTTGTAGTGGATTATTTTTAAATGTTTCTGCTGCCAGTATGCTAAAGAAAAATACAAGTCTATACAGCAACCCTAGAGGGTGAAGGTATGCTTCAGAGCTGATCTCTTTTATGATGGTTGTACCAAGAGTTTCTAGAAGATTCTGACAACAGCAACAGTGAAAGTAATGTGTTTACAGAAAAGAAACAAGTAGTTACAATCAGCAGAGCCGATCTGTGATGACATGGGGTTACTGGAATAACTAATACAAAGAGCAATAGAATAATTCAGCTAGGTTTGCTCTTGCTTTAGTGCATGATTATAAGCTACTCTGGTGGTTGTATATGTGCTGTAGCAGAGCAAAGTTGCCATTGTAGACATTAATTTCACTCCAGCACTATATATGAGGTGCTACCAAAAGTATTATTTAAAAGTCAACTTTTTATGAAAGGTGGAAAGTAGGAAAAGCTTTTTTTTTCCCCATGAACATAGAATTTTTTTTTTTTTTTATGTGAAAGATTGAAAAGGGTAAAGCTGCATCGCATATCAAAGTAAATATTATCAAGTGTGTATTTTCTTAGTAAAATGTTATGTTACTCTTTTGGCAGCTGGTTCCCGATCCCTACATTAATGTTCGAAGTGATGGGAGCCTGCATCTCGAAAGAGTTCGGCTGCAGGATGGGGGTGATTATACCTGCATGGCGAGTAACGTTGCTGGGTCAAACAACAAAACCACTACTGTTAATGTGTATGGTAAGGAGCACTGGCTTGTTACTTTGTGCTGTCTGCAGGAAGAGTTTGTGTGTCTTACTAACAGGAGATCTCACTGGAGCATTCTCATGACAGTTGTATTAATTTCTCAAATTTCCTCTTTATACTGATGTTACTTTGTAAAGTAATATTGGGAGAAATAGGCCCACTTCACTGAAAAGAATTGAAGAACTGAGAATGTTTTTAAAATAAAACGAAAATAACACTATTTTGTGGTCATAAAAAGTCCTCATTTTGAATAATCTGCAGAGATTGGACTGCGCAGACTTGATCTCTAGGTTTATTAACAAAACAGATGCAAGTGGGAATTTGCTGGAAAACCATGAAAAGCAATGATGGAGGGGTTTAGTAACTGTTACAAAGAAGCACAACTAGTGGGAGAATTGTGAGGTTGGCAAAACTTTTTTTTTTTCTTTTTCTTAACCATATCAGAAATTACACTGATAACAAGGTAAGTGTTAGGCTTGTAGTAACCTATCTGTATTTCAGCTGTGGATATTTGTATTGACTGCGTGTGGGGTCCCAACTACTTCATGGTTCACAGCCTGAAAGTTTCTCGTGTGTTGAATTAATCATGGGAGATTTAATTTAAGCTGAACTGAAGATGCTGGAACACTATTTTATGTTAACAATACCTGTTGTTTGTTAATGCAGAGAAACACTGATAGGGGTCTTCCATGTGAACATTAGTTTCTGGAATTTTTCAGAACCTGAGAACAGAAAGGAATATATGTTTATGCTTTCTTGAAATATCTAGTTCTTGGTATTACAAGCATAAGTCTGACCTTATCTTAAATCTGGCCTTCTTTCTGTTGTTAATTGAATTCCAGCTCAGTGAAGGAGGGGAACTGGGGTTTCTTGTGACCTCCTGTTATTGATTTTGTGTAGTGATCTGCTGGTTTTATTCAAGGTCATCTAACAGCCCAATCCCTGCAGACACCATCACTGCATTTAGCACAACTTTGTAGCATTTATTACAAAAATTAAATGTGCTTGGAGAAGAATTGGTTCTTCACTTTCAAATCTTCACTGTTTAAAGGATGTTGTCCATTGCTAGAAGTTGATTCAGCACTAAAAATCCTGAGCCCATCCTCATGAAAGATGCAGTATGAGATGGACTGTTAAAGTATTGTTTCAGGAACTTGGCCTAAAATGTCACCAGTGAGTAATGTGACAAATCCTTCCTGAAATCACTGCAATCTGCTGAATTGCCTACATTTAGTTTAGAACTACGTGTACCTGATCTAATGATCAACCTATGGTTGGCATGCTTTGTTATGAACAGGTATGCATTTTGTCAAAAGACTGGAGGAGGAGGTGGCAGGTCAATGCTGTTTTAGGAGTTGAGACAACAGGCTGAAAATTGCCAGCCTTTGCCATTTGTATGAAGTAGTAGTTGATTATGAGAGTTTTATTGCATGAGTTGTACCAGGCTTTGAAATTTGTCTTTTACATGTGTTTAATATTTGCATTTATTTTCAGTTCTCCCCATTATTCAACATGGACAGCAGATATTCAGCACCATTGAAGGAATCCCAGTAACGCTGCCATGTAAAGCAAGTGGAGTTCCTAAGCCATCTATTACCTGGTCTAAGGTAACATCTCATCTTTGAGCTCTTCATGGTAGAAGATGAATTGAAGATGTCTTTTAGTTGTCCTAAAACTAGGCAAGAGATGCAACCAAACACCTCTGTTATGAGGGATCTGGAGATCTGTTTATTTGTCTCCTTTTTTGCTTTCTGGCTATGGTCTAGCCATAGATCAAGGTTCTCTTCTTTGGAAAGGCTTATTTGGTCATCCCAGTGTCTTTATACTTTCCAATACTTTCAGAAATTCTTAGTATTCCTGTTATGAGTCGGTAATTTCAGGTTAGACAACTTGCCACAGACTGAAAGTTAATTTTTGTTCAGGATTGCTTTAAAATGGCTTTTTTTTTTTTTTTTTTTCATAGAGGAAAGTGTCTCTAATAATGGCACTGGGGGTTTAGCTGTCTGTCACTTTTCAATCATGTCCTTGACAACAGATCCACTGAGGAGGACCTCAACTTTTTTTGAGAATGTCTGAAAATCAGGCTGAGATGGATAGTTTGTTGTTTTTTTTTTTAGCATAATTTCTGCTAATAATAGTTATTCAGGGTGTGCTGCAGCTTGCGTGACATTGCTGTGAAGGCAGTGTTGCCTCAGAAGTTGTGCAGATGTTCATAAAGTCTCAAACAATTACAACTTTGTTTAAAAGAAGCAGTGGAGTGAGGTGCAGTAGAAGTTTCTCTCCTTTATCATTGCATACAATTTTCAGTATGGACAAGGAATGATCTGCTAAGAAACATTTTATACAACGTATATGAGACCTGTTTTTACATCAGAAACCAATATCAAAATTAAGTAAATTGAAATGATGATTTTTTTTTAAAGAATTAGGTTCTAGAAAAGGTTTTTTTCGTATGAGTATATAACAAAAAATGTTTCTGCGTGAGAATCCCTTGCTTCTCCTATTTTAACTGCTCTGACAGTGACTCTAAAAGGGTATGAAAAGTTAGTTGAAGTTAGTTAAGTTCCTTGGATAGAATTTTTAGGCTAAGCTTCTTAATTATTTCAAAATATTCTGTCGATCTCAGCCATAAACAGTAGAAGCCATAAAGAGTAGAAGCAGTGCTGTAATGTAGATTAAAATATTATTCAGTTTAGTCAGGCTGTCTGCAAGTTGCATTATCTTCAGAGCTATGAAAAATCTGACTGAATGTTACGTTAAAAATACAGCAGTCTTCATACAAATGGGCTGCTGCAATGGGTTAAGCTGCTGCAGACACTAACAACTTTTATATTCCTTTGACATTTTAAATGTTTTCATTATTTTTTTTCCATAAAATTTAGCTTTTATTGAATTAAGTATTTGCAATTTGCTTTATTTTTGAAGATCCGAGAACCGTGAACTTTTTTTCTTTCTTTCTACAGAAAGGAGAAATAATTTTTCCCAGCAATGGGAAATTTTCTGCAGGTTCTGATGGAAGTCTCTATGTAGTTTCACCAGAGGGTGGAGAGTCTGGGGAATATGTGTGTACTGCAACAAATGCTGCTGGTTACGCTGCACGGAAAGTCCAGCTGACTGTATATGGTATACATGAGCTAAAATATAGTATCATTTTTTTCTCTCTCCTCACTGAGTTCTAATTTGGACTACAAAACCCACTCAGGTAGATTGTGAAGAAGGCTATCAACAGTGTAAACAGGATTTAAGCTAATCTCTGATTAGTGCTTTTGACTTTGTTTTAGATCACTGGATCCACATAGTAAGCAATTTTCCGAATGCCTGAGACTGAAAGGCCTCCATGGTTCTCTAAAAACCTCCTGATACCTCTTACCTTGTGTTCCTGGACTAGGATCTTGGGCTGATTGTAATTTTGTTGTTTATAGAAGTGAATATGAATTACTGTTCTGGGCCCCTCACTGCAAGAAAGACATTGAGGCCCTGGAGCATGTCCAGAGAAGGGCAGTGAAGCTGGTGAGGGGTCTGAAGCGCAGGCCTTATGAGGAGCGGCTGAGGGAGCTGGGTTTGTGCACTCTGGAGAAGAGGAGGCTCAGGGGTGACCTTATTGCTGTCTATTATTACCTGAAGGGAGGTAGTAGTGAGCTGGGGGTCGGCCTCTTCTCTCGTGTAACTGGTGATAGGACTAGAGGGAATGGCTTCAAGTTGCGCCAGGGGAGATTCAGGCTGGACATTAGCAAATACTACTTTTCCGAAAGAGTGCTCAGGCACTGGAATGGGCTGCCCAGGGAGGTGGTGGAGTCACCAACCCTGGAGGTTTTCAGGGAATGTTTAGACACTGTGTTGAGGGACATGGTTTAGGGAGAACTACTGGTGATAGGTGGAGGGTTGGACTTGGATGATCTTGTAGGTCTTCTCCAACCTTGGTGATTCTATGATTCTACCTGCGTAGGAACACAAGTTCCTGATGATAAAGGAATCCATTAATCTTCTTGTTCCCAAGGCTTCCTGCCCTCTTCCAGTATAGTAAAAAATTCAGCTTGGCTGAAGGTGTGCTTAGCAAGGCTTTTATGACTTCTAGTTATTAGTGCTATAGTATAACATATAGTTCAAGTATTGGTTGCAAACTACCTGTACAATACAGACCTCAGCATATGCATGAACTGCATATATTAATTCCTGTCCAGCTTTTTAGGCAGATAGTGCAGTCCTGCTGGTATTTGTAGTGTTGCAGGTAGGCATCAACCATTGCCTGAGCTAACCAGGTGTAGTATGTTGGCATTACAGTGATTTACAGCAGCATGTCTTTAAAAATAGGACTGTAATGTTATGTACCTGACACAAAAGAATAGATGTTCAATCTGAACTATAGGTATTACATTTGTACAAGTATACATATTCACTTCAGCTTAACATGTTCCATGTTATAGTGAAACCTAGAGTATCCAGGCCTGGAGACCAGCAAGGACATGGACCTATAGAGATCTCAGTAATCGCAGGAGAAGATGTCACACTTCCATGTGAAGTAAAGAGCTTGCCACCTCCCATAATTACCTGGGCTAAAGAGATGCAGCTCATATCTCCGTTCTCTCTAAGGTAAAAACAAATTGCAATTGTTTGATGAAAACAAAAGAAAAATGAAGTTGTGCCTAAGATTTCAAGATTTTGGAAGGCTTTGTTATTTCTGATTACCTAATGATCAATCGGAAGATATGAAGTTATCCTTCAAGAGGACCATAGGTCTAAAAAACTTTCCGGGCTGAATGCGGATCCTTTTGTGAAGGATGCGAAATCTGTACATTGTTGTACAGCTTCCACTGCAGTATGTGTTTGTACACAGTGGCAGAACTTTAGTATTTGTTCTGAAATGTGCAAGCTCAGGAGGTCAGGACAAAAGAGGGTCCTGTTGTTTGTGTACTGTAGTGCTGCCCAGAGACCCATGTAAACTGTGTCTAATTTAAAATCTTTATAATCTGCTTTACTTTTTTTAAGCACTTCGTATTTATGCTCAGGAAAGCACTGTCTGTTATTCATATGAAGTCTGGGAACCCAGCAGAATAGAGTTGAAAATAAATGTTTGTGAATGCTTACAAGGGCTCAGTGTTTGCTATACTTTGGATCCAAAACTCTTCTGATACTCTTGAAAATGTGACAGCATAGTTAAATGTTTGTAAAAACATAGAGTTGACAGTTGGAGAGACTGCAGAGGTGGGCTGCAAAGTTAGAGTTCTTTCAGTGTGGTACAAAAGAAGAAGAGAAAGGGCAGTTGTCTGTATGTGCCCAGTTGCATTGCTGGGCACTGTCACAGGATGTGCTAGTGCTTCCTAGTCTCAGCCACCTCAAAAGGGGCAAAGGCTGCAGCTGTATTTGTAAACTAGGAAAGGATGACGCTGCCAGGTGCACGTTGTAGCAGTTGCTGTATCCATTGTCTAGTGTGTCTCCATGATCCAAGTGAAATGTTAAGCAATTGCACAGACCTGAAAGTGTGCCTGTTTCTTTTGTGGCCTAATATTGGCCACAGATTCACCTCTCCCACTGAGTCTGAAACAGCCTTTGCAGCTTGTTGCCACAACAACGGTCAGTGCTGGGTGAGCAATCTATGTGGAACAGGCTTGTGTACAGAGAGTTAATTTGGAATTAGTACTCTGTGTGGAATTTTCTGCTTTGTCCTGTGAACACATTGCATGCATTAATGAATCTGCATTCTTGGTCCATTACTTGTCCTCATTTTACCTCAAGAGACATAGATAAATTAGGCAACTTGCTCACTGTGGAGCCATCCAAGTTCTCCAGAGTAGCAGTGATCCAACTCAGCCCATTCCATAACATTGTTTACAGATGTCAGCAAAAGTTAGAGTTAGTCAAACAAAATCATTTGAGACCACACAAAGTTGATGTTAGAAATGTGACCAGTAAACAAAAGAAGAAAGAAAGCAGAAATGAAAAAACTTCTCTCAGAAAGCATTTGTAATAAATGGACAAAGTAATGGGAGATGAGTTATCCCAGCAATCGTATCTTTTGGGGTTATTTAAAAAAACAAGTGTTGGAAAAATAGGGGCAACAGAGGAGTAATCATGATATCAGACAAATATTGGTGGCCTGAAGGAAATGCACTTCACTTTCTTCCTTCCATTCATCCCTTCAGCCTGTTGCATTCTCCAGATTCACCAATGCCAGAGAAAGGAAGATGAGTGATACCACCATTTCCCACCAACTTGCCTTAATTCTGTATATAACTTTGAGTGCTGTTTGCTTCTTGTCAACTTCTGTTGTTTTTCCTTTCCTCCTATTTCCTTTTTCCTTTTTAACTGCTACAGAAGAAGAATTTGGCTTAGCTGGCCAAGGTGGTATCCTTGTATGCCTATATCTTGTGAGCTTGAGACCAGAGCTATAGTGAAAATCAGTGTTACTTTGTTAACTATGTAGTCACGAATAATGACAAATTCTATAAGCTCCAGAACTGGCAGTTTTGGATCAGAATACTCTTCAGATCCCTCTTCCCCTCCATCCTGAACCATCATAAAATATTTTGGCCATGATGAAGTAGAATCACAAGCTGTTTAACGCAAACTTTCTGACTCTGCTGTCCTGGAGGGAGCATAAATCTGTGATGGGGGGCTCTACCATGATGAAAATCTCTACCAGATTTTTTTTTCATTTCAAAAAATGAGGCAGGTTTTAATATCTCATGTAAGTAGCTCGAACCAAACTTTACAATTAATTTGGGTTTTAGATTTTAGATACTTGCTCCATATTCTTCATGCGGCTTGGTAAAGAGTTGGAAAAAATGAATAAGTCATAGTTTAGTAATACAGCACGGCTCAGTGTGCCATGTAGAATGCTGGTATTTTAGCTTGTATTGATCAGTAATGTGTAAATAGAGGTCATTCACCCTTCAGTGTATGTTTATATAGCGTATCTGCCTCTTAATTTTGCAGACACACTTTCCTACCCTCAGGGTCAATGAAGATCAGTGAGACGCAAGTTTCAGACAGTGGAATGTATTTCTGTGTAGCCACTAATATTGCTGGGAATGTGACTCAGTCAGTGAAACTAAGTATACATGGTAAGTTTTAACTTAGAGGAAAATCATCAGCAAGTTTTGACATTGAATTTGGCAACATAAAGATGCTACATCTTTGTTTATATACATTATATTTTTTCTTTTATACATTAAATGCTATTGACTCATATTGATTTATTATCTTTATATGCAAATTGTTTTTATTGATTATGTGGAAAAGAAATATTGTATAGATGTACACATTACCTAAATATTTATATATACACACATATATGTACACCTTTCTTTCATGTCACTTAGACTCATGGAAGAATTACAGCTGTATAGCATATTTGACTCTTAAGTCAACCAGAGGAGTTTTAAGAATTGAAAACTCTTGTTCTAATACTCTTGGATGGTCTCTGTGCAAGAGACTCCTCAGTATTAGGTTTGAAAACAATGACTGAAAATAGCAAAGTTGTCTGAGGCTTGTAGATGCCAAGTTCCCACCAGTCTTAATGGTTCCCTGTCACTACACTCCCTGATAAGAATCCAGTTTCCTGTAGACCCCTTTAGGTATCACTGCTACCACATCTTCCTGGACCCTTTTCCAGGCTGAACATCCCTGTTCTCTCAGCCTGAGCCATTTTACTTCTCTATTCAAACCAGCACCCTGTCCTTGTGTCCACCTTCCTTGCCCTCAGTGAAGGAGTCTGATCTCTCTTGCTGAGAGATGTCCCCTTCCCTCTCCTTCTTACCATAAGTCATCACATTCTCACCACCTTGCCTCTCTCCTACTCTTATTCTGATGGGTCTCCAACCACAGTCTCTTAAAAACTTATACAATGTCACATATCATTACCTCCACACTCTCCCTTTTGTTTCTCCTCATCTGTATCAGATAGAAGCACAGCTTGTGGCACACATCCCTGTTGCTGGTGCTAATGCACAAAGTAGATTGGGAGCAGGAGCCATGGCCTGGCACAGCCCAGGTGGTGCTGGTCAGTGTGTAGTAGTGTGTATGTAGTTCTGCTGTGGCTCATGCAGAGTTTGGAAGTGCATCGTGTGCCACAAACGTGCCAGCATGGAACTCCTGCCCCTGGCAACTCTGAACACTACAACCTCATGAATGCAGTTATGACTATAACAGACAACTGTCTAGTTTTCTGTAGAGGGAGGTCTGATATCAGTGTGCATCTTTATTTGTCTGTGATTGTACGTTAACAGAGTGTCTGAAGAAATGGCACTTGTTATTGCTTCAGACATTCATTATTACTGTTTATTATCAGTGATCCTTAGAAAGAAAAACGCTGTGGCAGAAGATTGTATTATCAGATTTGTATTATTCTTTGGGATCAGCAAGATCTTTTCCCGTAATATTTTATCTTTTTGTCTGAACTTGTATTTGGAAGCATACAAAGATTAGGAACTAGGGGAAGGAAATTAAAATGTCAAGGGGGAAATGTAATTAACTTTTTCATTCTTTTGATTCTTTTTGTTATGGAAAGCCAGTACACTTAACTTTTCAAATATGAACAGTATAATAATGCTACTCATACAGAAGTAGTGGAATAGAATTTGTAACATAGCTTCTCCAGATAAGTTTAGCGGTAGTATATTATGCATCCTATCTGTAAAGAACGTGCAGTTCTGCTTCCTTAGTCACTTGAGAGAATTCTGTTTCATTGAGTAAGGATGTTTTCTAAAATGACAAAGGGAAGAACTGCCTTCAAAAATGATCTTGTACATCACTTTCTTCACATTACTGTTGACTTAACTTGTCCTCTTGCTTAGTTCCTCCTAAGATACAGCATGGGCCTCAAATTATGAAAGTCCAGGCTGGCCACAGAGTTGACATACCCTGCAGTGCCCAGGGGAACCCTCCGCCAGCAATCACCTGGTTCAGGGGCAGCAGTGCTGTGCCAATAGATGGTGGGCAGCCCACTCACAGCCTAGGTGGGTCTCTGAGCATCAGCAATGTCCAGCTTTCCAACGCCGGGATCTACAGGTGCATCGCTAGTAATGTGGCAGGCAGTGACACCTCCGAGATAACAATTCAAGTTCAAGGTATTTCTGCTAGAGAAAAAAACACTTTATCTCATGATTTTCAGAATTTGCAATAACATTGTCTCTGCCTTCAGAACAAATACAGCGTATTTTTTTCCAATTTAAGTCAAAAGTTTTATTTGTATTTCTTGCTTCCTAAATATTCCTCTTGAAGTCATGCCTGCTTGTGTAGTACACTTCATCATTGTAGAGGGTTACTGGAACCTGACCATGTGTGAATGAGAGAGATTTAGAAATTATGAATTGCCAGACTGCATTCTTACATTTGGAAACAATGGTAAAAAAATTTTGAGCAGTCTGATTTTCTTTTAGAGTCTCCTACTATAGGTGATCTTGATCCTCCATACAATAATCCCTTTCAAGAAAGAGTGGCAAATCAACGCGTTGCATTTCCATGTCCAGTAAAAGGTATGTATCAGTATTACCTCTTTCAGTGACAGAAGTATACTTTTCTGTTGACCACTGATAATTGACAACTTTCTGTGTACTCCTTGTTATTGTAAAAATGTAAAATATGCAGTGTTTTCCATATGTACTTTATGTGGAAAATTCAAACTAATCACAATTTAAATAAATAGATGAGGTACTTTGAAAAGTCATATACTAGCTGACAAGCTTATTAAAATGTTTAGGACTGAGATTTTTAATGATAATCTTAATTGTAACAGTAGAGGCTTCCTGTAAATTTGAAGGCTCGTGATGTCCCTGTGGATTGTTCTTGCCAGCAAGCAATGATAATTAGTCAAATCCTTCTTATTCTGAGCTAAGTGAACTGACTCTTGAAGTTTTGCATTATTCTTGTTAGGTATTCCAAAGCCAGTCATCAGATGGCTACATAATGGAAGAGAACTGACAGGCAGAGAACCAGGAATTTCAGTTCTGGAGGATGACACGCTGCTGATCATAGCTTCTGTTACACCTTCTGATAATGGAGAATATATGTGTGTGGCAACCAATGAAGCCGGAAGTACAGAAAGAAAGTATAACCTGAAAGTTCATGGTAAGTTATAAGCACAGCTACTAGGGAAGTATTTTCAAAGAGATTATTCTGTTTCATTATTGGAAATTGTATGTCCCAAATCTTCCCATTGGCAGTTGAATCGTGAAGACTAATCTGAGTTTCTATGATTCTGTTACTCTTTATATATTTGTTATTTTTTCTGTTCACCATAATTTTATAAATAAACAGTCTGTTTAACTCAAAGAGCTAGGTTAGTCTCATTAATAGAGAGCTCTAGTTATAGTTGATAACTTTAAAATGAGTAACAGGTGAAGACTTGTGGCGTAGAAGTTAAAGTTTTGGTGACAGACTTGCATTTCAGTATGAGAGAAGTTGTTTGTCAGAATAAGCACAGAATAGAAGACATTCTTCCCTAATCCTAATTGCAAAATAGAAAATCTACAGGTGACTGTGAGATATGTTTTGATATGGTACATTTTACTTCTTAGAGAGTACTTTTACTCCGTATTCATTTCTCGTAGTTTTGATGCCCAAGCAGGATTATGTGTTTACCCTTAGAAATGGAGGAACTCCATCATGTGCCAGCAAGGCTCATCAGTGGGGTTTGAGTTTTTTCTAATCCATCACATAGGACCTTTCTCTTTACTCTTATGGGGGTACAAGTGACAGGCAGGTATTCTTGGGGATGACGAAGAGGAAGGATTATTCTCTGGAATGTAATTCCTTTACGTGCTAAGCAAATAACATGGCATTTTACAGATTAGTCTCTTAAAATGGTGATGGAGATTGTGTTTCAGTGGATTTCCTGGAAGTCTGCTATAGAGCAAGAGAAGAGTCTTATTCTTTGACAAAGGGAAGAAAGAACACTGGGAGATGGGTCCAGAGTCAAAGGGAAATTGAAATGTCAGGGAGAAATGAAATGAAAAATGTCTGTGAAATGTAGATGATAGAGGTCTTTGACTTGGGGACAGGATGAAGTGGGAAATCACTGAGTTAGAAGACCTAATACACATGACTTTGAACTTTCTTGTAGTTCCTCCTGAAATTAGAGATCAAGAAAAGGTGACAAATACATCTGTAGTTGTTAATCACCCTATAAGTCTGTTCTGTGAAGTATTTGGAAATCCATTCCCAGTCATCTCCTGGTTTAAAGAAGATATCCAGGTATGCACAGTCAACCTAACTGATGTAACTGTAGCCATTTTTAGTTCCAGAATATTTTGTGTTGATTTTTCTTTCGAATGCTAGGTATGAGATTTCAGTAAATGGAAATATATCTTACGTATATTTAAACTGTACCAAGAACACCCACACAGAAATCCAGATAAATATGACTAATCCATTAATTGAACTGTTCAATAAATCAAAAGCAAACTTTTTTGAGATCTCCCTAGGAATTAGCCTTAGCAGTCTCACAGCACTGTAGGTGCCAGAATACTTGCAAAGGGTAATGGTATTGTCTTCATTTTGTAGATGGAGAAATGAGAATTCTTGGAACTGATTTGAATTCCTCAGGATTATCCTTGGGTCCTATGCTTCTACTTGTAGCTGATAAGTGATAGCTTAAATGAGGAGAGATCTCTTTATGAACCTCTGTGTCTAACTGCTATTGATGAACAAAGGTTTCTTTGGTTTTCTCACCCTCTATTGTATGTTGAGCTAGTGGTCATATTGGAGAGATTGCAGAAGTTAAGACGTGCTCTAACTGAAAAGGGAAATGGATTATTTTTAAACTGAAACTACCATTTTCTTATAAAAATCCATCTGTGATATTTGGCTGGTGTAACTTGGATTACATAAGGCTCATGTCTTGGGTTCTTTTAAGGTTGTGGAAAGCAATACTCTCCAGATTTTGCACAATGGAAAGATACTGAAGCTCCTTAAAGCTGCTGTTGATGATGCCGGGCAATACTCATGCAAAGCCATAAATGTAGCAGGAAGTTCTGAGAAGCTCTTTAACCTGGATATACTAGGTTAGTTCTATTTTTGTTTGTTTGTTAACTTGTTTGTTAATCAGCAATCTGAAAAACAGTTGATATTTAAGAAATCAGTAAGTTTCAGCTTCCTGTAAGTGGGTTCTTCCTCTCACTTCCCATTAAATACTGGCTGCTGAAGCACTCTTCATGATGGATTATGAATACTTAAAATTTGCTGTTCTCATAATAACACAGACAAAATGCTGTTTTTCATTCTGGATTTTGGCCTTTGATAGTTTATTTTGTATTTTGGGGGGGTACAGTGCTCTAAGCTTTAAAGGAGTCTACTGTCGTGCAGTTCAGCAACATGAGCATGGGAGTGCTTGTCACAATAGAAGCAATGTTGTGAATGAACAGGAGTGTTCTTGCAGTGAAAACTTAAGTTGTTTCAAGGAAACAGTACTATTCACTGCAGCATTTCTTCCAGTCTCAGAGTTTAGCTTCCCTATTTAAACACCAGTTCTTCCTGTAACATTTGTCTTTTTAAAGTTCCTCCGAGTATAACAGGTGCTGATACCCCCAGTGAAATTGCAGTCATTCTCAACCAGGAAATGAGTCTGGAATGCAGAGCCAGAGGCTTTCCTTTTCCTGGCATTCACTGGTTCAAAGACAGCAAGTAAGTATATTATCAGTTTCTCAGCCCACGTGTAGGTCCCTAAGAACATAGAGGAAAAAGGCACACAGTAGCAACAAGCTCTGCTGTTAACTACATAAGGTTAAATTATTTTCAATGGATAAAACTTGTGGTAGTGTGACATGGCAAGTCCTTTAGTCAAAAGTCAGCATGCTACTTCTCTTTGTAAACTATCCCATTTCTGACAGTGGCGCTTGCAGAGCATATTTACAGTATTTGAAGTTAGACAATACTTAGCCAAGACAGATGCAACCCTTTCTTTGAGATTCAGTCTACCTTGAAATAGAGTGTAAAAGCTGTAAAGGCAAAGGAACCAGCACAAACAAGGAGATGTTACAAAAAGAAGGAAAATGAATGCTCACCCATCTCCAAAGATCTAGGCTCACAGGGAAAGAACTCCAAAAGGAGGGAGTTCCAACAAAAGATTCTTCTTCCGTGGCAGCCAGCCCTTCAATGAAGTCTAAGAGGGGTGGAGCCAGGCTCCACCCCTTCCAGTCACACAGGTGAATTGCCTTCTCCTGTGCTCCCAGGGCTGGCATGATCTTTCCTTCAGGTGCTCAATCAGTGGTTCAGGCTGTGACTAAGCAGTTGCCATACACTCCACCCCTTCACAGTGTGAACCAGTGATTGAGCCAGCTTGAGGGTGAGCCTTTCTAATAAATGGATCCAGCACATCGCAACGTTCATATGATTTGCCTGTCGCGATACAGGTTGACATAATGTAAGGCAATTGATGATTGGTTTGTGGTTGATGTTCATGTTTTCTCATGGGCCAGTTATTGACAGTGTTACTGGAGGCATGCAGTTGTTACGTGCAGGTCCATTTTATGTTCCATCAGTCCCACATAGGCCATCACCCGGTGTCATTCTCAATCTCATGGTGACACTGGAGCGCTTTGATGACATTTCACTCCTTCCGGTGATCCTAGAGACTCCAAAAACTTGTGGGGAGTAGTACAGATGTTTCAGGGGTACCAAGTGGGGGAGGTCTGCCCTCCATGACAAGATACAGGCCATATTCCTGTCCTGGGTCAACACTTCAGCTTGCACTGGGGCATGTCCCAGCCGTCTATACCATACCCTTTGGCCAGATATCTGAGGCTGCAAAACTATACTGGGTACCAAAGGAGGGGGGGTCTGGATTTGCCATAGGGACGTGATTAAGGTCCCCTTAGTGATGAAGACTGGAGTGTTTAGCACAATGTCAGTTGGCCATATACCAATTACTGGAGGGACTACTGAGCCTCCCACCTCCAATAGTCTCCCCCAAAGTGCAAG
>JANHGO010000020.1:15024289-15042727 GCA_024606505.1 Aquila spilogaster
AATATGACATTTTACTCTTTTTAAGTCAGCCAAAGGGATTTTAAAAACTGAAACCTTTTGTTCTAATGCACTTAGATGTTCTCTGTGCAAGAGGTTTCTCAGCAGTAAGTTTGCAAATAGTGGCTGAGAATAGCAAAGTTTGATGAGGCTTACAGGTATCAAGTTCCCACCAACTTGATGGGAATTAAATATCCAAACTCTTTTGGTAGCAAATGTCAGTTTGCTTGCACACCTGCTCAGGTGGTAGTGAAACGAGTGTGCAACTCTGTCACCTGTTGATAGGCAGCTGCTCCTGTCTTTGTGCACAGCTATATGCATATACATTCTGCTGTACCCACCTTTGCAAATGAATACCTTAACCCACCTTACCATACTTTCTCTATTCAAACCAGCACCCTGTGCTTGTGCCCACCTGCCTCTCCCCCTCATTAAAGGTGTCTACTCACTCTTGCTCAAGCTAGGGCCCATGTGCCCTTCCCTCTCCTTTTTACCATAGATCATCACATTGTCAGTCCCTTGTCTCGCTCCCACTCTCCCCATCCTGGGGCCCCAACCACAGTCTCTTAACCACTTACACAATGTCATGTATTGTAAGCTCAATGCTCTCTCATTTATTCCTCCTCACCTGTGTCAGACAGAAACACAGGTTGTGGCATATGTACCTCCTGCCAGTGCTAAAGCACATAGGAGAGTGGGTGCAGGAGCAATGGCCTGGCACAGCCCAGACGAGGCTGATCAATAGTAATTGTGGGTGTATAGATAGTTGTCCTGTGGTTCATGTTGCTGTAGAGTTTGGAAGTGTTGTTACCAATGCCCATTGCCAGCGCATGTCTTTGAAGTGGACCACATACCACAAATGTACCAGATTGGAACTCCTACCCCCAGCACCTCTGAAACCTTCAGGTGACACTACTTCAATTATAATGGCTGTAACAGACTACTGTCTGGTTCTGTGTATAGAGAAGTCTGATATCGGTGCACATCTTTGTTTATCTGTAATTGTACGTTAACAGAGAGTCTGGAATAATGGCACTTGTTATTGTGTCAGACATTCTTTATAAGTCTTTTTATTGTCAATGATCCTTAGAAAGAAAAACATTGTGGCAAAAGAGTTATGTTGGATTTATATTATTCTTTGGGACCAGCAAAATCTCTTCCACTCAGATTTTATCTCCTTGTCTGAACTTGTGTTTGGAAGCGTACAAAGATCAGGGAGTAGGGGAAGGAAATTAAAATATCAAAAGGAAAATTAACTTCATCATAAAAGCTTTTGAATTGTTTTGTGTTATCAAGAGCCAGTACCCATAGCTCTTCAAAGGTGCTCGGTATAACAATATTACACTACTCATGGAATTCATGCAGTAGAATTTGAAATGTAGCTGCTCCAAATAAGTTAAGCAGTAGAGTATCGTACATCCTATCCTATGTAGAGAACATGCAGCTCTGCTTCCTTAGTCACCTGAGGGAATTTGGTTTCAGTGAATAAGGAAGGACGTTTTCTAAAATGACAAAAAAACAGAAAAGAATTTCCTTCAAGAATGATCTTGTACATCAATTTCTTCACATTCTATGGACTAAACTTGTCTTCCCTAGTTCCTCCAAAGATACAGCGTGGGCCTCGAGTTTTGAAAGTCCAAGCTGGCCACAGAGTTGACATACCCTGCAGTGCCCAGGGGATCCCTCCCCCAACAATCACTTGGTTCAAAGGCAGAAGTGCTGTGCCGATAGGTGGTGGGCAGTTTATCCACAGCCTGGATGGAGCTCTGAGCATCAGCAACGTCCAGCTTCCTGATGCTGGAATCTACAAGTGTGTCGCTAGTAATGTAGCGGGCAGCGATGCATCAGAGATAACAGTACAAGTTCAAGGTATTTATATTGGGGCGATAATCTTGCCTCCTGCCCTGGCTAGGTATGATTTCATGCCAGTGCGTCTGGTTTATGTTTTGTTGTTGTTGACTGTTACATGATGCAAAATCCAAATCTGTTTTAGATGTTATGTTCTGATGTTAATTAAGGAAAATTAGAATAGGCAAATAGTCTTTGGAGAGTTTGCAGAAATAAGAAAAACAAATTCAAAATATATTACTTTATTTTTAATTAAAAAAATCTTCAAGCTACTTATGATTTGGTTTTGTAGTAGGTAATTAAATTCAGATTCCAGTATGGGAAACCTCTTTTTCAAATGTTATCTCTGTGTATTCAGTTGTCTCACATTTTCACAGACTGTCTCTGAACCTCAGAGCCTGGTGTCACAGCTTTAAACAGAGCGGAATTTTTCACGAGCTGAAATTGAGCTCTTCACTCAATCAGTCGGTATGCTATTGAAATGGTGATGGGGCAGCAGTGGTCAATGTACCAATTTAAATATGTAGTATAACTCCTCACTTGATGGACTGACAGACATCAATGTAGCATGACTGACTTAAGCTACGCAGGCATTATTTCTTCTTTGTAATAGTCGGAAGGCAACATTCTGATCCCTTTGGATTAGAGGTGCTGAGAACTGCTTGTTACAAACAACAAAGAACTGCCAGTAACTTTAATTATAAAATTCTTTGTATAGTCTCAGACCACATAAAAGTTTAAAATGAGATGGAAGAACAAAGGATGGTAGTACTACTAATACGTGGTATGAGAAAAAACAGTTTAAATAGTGTTTTTCAGATTTTGCAGAAACACTGTCTCTGCCTTCAAAACAAATACAGTGGGTTTTAGAGAGAACCAGTTTCAGTCAAAGCCTCTTTGTACTGCTTACTTCCTAAATATTTCTGTGGAAATCAAGACTGCTTGTGTAGTATACTTCATCAATGTAAAGAGGTTTATTGGAATCTGACCTTCTGTGAAGGAGAGAGACTTAGAAGTGTTATGTATTGCCAGACTGTATTTTCACACTTGGGAGCAGAGGTCAAGAATTTTTGGGGGGTCTAATTTTCTTTCAGAGTCTCCTACTATTGAGGATCTGGACCCTCCCTACAATAGTCCCTTTCAGGAAAGAGTGGCAAATCAACGCATTGCATTCCCATGCCCAGCAAAAGGTGTGTATCATTGTTGCCACCTTTAGTGACAAAAGTATATTTTCCTGTTGACCGTTGAAAATTACTAAGTTTCTGTGTACTCCTTGTCATGATAAAAAATGTACAATCTGCACAGTATTTTCCCTATATACTTTATGTGGAAAAATTCAAACTAACAGTGATTTAAATAACCACCATGTGCAGAAGTTCTGTGAAAAGTCATTGCTAGCCAACAAGGATATTATAATGTTTAGGACTGAGATTTTTAATGTTAAAATCATACTTTAACAGTTGGGGCCGCCTCTAAGTTTGAAAGCTCATAGCCTCCCTGTGCATTGTCCTTGCCAGTAAGACTTCCAGCAAGCAGTGTGAATTGTTTGAACCTTTCTTATTCTGAGCTGAGCGAACAGTTTCTTGAAGTTTCACCTTTTTCTTGTTAGGTATTCCAAAGCCCGTTATCAAATGGCTACGTAATGGAAGAGAGCTGACAGGCAGTGAACCAGGGATTTCAGTTCTGGAGGATGGGACACTGCTGATCATAGCTTCTGTTACACCTTCTGATAATGGAGAGTATATCTGTGTGGCAACCAATGAAGCTGGAAGCACAGAAAGGAAATACAAACTGAAAGTTAATGGTAAATAATAAATGCAACTATCGGGGAACTGTTTTTGAAGAACATCTTTTCTTTTATTGTTGGAAATTGCATGCCCCAAATCTGCCCATGTGCAGTTAAATTATAAAATCTAATCTGAGTACTTGCATTTGTATTATTCTGATTCCCTCTATAATTTTTCTACTGTTTTTGTGTTCTGTGACTTTATGCACAAACCATCTTTGTTTCGCTCAAAGAGCTAGGTGCATCTCATTTCCTCTAGTTATACTTGAAAACTTTAATGCAAGTAACAAATGAAGACTTTTGTGCGGTAGAAATTAAAGATTGGGTGATGGATCTGCATTTCAAATATAAATATGAGAAAAGTTATTTAACAGAATGAACATAGAATAAGAGAATTCTTGCTCCTGATAGTCTTTTTCCAGAATCCTAATTGGAAAATAGAAACTCTACAGGTGGCCTTGAGATATGCGTTGATATTTTGCTTCTTACAGAGTACTTTTATTTCAGCCTTGTTCGCTTCCCGTGACAGTTGGTTCTGATGCCTGAGCAGGATTATATTCTTACCTTTATTCTGAAAAAAGCAGGAATTCCATTTTGTACCAGCAGGGCTCATTAGTGGGATTTGAATTTTCTAATCCACCACATAAAGCCATTCACTTTGGATTCATAGTGGGACAAATAAGAGGCAGATGATCTTGGGGATGACTGGAGCAGTGAGGAGGAAGGATGACTCTCTAGAATCTGCTTCTAGAATATGTTAAGCAAATAACGTGGGATTTTAAAACTAAGATTAAATTTAAGATTAAATTTTAAGATTATTCTCTTAAAATGTTGATGGTGATTGTGTTTGAGTGTATTTCCCTGGGAATCTGTTATTGGGCAAGAGAAGACTGTTTTTTGATAAAGAGAAGAAAGGACACAGGGAGGTATGTCCAGATCCAAAAGGCAAATGGAAGCATTGGGGAGGGAATGAAGAGGGGCTGAGAAATTTAGATTACAGAGGCCCTTGACTTGGGGAGAAGGAGGAAGCAGGAAATCAGTGGAATAGAAGGCTTAATACATGACTTTGAACTTTCTTGTAGTTCCTCCTGAAATTAGAGATCAAGAAAAGGTGACAAATACATCTGTAGTTCTTCATCACGCTGTAAGTCTCTTCTGTGAAGTATCTGGTAATCCCTTCCCAATCCTTTCCTGGTATAAAGAAGATATCCAGGTATGTACGATTAACCTAATTGAAGTAACATAGCCGTCATCAGTCAGTTTTCTGTTGTCTTTTGAGTGCTTGGTATGAGAGCTCACTTAAAGTAAATACATGTACATGCCTTTATGTATATTTAAACTGCACTGGGAACTCCCACACGGAAAGCCAGCCAAATATGGCTAATCCATTAGTTCAGCTGTTCAATAAGTCAAAAGTAAACTCTTTATTTTCAAGATTCCCCTAAGAATTAGCCTTATCAATCTCCCAGTATTGTAGATGCCAGAGTCCTTGCAGAGGGGACCAATAATGGTATTTTCTTCATTCTATAGATGGAGAAATAAGAACTCTTAGGGGTGATTTGGATTCTTTAGGATTATCCTTGAGTCCTGTGCTTCTACTTGTAGCTGATAAGTGATAGTTTAAGACGAGGAGAGACCCCTTTATGCACCTTTGTGCCTGAACATTACCAATGGACAAAGAATTTCTTTGGTTTTCCCACTCTATTGTATTTTGAGCTATGAGCCATATTGAATAGATTGCAGAAGTTGAGGAGGTTAGTGCTGTAAGTGAAAGGGGAAACAGATTATGCTTAGACTAAAACTACCATTTTCTTATAAAAATCCAGCTGTGATATTTGGCTGATATAACTTGGATCACATAAGGCTAATATCTTGGGTTCTCTTAAGGTTGTGGAAAGCAGTACTCTCCAGATTTTGCACAATGGGAAGATACTGAAACTCCTTAAAGCTGCTACTGATGATGCTGGACAATATTCATGCAAAGCCATAAATGTAGCAGGAAGTTCTGAGAAGCTGTTTAACCTAGATGTACTAGGTTAGTTCTATGTTTTTGGTTTTGTTTTTTTGTTTGTTTGGTTTTTTTAAGATGGTGATCTGAAAAACAGTTGATATTTAAGAAGCCTATAAATTTAAACTTATTATAAATAGATTTTTCTTCTTACTGCCCATTAAATATTGGCTGCCAAAGCACTCATCATGATGGCTTTTGAATACTTAAAATTCGCCATTCTTGTAGTAACACAGACAAAATGCTGCTTTTCATTACTGGATTTTGGTCTTTGATACTTTTTTTTGTATTTTGGGTGTACAGCAGTCTAACATAGGAGTTGTTTTACATACACATACAGTTCACCAGCACAAGTGTGGAAGTGCTTGTCATGGTAGAAATGATGTTGTGATCTAGCAGGAGTCACTTTGCAGTGAAAAGTAAAGTTTTTCAAGGGAATAGTATGATGCACTACTGCATTTCTTCCAGTTTCATAGCATACCTTCTCTGGTTAAATACCAGTTCTTCCTGTAATGTTTGTCTTTTTAAAGTTCCACCAAGTATAATAGGTGCTGATATCCCCGGTGAAATTGCAGTCATCCTCAACCAGGAAGTCAGTCTGGAATGTAGAGCCAAAGGCTTCCCTTTTCCTGACATACACTGGTTCAAAGATGGCAAGTAAGTATATTATAGCTTTTGTGATTTGTGTCTGGGTTATTCCTCCCTTAGAACATAGAAGGTGTACTGTATCACCAAGCTCTGCTTTTAACTAGTGTTAAGTTATTGGCATCCGATATAATTTGTGGTGGTGTGAGGTGGTAAGTTCTTTAATGAAAAGTTAGCATCCTGCTTTTCTTTGTGAACTGTCCCATTGCTGACACTGGCACTTGCAGAGCAGACCTACAGTATTTGAAGTCAGACAATACTTGAACCAAGATAAACGTAACCATTTCTACAAGTTTATTCTATCTGGATTATTTTAAACATACCATTAGTTTAAATACAGTTGTTTTGCTGACATGATTTTTTCATTGGTAGACAGTACCCATGTCAAACATTTTTCTAGCTAATGCCTTGTGCAGTTCTGCATATACATATTAAAGGTTTTAAAACATTTGTAGCCTGCATGTTTCAATTCTTCGTCTCATCTTCCAGGAAAGCTTACCAAGACAAGAATTCTTGGCGGCTTTAAATAGTAGCTGAAAAACAAAATGGGCTGTAAATGTTTTTAAATAGTGTTGGTGTTTAACAATGTAGTTCAGTATAGACATTGGCTAGTACTCACAGATATTCCAATATGACAGTTCCTTACTCTTTGCTATTGATATGTTGACAGTTTCATCTGGTAAATGCAGACATTTTGTTATAAGCAAAGGACTGTCATGACCTAAGTAATTAAAAAAAGGAACTGAGATCAGGATTAGGACCGTGGCTCTGATGTTGGTTTCCCAGACAACCCGAGGAAAGGGCTTTTGTGTAATTAATGTTGAAAGGATGGGGTCAGCGTTCCGTGAAGCAAAATAATCTCTGTTCCAGGCCCTTGTTTTGGGGTGATCCCAATGTTATGCTTCTGGACAAAGATCAAGTTCTACACATAAAGAGTGCTCGAAGGATTGACAAAGGTCGTTATCAATGCAGCGCCACCAACACTGCTGGCAAGCAAGTTAAGGAGGTCAAGCTGATCATCCATGGTAAGTTTATAGAATGCCTGATCCTAGAAGATCCTTTAATTCTACTCATAAGGTTTCTTTGTTGAATGGAGATACTCAGACAAATATAAATTAAGGCTCTGATCCTGCAAAATTTGTGTGTAAACATAACTTACCACTTTGTGAACAGATGAGTATTCTTTTTGAGTGTTTATATGTTTATACGTATGGATGTAGTCTTTGCAAGCTTGGCTTTTAAGTGGCATTTTTGTGCTTTTTATTAGTTTCTAATTGGTGAAAGCCAAAAATCTTGAAGGGCCTTCTCAAATTTTGCTATTAGTTAGTTTCAACTGAATTATTTTATTATCACATTGGCTTCATTATTTTGATCTGTCTTAGGGAGGAGAAAATTAATTAGAAGATTTTTATTTTAATACACTTATGGTCTTATTTTCCTTAACCTAGGGCTAGGAGTAAATTCAGCCAGGAATAAGTTAAACTTAGTGCAAAAATATAAAGCAAAGTGAAAAGTAAGAATCAGACCCAAATAATCTTTGAAAAAGAATGTTCCAGATGATCTTCAGGTAGTGTGCTATGTCATCTTGCTTAAATTGGTGTAAATGGAGGTCATTTATAGCAAGTGAGGTCATTTATAGCAATAGAAGAAGCACTAGCATGAGATAACCATGTTAACATTATTATTTTTGTGAAGTATATAGCACACTGAGTATACTTCTTGTGTTTTTACAAGCAGTGGAATCTTAGCAAAGACATGGAGAACAGGCAGTGCCTGTGATTAGTGTAAATAAGTTTAATGTAAATTAGGAGATTATCAACTGGGAGAAAAGGAGGGGAAAGATTCATGGAAGAAGGAAGAAGCAGTGTTCAAAGGAAGACTTCAAAGGACACAAGAGGAAGAGTTTTTCAATTTGGAAGACAAAGAATGTGTGAAAGCCCAGTCAAACCTGAAAACTGAGACACAGTGCTAGCAGAAATTAGGGCAAAACAAGTGCAGAAGTCTATAGGTGGCATAACACTCTTGTGCGCGGACTACGAAGGGTGGGGATTTGAATCTGTGAGCCCTTAAGCTGATGAGTCCTCATTTACTGTGGATTTGCTTCTGAAGATTGTGTGTCTTGTCTTTGGATAACTGTGAACTTATTATACATTATTTCCCTCATCTGGGATGTTTCTGAAGCATGGAGCAACCACATGCACAGAAATATCCCTGTACACCAGTCATAGTGAAGTCTTTTTCCATAGGGAGCAAAGAAAATGCTGTGAGGACTTGCAGGTGATTGTGGCTGTTGTGAAATTAGAGGAAATAAAAACCCCACACAAATAAAATCCTCGCAGATGAATAGACCTTACTTCAGGTTCTTCAGAAGAGAGGTGAATTTGTCATAGCAGAATGGAATCTCTCTTTTAAACTTCTCATTAATCCTAGTTGAACAAACGGAAGCCCACAGAGTGAGGAACCTAGATGCTAATTCTTGCTAGTTCTTTCTTGGTTTTAGCTGTTTAGCCCTACTTTTGGCTTTGATATTTTCCAAAAAAAGCATGTTAAAACCATTCCACATCTCTGTGGATGAAAGCATTTGCTGATAGAGAAATGTATTCTCCTTTGAACTGGGTGTGTTTCAGCATATTTTATAGGTCTGTGTATTTTTGCACACAAATTATTTAATTAGGAAAATATTTCAGCATGGTTTGACAATGTGCAAGACCCATCTCATAGGTGTAGATCCATTCACTGGCACTGTGCTTTACGTTTCTGCAGTGGCATTTTAAATAAACACTATGGAAGTCAGTGGAAGTCTAGGATATACTGAGCATGTTTGGCAGCAGAGGAGTTAATGTGTCTGCCAGATGTGTCTGGTACTTTCAGCAGTCATAAATTTAGTTGTTGCCAATTGCACTGTGTTTTTATTACTTCTACAGAGATTTACAAACTCTTTATATTGGCTGATTTACACGAGAGCTTGTTTGCTAGAAAAATCCGAGTACTGCTGCGTAGTGAGCAAGGGAAATGACTACAGGCCAAAAGTTTCAAAAATAGGAGCATAAAGCTAGACTGTTAAGCTCATATTTAGTCTCAAAGTAAGTGACTTCACCTTCAGAAGTTTTGTGTACTGGGCAGTTCCCACTCCAGTCGTAGAGGCTCTTGGATGTACGTGGTATTTTAAATAGCAGGTCGCTGTTCCTTGTTGGGAGGATGCACCTCCCAAGGTATACAGGGCTTGCTCTTTCTTTACCCCTCAGAGACAGGGAAGAGGCAGAGCCATGCCCAAATGCATTGCAGGATGCGTGGAGGCCCAGCTGTCCCATGGCAGGGGGGTTGGACTAGATGATCTTTAAGGTCCCTTCCAACCCAAACCATTCTGGGAGTCTATGTTGGAGCCTAGAAGGTAAAAATGTTTCCACGTACCTCTAGTGAGGCTGTGGCACTTGTTTCTTAAATATATGGTGGCCCTTTATGTTGTGTTCTTGTCATGCTTTCAACTCTTTGTGTGCCCCAGAGAATTGTACAGGCAATGTATAACTCTGCTGGGAAAAAAACAAAGAACGAACACCAGGAAGGATTGGAAGTCTGATTAAGCTAAAATCTTTTATTCTAACAGTATTCTAATGTTTAATCCATTTAAATCTGCACAGACTTGTATACTAAGGTTTTAATGTTGTTGTTTTGTCTTTTGAAATAGTCCCTCCTAGTATTAAAGGAGGAAATATTACCACAGAGGTATCAGCGCTTCTTAACAATCTTATAAATTTGGAATGCGAAACCAAGGGAATCCCTGTTCCTACCATTACATGGTACAAAGATGGACGCCCGATTATTTCCAGCCCCCAAGCTCTGTATGTGGATAGAGGGCAATTCCTGCAGATACCTCAGGCCCAGGTATCAGATTCTGCAAAGTATACTTGCCATGTGACCAATGCTGCTGGAGCTGCTGAGAAAATATATGATGTGGATGTCTATGGTAAGTGAGAGTTTATTGAACTTGGTTATTTGCCATGTTACAGGAAGTGCATCCTGAAAGCTTTTCTGCCTTTGTAACGTCAGCAGGCTTTGCAGGCCTGTCAA
Source organism: Aquila spilogaster (assembly GCA_024606505.1). NCBI lineage: Eukaryota > Metazoa > Chordata > Aves > Accipitriformes > Accipitridae > Aquila > Aquila spilogaster. Next base: position 15,034,642 of record JANHGO010000020.1, read on the forward strand.
AGGTGCACAGCAGTCAATGGCTGCATTTAGAGACAGGCCTGTGTTAGCAGGGCCATGTAGAGGGAACTTTGCACCCTGTGCTTTATGTGAGTCTCAAAAAGCTCTTGACTTCATAGGCCTTGATACCATGCTTTAGTGAAGTATGCAAACTATTTCTTCTCCATGTATCCTTTCTCTTTCTCACATGTGCATGCTGAACAGCACTTACCTGAAATAGCTGCTCTGGGTGGGATCTTTAGCATACTGTTTTAAGACCTTCGTATTTAGTTCTTCCATCCCAAAGCCCTGCAGATCCTCTATTTTATACAACTGGTCAATGTTGAACTACATCATTTGACTTCTCTGTTTCTCCTTTGTCTTGGCTTGCCCCAGCAGCAAATTCTCACATGAAATTGTGTGTGACATAATGGCATAGAGAGCCAAAGTGGGTGGGGAGGAACTAACCCATTTGCTTTTAATACATTTTCTGGCTACAGAATTAATTGCTTGCAATACATTTTTTCCTTTCTACAGTTCCTCCGGTAATTGAGGGTGATGCTGACACAGCCCAGAACAGGCAGGTGGTTGCTGGCAGTTCACTGACATTGGAGTGTAAAGCTGCTGGCAACCCTCTGCCTCTCCTTACCTGGTTAAAAGATGGTGTGCCTGTGAAAGCAAGCGACAACCTCCGCATTGTATCTGGTGGGAAGAAGCTGGAGATTCTGAATGCCGTTGAGGCTGACCGGGGCCAGTATTTGTGTGTGGCCACAAGCATAGCTGGAGAACAAGAAATCAAATATGAAGTTGAAATCTTAGGTGTGTGAGCAACAGAACTACTGATTTATCAGATTTCCATAAACCTAATAAAGTATGTTTTTATTTTTGTTGGTATTGTTATATGAAAGATCAGTTAGTCAAGCTACATATCTAGTCCTGAGCACTGTACTGCACACAGGGTTACAGGATGGTTTGAAGACTCTTACTTTCAGGTTAGTTCTTTAAGAGTTTTTGTGCATGTGGTAGGTAAATACTATTCTCAGTAACCTTTAAAATTCTTCTAACTTGCCTTCATAGAAGAAAATCATGGATATGAAAGATATCCATTAAAAATATCACTGAACAGTTGCCTCTGGGGAGAGAACATCTTTCGCTGAATTTGAGTTGTGTTGTGCAAATTTTGAACCTTTTCTTGTAAAAGATTTTTTCCTTCTTTTTCCATTCAATCCTTTACTACAGTCTGCATCTCAGCAGTCCCTTCTGAATGTCTCTAGGTAATGAATTGTACAGATGTTAATCACATTCTCCCAACATGGAAGGGTTTATTTAAGAACTGTAAAGGCTTGGTTTTTAGGCTTTGAACTGCTGTCTTGAAGAACATTGCATACTATTGCATGCAGATGTAGAGCATCCATTCTGCTGCTCAAGGTATATCTCACAGGTCTTGCTAGTCAGTGAAGGAGCTGGGAGGAGCTGTATGGCAGTGCTTCCTCCCCAGCCCACCCACTCCTGGGAGAGAATGAGACAGGGTGAAGAGGACCTGGAAGAGGGTCTTTTGCACTTCTGTTTTCTCCTGCTGACAGAGGGTGCTAAAAGTCATGTCCCTCCCCCCTGCCCCCCATTCACAGGATCGTTCTGACAGAATCTGGAAAAAACAAACAAACAAACAAGAAACAATGGAGAAGAATGAGAACATCATTAGGTAAATGTTTCTCTTCAAAAAGGAATAGTGGTTCATAATGAACTACAAATCAGTGTGTGTGCCAAAGTGAGGTAGATGTCAGAATTATTTTGTTTTTAACATTACTATTTGAGATAGACTTTTATGATATTTCTGATGCTTAAATGTTTCTGTTGATGGATTTTTTTCTCTTACAGTCCCACCATTTGTGGAAGGTGGGGATGAGCTCTTGGACTACATTGTGATTCTCCATAGTCCTTTGGAGCTGGATTGTTTGGCAGCAGGGACACCCTCACCAACTATCATGTAAGGGGATTGGTATGACAGTAGAAAAAAAAAAAAAATCTGCTGATTGATTAGGTGAGCTTGGAGGTGGTCTTTATGAACTGCCCATGCTATTTAGAGATGGTTAATGTGTGGAGGAGAAACTCTTGGCTCCAGTGAAGACAGTGTCAGGCACACACATGGCAGGATCAGGATTTTATTTTAAAGTAGTTTGGTATGTTGTACCCATATGCATGTCCTGGAAACTAGGATAGATAACAAGAGCTGACAAAACTCTCGTTCCCTTGCTAATGCAACCATGCACTTTTCATCTGCCACCAGTGATTGCTTTTGCTTTGGAGATTTCTGTCTGCCTCAGTTGGTGACATCTGCTTTCACTACTGCTTCCCAGCTGTCAACCTTTCTGACTTCTTTAATGCCTGTTCCCCTATACTCCATTCTCCTGATAAACCATTTTGGTCCATGGCACTAAGAAAAGCAGAATACTACCTGACATCTCCAAACCTTCCTGAAAATTCTGTTTAGTAGAATTATGTGTGTTTTAGGAGTGTTGTTGATCTTACTTTCATAGAGATCTGAGTTTGTACTTTCTTTTCGGTAGGTGGTTGAAAGACGGTCAACCAGTTGAAGAGAGAGGTGGACATAAGATCTTACTAAATGGACAAAAACTTCTCATCTCTCGAGCTCAAGTGTCAGACACTGGCCGGTATAAATGTGTGGCTGCAAATAAGGCAGGAGAACATGAAAGAGAATTTGATGTTACTGTGCATGGTAGGTTACTCAAGGGGTGTGGCGGGGGAAGAAGCAGACTGCCTTTATTTTAAATTGCTGGCAAGAAGGTGCTCAAGTTTTCTGTAAATGTTTATTTGTATTAGTGAATTGAAAAATTGGAGATGAGAGTAGGTGAAATAGAAGTAGAGCTGCTCTTACCTGTGGGATACTGCTTCTATATATTTAAATGTGTATGTTCAAATCATACTTCATTTTTGTTTCTGGTGCTTCTTCCAGTTCCTCCAACCGTCAAATCAGCTGGGACTTCTGAGAGAGTTGTTGTGATATACAAACCTGTGACACTGCAGTGCATAGCCAATGGCATTCCCAGCCCTTCCATAACTTGGTTAAAAGATGGTCAACCAGTAAACACAGCCAGAGGAAATACAAGAGTAAGCGCTACTTTTTTATGGGATCCAAACCATGAAAGATAGTTACAATAAATCATACATGTTAGTGCTTCTTTTCCTTTTGCTTCCCTCATGCTGTGATATAAAGATGCTAAAGATCCATCCTGGAGAGCGATGGGCTTTTTACCTGAATAGGACAGTATCTCAGATTGAATAGCACTGTTTAGTAGACTGAATCCTATTAGACACCTCCATATCAGAAGAGTCCATGACTGTAAATTCAGCATCCGGCTCCTTTCAGTTGTACTTTAACCTTCAAGGTATGGTTGTCTGCCGGTTATGAGGTGGCTCTACCCACTTGTCACTGTGAAGCAGGATGACATGAGTTTTTCTATAAGCACTGCTATTGCAGCACCTACCTATACATTCCTTTCTCACTGAGATTCTGAGTTTCAATGAACAGCCTTTCCCAGTGCTTGCATGCTCCAGGGAATTGAACGCTTGTAATGGCTTTGATTTACTTTAGGCTGGAGCAGTTTTGACATCTTGCCAGTGGCAGGTCTCTCTGCCTGCAGCCTCCTCTTCACTTTGCTTGCCTGTCCCTCTGCCATCTAGGTCTCCTTACAGCTAGCTGTACAGCTAATAATCCTGATGTCCCAGGAACACTGAAGTCTCTGAACTACCAAGACCCCTTTTGCATGAATATTAGCCCCAGGTTAGAAGAAAGATGAAACTGGCTGTATTTGGTGTAAGCATCTGCTTTGCCATTACGCTTAGCGGCTCTGCCTGGGATTGTTGTGTAAAGTGGTTCCCTGCTCTCTGTTTTGGTACAGCTGGAGTCTTCAGGCCGTATTCTGCAAGTTGTCAAGGCCCTGCTGGAAGATGCTGGCCGATACACTTGTGTGGCAACAAATGCTGCAGGAGAAGCCCAACAGCACGTTCGGCTTCATGTGCATGGTAACGTTTCTGCTTCTAGTTAGAAGCTAAACATGACTGTTTTAAGGCAGCTTTTTCACATCTGTATTCCCTTCTCTTTTAAGCTCTCTGGTATTTTTGTTGTCTCTGCACATCCATCTCAGTTTTCTTTCTTTGTCCCACTCCATTAGTAAGAAGTCAGGGCAAAAGCTGTCATTCTTGGGATTTAGCCTTTATCGTATGGTACTGAGGGCCATGAAAATGAATGCCTTTCCATTTAACTCTTCTGTTCAGAGGTACCCCAAGAAGCCAAACGCATTGCCACTAACCCTCCACTCAGAAGGGTACTTTATGTTTCTGAATCAAGATATGATATTTGATCCAAGTCTTCTGGGGATAACAGCATTCCCCGTGACCTTGCAATGGGGAAATTTTACAGTAATGACTTTTCTGAGAAAGAAACATTCTCTTATGAGGGGATTTTTCAGACTGTTTAAAAAGAATTTTACTTCACATCTAAAAACAGTATAAAAGGAATCAGGGAAACCTGAGAAGCTGCTGTTTGCATGTGAATTTAATAAATGCTCTCACTATGATTTATGTATATTTGCCTCAGAATTGGTCACGAGGTATTGTGCATTCTTGATGTGACCCAATCCTCAAAGGATACAGGAGGTGCAGGAATCGACTGTGGCAAAATGCTCATGATGATTATGATTATGTTGACTTTTATTGTCAGATGGAGTCAGTAACTGGAAAATGTTAAACTGAAATGGAGATTGCAGCATCTCCATGGGTGAGACTTAGAAAGAGAAACCCCACTGACGTTATACTGTGATAATTGCATCATAGTTGATTTTAGTGTCAGTCCCATGGTCATAAATATCTCTTTTGCTCTCAGTCTTCATGTTCGAAGTGTCATTATCTGGTGTTTCTGTCATGTTACAAATTCATAAACTTCAGTAAGTACACTTGCTGTGTACAACATTCAGTTTTAATTTTACCAGTTCAAGTGAGATGAGCTTGCCACATTAGAAGAATTACTGTTCTCTGTTGCGCACCCATTTCCTGCAAGTCCATTTTAAGTGCCATTTTTCGTGAAAAAATAGAAAGTAATAAAAATAATGTTTTATTCCTCTTAACACTAATGAGGTTATGTAATTAGAGAGTATTCCCATTTTAAAGATGAACTTTCTTGAGAAATTCCTCTGTCATCCAGCAGTTAGTTGAAGCTTGTACAATTCATTGCCCAAAGTTTCTCAGAGGGCAGATTACTTTGTGATTGGATGTTCTGCTAGTTGGGTGGCTGGATAAATGAAAACCTGATGCCTTTGTCTTTTCCCAGAACCGCCCAGTCTGGAAGAGACAGGGAAAATGTTAAATGATACAGTGGTGGTGAATAATCCAATACATCTTGAATGTAGAGCATCTGGGAACCCTCTGCCAGGTATGCACATGCACCTTTGGGAACATGAAGCAGATCTGATAAAAGGTTTTCACTTTTATGTGTCTTTTGAAAATAATGGATATTTTGAATGTGAAGTTAGTTCTGTGGTTTTTGAACTAGCTAGAAACTATTAAACGCTATGTATAATGGGAAATGTCAATATATCAACTGACGTGGAGTAAGTATTGAGGAATTCGGTAATCCCCACCATTTTTAATTAAATTAATGAAAAACAGAAGGATAATCTACTCCCTTGCCTGTATAGCAATGTCCTGTCCATAGACAAGAATATTGTGAGACTTCTGCTAAATCAGCTTTAAACACATCCACTCTTTTCCCCTGTCAGGTCAGTATTTTATAGTGTAAGACAGACTTAAAAAAATACCTTGTGTATTGAGTGTGCCTGTCAAATGTGGCCATGTCTAGGACTTAATCTAAAGCCTATTGAAATTTATAGGAGGCTCTTTGGTCTGGGCCCTTTGCCTGTGAAAATGAGTAGATCTTCTGTGTGTGTACAGAGCTTTCTGTGGCTTGCCCCAGTGATAAATTATACTAATGAATTTGTAGGTTCTCTTTATATTCTAAGCTTTGAAAACTAGGCTGTGTATATCTGTTTGTGTTTTATTTTCCTCACATTTTGTGGAATTATAATCTTTTTTTTTTCTTTTTTTTTTTTTTTTAAAGGCTAGTTTCCCATAGAAATCATAGACATCTACCCAAGCGAGAGCTGAATGAGTTTGGCTCCTGTTTAGACTAATGGATCTTTGGAATTATTTCTGAACTGAAAAAAATTCTGAAGCAATCTGGATTTTGGTTACTTCATTGCTGGGATTGTTTCAGTGCTAGGGTTTTTGGATTAGCTTTTTTTTACAGTTAATCTTTTTTTGTTGTTTTTGTTGAGATGTGCAGATAAAAAATTATTGCCTTCTTTTTTCTAATGTGTGCTTTTTCTTCCCACCTTCTGATGGGATATAAAAATAACATGTTAATACGAGAATAATTTTCTGTATTAATTATTTTCTGTATTAATTATTGTAAAGCAAAACTTGGGGAATAGTGTATAACGAATATCTTATATCTAGTATAGCACTTTATTCTTGTGCTGATGATAGTCCCATTTTCAGAAGAACGGTGTTGCTAAATTTCAGATGATCATCCAGGTTCACCTTCTCTACCTTTTTAAATAATTCATTCTCAGCAAAGTATTATTTTCTAGAATCATTTATACCAGTATAAAACAAAATTTGAAATTATTGGGGTATATGTAAAATTTTATAAAGACATAAGGATTTTCTATCTGTTTTGCACTCTATTTTTCTCATCAAATTGTCCGTTATTTTAGAACAAACAATTGAAATGATGGAATTCGGAAAATTTATACACTAAACCAGTTTGGTCTCCTCTTCTATGTATGATGTGATGCTACATACTAATGTCAAGATACGACATTAACTAAGAAAAGTGATAGCACAACATCACAATGAAAAAGAAAGAAGCTTGCATGCACTCTTGTTCATCAGTCAGGCCAGATTACTTTTTGAGTCTGTGTCTTTCACAGAAAACTTGTGTGCTACAGAAAATTATTCAGTGAGTAGCAGTTTCATCTAACTGAATAGTGAAGTGATGCCAGTAAAGCATTAGTTTCACATTCTGCTGATGGAGGGTGCCATCTTTTGGCTGAGATGCATAAAAGCCCTCGGATTTTGTTGATATAAAATTTTCTTTTGGAGTAATAGCAGTTTTCTGGGCTTTATTTTCAGTTTTTCCATCTGCCAGTTGAACTTTGATTTGATAGCTTGCATCTTGATTCTGTAAACTTTCCCAGTTGGTTCAGTTTAATGTATCAATACTTTAGGTAAAAAGTGAAAAAATAATACATATCATATTATTGCATATTTTTAAACAGCTGCTGTTGACCTTGGCATGAGATGAGTAAATCCCCTTTGTATCCCCAAAATATACTTTATGTGATAATTTTTTAACTTCAGAACATTTTTTCATAAATATATGGTGCACATGGATGGTAGTGTCAAGTTTGCGATTGAATTCTGTAGGCATAGTCAGTATTTTACACAAATATTACAGATTTCCTAATTTTCTAGTTACTTTTTATTGTTATTAATAATGAGTAGTATTGATATTGGGTTTTAAGTTTTGGTGTTACGTTGGTGTTATCTGAAAACTTAGATGGAAAGTTGGAAGACTGTTTGGTCCCATTGTTTGTAATGGGGATATTTTTGGCAACTTTTCCATCTTTCCTTTCGTTATGCAGCTATCACGTGGTACAAAGACGATCGTCCACTTACCGGTGCTGCAAGCGCCACTTTTCTGAACAGAGGGCAGGTTCTGCAGATTGAGGGTGCTCAGATCTCTGACACTGGTGTTTACAAGTGTGTGGCTGTCAACACAGCGGGCACAGCTGAGTTATTTTACAGTCTTCAGGTTCATGGTAAGTACTATAAAACTTAGGAAAAACATGTGTGTGCACTTTTCAAGTTTCAAGTCTGCTTAGCAGACTTACCATCACTCATCACACCATCATACTGGAAGAAATACGGCAGGAGTCAGAGGGAAGAAAATTCACTCTTCTGTTTTTCAGTGACATTAGAATACATGTTTTGAATTAGGAAAATATGGTAATGGAAGTAAATTCTAGGAAGA
>JANHGO010000020.1:15042827-15091232 GCA_024606505.1 Aquila spilogaster
ACCTGCTGGCCACGCTCTTTTTGATGCACCCCAGGATACCATTGGCCTTCTTGGCCACCAGGGCACACTGCTGGCTCTGTGGTCAGGATTCCAAATGTTCTTTTTTGAGGCTTCCAAATTGGTTCTTCCATCTTGAAACCCTGCATATCCTGTTTTGTACAAGTGGTCTTTATTAAACTACAGGGCTTGGCTTGCCCTAGCAGCAAATTCTCACGTGTATGTATTTGACATAATGGTGTGTAGAGCCAAAGTGGCTGGAGAGGAACTAGCCCATTTGCTCTTAAAATACATTTTCTGGCTACAGAATTAATCACTTGCAATACATTTTTTCCTTTCTACAGTTCCTCCAGTAATAGAGGGCGATGCTGAAACAGCCCAGAGCAGGCAGGTGGTTGCTGGCAATTCACTGACTTTAGAATGTAAAGCTGCTGGCAACCCTTCTCCTCTCCTTACCTGGTTAAAGGATGGTGTGCCTGTAAAAGCAAGTGACAACCTCCGCATTGTGTCTGGTGGGAAGAAGCTGGAGATTCTCAATGCTGCTGAGGCTGACCAGGGCCAGTATTTGTGTGTGGCCACAAGCATAGCTGGAGAACAAGAAATCAAGTATGGAGTTGAAATCCTAGGTGTGTGAGCAATGCAACTACTGATATATCAGATTTGCAATAAAGCGTGTTTTTGTCTTTGTTGGTATAATTATATAAAAGATCAGTTAGTCAAGCTGCTTACTTGTTGAAGCTGGGCGCTGTGATTTTCTTTCCAGAATTACCAAATAGCTTGAACCCATTACCATGATCTGTATCTCAGCAGTCCCTTCTGACTCTCTTAAGTAAATGAAGCCTTCAGAAAGGCTTGATTTTTTTCCTCTCAAAACACTTTTAGGCTTTGAAGTGCCTTCTGGAAGAATGCTGCCATGCTGTTGCATGTACATGTAGAGCACCCATTCCCAGGTCTGTCTTACTGATCTTGCTGGTCAGTGAAGGAACAAGGAGACAATGTAAAATGGTGCTTCCTTCCCTGCCCACCCACTCCTGCAGAGGGTGATACAGTGTGGAGAGGTCCTGGAAGAGGGGCCTTTTTTTTCTCTGTCTGCTGACAGAAGGTCTTGAAAGGCTCACCCCACCAACACACACTTCCAGAAGTGCTCTCAGACAGAATCTGGGGAAAAAAAAAAAAAAAAAAAGTAGTAATAATTTAAAAAAGAGAGAGGAGTGATATGAATTCAGAAAATATCACTGTCTACCTGTTTTGTTTCAAAAAGGAACAGTGATTCCTAATGAACTCCAAATCTGTCTATGTCCCAAAGTGAAATGGATGTCAAGAATTTTTTTTTTTTAACACTACTACTTCTAATAGACTTCTGTTACATTGCTGATGCTTAAACATTTTTGCTGATGGCTTTTTCTGTCCTGCAGTCCCACCATTTGTGGAAGGTGGGAATGAGTTCTTGGACTACATTGTGGTTCTCCATAGCCCTTTGGAGTTGGATTGTTCTGCAACAGGGATACCTTCTCCAACAATCACGTAAGGGGATTGGTATGACAATAAAACAAAAAATCTGCCATTTGGTTAGATGAACTTGTCTTTATATGCAGTCCATGTTATTTAGTGATAGTTATTGTAGGGAGAACAGACTTTTGTCTCCAGTAAAGACAGTGGTAGGTACTTACATTGTGCAATGTTATGATTTCACTCCATTTTGTTTTGAAGTAGTTCAGTAGATTGTGCCAAAAGATATGTCCTGGGAATCGGGGTAGACAACAAGTGCTGACCAAATCCTTCTTCCCTTGCTAATGCAACTGTGTATTTGTCATCTGCCAGCAATGATCGCCTTTGCTCTGGAGACTTCTGTCTGCACTTTTGATGACATCCGCTGTTTATACTGCTTCCTAGCTGTCACCTTTTCTGATAACTTCTTTAGTGCCTGTTTTTATGTATTTCCTTCTATGAACCACTATAGTCCATTGGCACCCAGAAGCAAAATACTACCTGACATCTCCAGATCTCCATAGAAATGCAAATAGAGTTTATGATATGTTCTGTGTAATAGAAATGTGTGTATTTTAGGGCTGTTGTTGATCTTGCTCTAATAGAGATCTGAGATTATGCTTTCTTTTTGGTAGGTGGTTAAAAGGTGGCCAGCCAGTTGAAGAGGGAGCTGGACGTAAGATCTTGTTAAATGGACAAAAACTTCTCATCTCTCGAGCTGAAGTATCAGACGCTGGCCATTATAAATGTGTGGCTGTGAATATGGCAGGAGAACATGAAAGGGGCTTTGTTGTTACTGTGCATGGTAGGTTACTCAAAGGGAGAAAAGGGAATGGACTGGCTCTGTTGTGGATTGCTGGCAGGAAGATACTCAAATTCTCAGTAAATATTTTTAGTGTTAGTGGATTGAAAAATAAGAGATAAGAGTAGATGAAATAAAAGTAGAGCTACTCTTATTGGTGTCCTAGTCCCTCTATATATGTAAATGTATGTGTTCAAGTGATATTCCATTTTTCTCTCTGGTGTTTCTTGCAGTTCCTCCAACTATTAAATCAACTGGCACTTCTGAGAGAGCTGTTGTGCTACGCAAACCTGTGACACTGCAGTGCATAGCCAATGGCATTCCTAGCCCTTCCATAACTTGGCTGAAAGATGGTCAACCAGTAAACACAGCCAGAGGAAATACTAGAGTAAGCAATACTCTTCTGTGGAATCCAAACTGTGAAAGATAGTTACTATAAGTTAAATGTGTTAGTGCTTTTTTTTACTTTTGCTTTCCTCATGCTGTGATACAAAGATGTTAAAGATTCATCCTGTAGAATGCTGGACTTTTTACCTGAATAGGACAGTACATCAGATTAAGAACAGTGTTTAGTAGACTGAATCTCATTAGATATCTCCATACCAAAGGAGGTATGAGTCCATGACTGTAGATTCAGCATCTGTCTGCTTTCATTTGTGCTGTACCCTTCGAAGTATGGCCATTTGTCACTTAGGAGGTAGTCTTACTCACTTGTCATTGTGAGGCAGGATTAATTGAGTTTTTCTATAAGCACTGCCATTACAGCACCTGCCTGTACATTCACTTCCATTGTGAGATTCTGACTTTCAGTAAACAGCCCTTCCCAGTGCTTGCATGCCCTTGGGGGTCAAGCATCTGCAGTGGGTTTGGTTTACTTCAAGATGGAGCAGTTTTTGACGTCTTGCTAGAGCTTGCAGCTCCCTCTTCACCGTGCTTGTCTGCCCCTCTGCCATGTAGGTCTCCTCACTGTACAGCTAACAATCCAGAGGTCCCAGCAATACTGAGGTCTTTGAACTACCATGACACCTGTTGCGTGACTGTTGGCACTGGGTGAGAGGAGAGATGGGACTGGCTATATTCATTGTACATGTCTACTGTGCCCTTATGCTTAGTAACTCTACCTGGAATTTATTGTCTAAAGTGATTCCCTGCTCTCTGTTTTGGTACAGCTGGAGTCTTCAGGCCATGTTCTTCAAGTTGTTGAGGCCCTGCTTGAAGATGCTGGCAGATACACTTGTGTGGCAACAAATGCTGCAGGAGAAGCACAACAGCACATTTGGCTTAGTGTGCATGGTAACAATGTTTCTGTGTCTAGTTAGAAGATGAAAATAGTGATTTTAAGGCAGCTTTTTTACATTTGTATTCCTTTCACTTTTAAGCTCTTTGGAATTTTTGTTACCTCTGCACATCCATCATTCAGTTTTCATTCTTTGTCCCACTCCAGCAGAAAGAAGCTTAGGGCAAAATTTGTCTTTCCTGGGATTTTGCCTTTCTCATGTCGTACCGAGGGCCACAGGAAGATAATCTTTCCAGTTAAGTCCTCTACTCACAGACATCCCAAGAAGCCAAATGCATTGTCATTAAACCACCAAAACACTCAGAAGTGTATTGCATGTTTCAGAAGTAGGACATCGTGTCTTACCATTGACATTACAAATTTGATCTAAATCTTTTGAGGAAAAATGGCATTCCTCGTGAGCTTGCAATGAATAAATTTTACAGGAATGACTTTCCTGACATTCTCTCATTGAGGAGACATTTTAGACTGTTTAAAAGAGATTGTATTCTTCAGCTTAAAACAATACAGAGGAAATCAGGAAAACTTCAGAAGCTGTTGTTTGCATATGAGTTTAATAGATGCTCTCACCATGTATATGTATATTTACCTCAGAAGCGGTTATGAAGCATTGAGCATTCTTGATGTGACCCAGTCCTCAAAGGATACAGGAGGTGTGGGAAAAGGGCTCATGAGTATGATTATGGTGACTTTTAGTGTCGGAGTCAATAATTGGAACACATTAATCTGAGATGAAAAAAGATTACGATATTTCCCTGGATAAGTCTTAGAAAGAAAAACCTCACTTATATTGTATAATTGCATCATTGTTAATTTTTGTGCCAGACACATACAGAGCTCTATTTTTCTCAGTCTCCATGTTTAGAGTATTGTTATCTGATGTTTAGTTCACATGGCAAATTTATCAGTAACAATAAAGAATCTTTGATAAACCTGGTACAACTTTCAGTTTAATATTACCAGTTCAAGTGAGATGACTTTGCCAACTTAGAAGAATCACTGCTCTGTGCTGTGGACTCATTTTCTACAGTTCATTTTTAAGACTTATTTTTCCTGAAAAAGACAAGGAAGCTTTATTCCTTTTAACACTAGTGAAGTAATATATTGAAAGAGTGTCGTCCAGTTCCACAGATAAAGTTCCTAGAGAAATTTCTCAGTTATCCAGTAGTTAGTAGAAGCTTTGGCAATTCATTGCCCTAAGTTTCTCAGAGAGCAAAATGCTTTGTGATTGGAATTTTTGCCAACCAAGTGGCTGAAATTATGAAAACCTGATGCTTTTGCCTTTTTCCAGAACCACCCAGCCTGGAGGATGCGGGGAAAATTTTAAATGAAACAGTGGTTGTGAATAATCCAATCCATCTTGAATGCAGAGCATTTGGGAACCCTCTGCCAGGTATGCACATGCATCTTTCAGAATATGAATAAAGTCTGATAACAGGTTGTGACTTTTCTGTGTCTTTTGAAAATAATGGTTATTTATGAGCGTGAAGTTGACTTTGTGGTATTTAAACTAGCTAGAAAGTATTAAACATTATTTATGATGGGGAATGTCAGTACACTGAGTGATATGGAATAAGAATTGGGGAATTCAGCGATCTCAGCTGTTTTTAATTAAATAAATGAAAAACACAAGGATACTCTACACTCTTATGTGTACAGTAATGTCTTGTCTGCAGGCAGCGATACTGTTAGAGTTTTACGAAGTCAGCTGTATACCAGCCTTAAACACATCTACTCCTTTTCTCTGTCAGGTCAATATTTTATGGGGTAGGGCAGGCTTGAACAATACCTTTACTATTGAGTGTGCTGTCAAATGGGACCACATCTAGGACCTTGCCTGAAGTCCCTTGAAACCCATAGGATTCTCTGTATTTGCTTCAGGCCACTGGCATGTGTAAATGCAAATGTTTTCTGTGTGTATTCCATAGTTTCTGTGGCTTGCTCAAATGATAGAGATTATACTAATGATTTTCTGGGTTCTCATGATATTCTAAGCTTTGAAACCAGGTTGCTTGCATCTGTTTGTTCTCATCTAACTGAAGAGTAAAGTGGTGTCAGTAAAGCATTAGTTTGCACCAGTGCTCTGCTGAAGAAGGGTACCATCTTCTGGCTGAGATGCAAAAATGTCCTCATTGTTTGTTGATTTTTTGTTTTTGTTAATTTTGCTTTGTAGTAATACCAGTTTTCCAGTTTTCATTTCCCATTTTTCAACCTTTGAGATGAACTCTGTTTTGGCTGCTTGCATTTTGAGTCCAAACTTCTCAGGTGGTTCAGTTTAACATAGCAATACTTCAGGGTAAAAAGGTGAAAAAAATGATATATATTGTGTATTTGTGTATTTTTCAGCAGCTGCTGTTGACCTTGGTGCTAGACGACTAGACATCATCAAAATAGATGCTTTATGTTACATTTTCTTAACTTCAGAACATTATTGTATAAGCACATGGTGTGCACATACAGTAGCTTCAAATTTGCTATTGAATCGTGTAGGCGTAGTCATTATTTTGCACAGATGTTGCTGATTTTCTCATTTCCTGGCTACTTGTTACTGTTACTTATTCTAATGAATATATATTGTATTTTAAATGTTGGTTTTATGTCTCTGACAATTCACGTGGAAAATCTGAAGAATATTTGGACCTGTTTGTCAGGGGGAATACTTCTGGCAACTTTTCTATTTAATTTTACAGCTATCACATGGTACAAAGACAGTCGTCCACTCAGCAGTGCTACAAGTGTCACTTTTCTGAACAAGGGTCAAGTTCTGGAGATTGAGGGTGCTCAAATCTCTGACACTGGCATTTATAAGTGTGTGGCTGTCAACACTGCAGGCACAGCTAAGTTGTCCTACAGTCTTCAGGTGCATGGTAAGTATTACAAAACTTATGAGAAACACCTACCTGCACCACCTTTGCTCTTTTCAAATCTGCTTAGAAGCCTTAGAAGTTCATCATACCATCATCCTGGGGGAGATGTGGCAGGGCTCAAGGGAGCAAATTCACTCTTTGTTGTTTTTTTTTTCTTTTTTTTTTCCCCTTAGTCATATTAGAATACGTTTTTAATATTAGGAAGATGTCATAAGGGAATTTGATTTTTAGAGAGAATGAGCAGAGACATCAGATTTGTGGAAAAGGTATTTATATAATCATTTAAACAGTTTGGAAGGAGTTGGAATTGCTGTGTTTCATTGTAAATGACTCGAAAGTCTACAGTAGATAAAGAAAGGACACAAGTCAAATGTTCTTTCATAACCCAAGAGTCTTAAAGAAAAATGTCCTGTATTTAATGAGGCTAAGTTGAAGTGTAGGTGTTTGCAGAAATGAGACACCTGATCAAAAGCCAAATTGGAGCTCTTCCACTGATTTCAGTGGATTTTGGATCAGGCCCTAATCCAAACTCTTATCTCTGATGCATGCATATGCATGTAAGAGGTTTTCAGTGCGAGTCTTCAACACTAAACTGTGGCCCAAATTTGGCACGGTGTCCCCGGCTGATATGCACGCTTAGTATGTAGTTCCTATTAACATTAATTAACAATGAAGGAGTTGGGCCATACGTTTCCATTAGATTAATGACTATCATGGGAGAAAATGAGGTCAAGGGCAATTAACCTCACACAGTGATGAATTCCCAGGAAATATTTAGAGCCAAGGTCATTACTCTGTTTGAACTGAGAAATAACTCCTAAGCATAGGTTTTATCTTCTTATAGGTAGCAGAATTTCAGGAGAAATTTACAGAGTTTTCTAGAGAATTAATACTCTCTCACTTAGTCACAAACACTAGACAAATAAAATTGCTTCCCCTTCCAGAATAGAAATATATACGTTTGCAGATCAAAGGAAGCCGAAACACCTATCCATGAACCTTCTTAATTCAGCTTGTGTGGTGCAAAACTAAAAGAGAGTGTTTTTTGGATTTACCTGAAACAAGGAACAAGGTTATCATCCAGTTTATTTAGAGTTTGAGTTTGGTAAGGCAGTTTTTTTTTTTTTTTTCCTGTTAATAATGAAAGCAAGAATGACTACTAAAGGAAGAATAGACTCTGAAGTGTCTTACAGAAAGTTGCACTAAATTTACTGACATCCTGCTCTAGGTTTTTGCATGATAGCTGGCACTGGGAATGAGCATCTATCTTGGTTGACTGCTGGTTGTATTCAACAACTTCTGTTGTTAATAGAGTGTTGTGGATGCAGTAGCTGTGGTAGAAATTATCAGCTCATTTTTGCATTAAGAACAAGGCCTGATACCACAGGCTTAACAACTAGGCAGGCCTATTCAGCCTGAAGGAAGCAGGTTGAATTCCAGCTTACTATATTCATATGATTTCATTTGTGCTCCTTTTCACCACTTGAACCTTTTCAGATGTTTAAGAAAAACGGATGCTATTGAAATGAAATGGAGTAACTGCATGTACATGGAAAAAAGATTATAAAATCACACTTGCATATTTCTTAGGATTTCTACTATTAACAAAATTTGTCTTAGGACAAGTAGTCTGAGTTGCATTCTGTTAGAGATTGTGGAATTTATTAACACATCTTATTTTTGTTAAAGAGTTTATAAACATTTTTTTCTCGCGTAGGATGAGTACTGTATGAGCACTGTTCTCATCTTTTTCTAGGAGTGGCTTCAAGTATTAAGCTTTTGTGATTGATAGTGTAAGTACAGGTATATGACCAAGTTTTAAGTGGTAGAAGCAATTTATATTGTTCTGATTTTCCTGATAGATGAAACATCTCTCTTTTTTAACACTTAAAATGCGAATATTGAATGTCTGCAGAAAACAGCTTTTTGATTCCAAAGCTGTTTTTTTCCCCATAAACATGTGTCAGTGTTATGCCCACACTTGTTTGCTCATGAAGAAGTACAGAAATAACAAAAGAAATGTACTGGAAATCTCATGTATGTTCCTGTCTCCCTTTTCAACATAGCTCTACAAAATTTACTAGACCTTACACTTAATTGTTTTGATATGTTCTATTAAGATTATTTTTATCATCAGATAGGCAGATATTGTACAGATTGAACTGGTAAGTGTATGTTCTGCAAGACTGTGTATGTATTTGGTTTATTCAGTTCATCATATAAATTTCTCTCTTTAATCTCCACCGCTGTTGATGCCTTTCACGAGGTCAAATTGGAATGTTATAAAAGTCTGAGGGAATATTTTCAGGTTTTATGTTCTGGTTCCTGGGTGTCACAGCTGTTCTCTGGGCTGCAGACTTGATCCTGCTTACCTTGTTCACAGTAGTTTCATTGAAGTTATCTGACTGCTTATGTAAGCAAGAGCAGCATTTGACACAGAGCAAACAAATGGCAGCAATGCTAACATTAGAAATCTTTCCAACAGTATAGTGCCTTGCAGGAAGAGAAGCAATTTCTAGACATAAGCATCCCATTTCATTTCATTTTGACTTATCTTAAAGCTGGAGCAGCTACGTAAGAGTTATTTTCTTTTTTCAGTCCCACCATCAATCTCTGACAGCAGTGACATGGTGACAGCGGTGGTCAATAATCTAGTGCGACTGGAGTGCGAAGCAAGAGGTATCCCTGCACCCATCCTGACGTGGCTAAAAGACGGCAGTCCTGTTTCCAGCTTTAGCGATGGACTCCAGGTATTGGGTTCAAATCCTGCCATCTGTGTTATTTCCTGCTTTGGTATGAGCCTTTAAAGCCTGTGCAATTTAATGAAGCAGAAAAAGTTGGAGGTTTTGGTATGAGAGTATTAAGGCTTTTTGCTCCAGGATATTGTTGCAAGCTTACAGTAATTACTGTGCAAAGTGTACTCATTATGGATATATTGAAATAAGGTGGTCCTTTCAACTGATGTCATACTGAGTAAAAGTTTCCATCAGCTAGATTTTCACTGACTGGCAAGAAGACTAAACTGGACCGCCTTAGTACACTGAAGAGATCCTTTGAGTTCAAGATTGTGTAATATCTCATTACAAAAAATAACAACTTGGAGAGAAACAAGTCCCTGCTGGAAGGAGATGGTTCTGAATTAAAATAATAGGACATTGTTGCTTTTTGAAAGCTGTTTTTATGATCTGAAAGAGGAGAGGTGAAATTCGTCTAAGTGTGTGGGTTACTTTGTCACATTTTCTGACTGTGCCCAACGTCTGAAACTAGTGAGAGAGAGGAATGTCCATATCTTGCAAAGACTTCTAAGTTCAAGAGTTTCCTACAATTTGCTTAAAGCCAGACTTCTTCTTTTGCAAGTCTTGATGAAAAAGAACAATGGAGTGCAGGAAAGAGTGTAGGTAAAATACAGATGGTGGAAAGCAGTGGCCAAACAAGTATTTTGTTTTGAAATAAAACCTAATCATTCTCACATTTGTGCTTTACATTGAAGCATGTATTCTGAATATGTTGTGCTGCTTTTGCAGGTTCTGTCTGGGGGCCGAGTCCTGGTGTTTACTAGTGCTCAGATAAGTGATGCAGGAAAATATACTTGTGTTGCAGTGAATGCTGCAGGAGAGAGCCAAAGAGATATAGATCTCAGAGTTTATGGTGAGATTTTCTGACAATTTTTTTGAATCAAGAAAATGTTCATGGAGCTTTAGTGATCCAAATGTTTAGTAACACTGAATAAAAGTTCTTCCAACCCATAATGAAAGTCAAAGAGATCAGGAGGTGTGTGTGTATGTACATGTATGTAAATAAAAAATAAAGATAATAAACATATATATATACACACAGACACAGACCTGTATTAAGGTACATGTGTTCTGTGTATCCTTGAAGAAATGTAGCTGCAACAGTGAATTTGTAAGTTGTGTACACAAAGGCTCATTTATAAATGATAGGAGAAAATACGTATTTGTCTTTGTGTGAGTTACACATAGATCGCTTATATAAAAGCTGTTACGGGGATGAGAGCTCAGTGGTCTTTATTGAACCTTAAGGAGTTAATGTGAATTTGTCACACAGCTCTCAAATTTATCTTTCCATTTTTAGGCCCTTGCTTGAAAGTCACCGCTTGCCAAAATTGTGGTGACTTTTTTAGTGCTAATAATGACACTGTATTGAGCCCAAGGAGACAACTTTGTCTCTTTCGAGAAGCAGGATATCACTTTAGCTGTTGTGCTTTGCCAGTTTTCCAAATTGTGCCAAGCAGTTAATTCTGTATTCTTTTTGACGGATCTCATGTAAATTCATTCATCCTCCTCATTTCCTGTAACTTGCATTGGCTTCTTCCTGATTTCTTGTGGCTTGTATAAGTTGCTTTTTTATATTTTGTTCTTAGAGGTCACTAGTGATGTACAGATATCAACGAGGATAACGTGCTGCTAGGTGGAAACCTGGAGTTTAGCTGTAGCAAGTTCAAAATTTCCTTGGACAGTTGAATGTTCTGTATACCAGTGAAATGAGGATGAACAATGATCTGCCATTTTAGAAATCTTACAGTACTGTATGTGGAGAGAAGGTTTTGGAATTGAAGAACCCTTGTGGTTTTGTTTTTGCTTTCGGATCAGCTGGAAGAAAACTGTTTTTGGTCTGCCAATCTCTAGCTCTATGGCAGCTGTAAGCAGAACTCTAGAAATCTTACAAGTTAGAAGACTGCGTGTTTTTTTAGGCTAATAGAGACAGCTGATTAGGTTATTTGCTTTCATGTCTGGTTTTCAGATTAATCTTGTAAAGGCAGTGTGGTTAGGATACTCGCTCATGACTTGAGTCATGGCTACTTTTTGCATCTGCAAGAGGCAGTCGAGGAAGTCAAGATTCTGGCACGGCAAACTCAAGTTTAAATTGGGATATAACATTTTATATCTACAGCAAGGAATATCAAGGTACCTTTTGGAGTTTGAGGACAACTGTGTTTTTATACATAATGCAGAAGTGGCATGGACCTACTTACTGATCCTTTGGTTTTGGAACCTCTGTCCCTTTTAGCTAGAATAAATGAGAAGAGTTAGTTAGGAGTTGTGTATGTAAAATTACTGCTGTAATTTTACTGTTACTGAGCTTCTGCAGGGCCATCTTGAGTGAGGCTATCACCAAGAAGTAATATCTCTGTTAGGACTTAACCTCGTATGGGTAGTCTAATTAAGAAGTCCCAGGAGGAAAATAATTTGGAATGCAGTTAGATCTAAAGGGGTTAGATATGTGCAATGCACTAAGCCAGTCTAGGAGTTGGAACAACCTGGCTAACATATAGTTAATATAGCATAATTAGATAAATTTTAAACCTTTTTCCTTCTAGTGCCTGTCTTTCCACATTTCATAAACTCAGTTTCCTTTTACATGCATTTCAGTACATTTAGCTGGGGGGAAAAGTAGTTGGTGGAAAAGTATTTGGAAATAAATTTACTTTTTGCAGTAGTGGATCAGCTTCCAGTATTCAGTTCCACAGTACTCCTAAAGAATCTGGGCCTTTGTGAATTCTACAAAGAAAGAAAGATAAACAGATTTGTTTTCAGTTGCTATATTTCTTATCCACAGAGACTAGAATTTTCCTCAGATTATTTCCAAACTCTGTAATCAACTGCTCTGATGAATACTTCCTGTGCAAGAAAAACAAAGCTTTATTGTTAGTGTTATTTTTCAGGACATCTTGAGAACTGTATTGATGGTATGCTAAGTACAACTTTGGGATTTTTTATAATCTCATTTGTGCTAATTAATTCAATATCTGTTTGTTCAAAGTGAAGTCAAGAATTTCTCATGAATGGTCCCACTGCTTCCCTTCTTCTTACTCACATCTTTTGGGCAACCAGACATCCAGTTTCTGAACTAGAAGATTACTAAGCTGGAAAGTGAGGGAAATGCAGCAATAAAAGCTCTTCTATTTGACCTTGGTCAGCGTTTTATTGGGTGAACTGAATGGTCTTAGTATGTATGCCTTCTGCTTTTAAATTAAAATAAGGGAAGGGGAATCCCTATCAATTGCTTGAAGGATTTAAGAACATATCTTCCATTAAGAGCACTAACAAGAGTTGTCCTCTGGATCATGCTTGAGCACCCCAATAACTCTAGTTTGCTGTTGTTAACTAAACAAGATAAAGTCAGTTTATTGTGAAGGCTCCCAAATTCTGTCTTACTGTCTCTAATCTGGGAAAGAGAATTTCCAGTAGAGAGCTGATGGTAAGCAGCAGCAATGCAGTGTGGTGGCCTGCTGCACACATCTCACCATTTTCCAAGGCAGTTTGTGTCTCGGGCTGAAATACTTTAAAACTCATGAAGTGTCAGAGTTTTGTTAACGACTCACAGCTGCTTTGGGAGTCTGAAAATCTCATCTGACCATGATCCAGGCTGCTGTTACCAGAGGACACTCAACTCAGCTGCAAATAATGATACAAAGCCATGGACAGCAAGCAGTTCTCAGTCATTAATCTTTTAATTTAATGTCATCTTCTCAGTGTAATATTTCCTCCCTGATTTAGCGAGTTTTTTCAACGCCAGCTGTGAACACTTTCCCAATAGAAAATTGCTCACTTGCTAATTTCCAAAGTTTAGTTCTCAGTTGCTTTGTTTTTGGAAAAACAGCTGATGTTGAAAATGAGGAAAAAGTATGCATTTTCTTGATTTTTTTATACCATTCAAGGACAGCTAATGGGCTGCAATTTAAATGTGTCCAGAAACATTTTTGTCTTTTACATAGACAACTTCTCTTCCAAAAGCTGATTTTTCTCCCCTGCAATTTAGAAATGTGTGATAATGAGGCTCTCACTGCAACTGTTGTACAAACTTGAATAGAATGCTCAGTGCCAACAATTGCTGTAATTAGCTAGAAACATCACAGAAAACAAACAGACAATAACATCATGGTAAATCACATCTTACTGATGATTAATTCATTAACCCATTCACTTGGCTGGAAGTGTATAAATTCTCATTCTGTATTTTGTATTTGGCCATTTCTGGACAAAATTCTTCTTAAAGTCAGAGTTCTCTTTAAAGCCAAGTACCCATGCTGGCACTGTCTGGAACAGTTTAAGACATTTTAGGCCGAGTTTGATTATTATCTTGTGAATCTTTTCGCTCATTAACTCTTCGTCCTTTTAGCAGGGATGTATTTGTCCAATCTTTATGTAATGGTGAATTTCCCTTCTAAATGCATTCAAGTATTTTTCTCCTAGCCCTGGCTTATCTATACAACTTCTCTGTGGCTGATCTGTTACTAGTATATATCTTGTGTAGAGGATATTCTGTAGATAACAACATGATTCTGGTGATATTGAGATCTAAAGGAGACCTAAGTTGGATGTCAAAAAGGTAGTAACTGCCATATTATTTTTGTTAAACGAAGACTTGTTAATTCTACAGTATGTCTTACTATAGGATGTCTGCAATACCCAAAGACCTCTTGTTCTGATTTATTGCTGTAGTTCCACCAAACATCATGGGAGAGGAACAAAATGTCTCTGTGCTCATCAGCCAGGCAGTGGAGCTGCTCTGCCAGAGCAGTGCTGTTCCCCTGCCCATGCTGACATGGCTCAAAGATGGACGACCCTTGCTGAAGAAGCCAGGTCTTAGCATTTCTGAAGATGGAAGTATGCTGAAGGTAAGTTGGGGTGTTAGGCTGCATCAGGAACTTCCTGGGGAGTGTACCCATCAGGAGGATGCTAGGTGTGTGTTAAAGATTGAATAGAATTAGCCCTAATGGGTCAACAGAGCAGTGTATGAGGACTGAGAGACCACAGACACCTAAATGTTTATTTACTATTTTGCAAGGGTTTTACTGTTACTAATATTAGGGAGACAAGTGTAAGCATAAAAATTACAACCTGAGCAACTTCATCTTGTAACCTTCCTATAAAACAATGTAAGAAAAAACCCAAGTTTTTGTTCTCTTTCTAGATTGAAGGAGCTCAAGTACAGGACACTGGCCGTTACACTTGTGAAGCGACAAACGTTGCTGGAAAAACTAAAAAGAACTATAATGTCAATATCTGGGGTAAGATTTGTTAAGCTTATTTCAGGAATGGGAATGGAGTTTGGAGTGAACTTGTGGTGTTAGACACTGAAATCCTCTGTGGTTCATAAACTTATAAATGCTGAGGTTCAAGCAGGGTGACTTTTTCATATTTTCTTTAGTTCAACAGTTTCAGGAAGGTGTACACATTCTCCAAATTGCTTTGATTTGGTTCTAAATTAATACCAGCTACTTTGTAGGCTTTTTTCAGGTTGGGTTTCCATGCATGATAGTAGTTTAGAGCTGTAAGTAACTGGTTTTGTGTCCAGCTCCTATTTGTGCACACTGATGCCATTTATAGTAACTTACCAGCCTTTAATGTTTTTAAAATGCTGAAGCATGGAAATTCAGGTGGAAAAAAAAAAAGCTGTTTTTCCTAGCTTTGTATGTGCTCTACAAAGTTACCGGCACTAAACCATAGTAATACATTAGTAAAATGTTTCTATGGCTAGATAATAAATAATCTTTGAGCCATTGATTTTTGGGTAGCTTTTCCTGCACCATTACTTTCTCCCTACTTTCTCCCAACTGAAATGCACCTTTTTAATTTCTTGCTTTTAATTCACAAAACTACAATTAGATAAGAGGGTTTGTAATGATTAAACAAAAATGTTTAGTATAGAATAATGTCATTATTTATTTAAAAGAAACATTGATGTTGTTTAAATTTGGGAATGGATATTGCCATACCATGTGAGACCATGAGATATTTCCACATTAAGCATACGGAATTGCAGAATTGTAGGGGTTGGAAGGGACCTCTAGAGATCATCAAGTCCAACCTCTGCTAAAGCAGTTTCCCTACTGCAGGTCGCACAGGTAGGCGCCCAGGCAGTTCTTGAATATCTCCATAGAAGAAGATTTCACACCCTCTCTGGGCAGCCTCTGCCAGTGCTCAGTCACTCTGACAGTGAAGACATTCTTCCTTGCATTAGTATGGAACTCCCTGTGTTCCAGTTTCTGCTCGTTGTCCCTTGTTCTACTGTTGCTTTCCACTGAAAAGAGTATGCCACTTTAGGTGTTTATAAATAGTTTATAAATAGTGATGAAAACCCCTCTCAGCCTTCTCTTCTCCAGACTGAAGAGTCCCAGGTCTCTCAGCCTTCCCTCATGCAGGAGTCACACCAGACCCCTAATCATCTTTCTGGCCCTCCGCTGGACTCCTTCTAGGAGATCCCTGTCTTTCTTGAACTGGGGAGCCCAGAACTGGACACAGTAGTCTAAATGTGGCCTCACTAGGATAGAGCAGAGGGGAAGGATTACCTCTCTCAACCTGCTGGCCATGTTCTTCTTAATGCACTGCAGAATAGCATTGGCCTAGTTGGCCCCAAGGGCACACTGCTGGCTCATGGCCAACCATGTCCACCCTACACTTGCTCTGGTTGAACCTCATCAGGTTCCTTTCTGCCCAGCTCTCCAGTCTGTCCTGGTCTTGTTGAATGGCAGCATACACGTCCCTTTACCATGCATGTCATCATCTTTGATCTCTTCCTTCCCCAGATTTCTAGGTTTTGCACTGTTGAAAAGGACTTTTGGTGCAGGAGGAATAAGGATTGTTCCTTTGTGCAGTGAGACCATTTCAGTAGGGTTTGGAGAGGTGTAATTATTTGCTTGTTGACAACTCTGATGAACTAAGCTTAATAGAAAGCAAAAGTTGCCTGTGAAAGTCATCTATGGGTAACTGCTTAGAATTATAGTCTTTGTTTACACTCAGAGGCTGAAAGTCTTGCCTGCTGCATTTTTCAGTTTTAAATGAAGGAAATGAATCTATCTGAGGACTGGTGAGACCCTGAGGACTAACTCTGTTTCCAGAAACTAGAAGAAAAAGCCCATGTGTTAAATTTCAGTATCTAAAAGGGAACTACAAGAAAGAAGGGGACAGAATCTTTAGCAGGGTCTGTGTTGAAAGGGCAAGGGGAAATGGTTTCAAACTAAAAGAGAGAAGATTTAGGTTGGATATAAGAAAAAAGTCTTTTTCAGTAATGATGGTGAGGCACTGGCACAGGTTGCCCAGAGAGGTGGTGGAAGCTCAGTGCCTGGAGACTTTGAAGGCCAGGCTGGACCAGGCTCTAAGCACCTGATGGAGCTGTGGATGTCCCTGTTCTTTGCAGGGGAGTTGGACTAGATGACCTTTATAGGTCCCTTCCCACTCTAAGGATTCTATGATTCTATGAAATGTAAGCTGTGCCTCCTCAGAGAATGGCACAAAACTTGTGACTTGCAGCAGGACAAATAAAAGATTGAAGCCAGTCCAGTCCAATAAAGTTCTTTGCAGCCAGTCATACTGAAACCAACGCATCTGTTTGCTGCTAAACAAGTCTGAAGTGTCAGAAGGACAAGCTGCCTGCAATCATGTGCATTTTAAATGTGCTGGATAAGTTACTCACTCCATTTTCAGCCTACATTCTCATCTGCTTTTTTTGGTCTCTTTTCAAGTATTACCTACGCTATTTTCATCTAAAGAAAATCATTTCCCGTATCAAGAAGGAAGTTATCCCTTCCCTACTGATTGATCCAAAGTTCTTCAAGACTCTGAGGATCACCTTGAAAACAGTGGTCCATTTTGTCTGTAGCTGGCTTACAGTCACAGAGCTGTTAACAAAGCTGTCATTCTGCTGCAGTGGGGCATCTGAAGGGATGGGGTCCTTCGAGTTTTATGTGGCAGCCAGCATGTTGCTGCAGGGGAAATGTGAGGGAAAAACTATGTCTGAATATTAAAGTTACTTAAAGCCAGCCAGAAATAGATCCTATTCCCACACTGGAGCTCAGGGTCAGGAATGATTGATGCAGTTATTTGTAAGTGTATTATTCCTTGCCCAGGGTCTGCTTTGCATTGCCAGTAGGAGAAAGCAATCCTTGTAATTCCTTCAGAGCATAATGGGACAGATTTGCATGAAGATCAGTTTGGTTATGCTGTTGGCTAATACAATTTTGCTTCAGATGATATTTGGCATTTCTTTTCAGTTCCACCAAGTATTTATGGTTCAGATGACATCTCTCAGCTGACAGTAATTGAAGGGAGCCTGATAAGCTTAATATGTGAGTCTACTGGCATCCCACCGCCTAGTCTTACCTGGAAAAAGAGTGGTGAGTGACCATATGTTGTCTTTTTTTAATAAAGCAAATATGATAATTCTGATTTGCCAGTTCTTCTTTTTCCTGTGAATATTTTAGATGGTGTGCTCTGATATTGAGTAAAAAACTACAGCAGTAAATTAATGCCATTCTCTCTAATCACCTCTGGTTGGCTTAGTTGTCATTATTCCTAAAGTTGTGCGAGGGGGACACGGTGCAGAGATGTCTCAGCTGACTTAAAACTGGACAGTTCAAACACATTAATGAAGCACTTAACCTCTCTCAGTACACTCAAGTATTATACAATACAATGGGAGAGCATCAAGACTTGTGGATCCCAGCAGGCCTGGCTGTGCATCACAGTGCAGTACTGTGGGGCAGAACCGGGCTTGTGATCCGCTGTGTAACATAAACATATCTTCAAAATCTCTCTTGAAATTTGCAGCTGTGGCACGCTGCCAAGTGGTGAAAATGCATTTAGTGTAGTAGTTGCTTTGCGGGTTTACTGAACCTTTCTCTCATCTCATCTTAATATTTAAGAGTAGTTTGCATACCTTTTTGCTGTAGGGTTTGAACGAATAATTGACAAAGTGTTTTTACAAAGCAGTAGGTAAAAGTAGGCATTTTTAACACCTTCTTTTAAGCATGGACACTATTGGAGACAGAGTATTACATAAAGTAAGGTGTTGAATTCTTCCAGCATGGTAATTTCTTTGTTACTAATCAACTTTACCTATCTGTCTGAAGACATAGTTCGGTGTTGTGTTTGCCCACCTTTATTAATTATGGCTTATAGAAAGAGCGGATTTTGATTTTTTTCTGCTAAAATTTTTCAGAGAAAATGGGATGTATCAGTCTCTTCTACACCTTGTCTCACTCTGCCTCTTGGCTGCCAATAAAGCACACTGTGAGATGTTTGAACAATGTACTGCAGTGCTGAAGGATGTACACTTAAATGGTTGAAAGCAAATTTGAACATGTCTGAAAGTCTAGAATGTAGTACAATTTTGGATGTTACTCAGGAGTCAGATTTTTCACCACCCTTGAAATTTGATGGACATTTTCATACGGAAATAGAGGGAAATGAAAATTCAGCTTCGAAAAGTTATCAATGGGAGATATATTCTTTCTGTCACAAAAATTTCCCTGCAGTTAATAATGATGATGATAGTTGCCAAGTCTGAGTTGTCAAAGATTGAAAAATGTGCTCAGAGAAGGTCTCATAGTTTTGTTGAGCTGTGACCATTTCCAGTTCTGCTCAGCATTTCCTGGGTGTATATGCACACATGCCACATGACACGCAGTATGCAGATGGCCAGGTATGCAGACTGTGCATCCAGGTATGCATCACGTATTTAAAATGTATTATATTGACTGGCCTGGCTGAGATGATCGTACACGATACGTACAGGAAGTCAGGTTTTATTGAAAATAATGAATTTGTGGAAATGTTCAAGACATTTTGGATGTATCTGAGCATGATGAGAATTACTGTGCTTTAGCTAAAATTGCTTAATGTTAAGTCGACAATTAATATGAGAAGTCCTCAGAATCTGCTTGCACAAAGTTTCTGATGTCTAGGAAAACTCTGATACAGCAGTTCTAAAATGGAAATTGTGCAGCTCAGTGACTTTTAAATAAACCATTGGAATTCACACCACCTGAGCAAGCTCATTGCCATTCTCTGTGTTTTTATCTGAAAGAACATCTCTTTCAGGCTCACCACTTGTGGCTGACCAGTCAGGAAGGGTACGGATATTATCTGGAGGCAGGCAGTTGCAGATTTCAATTGCTGAAATGTCTGATGCTGCGTCTTACATTTGTATTGCTTCAAATGTAGCTGGAAACGCAAAGAAAGAATACAGCTTGCAAGTATACAGTAAGTTACCATGTAGTATTGTGTTCAGAATGAGCATGTTATGCAAGTGTTATCTGTACAGTGAGGTTAAACTGCAAAACATCTAATCCAGGACAATCCCAGGATACTCAGAGGAGATTTGTAATTATAATTTTGTCAGTTTGGACTTGGAGTTTGACCAAGAAACTGCCTGCATCTCTTGAAAGGGCATCTGACCACAGGTGACTACAGGATGTAGCATGCTGTAGGTAGTGCAGTGTTTCCTGTCACTGAACTGTAGTAGTGATGACAACTAGCTGAACTTAGATTTTCCAGTTTTACTGTTAATTTAGTATTTTGTTCAGGATTAAAGTGAGGTATTTTTAAACCTTTTAAATCCCATGAAAAAGAACATCTCCAAGAATATGTAGGGGTTGACAGAATTTTGAATGGTCTTTTCTATTTTGATTGTATTTTTAAAATTGCCTGTAAGTTACATTTTTTCTTTGTGGGGTGGGGAAGGGGAAGGTTGGTTGTGTTTTCTTGGCCCTGGGGAAATGGTTACGTGTTTGCAGAGTGTTTTTAACTGAGTCGCCAGCAGTGACCCACAATAACGGTTTCAGCTAAAACATCGATCTGGCAAACTTGATTGTTTTTCTGTTCAGAAACAGGTGCAGATCCTGAAATGTGTTTCTTT
Organism: Aquila spilogaster; assembly: GCA_024606505.1. Classification (NCBI taxonomy): domain Eukaryota; kingdom Metazoa; phylum Chordata; class Aves; order Accipitriformes; family Accipitridae; genus Aquila; species Aquila spilogaster. Next base: position 15,062,941 of record JANHGO010000020.1, read on the forward strand.
TCCTTTTGTAGTTCGCCCAACAATACTGGACAGTGGTAGCCACCCATCAGAAGTTGTTGTTGCTCAGGGAAGTGAAATTTCCCTAGAGTGCAAGGTTCAGGGTATTCCAGAGCCAGCAGTAACATGGATGAAGGATGGCCATCCGCTGGTCAGTGGAAGGGACGTAACAATACTTCATGATGGACACTTTCTTCAATTGAGAAATATCCAGGTGTCAGACACAGGTCGCTATGTCTGTGTTGCTGCCAATGTGGCAGGGCTGTCTGACAGAAAATATGATTTAAATGTTCATGGTGAGTGTGCAAAAAATGGGGCAGGTGTAACAGAAACAAAGCAGGCCTTTAAGTTCACCCAAGGATATCCGATAAATACTTGTGTATTTAAACATGGCAACTATATTTATTGCAAGCTTTATACATAGCACACTTTATTCTGCAGATGTATTACAAAAATTCATGTCCAATTTTATTGTTCCAGAACATCTTAAAATCTTGTCTCTGTCCCTGTTAATACCAGTCCATCCCCTCAGCTGCTTCATCTCCCAAGAATAGAAAATCAGGATACAGTATAGTTTTGTGATAAGTAAGTGTTCTGTTGGATTGTGTTGTAGGAGGCAGAAGTTAAGGTTTAACCAATAACACCACACTGGTGGCCCCTGCCAGGTGACAGTTATGGGAGCATAGCCCATATCTCAAGTTTCTAATCATCAGATTTTCTTGTTTTGCGCTACCGGAAGAATTTAAGATGGTACCTCCAACTATAATTAATTTCTGTAATTTGACTTAATGGGATTGATTAGAACATCATGCTACATTAGAGCCATTCTAACTCAGAATGGTACTTCTTTGTGTATGATTTTTAGTGCTTCATTGAACATTGAATACTTATGTTTAGAAAGCGTAAAGCCAAGAGAGAAATAGGCATTCAGGGGTTACTGTGCCACTGAACCAAGACAGCAGATTACAGGAATTTAGCTGCAAGGTTCCTCTGCAAATCTCACCGTCTCACAGAGACTTTCAGTTGTCTCTGTATAGTACTTTTATGTCTTATGTCTTGCACTGAAGTGGGAAAGCTTGTACAACAATCAGAAATGATTTGGGAGAGAAAAAAATAATGGAGGATGAAAATAAACATATACATTATCATTATTGAAAATGAGAGGCCAAAATGGATTACCAAATTATTTATTTTTTTTTTTACTTTGTTTGCTGTATTGTATTATCAGAGTTCTGGGTAGCAAAAAGAAACTTCAGAACTTCTCAGGCTACTTTAGTCTGCATGATGTTCAATTCTTAAGCCCAGTTTTTTTGTTTGAAAGAATGATCTTCAGAACTGCTTCCAAAGTGGAGTTTCTTCTACTCCTAGCAAAGAAAATCTAAAAATAAATTTGAGGTAGTTATTTTAGTAGAGAAATTGTTCTTTCCATTATCTAAAGCATGTAATTGTGTCAGTCTTAGCATTTTCCCTAGTGTTTCATTCAGTACTGGAAATTGTAATTAATGTATAATAGATAGAACGACTATAAACTGTTATTTGCTAGGGATCTTAAGCCATTAAATGAAGGTAGTAAGTACTCATAGAATTAAATTTTAATTTTTCCACATAGTTGCACTGAAAAAAATACTTATCAGTGTGAGAAGTGTCTCAGTTTTGTAGCTCCTCCCTTGCCAAGCTTATTTTTATTTAGTTGACAGAATATTTTGAGAGCAAAAGCAACTTTTATTTGTTTTGCAGTGTGATTTTTCTTTCCTCTTATTCCATAGTTCCCCCAAATATTGCTGGTGACCTGCAGTTGCCTGAGAACATCAGCATTGTTGAGAAGAATCCCATCTCTCTGGTTTGTGAAGCTTCAGGAATTCCCTTTCCATCCGTAACATGGCTCAAGAATGGATGGCCTGTCACTTCAAACACCTCGGTGCGAATCCTCTCAGGTACAGTGCACATTTAAAGCTGTAGTTATGTTTTAAAAAGGGACTACAGTGAAGGCCTTCTGTACTGTGAGCATTCCACACACAAGAAAGTTTGATTTAGTAATCCAGATTGGTTGGAGCTAATGTCAACTAGGAAAATTGTTACCAAATGTTACATGTGTGAGTCCAAAGTGTGGTAACTGTTTGGCATGTGACATGGAATTAAGCCATATTTCTAGCTCTTACTGTATGTCAGTTCGGTGTGTATTTCCAGAAATGTGCCAGATAACAACATCTTATGGAGAAACTTACGATTGGCAATGGGGAAAACAGATATGATTCATAGGGATCTAGTTTTCTAAGCCAGCTTAATCTACAAAGAACTAGTACAGATGCCCTTTATGACAAGTAGCAGTTGACAAGAAATATCTAAAACAGGAAGGGCTCAGTGCCTGTTCCCATAAACCATCTTTTTTGGCAATATTGTAGGGAAGTGAGAGTACTTGACTGACAGCTGCAGTGCTGTTAGAGCTTTATGTTTACAGTAGGAAATGGAGTTAGCAGCACTTGAGATTAAAAATGGAAGATGTGTACCAAGCAGGCAATACATTTTACATTGACATCTTGTGTCCAGGGTTCAGCTTTATGGACTGTATAGAAGTAATTAAGTATTTGTCTACAACTGAGATGTACAGACAACAACTGATATGATTCTTTGATTTCGGATGTGTCACTCACAGCTAGAAATCTCTGTTTCTAATACAACACTGTAGCTGCTAAACCATCCTATAGCATGAACATGAGAAAGCTGTCAAAGAGGTAAAGAAAGTAAAAGATACATAGAAGCTAAACTAAGACTGAATATGAAGCTGGGATTTGTCAAAATTTTTTTCCATCTCTGTAGCTTTTGACATTGCAAGTAGTCCTATTTTCTGCTTTTTTAATTGTGACACATGAAAAAAGGAATGGGTGACTATTGTACTGTACAAACCTGGCCATTTGAGTTGGAACACATTCCTTTTTGTGCATAGTTGCCATCAAAAAAAATCATGTCTTCTGGGCTTGATTGTCCCTATTCTGCCTCTTCATTTCTACACCTGTCAACAGTTTAAGGGCTGGTTCAGCCCGATTCTGTGACAAAGGGGGTGAGGAGACCCATGGGCCCACACCCCGGGAAAGGGGAGGGGGAAAGGAAAAAGAAAAAGAAAAAGAAAAAAGAGAGATGGGCCTGAAAAGTAAACAGTGGCAACGATCTGAGGAGAAAAGGTGATTTACTGAAAAAGATACTGGAATGCAAAATAACACACTGTTCAATTGGAATTGAGGCTAGTGAAATGAGAGAGAGAGAGAAAGAGAGAGTGTCCGAAAACCAAAGGCCTTACGCTACCGCTGAAGGCGAGATGGCTAGGGAACACACTGCTCTGATGATCCGAAAAGGAAAAGAGAGCGATCCCGTGACTTGCCAACAGTTTGATCTTTCCCTCTGAGTGGAAAACGAAAAAACGTAAAGCAACGCAAAGTCCTCTGGGGACCGTAGTCTTTCTTCTCTTCTGAGGCAGATATACCTGGAACCATCGACGATCTGTGGAACTGAATCATTAACTCTTTAACTCCCAGTACCTTACATGATGTTACGATGTGGAATACCGTTAACAAATGTCATAAAACCATGACAACACCCACACTAGTATTACCACCCAGACTCCAGAGTCAGGAAGAGCGAGATGCAAAAAAATGTTATTGTCTCTGAATGTTAGCTGTAGAGGGAAACAGATCAGAACTTGGTGCTTTGTTTTCCAGCAAACTTTGTGCTTTTGCATAGTTCTTCAGAAAACTACGCCTTGTGGTAGTGAACTGCGTACATGGCATTTGAGACTTTGTGTTTTTGCAGTTGTAAAGGAAAACAAAAAAACGCTCTCTGACCAATGCTGAAGAGGTAAAATACTCTGTCAAAGTAAGATTTCAGTTCTGTAGTTTGAACACATACTTGGCATTGCAGATGATTTGAATGTGTGGACACACTGCTGCCAACTGTGAGTCTGATAGTTGAGATACTACGCTGGTGTTTGCTTTTGAAGATGCTTCATATAATTCCTTTAGGAAAAAAAGGAAAGAGTTTAACTATGTCACCACATCTGCAATTCTTGCAGAGCTAGCTTTAGGAAGAAGAGACACTTCTATTAAATTGTAGGCAAATGTGGATAATCGTATCCTGCCTCAGCACTGGAGCTCTGAGTGTGCAAGTGTATGAAAATGCAGGCAGGTTTCTTCTTTGTTTTGCATCTTACGTAGCTTCCTTTAGGGTGTGCATGGGTGAAGGGATCAGAGTGCAAGAGAAGTCCTTCCTCAGTCGCACAGTGCTCCTTCCAGCAGGTGTGATTTCTTGAGTAGAGGCACATCTGCCAACCGGGTTAAGCAGTTTCTTCCTTCAGAGCAGAAGACCAGGAATGTAAATTTCTGGGATACATCCTGATTATGAGACCCTGTAGAGATCTGCAGACAGGAGATGCACAGTCCAGATGTGATGTCCTGTGTGGTAATGATTGCTAATGTGAGAGCAGTTGATGATAGTCTGGAAAAGGCTGAAGGTTGGCCACTACATTTGTTTGATGCTTGTTTTGCTGTTCTTCTGCCAAAAAGGAAGCAAAGAGAAGTTATTCTGATAGGTCTAAGTGAGAACATTCTTGGTCCTCTAGTCAAACATACTTGAGAATTATATATGTGTGTTTATAAAATAGCCTTATTTTTCTCTTAATTATTTTTCCTCTGTAGTCACCTGGATTCTCAGTGCAGTAAAATATTCATGTAAGCGAAAGTCCTGCTGTCTTAGTCACTGGATTCTGTCACAACTTTCTGTATAGAAGTATGAGCACAAATCCTGCATTCTGCAAACACAGTCTGCCTGCTGTATCCAAAGTTTCTGCACCAGTCTGAAGAGTTTTATGCATAACCCTGATATATTTATGTTCAGTTTGAGGGACCTGGCTATAGCAGGTTGGATTTTCTCTGCATACTCTCTCTGTAAATGTGTCTCAGAGTTTTCAGTGTTTTCAAGTTGGCTTGTTGACTTCCTGCAGAAATTCTTGACAGATGTCTGAATGCCTCAAAGTTCACTTGAACATTAAAAAAAGGGGAAAAAAAGAAGGGATATGTCAAGGTAATTGGGAAGTTACCAAATAGAAAAAAATAGCATTATAAATGTTAAATGCAAATCTAAAAATCCTGAGGATTGAAGCAGAGACACAGAAATGAAGGGAGCAGGAGTAAGGTCAGTCAGTTTCTCTTATTGTTTGTTCAACAAAACTAAGCACATTAAAAAAGAGGAGAATACTTCTGTAAATTTTACCAAAACATACAAAATTGAAACTAGTGCAGACAGTTGGGGAATGTATTGGGGAGTGTGTTGCAGGGCTTTAATAATTGTGTATTTTTGGCTTTCTCCTCAGGGGGTAGAATGCTCCGTTTGACACACACGACTGTATCAGATGAAGGGCAGTATACATGTGTGGTGACCAACGCTGCAGGAGAAGTGAGGAAGGATTTTGTCCTTTCTGTTTTAGGTAAGAACGTGATAGTTTTCTTACAGTAGAATAAGAAAAAAAAAAAGTAAGGAAATGTCCTGTATGCTTTGCTGGTGTTCTAAAAATTTATATGCCAAAACATATACCCTTAGGGGAAAAAATGTGCATCTAATAACATGATCAGAAAATAAGGTTCTAAAGATAAGTTGCTTCTATGTGTGGATTTGCTGTATTTTTAAAAATTTTAAAAAGATCTTAAAATTTAAGATTCTTCAGACATAGTTAAGAATGACTGGGAGCGATGTTTTTGGTGGTTTGCTGCTTTTTTTTTTCTGACAAGGCACTATGTCAGCGTACCTCTGGCTTCAGTTAGGTTGCTGTTTCAGTCTGATTGAAGTTTGGGGGATGCTGGCAGCCAGACTCCCACCTTCTCTTCAGGTTCCTTTTGCTTGTAGCTTCACTATCCCTTGGATGGAATAAACAAAGTCAATCGCGTTATAGGAAAAGTGAGTTTTCTGGTTTTCTTCCTGGTCAGGTTTGTTTTCAGCCAGGTCAGTTCTCTGCTGATTCACTGCTCTACTGAAAGGAAGATGACAAGGATCATAGAATCATAATGACTTGGGTTGGAAGTGACCCCGAGGACCATGGAGTTCCAACCCCCCTGCCATAGGCAGGGCCATCCACCTCCAGATCTGGTACTAGAACAGGTTGCCCAGGGCCCTAACCAACCTGGTCTTGAATGCTTCCAGGGATGGGGCATCCACAGCCTCTCTGGGCAGTCTGATCCAGCATCTCACCAATCTCTCTGTAAAGAACTACCCCATGACATCTAATCTAAACCTTAAGCTGGTTTAAAGTTGAAAGACTACAGCTTGAGAAAGCCCCATTAAACTAAATCTGTGAATTTCTTGCACCTCATGCTTGAAAGCAGAAGGGTACAACCACATGTGATAATACTCATGAATTGAGACCAACACTACTGTGCAGCACTGGGTATAAAGTGTGCAGCTGAGTTGTGTGATGGTAGTAATCTGTTGCAACAAAAATGTGAAGGAAAATTCAGGACCTACAGGGAAATTAAACACCGGAGCTGTAATTGTGTAAAACAGATCTCTGATTGGTATTGTAAAGCACATAAGATAAGTGTAGTGGGTGATCCTAGCCTGTTATGGAAACTCAGCGGGCTTTTTAGATGGGTATTCAGAACCTTTAACGTGTAATTGTGTCACATTACTTGTTTTTAATTATTTTGCCCCAGAAAATACTGCTCTTTGGTTTAGTAGCTGTTTATCATTTTTATCAGTCATCACCAGAACTGATAGAAAGTGTCTTGCAGCATTATTGTATATAATTTGCATAAAGTTTTTTTTTTCTCTAAGGTGCTGAGTGTTACCAGTTTCTCTTGCCTTCTGTATATGATAATTTACATTCATGCCAGTTCATGTTTATTTGATTAGCTCATGGAAATATAAATCTGGTAGTCTAGAAGATATGGATAAACACTGAAAAGCATTCGTTGTTGTACTGGTTTTTTTTGGAGTGTTTTAGTAGCAGGGTGTTCATGAGGGTTCTGGGAATTTCTCTTGCATAGGCTTTGTATAGGCTTTGTTTGCCTTGAAGAAAAATGCTCTGCGAAGGAGATTTCAAGTGGGCTAAATGAAAAATTCCATTGTTCAATCTCCTCTTCCCTCCCCTCCCTCTCTCCCCCCCCAAAGTTCTTTGTCTTTCTACGAAATTTACAGGAATGTGGCCTAATGACGACACAGAATATCCACCTGCTCACTGTAAATGTGAACCATACAGAGATATCAGAGTGTTGTCTGAATTAGGGTAGGAGGCAGAACAGGCCAGCCCATTTGTGTGTGAGCTTGGTGTAATTAGCCTAGTACTTCTATATTTGCAGTACATTTGTTGTGACCTTGTCATAGTTCTGAAATTAATATGCTGACAGCCTCCTGTATTATTTTGGGGCCGAAGTGATGAGTTGCTCTGTTTATTTATGAATTTATGAACTTCTCACCAGACTTACATCCTGACCTTTATGATCTTAGATTATGCTTTTCTGTGGTGTGAGCAGACGAGTTTTTTCTGTCCTATTTTTTTTTAAATCAATTATTTCCCTAGGGTTCTAGATGAATGCTTTCCATTAATATTTGGAAACAAACAACTATTAAACTTGACCACGTTGTTTTGAGCAAATGAATCACTTGCTGCTTAATGTGAGTGAAAGAATTTGCTTACAAACTTATAAAACCTACTGGTGCATAAAATCAAACCTAGCCTCACTGGCAGTACAAGTGTTCATCACCACTGCCCTGCTGACCATACTCAGAAATACAGGAATATACCTCAGCACCCTGAATCACTCTCTAGCTCTTTAGATAGGAGATGGTGAGATGAGTCCATTCAGAGTCTGTCCGTGGTCCTCTCTTGTCCTTTTGATGGACCAGTATATTAAGGGGTGCAGAACAGAGGTATAGCTGTTGTCCTAGCAGACTACTCTACACTATCTCACATCTGGACTTGTTTTTGGTAGTTCTGAGCCATTTGTTGATTTATGTCCTTAAGAGAAGTATACCCTGACACATAGAGCATGAATAAATCTTTACTGTGTTTAAATTGTTTGTAAATAATACTTGCTGGTGTTGTCTCCTTATCTGATTCCAGTGCCTCCAGAGATTGTGGGTGAAAATAAACAGGAAGATGTGAAAGTGAAAGAGAAGAACAGTGTTACCCTCACATGTGAAGTGATAGGTAAAAGTATACAATATTACTTACTTTTACTCATCCTGCGGTCTCAGTTCTCACTGGTTCTGACCAGGGTTTTTTGAGTACAGTTTTCACTTGAGTGGAATTTCTACATTTCAGGTTCAGTCTTCGTGTGTGTGGCAGGAGTAGGCACATCTTGTTGTGAGGGTTGCATCAAATGGAAACAAGAGATGCTGTGTATTTCTTCTGTAAAGCCCTGTAAAATTTAAGAGGAGGTATATATTACTTCAGGAGGTTCAAAGGCTATAGAATATGTATTCCAGAACATCTCCCTAAAGAATATATTTTAAAAACGCATCCAAAACTGTATTTTTCTGTTACTCAGAAACCTTGGAATATCCTTGAAGCTATGCAGCAGCTAATATTTGCAATTTTTTTTTATTCCATTAAGGGAATCCTGTACCACAGATCACCTGGATAAAGGATGGGCAACCTTTAATGGAGGACAAAGATCACAAGTTTCTGTCCAGTGGACGTTTCCTGCAAATCACCAATGCTCAAGTCTCAGACACAGGGAGATACACATGTGTTGCATCCAACACAGCTGGAGATAAGAGCAAAAGTTACAGTCTTAATGTACTTGGTAAGACAGTTAGACTGGCTCTTGCAGGAAAAATATTAATATTTTTATATTAATAAAAATATAATCACCTTGAGACCTTGAGTGTAGTCTTTAATTAAAGTAGTTGCCTGACTGATTAAAGTTAAGTGGATAAGTAAGTGAAAAATAACTGTAGGTCAGTAGAAGTTGTAGTTCTTTTCTTTAACCAGTACAGAGCTAGAACAGGCAGAGCTAGAACAGGATGTGATCTGTAAGGAATGAGCAGGACTGTATGTGGGCTTACTGTGATTCAGGGAAGGTGTATATGAAGAGTACTTTTCAGTTGTTATCTTTTTGTAAAAGTTGCAACCATCTGCAGTTTTGCTTTCTTTCATGACAGTTATTGCATAAACAAGTGCAAACTATAGCGAGTTTGTTTCCCTCATCCTCATTTCCTGAGCACATACCTATCAGTTCTGCTGCTCAGAGGATCATCAGGCATTGACTGCCAGCTGCTGTGCAAGAAGTGGCTGGCTTCCTGGTGACTTGTGTTTGATGAGAGCTAGGGGTGGATGGATTCCACTGACATGGGCTGACCACTGACTTTAGGACAAAACATGAAACCAAATTAATGTTGTCTGGTCCTCGGTTTCACTGCACCTGCTAGGAATGCCTCCCAGCTACTTGGGGCTGAAACCAGATCACTAGAAAAATGGCTTTTCAGAGAGATCCTTCCTCTGGTTAATGATTTTGTTGCTCCTAGTTTCTCCAACCATTGTGGGTGCAGATAGCAGTGGAAGTGCAGAAGAGGTCACTGTTATTCTCAACAGCCCAGCATCTCTGGTTTGTGAGGCTTATTCGTATCCTCCAGCTACAATAACCTGGATGAAAGGTGGTAATCTTTTAGAATCAAACAGAAATATCCACATTTTGCCAGGTAATTTTTGTTTGTTCTTGTTGATACATAATTCTTAATTCTTCTGTTGTTTACTTACTGTCACAGAACTTTTTTGATAAATCAAAGGATGTATTTCTATGAAGTGCAGTGTTTGTACTGTTTTTACTCTTCCAATTCCATTAAGTGCTTCACAATTAACTGACTCATTACTTATATTTTATTTGTATTTGTATTTATTTGTACATATTTGTATTGAATACATCCTGTTGTTCTGTAGAGATAAATGATGGCAAACAAGTTCGTTGGAGTTACTAATGAATGTAAATAACTTGAAATTAAGTGTGGAAATGAACTAGATGGAGCGAGAGGAAAACAACAAAGCTAGTGAAAAAAGAATGAAGTGTCATTTTTTTTCTATGTATTTATTAGTTTGCCCTTTCTAATTTGCAGAGTAACTGTTACTTAATGCATCTAGGAAGTGGAGGAAAGGAAAAATCTTTATTTGAAATATGGAAGTAATGTAGATGAACAAGTACTCTAGCATTATTAACTACAGCCATTCAGAGGAGTGGTGCTGGTATTGATAGAGAGGAATGGGGCAACAATTACTAGGGATGCTAGATAATTACAAGTCTGAAAAGAGCTGCAGCCAAATTAAATAGTTTTTAGAATGAATAGAATTCATTGCTGAGAATTCAGGCAATATAAATTATAAATAAACAAATCCTATGGGAAGGAAAATGATGGATGTCAGTGTTGTACAGGTCACCTGAAGTCTTAAATCTGACTGATCATTCATTTTTAACCTTTATGTCACATTGTGGCTGTTGCTTCTGTCTGTTCTCAGAGGAAGTCACAGGGCTCTATTGTATGAAATGCTACACCGAAACAGAAATGCAGCTCAGAGGCTCACATCCACTACTTTCTGTTGAATACTCTGCACTTGTTCAGTTTCAGTACTAATGCCAACTTTCCTTTTCCTGTGAATGAAGTGCAAAATCCGAAATCACTCCTTTCTGTCTAAACATCTTCAAGAAGTTTTTTGGAAAAATTGATTTTAACATGTTTTCCAAAAGCCCATAAGCAACAGGAGTTGTGATCCAAAGCTCTCCTGGAGATTATGCACTCATAATTTATTGCAGAGCAGAACTGAGACCAAAAGAGTGGAAATACGCTGCAAAATTATTTAAATAATAGGCCAGCAAGAATGTAACTTAGATGCTATTAAGGAGTGATCTTTTTTGGCAGGTGGTCGGACCCTGCAGATTCTAAGTGCTCAGAAGCACAGCGCTGCGAGATACACCTGCATAGCCACAAATGAGGCTGGAGAAACTTTGAAACACTATGAAGTGAAAGTCTACAGTAAGGAAATGCTTCCAATGTTAATTGCTTTTTGCATTCTTTTCATTGTGTTACCTGTCATGGTGTACAAAAGGATTTCTCGTTTATTTTAGCAAACATCTGTATTTGGTTGTGACATTTGCTTTAGGACAGGCACTGGATAATGTAGCTGTTGTGTCCTTTACAAGTTCTGTTCTTGGGTCAAAAATCTGTGTACCATCCAGGGAAGACGTTTAAGAAACAATGTACTTCAGTTTCTTTAGAGATGTTTTTGGTTATGATTATGGTTGTGGTTAATCAAACAAATGCAGCACAATGGGAGGTGTGAGCAGGGTATCTGAATACTAAAACTCTTCTAAAAAAAAAAGAGGAGGGGACCCCTAAATTCTAATGGAAAACTTTCTTGAGTAAGGTAAAGCAGGAGGTTTTAGTATATGCACAAAAGCTCTCCCATTCAAACCTTCCTGACAGCACTTTGTAATCTGGGCATCTGTGCCTAATATTCTGTTTTAATGCTCAGGCTTTTCATTATAGGCTCAGTCAAGCATGGCTTCTCATCTCTCTCTCTCTCTCTTTGAATTTGCTAACTCTTCAGTTTGAATTGGAGTTTGATTTGCGCCCTTATGGTAATTATACTGTTATTTTAATTACACAATGTTCTTAATAAGGTCCCACTGGATTTGGAATAATGAGAAGAGAGTTCATAATTGAAGTCTGACTATATAGCAACATAACATCCCCACCCAGCCCCCTGCCAATTCCATTCCAACTGCCAGTTATTACGGTACTGTAAGCATTAGGGAGAATTTAAAATGTCCAATTGAAAAAAAGAGTGGAAAATGCTTTGAAAGCATTTACAGTAATTTAAAAGATATTTTGAGACCGGGGGGGGGTTGGGGGGGGGTTGCTTAAGAATTTTGAAATTTTCTGTTTTCATTGTGATTCAGAAAGAAACAAGATTTTGCAACATTGAGGTTTCAGTGCAATGGAAATGTTGAGTTTTAACCACCTACTCTGAGTGTGGACTTTAGTTCAAACATATGTTTCTGAGAACATCACTTTCCATTAAAGTGCTTTATAATTCCTGCAGTGCACGGAGCTTTGTAGAACTCAAGCCAAACATGTAACGAAGCACTGTGGCTAGGTAAGGCTCTGGTAACTTTGCATGTAAAAAAATGCTGAATGTGGCTGAATTGCCTTAGCTCAGCTGTAGGGAAGAGGCAGGTTACAAGGGAAACGCACTTGCCTTCCTCAAGTTAATGTCTGGCATTTCCCTTTGCCCAGTTAACTTTGAAGTGCTGTGTAAGGCAGTCCCTCAGGAAGGTCTCTCTCTCTCCCCGTTTCTGTGCAGTTCCACCCACCATTAACAGAGGGGATGTCCCAGAGATGGGTCTCTCCCCTAAGGAGGTGAAGATCAAAATCAACCACAGCCTTACACTGGAGTGTGAAGCACGCGCCATTCCTGCTGCTGCCATCAGCTGGTTCAAGGATGGACAGGCCAGTCACAACCTTATTTACTTCTAGTGGGTGGCCTTCCTACAGAAAAAGCTGCAGTTTTATTATCACCGTTAGTGACATTTAAAATAAGGCTCACTTGCACTGCTGAACTCAGCAGGAATTCATCTCCCTTCTGCTCCTGCTGGTGAAATTACACGTCACATCTTGTTTGCTGTTGGCCAGATCTCTGCAAATGGTCACTTGTGTTTTGGGGTGCAATGGAAACAGCAGAGCTGGCATTCCTAGGGCCTGCTGCTGGCCTCTGTATTAAGGAGGGAGCACCCTGCCTGAAAGCAGCACCCTGTGGCTTTGCTCTTGTTTGGTTTCCCCAAGGCCTCATTGCAGAGCAGCCCTGCATCTGGTTCCTCGTAGTGCTACCCTTGCACAAGTTGCAGACAGCTTCCTGCAGGGTGCTGGCAGGGTTCCTGAAGTTCCTGCCACACGCAGCCTTCTCAGTGGCCTCACAATGGACAAGGAGCAGTTTTAGGGCCTGCTATAATTGACTGTAATTAACAAAAACAGTGCCACTCTTCTGTAAGGAAAAAGAACAGAGCAGCTCTTGCTTGGCTTTCAGCAGGCCCTTGAGTGGCAGATGGCTGCGGCTCTGCAGCAGAACCAGCTCTCTCTGGATGTATTGAGTGTGCAGAAACAGCCCGGTGTCACAGGAGAGTCTGCATGTGCACTCTGCCTAGTCTAAGCATCTGCTGGAATTCTTGACTCTCCTAGGTGTGCTACTTCTGGGGCCCTTTCAGTTCTCACTGGCAACAAAAAGGACAGAGGCCATAAGCAGCTTGCTTCTGTCAGCAAAGCAATGGATTCTCCAGCAGCTCTTCCTAGGATCACCCTGGGAAAGGGCTTTCACTCACATCCGTGGACTGAATTGTCCTTGGCAGGCAATGTGTTGTGAGCTGACTCCCTAGCACATTCTGTTTTCATTACTGAGAGATACAAGCTATATTGCGGCAGTCCCTGTTGTCATGGGAGATGTAACTTGTAGGGACAGGACCACTAATCCTGTGTGTATCTTTGTACTACTGCAGCATGAGTTTTATGTTCACGCTATATCCTCACTGGGCAGCAGGTCTTCATGGTTACATGAAGACAAGCTAGGTCAGGCTGTAAAGCTCACAGAAACTTGTTTTCCATCATCCTGTAAGAGGGACAGATGAGAGGAGAGCTGGGCTTACTGCTGTCAGGCAGAGGAAAGCATTCCTTACCCTGCACTACCTGTGGCCAGGGATGCCATCCCAGTAGCACCTGGCTTGGGACTGTGCCCTAAGCAGCTGCTTCCTTTGCACGTATTGAAAGTGGGCCTTGCTGGCAGCATTAACAGGAATTGAAAGATATTCTGATGTTAGTGTTGTCAAAGCAGAGGGAATAACAAAAATAATGTTCTTACTGCCAGTACACTGCCTTAGGAAGGATTTTGAAACAATCTGAATTTGACCAAGAGAGGTAATGTCATATTACTTACTCAAATATGACTACTTCTGATTTATGATTTGCATGTTAATAATTTATGTGTAAAATTATGTTGCAGCCTCTTAAACCAGATGATCGTGTCATTATCCAACCCAGTGGCCATACTCTGCAGATTACAGAGGCTCAAGTTTCAGATACCGGTCGTTACACTTGTGTGGCATCCAATATTGCTGGAGAGGATGAAGTGGAATTTGATATAAATATACAAGGTAAACAGAGTTCAGCTAATAAAATGCTTATTTTTTGGTAGTCTGAGCCTAGTTTTTAATGTTATGGGATGCTGAAATTACTTATAATTTTGTGTTCTTTAGACCTTCTTGGTCTATTTCAGTCCTTGTGTTCTGTGTGATTTTTGTTACACATTTTGTTCAGCTTTAAGAAATACACTATTTGATTCTCTCATGAGTTGTGACATATACAGTTCTTCTGAAGTTAGTGGAATGACATCATAACTGATCTTCCTCTCAATTACATAAAAAAAGATTAGCTTACAATAAGATGTCATATTTTATTACCTGTATTTAGAGGCTCAAGACATAAGCATCCTGTGTACTTACACAGCATGTAAGTGCAAGTGTGTACACACTTAATTGCACAGCATGTAAGTACAATGAGACAATCAATCCTCAAAATTTAGACAAAATTAGAACCAAATTGAAACCAATAGTTTACTACTTAAGTAATTAATGTTTATTAATACCCTCTGTGTTTTGTTATCAGATCTTCTTACATTGTTATTTATTAGCTGCCAGAAAACATTCAGTGGATTGCTCAGTTTTTCATTCTGATGAAAAGAACTAGAAATTTCCTAGGAAATCTAGGTGTGGGAGGTTAATCTAATACAGTTAATTTTTATCACTGCTATTTAACAACTACGGTGTCTTTTCATCTCTTGAATTCATAACTAGTAATTTCTGCTGTAAAATTCTAACTTTTTGCATCTTTGATCAAAGTTCCTCCTAGTTTCCAAAAGCCTTATAGAGGATGGGAAGCTGGTAACATGGTAGATACAGGTAGAGGTGGAGAAAATAAAGATGTGATTGTCAACAATCCCCTTTTGCTGTACTGTGAGACCGACGCTGTTCCTCCTCCAGTTCTTACGTGGTATAAAGATGGCTATCCTCTGAGCTCTAGCGATAAAGTACTGGTGCTACCAGGTAAGTATTAAAATATGTCACACTAAAACCTTAAGAAATGGTGTTAGTACTGGCAATTACATGGTAATAACCTTTCCTATTCAACACGTTGTGTTAATTTTCTTTTAGACTTTACTGACTGGAGAATTTTCTTTCCAGTGCTCAGACTTAAGCAAACTGTTTCCTTTATTAATTTCAAATGTAGTCCCTAAAATAGTGTGAATATGAGCATTGTGTTAAAACTTAAAAAAAAAAAAAAAAAAAAAAAAGGTATCTTCTCTCTGATGGGTTCCTGATTTCTTTAATCACAGTTAAAGTAGGAAAGCCTCTCAACTAGGGACAGACGCATAAAACTATTACAGTAGCAGAAGGACCACAAGCTCTTACTTAACCTCATATGGAGAAGAGAGAGAGGTACTTACAATGCTGAGAGCACGAGAAGGGAGGCCTTTCTTTGCAAAGGATGATTTTGGATGCAGTGTGTGAAGAAGTGCTGTGCTGGGGATAATGTCTGACTGCTTATTACTGAGGAACATCTCTCTTTTCCCATGGAATTAGTTACTTTTTTCTAACATTTCAGTATGAACGTTCCTGAATTCCAAGTATCTGCCAATAGAGAAAGTAGCTAGGAAATAAAAGTCCTTAACTACTTGTAATTCAGTACAAATGCTGACCATTCATAAATTTGCTTGCTCAGGTCGCTAGTGTAACGTGTTATATAAATGATGGAAACTGGTTGATTTTGAATGTAAATCTTGGGTGTGTTTTCCTTCCAGGAGGCCGGGTGTTACAGATTCCACGGGTGCAGGCTGAAGATGCTGGGAGATACATGTGTGTGGCGGTAAATGAAGCTGGAGAGGATTCCATTCATTACAATGTCCGCGTGATCTGTGAGCTTTCCTGCTTTTCTTATTTTGATTTATTTACATAAGATGCTAATTTTGTAGAAATAGACAGAGTGACATGAAAATGGTGGTAATGTTGCTATTTTTGTATGTTTCTGGGTTATTGTGATAAGAACTGAATTGCAGTAGCACTGTCACGCTTGACTGTAAAGAGAAGTGTATATCAAAGTCCTGTTTTTATCTTGGTTTCTTTTGTTCCCTATCCAGTTTCCAGTTCAAAAATCTGACTTATACTAGACTTATAATAGACTGAAAATCTTCCCTGATTTTCATCATGATTTTCTAAAATATCTGCAAAACTCTCAGTCAAAATTCTCAGTCATAAGGGAATTGATGATTCAGATAAACCACTGAATGTCTGCAGAGTCTATTCTTATGATCTATTTTGATCTGTTTATAAATATTGCACAGAAAGCTTTTGTAAGTTGCTTGTACTGTCTATTGATATAATTGATGCTTTTGCCTTGGGAAATGCTTGTTTCTGTACCTCTATTTCTGTATCAGTCACTGAAAGCACTGAGTTACTGTTAGGAGGTGTTCTCCTTGTAAATCGTCCTTTGTTCTGGGATCAAAGAACTTGACTGACTGGATAGAAAGTAAGTTATCCCCTCTTCTTTATGGCTTCTGTGATTAAGTGTAGTTCTCCTGCAGTCTCCTGAGATACATTGATTGGTTCATTCTAGTTGAACTATTCTTGGGATTTTAATATCTTTCAGTGTATTCACTGAGAGTTTCACTGTTTCATTCTGCAAGCACAAGCTCTGACATTTTAAAAAGAATTCAGCTGGGATATGCTGAGTCACAGCATTCTTACGGTGTTTTGCTCTTTTGTAGTACCACCATCCATCACTGGAGCAGATGGTGATCTGCCTGAAGAAGTGAATGTACTTGGGAACGAGGCTGCAGTGATGGACTGTGTCACAAGTGGCAGCCCTTCTCCAAGCATCACCTGGCAGAAGGATGGCCACCTCCTAGCAGAAGATGACAAACACAGCTTTTTGTCCAATGGAAGAAGGTTGCAGGTATCTCTAAGTGAATCTTCAAGTGATGTTTAGCATCACAAATAAAAATCACCGATAAGGACAAAAAAATGAGCTAAATTCTCTCTGTTTTCATAGCATGGTCTAGGACTATAACATAAAACGCAAGAAAATTTTGAAACTGTATAGACCATTGTATTTTAAATACTTTGTGAATAACAGTTTTGTTATTAATTTTCCATGTACTTAATGTGAAAGATAGCACATTGACCTTTCTGGAGACTTGAGATGCACAGACTTCCAGAAGAGCTCCTGAAAGCAGTAGCATCAGTTGTCAGATAGACTTCTTCCAAACACTGCGAAGACCATAGCCAAAAAATACACATCAGATGAAAAAAACCATTGTAGGCTCGTAAGCTCCAAATGCTTTGAGGGGGGTCTTTGGAGAGTCCCCACAATTTTATGTATTCACAGTAAGTTGCCTTATACATATTATCTCAATAGCAATCTTGTTTCTTTTTCTTAGATTTTGAATTCCCAAATAACAGATACTGGCAGGTATGTCTGTGTCGTAGAAAACATAGCTGGAAGGGCCAAGAAGTATTTTAACCTGAATGTTCATGGTAAGTATAATAACCTGTAATTTGCTGATTGTTTTTTGTTTGTTTTTTTTTTTTCAAATGTTAGTTCAGTCTTAATGTGTTAATTCTAGCAGAGTGCTTAGGCACACACTTAGCTTTATATGTGTAAGTCAACTTACTGAGTGTAATGGGAATTCTCTTGTACTCAAAATCAAATACAAGCTTGATGTACCCTGGCATCTTCAAGTCTTTATATGTATTCCAAATAGGTGGAAATTATTGTTGTGTGTGTACCCTTTGTAGGTTGCTAATCCCTGTAATCATGGATGTTAACCAGCTTAGATTACATCCTGTTTTGATTTCTTCATGAAAAGCATTTTCTGAGAAAGTTATGATTAGAAATATTACACAAATATACGGCCATTGTAAAAGCTTGTGCTTTCTTTGCTTCCCTTTCTAAGATTCCCTTCTGTTCTTTTTTTTTTTTTTTTGCTGGTGTTGCTTTTAAGTATGGTTAAGATAAATTTTAGCATTCAGTGTCACTAGTCTGAAGCAATTACAGTCAAGAAATTTAAACATTTTCCATATTTGTAAAAAGACTCTCTATCAAGGTTAACCCTAATCCTTCACACCACTTTTAACTTTCCATTCTGAACTGAAAATCACATAGGCATTACTCCCACAAAATCATCAGCACAGTTACATTTTAACTATCCTATTTAACTATTCCTATCAAGGAATACTGGCAGCTTATTTTTTTTCTATTTTCGTAGTACTCTGGAGACATAAAATCATCGAATGATCTGGGTTGGAAAGACTTAAAGATCATCTAGTCTAACCCCTAGAGTCTTCTACATGTTATCCTTGGATAACATCCTTGTTAGCTAGTTATTTTGCTGGTTACATACTAGACAGAAGACAAGTGCTGTCTTCTCTATCATATTTGAATGTAGTCCCATAATCCAAGGAATTTTGTGATTTAGGTTATTATATACTGGAGAAATAAATATTTCATATGAAGGAAATGAAACAAATTTACAGTGCTTTTTTTTCTACACAGTGATATGTTTAGCCAAAAAATAGTGTTGTCATGGAAAGAATTTGCCCTTGAGTCTACCCAGATTTCCTGATGTTTGAGCTTTGTTTTTAAATTAAAATATTTTAATTTCTTGACTTTGTATTTGAATTTAAACTTGTTTTTATTTGTTTATAATAGTCATATTATGTGTTATTTTAAATAAGTATTTGTATGACACTTCAGATTCCAGCTCAGCAATATTACTTGCTTAGGACTATTAATCCTTGAATGCAGTTTCATTTGAGAAATCAGACTAATGCTGTCAGGAAGGGACCACCCAAGATGAAGCACTTTTGTATATTTCAAATATAACTACTTTCATAAGATTAAATGAAATATTAAGAATGTCCTTTAATAAGTTGAAAAAATTATTTTCTCAAAGGCAAGTAATAAAACTAAAATAAAACCTTCCAAAACACTGAAAATAAGCATGTAGTTTTAAAATCTGTCTCTAATACATAATAAATAGATACCTTTTTCTGTGAATTGAGCCTATTGTTTGTGCGCGTACAGATATGTCTACATATGCTGATTACCTGGGACACATTTGTGAGTGCTCTGTACATGTGGCAGAAGGTTGCAGAATTTGAAGTGTACCACTTAGACAGTTTAAGCAAGGTTAATTAAAAGTTAGTTTGCATTTGGCCCTGTATATTTAATTGCACTGCCAATAATCACATCTGTGGGAAAGTAGCTGTACAAGTAAATAAATATGAATATCTATAAAATGTCATCAGATCAGAATTCTGTATTTATTCTAGTGAAACATTTAATACTGATTGTCAGAGAAATAACCCTCAGTTACTCCAAGTTGAAAAATCTGGACTGAATTCTCCCATTTACATCGACTCCTCTTGTTTCTGTAGTGTCACAGAGGAGCAATAAACTTGGCTTAATGATTGCTTTATTTCATTCAAGTGCCAGAAAGTATCTGGAATCTTTCTGGTGAATATGGTCCAAAATACATTAAAATTTCTGTCTTTGAAGAAGAGGATTCTATGTGTTCTTTGGAATGATTTTTCCACCCAACAGAGCCCAGAATATGCTTTTGCTTTCCTCTTAAGTGTTTTATATTATCCACACTGCAAAAGCATGGAAACTAAAACTTGGGACTTATTAAAAGGAAGAGATTTACGATTATTTCTTTTTAAATAGTTCCTGTGGAAAGGTGGAAAGGTCACATGTCAAAGTATTCTTGTCTTTAAAAGTATTGGGACTTGGGAGCTTAAAAACGCACCCATTTGAACAATGTATTTGTGCAAGAATTTTAAACTGTTTAGCTCAGTATTACACAACAGGTTTTTCTGGTTAACAGAACTCTGGACTATATCAGAAGGAAGCATTTTTTGTTCTCTACAATGTGAAATTAGAATATTTCAGAAAGAACAGTAACAATACAATCTCAACAAGAAATGGTACTTAGCCCTTCTATATATCTCAACAAGGTAAAATTTAATCAGTCCTGCCGTATGTAGCAAATGTCTTGTGAGAAAAATCTTTTAAAATTGATAATACTTTGATGAGGGATTGTAGGATCTCTTACTGGTCACTTAGCCTTTGTAAATCCCAAGCAGAGAAGGATTACAGATGAAATTGTATCCAGATTCATCCAAAAGGCAGAGCATCCATTCACAGGGTGTGAAAGATTTTTGCAACATGGCCCTTTGACAAAGCTCAGCAATTCAACTTTATATTAGTAAATCAGGATTTTGCATAACATTGTTTGCTGATCCAGTCATAAGTGCTAGTAATGCATTTCTCTCTGCAGTTCCTCCAAGTGTTGTTGGTGCTAATCCTGAGAATTTGACTGTCGTGGTGAATAATTTCATCTCTCTGACTTGTGAGGTCACTGGCTTTCCGCCTCCTGATCTCAGCTGGCTCAAGAATGGAAAACCTGTCAGCTTGAATACTAACACTTTTATTGTGCCTGGTGAGGAATCTCAGCTATTTCTACAGCCTTTGGACTCAACTTCTATCTGTTTTGTGTTGATAAGGGTGACAGCCATTTATGGAGCCAGTATATTTTTAATATTGCTCCAGTGAGTAGACGAGACACTTGACCTACTGTATTTTTAAAGCATTTACTGATGTCTTGGCCGTTGGATGGGCTCACTTGTAAAGAAAACCAGCTCAGACTGAAAGCACTGAAATAAACTGTGGGAAAAAGACTAGCAGGCAAGTCACATAACAAAAGTCCTCTGAGATATTGATTGAAGTTGAGTCACTGACTCACCTTTCAAATAAATGATCAGAAGAAGTGATGTGGGCTAGGATGAATTCTGCTGGCTTACATGACAAAGACTTAACGACTCTCCCATTGACTTCTGTGGGAAATGGGGTTAACTGAACTCTCAGGTATAGAAATCCTTGCATTCTGAGATCTCCTTATCCATTCAAAGCTCCTCACTCAGTGGCATTTCATGTTATCTGTGTCATTTCTGCTCCTGCTGCATATCTTTTGCTCAGGATATGTTGTGCAGATCCCTTGCTGGGGTGTTCAGTCCTGTCCTGCAGCTGTTACATGGCTGGGGGTCTGCATTACAGCATAGACTAAAGCGCAGGTGTGGAAATTGCTTAATGGCAGTAGAGACACTGTGCAAATCAGCAATGGCAATGCAGTGCATCTTTGAATCTGAGGTTAGTGTAATGCCTGTGCTCAGTCTTTTAGGGACACAATTCTAAGAAAGCATTTGAAACTGGTACCATAAGCACAGAATAAATCTCAGAACTGCTTTTACTTCAGGTGCTCGGACTCTGCAAATTCCCCGAGCCAAACTGTCAGATGATGGTGAATATACTTGTATTGCAAGAAACCAAGCTGGGGAAAGTTGGAAGAAGAGCTTCCTCACTGTCCTTGGTTTGTTTGTTTTTCTTTTTTTAAATTGTTTTCCTAAGATAAAATGCAGTATTTTGGGGTTTTTTAGGTTGTTTTTTTTTTGCCTTTACAGAACTAAGGCAGAAATAACTCTGAGCTTCTTCTGCAGTCCCCCCAAGCATCAAAGACCATAGTGGAACCTCACTGACAGTGTTCAACGTGAGAGTTGGCACCCCAGTGATGTTAGAGTGTGAATCCAGTGCTATCCCACCACCAGTTATCACCTGGTACAAGAACAGGCGTATAATTTCAGAGTCTGCAAATATGGAGATCTTAGCAGACGGGCAAACATTGCGAATCAAGGGTGCAGAGGTAGGTAGGCTTGTGGGATGCTGCATCTGCCACTACTGTCAGGTGAATATTTTGTTCTTTATGGGTGCATCCTACTGGTTGAATGTAGGAGATACATTTGTTGGAGGCCTTTCATTCTCTGACTTTTCAGAGAGTTTTGAGTTGGCAAAGGCTGTTAATATCTCGATACTATAGCATTAAAATAAGATCTACATAGTAAGGTGGTTTTTTTTATATAATTATTTTTATTCTAGGTTTCTGACACTGGCCAATATGTATGCAAAGCCATAAATATTGCAGGGCAAGAAGATAAAAATTTCCACCTTAATGTTTACGGTGAGCACACTCCACACTATCTGCAGTATTTATTTATTATAATGTCATAGACATTGTAGAGTAAACAATTCAAGATCAGTTTACAAAAATATTTCCTAAGCAAACTACTCTTACTGCTTCCATTCAATTTATAGTGCCACCAAGTATAGAAGGCCCTGAACAAGAGCTGGTCAATGAAACAATCAGTAATCCTGTTACCTTCATGTGTGATGCTGGTGGAATTCCTCCACCAACACTGGTCTGGCTTAAGAATGGAAAACCACTAGGTAACATTCTATCATGCTCTTTCCTGCTCTTTTGTCCGCTCCCCCCGCTTTGGGGTACTGCTATGCTGTTTGCAGTCTATTTTTTGTTTGTTCTTCATCTGTCTCTAGACAGACACTAATGTTAACTGATCGGAATATTTTTATTTTGTTTTGAAATTTTGATGAAAATATTTTCTCAGGAAGTATTTACTCTCCGTGGCCTGTTTGGAATGACTACTTGTTTGTATATTTCCAGAAAACTCCAATTCTCTTGAAGTTCATATTTTATCTGGTGGAAGCAAGCTTCAGATTGCTCACTCTCAGCTTCTAGATAGTGGGACCTACACATGTATTGCCTCAAATGTAGAGGGAAAAGCTCAGAAAAGTTTTGTGCTTTCCATTCAAGGTAAGGCTTATGAGTGCAGTGAGAATCATCAAGTAATTTTTTGAATATGACCCTGTACCTGAGAAGTGTAAAATTTGTATCAGTATTTCTATCATTTGCAAGCAGTGGGAAAAATTGTTAGAAGATTATATTGTTAGTCAGAAACTTGCATGAAAAAGAATATTCTTTACCTCCTATAGTAGGAGAACTTGAAAACTGTCAGGAAGGCTGTATGTGTCTGCTGCTGTTCACATCCTTCTGCCTGCTGAGTGCTGAAGCTACGCTGGTTGATTTAGTGTGGAACACATGGTTTCAGAAGCAGCAATACCTGTTGCCTTTTTTCCTCCATAGCTAGTAGAAGGAGTTAGGAAAGAAATATTGGCAGAATTTTCTTATTTAAAAGATTATTTTCCCAATCAAATAAGAAACCCTATATTGTTACGGAATTCTCTACTTCTTGCCTCCCTGCACTTCACCCTTACACTGCAACCACCCTTGCTTTCCTCTGTTCCTAATGACTCATTCCCATTACTTTGAATAGCCTCCCAGTGTTCAGTAAGACACTTCTTGTACAGCATCTGCCATGGTTCCTTCCCTTGCTAGCAGTTTCTGGTTGAGGAAGAGGAGCAGGAACGGTGAGCTGAGTTTGTCAGCAGGTCTAAATATGACTGCTCACCATCAGCAGACCAAACAGAACTAGTTCAGCATCACAGTCATTCTCTGGAGATGTTGGTTTTTGTGTGTCCCTGCTTGCCTGCCCATTTATTCCCAGTTTAGGAATTGAATATTAAGTTGCTTGTTTGATCAAATTTGACTTCAGTTACTTTAATTGCTATAAACTTACTAGTGGGACTAGTCTTGACTTGATGGATAATGTGACTGCCTTTCTTGTTCTGTAGGAGAACTGACTAAAATGGTTGTTGGTTAGGATGGAGTAAGTATGTGGCTGTTGAGGGCAATGTAGCAGTCCTCATGCAGTAGAGCATTTGACTGTGTACTAAGCATACGCTCAAGCGTTAAACAGGCATTTAATTGTTACAGCGCATTGTGATATTTAGTGAACTGGGATTTTTTCCTTACGTTATAGTACGTTAGCAATCATTGTTTGAGCAGGTAGCTAGATATTAAATATAATGGCAAATATACTTCATTTTTGTAATATTGTAAATTAGTGACTTTCAGGAATGATGGAAGTGGTTTTAAACTTCTCTTTGCAAAACCTTCTCTAGAAAATATTGTACTTTGTGTTGGAGGCACAATAAATTCTAGTACTCCTAAGCTACTGCAGTACAACTTGTTACAGTTTAGATTATGTCGCTTGCTGATGAGTCTTCTCATCCCTCCATCCTACGTTCCTAGTTCCTCCTAGTATTGTTGGCTCTGAAATGTCTGGTGAGGTCAGTGTCCTTTTGGGAGAAGGCATCCAGCTTGAATGCAATGCCAATGGAGTGCCCACGCCTGTTGTACAATGGCTTAAAGATGGAAGAACAGTTGCCAGTGATGACTTAAAAAGAATAAGGCAAGTAAAAAAAAATCAGTAGGCACTGAATTCTCTTCTTGTAGAATTTAAAACTTGAGGACTCCAAAGGGGGAAGCGTGAAAGAGTTGGTTTTTTTTACACTCTAAAAATAGAGTGTAAAGCAAGCTTGAGTCATGGGCTAACCAGGTTAAGAACACCACCTCCCTGTTTAGTTCGTCATTCCAATGTACTTTGTTACTACTTTTTTTTTTTTTTTTTTTTTGGGGGGGGGTTAATAAGAAATATATGATATATTTTTATTTAACATTTAATAATTTACCACAAGTTAAAAATATTAATAAAATTTTGTAAAGATCTGTAAGTTTCATTAAGTTCCTTTAGAAGGGAAAGACTTTGATGCTTTTCATTACGGCTTCTTCAAAAGCCTGTTTGGAATTAAATTTTAGATGGTTGAATAGGATGTACGTAAGGTAACCTTCCTACCTATCTCTAATAATAATAATTTGCAGAAAATAGTGGTTTACTAGTGAAATTCCCAAGAAGATTGAGAGAGTTGACTTAAATGTATGAAACTGACTGCTTATTTGCCAAATAATAGTAATACATAAACAAACTCACTGTGTTTTCTTACCTTCCTTGTAGAGTAGCTCCAGATGGCAGCACATTAAACATCTTCAGAGCTCTCACTTCTGATACAGGAAAATACACTTGTGTGGCTACTAATCCTGCAGGAGAAGAGGACCAAATTTTCAATTTGAATGTATATGGTGAGTTTTCACAGATACAAAACTGAAATTTGGTCCATAATCCTATCTTTGTAAGCACTCCCAAGAGAGGGCCAAGAAATGAATGTCTGTCTTCACTGTAAGACAACATGCATATGTTTCCAAT
This sequence comes from Aquila spilogaster, assembly GCA_024606505.1. Lineage (NCBI taxonomy): Eukaryota > Metazoa > Chordata > Aves > Accipitriformes > Accipitridae > Aquila > Aquila spilogaster. Next base: position 15,088,083 of record JANHGO010000020.1, read on the forward strand.
TTCATGTACTGTAGATATTACAGTATATTACAAAGGATATTTTGTAAATGATGAAATGATTGAAATTCCTGTTAAATATGTTTTGAGACAAACAGAAATTAGTTCCTTTGATGTGTTTCATAATAGAGAAATTCTGCTTGTGGTGATTTTTTCTTGTAGAGATACACTTGGGACTGATTTACCCTGGTACTGCTTTTTTGTTTATTAGTTAATCTGCATTAATTCTTGTCAAAGTACATTAGTAAAACCTGAGTAATATGGAGGAATCTAATTGTTTAAGCTCTCCTCTATCCTGAGAAATTGCTTATTTAGAGTTTTAAAGAAATATGATATCGTTTGGGGTGAAATTCTTCATACACAGAAAGATATATGGAAGACAAAGTAGTTATTCTTTACCCTTGGACTGTGTGGACATTTTATTTATTTTGAGAAAAAAAAATGTGTTCCTGAAGTACTGTGATTATTGTGGAAGAGTTAGTGTCTGTCCCAGGTATACACTGAGACTCAGAATCAATTGGAATATGAGTTTAACCAGATTAGCAAGGGATGACCTCTAATATAATAATACTGGAAAAAGAAAAACTCACATCGGATCTTTTTGGGACAGAAGGGCACTATACAACAGTGGGAGCTGTTTTGACTAGTTTATATTGGCTGAGGCTTGAGCAATAATTAGCTTAAGTTGTCTTCTATCTATACAGCTGTTATGGTATGTGATGGGACCCTAAGTCAGCCAGAACCTGGAGCTTTGTGTACCTGGGCCTTTGTATAGTGAGTCCCTTCTTGTTCTGAAGACCAAAAGGCTTTCAAACCACAAAACCAAGCAAAAACACAGCCAAAACTGATATTATGTTGGAATTATCTTTCAGATTATTTAACCAGTCACTTTAAAGTTTTCTGTATTTAAAAATCGTTATCCTATACATCCAGAAGTTTATAAGCTGTCTTTCTTCCTGCACGATTCTAGCTTTCACTGTATTGAAGGTTTATTGAAGTAAACATCTTTAGCAGCAAACTGTAAACTCACATCTGGCTCTTAAGAGGTTCAGCTCATCCCCTCTAATGCTTGACCACTTGCTCCCTCCTGCAATTTCTTTCTTTCCTCATGAGCTTCAGGCTCTGAGACCAAAGCTCTCCTTTGCTACAGCCTGAACAAATAAAAGAGGGAGTGCTATTATCATTCTACTATGCGTCTGGTTTTACTTATGTAAATTAGTATTTATTAGTGCCTATTATTATTGTTAGAGATTTCATTGTTTAAAAAAATAAGGGAGCCTCTTCTGATTGGATTGCCTGTGGGACGTTTAAGTGCAGGATTTCCTAGGCTTTCAAGTATGGCAAGAATGCATATGTGGAATGATTTTAAAAGGCAGTCTTAATACCCTCCTTTTCAACATTTACAAATTGCAGTTCCTCCAACAATAACCAATAATAAAAGCGAACCAGAGGACCTCACTGCCCTTTTGGACACCTCCATAAATATAGGATGTACTGCTACTGGAACCCCCTCTCCACAGATAAACTGGCTAAAGAATGGCCTTCCTCTGTCCGTCTCCTCCCGGATCAGGTTACTGTCAACTGGGCAAATTCTCAGGTTGGTTTTCACTTATTTTAACTAAACTGCCTGGGTCTTTTGATATATAAGCACAATTCTGCAAGCATTGTTGGAAGCAAAAGAGAAATTTGACTCAAGCCATGCCGTAATAACAGTGTAATACTGTATTCGATTTACAGCTGAATTAAATTGATTTTCTCCTTAGACTTGTCCGAGTGCAAATGTCTGATGCTGGTGTGTACACTTGTGTAGCATCTAGCAGAGCTGGAGTGGACAACAAGCATTATAACCTTCAAATTTTTGGTAAGTTACTCTGAATTGCTCAATGTAAAGGATCTGTTACTCAGTTCATTTCTTAAACCCAATCTTCAGTTTTCTTCCTCACTAACACAAAGTTGCAGACATCCACAAAAGTGTATCAGACTTAAATAGAAAAACATTTTCTTTTTAATGTATGTATATGTTTTTAATGGAAATTGTTTTAACCCTAGAAGAGTCCTTACTTGAATTGGCACCGTGTTGCCAATGTGTTGTTTTTTTGTGTTTTTTTTTTGGAATGACTGATTACGTACAATCTTGAAGTGAATTTTAACTCAGTTACTTAACGTAAATTTCAGAGATGCAGAAAGGTAGCTGCATGCCAGTTATTTTATATTAACAGAATTAACTTCTGTGTGTACTCTGTGTGAATCAGATCTTTGTTTCTCTGCAGTACCACCAAGCCTGGATAATGCAAGAGGAACAGAGGATGTGACAGTAACAAAAGGCAGTTCAGCTTCACTGAAGTGTTTTACTGATGGCACTCCTGCCCCTGCTATGTCTTGGTTTAAAAATGGACATCCTTTAAGCCTTGGAGCTCATCAGACTTCAAGTAACCAAGGAATGGTTCTTCATTTTGTAAAAGCAGAGATTGGTGACACAGGCAAATACACTTGTGTAGCATCCAATAAAGCAGGAGATGTCAGCAAGCACTTTTCCCTCAAAGTATTGGGTACGTGTTAACCTGTCAGTTGAACAAAATGCGAGCAGTAGATGAGCATCTACTCAGGGAAACAATTTAAAAATCTCAAGGGATAAAAAAGTATTTTCAAGAAACGTTTTTTTGTGTGTGAAATAAGTCAAATAAGGAAATGGGAGATAACTAAAGATTTACATGTAAAATAATATGTATTTTTATCTAAGATTTCAGGAGTACTGAAATATGCTAATTAATAGTAAACTGATTTAGAAAGTAATCTGATTTAAATAGACAACTTTGGCTAGTAGAAATTCTACTTGACAGGTTGATAGCACAGCTAAAGGCGTAACTGAAGGTACAAAAGCTAAAGGGCTAATAAAAATCTTCACTGATACTATGTAATAAAGTTTTTTACCTGAGATTATAAAAGTAATTTCTAACTTCTAATTTAATTTCACAAAATATGCAGATTAGTAGAAAGAGACAGCTGGAAATCCCATGAGATGCTCATTTGTATGGCCAGAGATAATACTAATGCAGACTAATTCTACAAAATCCTCCAAGAAGGAGGATCCGGGGAACTACAGGCCAGTCAGCCTCACCTCTGTCCCTGGAAAGGTGATGGAACAGTTTGTTC
>JANHGO010000020.1:15091332-15123377 GCA_024606505.1 Aquila spilogaster
AACATCAGTGTTATCAACATTCTTCTCATACTGAACTCAAAACATAGCACTGCACCAGCTACTAGGAAGACAATCAACTCTATCTCAGCCAAAACCAGGACACATAGTAACTCTGATCTTCCTCTAAATGACATGAAAAAGTTTTAATTTTGCTTAAATTAAGACGTCTTATTCTATTTATCTCTTGAGTAGTACTTAGAGGCCCCAGCCATAAGCATCCTGTTGGCCTACACGCTGTGTGTAAATGCAAGAGAACAATCATTAGCCATTTCTGAAAACTTAGACAAAATTAGAGCTTGAGTGCAACCAGATAGCTTACTATTTAAGTATTATTGTTGATTAATACCCTCTGTGTTTTGTTATCAGGTCTTCTTGCACTGTTATTTATTAGCGTTCAGAAAATATTAGATTGCTCAATTGTTCATTCTAATGAAAAGAACTAGAATTTTCCTGGGTAATTTAAGTTGGGGAAGAGGTTAATTTAATACACTTAATTTTTATTGCTGCTATTTAACAATTACAGTATCTTTTAATTTCTTGACTTTAAAACTAGCTATTTCTGCTGTAAAATTCTAACATTTTCCCCCTCCTTGGTTGTAGTTCCTCCTAGTTTCCAAAAGCCTTATAAAGAATGGGAAGCTGGTAACACAGTAGATACAGGAAGAGGTGGAGAAAGTAAAGATGTGATCGTCAACAATCCCCTTTCACTGTATTGTGAGACTACTGCTGTTCCTCCTCCAGTTCTGACGTGGTATAAAGATGGCTATCCTCTGAGCTCTAGTGATAAAATACTAATATTACCAGGTGAGTATTAAAATGTCACTCTCTCAAGAAATGGTGTTAGTGCTAGTATTTGTATAGTAATAACAAATTTTTCCCCTTCAAAACACTGCTTTAATGTTCTTTTCGGACTTTCTTGACGGGAAATGTTTCTCTCCAGTCCTTGGACTTAAGCTGTTTCCTTCTTTCATTTATAAAGTAGTCCCTAAAATGGTGTGAATGTGACCATTTAACTTTCATATGACGTGTTGAAAAATAAAATACAACGATGATACCTTCTCTCTGACGTGTTCCTGATTTATTTCCTTATTAAGTTTTGCTTTTGCAAAATCATAATTGGAGTAGAAAAGCCTCTTAACCAGGGAGTGAGGCATGGAAATAATGTTTTCAGCAAAAAAAAATGGCCATGAGCTCCTTCTTAACCTCATAGGGGAAAGGGAAAGAGGTGCTTATAACGCTGAGAGTACAAAAAGGGAGCCTTTCTGTGCAGAGGATGTGTTTGGGATGGTATGTGTAAAGAAGGGCAGTGGTGGGGATAATGTATTTTTGTCTATCTATTGCTTATCTGTTGGGAGACCAATGACAACCACTCCCAAAATGTACTCCTAATATGTCCTCTCTTTATGAAGCTATTTATGTGGCTATGCTTGAAATGAGGAATAGAGTGAACAGTACCTATAAGCCTCAGAAGTAAATTTTTTCAGTTTGGAACAGCTTTACCAGAATATTCTGTGCTTATTTACTTTTGCCTAGTAGTTCTCTGTCACCTTGCTGAGAAATATTTCTATTTTTAATTGAAGGTTAATGTCTGGCTGTATATGGCTGAAGAATATTATTCCTTTATGTGGAATTAATTACTTTTTTCTAACATTTCAGTATGAACATTGCTGATTCCAAGTATCTGCCAGTAGAAAAAGTAGCTAGGAAGTAAAAGTCTTTAGTTACTTATAATTCAGAACAAATGCTGACCATTCATCAATTTGCTTGCTCAGGTGTCTAGTGAGATGTGGTGTGGAAATGATGGAAACTGCTTGATGCTGCATTTAAATCTTGAATGCACTTTCCTTCCAGGAGGCCGAGTGTTGCAGATTCCACGGGCACAGGCTGAAGATGCTGGGAGATACATGTGTGTGGCAGTAAACGAAGCTGGGGAGGATTCCATTCATTACGATGTCCGCGTGCTCTGTGAGCTTTCCTGCTTTCCTTTTTCTTTTCAGTGACAAAAATAGAGTTCTGTGGAAACTAATGAAGCTTCGTAGTCCAGATTTACTTAATGTTTTTACAGTTTATAAATTCTGCATGTTTGTAAACTATGAAATTAATGTGGTTATAAAAGGTGCTAGAGTGTTGTAGAAGTATACAGAATTGCATGAAAGTAGTATTAACGTTGTTAGTTCGGTATGTTTTCAGGTTATTGTTACAGGAGCTCAATTGTGTTACCCCTATCACGCTTCACCAGAAACAAAAGTATATGTAGAAATCCAGGTTTTATCTTGGTATCTCGTTCCCTATCCAGTTTCCAATTCAAACTTCTGACCTACTAGACTTTTCTCTCTCCTTATTTTGGTCATAATTTTCTAAAATACCTGCAGAACTCCCAAAGGCTTAAGGGAATTGATGATTTAGATCAACCATTGAATGCCTGCAGAGTCCATTTTGTATGATCTGTTTACAAACATTACACAGAAAGCTTTTGTATACTGCTTGCATTGTCTGTTGATGTACTCAAGGTTTTTGCCTTGGGAGATGTTTATTTTTTCACCTCTATTTCTCTATCTACCACTGAAAACACTGATTTATTGTTAGGAAGGGGTCCTGCCTTGGAAATCCTCTTTTGTTCTGACAACAAAGAACATGATAGACTAACTGGAAAATGAGTTTTCAGCTCTTCTTCTTTACAGCCGCTGTGAATAAGCGTAGTACTCATGTAGTCCTTTAAGTTATACTGATTTGTTCCAGCTGAACTACTCTTGGGATTTTACTATCTTTCTCTGTATTCACTGAAGATTTCACTACTTTCTTCTAAAAATCCAATCTAAAGGATTGGTCTGCAATCTTAAAAAAAAAACCAAAACCCCAACAAACCAAAACAAAACCCACAACAGAACAGAAAACACTGAGAGGTACTAAGTCACAGTATTCTTACCACATTTTGCTCTTTTGTAGTACCACCATCCATCACTGGTGCTGATGGTGATCTGCCTGAAGAAGTGACTGTGCTTGTGAACAAGGTTGCAGTGATGGACTGTGTTGCAAGTGGCAGCCCTTCTCCAAGTATTACCTGGCAAAAGGATGGCCATCTCCTAGCAGAAGATGACAAACACACATTTTTGTCTAATGGAAAGAGGTTACAGGTAGCTCTTCGTGAAAAACTGATTTTTAACATCACAAACACAAGCTGCCAATAAAGACAAAACTGTTTAGATTTGCTGAGTGTGCGATTCTGAATTTTTTTTTTTCTACAGGGTGCTGCAAACCTAAGGAGTTTTTGTCCCTTGTTCCTGTCCTTCAGCAGCTGCTTCTCACTCCTGTGTAGTTCCCTCAGTTCTGCTGACCCAGCTGTTTGTCGGGTCACGCTGTGAACTGCATCAGTGAAATCACTTGGTTTAAAATAATGTTGACTTTTGTGGAGGACAACCTGTTGCTGTCAGTTTTGTCCAAGTTTCTCTAGTAGAGTTTAATTATTGCAAAATGTACTACATTTTTCTTTTTTCTTTTTTTAAGAAAATAGTGTATTCTGAAGAACTCCCCCTTCCTATCAATGAATTAAATTGGATGAAGCTATTAAAACAAAAAAAAGACTATTAAAACAAAAGAAAGCTGAGCTTAATTGTCTCCACTTGGTTCTTTGACTGTAAGTTGTCTTATATATTAGCTCAACAACCATCTTTTTTTTTCCTCCCCCTCTCCCGCCCTTAGATTTTGAATTCCCGAATAACAGATACTGGCAGGTACGTCTGCATTGTGGAAAACATAGCTGGAAGTGCCAAGAAGTATTTTAACGTAAATGTTCATGGTAAGTACAATAATCCATAATTTTCTGATTGTATTCTTTCAAACATTAGTTTAGCTTGAATATGTTAATTTTAGCAGAGTGCTTAGGCACATACTTAGCTTTATGCATGTAAGTCATCTTTTTGGGTGTAATGGAGATTCTGACGTACCAGAAATCAAATGTAAGTTTAAAGTACCTTGGCAACACATGGCTTTTGATACCACATGGCTTTAGCTCCCTTATATGTATTCCACATAGGTGGAAATTATTATTGAGGGAGCCTTGTGTAGTGGCTCTGTGTGTACACTGTGTAGGGGTTGCTAAGCCCTGAAATCATGAATTACAAACAGGTTGGATTATAATCTGTTTCAATATGTTCATAAAATGCATTTTCCAAGAAATTTAATGATTAGAAAGCATTAAACAGAGTTACAGCATTATGAAAGCTTACTTTTTAAAAATTTACCCTTTAAGATTCCTTTCTGTTCTCTATTTTTTGTTTTGTTGTGGAGTTAGAATAGGGTTAAAATAAATTTTGGCCTTCAGCGTCACAAGTCTAAAACAAATATGATCAAGAAATTAAGACATTTTCCATTATTTAAAAAAAACAGTCTCTCCCGTCACTTTCCCTTACCTCTCCTGATAGATTCAGAAAATCACGGTATCTCTAATTAACATTTCAGAGTAAACCCTAATTTCCCCTTTTACCCACTCTTCATTCCACCACTTTCAGCTTTCCATTCTGAATTGAAGATCAAATAAGCATTATTCCCACAAATTCATCTCCACCATTACATTTTAAAACGTACCAAGGAACACTGGCAGCTACATCTTTATCTGCTTTCACAGTATGATTTGGAGACTTATATCACAGTCTTCTACATATGATCGGTTTCCATTTTCACATCCTTGTTAGCTAGCTAATCTTATGTATTACATACTAGCTAGTAAACCAAGTGCTGTCTTCTCTCTCTCTCACTTAAATATAGTACCAGCATCCCAGGAATCTGATGATTCAGGTTATTACATACAGAAGAAATAATTTTTTTTCTCATTCACACATGCAGAAAATTTACATACTAAATGAAACAAATTTATAATGCTTTTTTCCTACTCGTAATACAATAAGCCAAAAATAGATTGTCATGGGAAGAATTTGCCTTGGAGTCATTCTCTGAGAAGTTATTTTCTTTCAGTGGAGTCTATCCAGATTTCCTGATGTTTGAGTTTTGTTTTTAGATCAAAATATTTTGCTTTTCTTGACATTTGTGTTATAATTAAAACTTCCTGTCTTTAAAATATTTGTTTATAATAACTATTGTCTAATACTACTATTTTAAAAGAAATATTTGAGTGAAGCTTGAATTCTAGCTCAACAGTATTACCAATTTAGTTCTATTATTCTCTGTGAATGCAGTTTCATTTGAAAAATTAGACTATAGCTGTTCAGGAAAGGACCATGCAGGGTGAAGCACTGATGAAAATGCATTATCACTAAGCAGCATGATCTTTGCTTTGTCAGTGTCAAAAAAAGGTTATTTTCCAGCATTTTTGTATGTTTCTAATGGAACTGCTTTCATAAATTTAAATAAAATATTAAAGATGATGCTTTTTAGTAAGTTGAAAAATTCACTTCTTGTCTCAAAGGTGAGTAATAAAACTAAAATAAAACCTTCTAAAACATTGAATATAAGCATCCAGTTTTAAAATCACAGCCCCTAACCTAATATATAGGTTATATATAAATCTCAACCCTTACATAATAAATAGGTAATTTTCACGCTGAATACTAAAACTGAGCCCATTACTGCACCTCTATGCACATACAAATACATTTGCATATGCAGATGACCTGTGGTGCATTTGTGAGTGCTTTGTGCATGCAGTGGGGGCTGCAGAATTTGAAATCTACCATTTACATAGTTGAAGCAAAGTTCATTAAAAGGTAGCACAGATTTGTCCTTGTATATTAAATTGCCCACTGTCTTGCACTGCCAATAATCACATCTGGGGGAAAGTAACTGTAAAAGTAGATAAATATAAATGACTATAAAATGTCATCAGATCAGAATTCTCCCATTTATTCAGTGAACCATTTTATGCTCATTATCAGGGAAATAACCTTCAGTTATTCCAAGCTGAAAAATATGGACTGAATTCACCCATTTACATTGACTCCTCTTGTTTCTGCAGTGCCACAGAGGAGCAATAAACTTGGCTTAATGACTGTTTTGTGTCATTCAAGTGACAGCAGCTGGAGTATTTTTGGTGGATATGGTCCAAAATACTTTAACATTTCTGTCTTTGAAGAAGAGGATTCCATGTGTTCTTTGGAATGATTTTTCTACCCAATGGAGCCAAGAACATGCTTTTGCTTTCCTCTTAAGTGTTTTATATATCCACACTGCAAAAACATGGAAACTAAAACTTGGGGTTTATTAAAAGGAAGAGATTTACAGCTATTTCATTTTAAATAGTTCTTTTAGAAAGGTCAAATGTCAAAATATTCTTGTATTTAAAAATACTGGGACTTGTAAGCTTAAAAATGCACCCCTTAGAGCAATGCTTCCATGCCAGAATTTTAAACTGCTTAGCTCACTATTAAACAACAGGTTTGTCTGGTTAACAAAAGAACTCTGAACTGTAACAGAAGGAATCATTTTTCGTTCTCTGTAATGAGAAAATGGACTATTTCAGAAAGAATAGGAGCAATACAATATCAGGAAGAAATGATACTTAGTCATACTACATATCCTGACAAGGTAAATGTAATCAGTCCTGCCTTACATAGCAAATGTCCTATGAGTACAGCATTTTAAAATTGATAGTGGATTGGTCAGGAACTGCAGGACCTCTTATAGGTTGATTAGCCTTCCCAACCTCAAACACAGAAGGATTGCAAATGAAACCATTGAAATTTTCGTGAATTATAGGAACAGGAATGACCATTAGATTGGCTTCAGTCATATTTCCAGATGCATCCAAAAAGCAGCAGATCCATTCATAGGATGTGAAAGATTCTTGCAACTTGGTCCTTTGGCAAAACTCAGCAATTCAGCTTTATTTTAGTAAATCAGGATCTTGTGGAATATTGTTTGCTGATGCTGTGATAGATACTGTTAATGTATCTCTCTCTGCAGTTCCTCCAACTGTTGTTGGTACTAATCCTGAGAATTTGACTGTGGTGGTGAATAATTTCATCTCTCTGACTTGTGAGGTCACTGGCTTTCCACCTCCTGATCTCAGCTGGCTCAAGAATGGAAAACCTATCAGTTCGAATACCAACACTTTTATTGTGCCTGGTGAGGAATCTCAGCTATTTCTACAGTCTTTGGACTCAACTTCTGTCTGTTTTGTCTTGATAAGGACCATGGCCACTATTTATGGAGCCAGTATGTTCTTAGTATTGCTCCAGTGAGTAGACAAGACACTTGGCCTACTGCGTTTAATAATTTCTTGGCTGTTGGGTGTGTTCACTTTTTTAAAGAAAACTGGCTCAGACTGAAAGCACTGAAATAAACTGTGTGGAAAAGACTAGAGGGCAAGTCACATAACAGAGGTGCTCTGATATAGGTATTGATCAAAGCTGAGTCACTTTGACTCAGCTTCCAAAGAAATGATCAGAAATTGTGACAGAGGGTAAGATAAATTCTGCTGGCTTAGATGACAAAAAGTAAAAAGCTTCCCATTGACTTCAGTGGGAAACTGGATTAACCCTGCTGAACTCTTAGGAAGAAATCCTTGTATTCTGAGGTCTCCTTAACCATCTGAAGTTCCTCACTAAATAAGGTCCATGAGTGTCTGTGTCATTTCTGCTCCCGCTGCTTATCTTCAGCCCAGGGTATCAAGTGAAGATCACTTGTGTGTTGCTCAGCCCTGTCTTGCTGGTATCATGTGACTGGGGGCTGTGTTACAGCATAAGCTAAAGCACAGGCGTGGAAATTGCTTAATGGCAGTAGAGGCATCTGTGCAGATTAGTAATGTAGACACAGGCAGTAAGTAGCTTCACGAGTGGAGACAGGTAAGACTGGGGAGTAAAGAATGGGATAGTGACAGAGGTTAAGGGGAAAGGGCATAGTTATGTTAGGAGACAGCCATTAGCAGCTACTAAACAGACAGGTCTAAAAGGAGTATTTGTGGCCCAAACTTGTAATTAACAGTACTAATGAAATTTACCCTAAAATTTTAGTTCTCTTGTCTGGATTTTTTTTTTTTTTTTTAAGGATTTAAGAACCTTAAAAAGCAATGGCAGTGCAGTGCTTTTTTGAATCTGAGGTTAATTTAGTGCCTGTGCTCAGTCTGTTGGACCTGGAATTTTAAAATAGCATTTGAGATTGACACAATAATCACAGAATAAATCTCAAACCTTCTCTCTTTACTTCAGGTGCTCGGACTCTGCAGATTCCCCGAGCCAAACTACTAGATGATGGTGAATATACTTGTATTGCCAGAAACCAAGCTGGGGAAAGTCAGAAGAAGAGTTTCCTAACTGTCCTTGGTTTGTTTTTTACTATTTTCTGAAATAATACCTATTGCTTTGAAAATGCAGTATTTTATATTTATTTTTATTAGGTTGTTTTCTGCCCTCTCACCAAAAAAAAGGCAAAAATAACTCTGAGCTTCTTCTACAGTGCCCCCAAGCATCAAAGACCGTAGCGGAACCTCACTGACAGTGCTGAATGTGAGAGTGGGCACTCCGGTGATGTTAGAGTGTGAATCCAATGCTATTCCACCACCAGTCATCACCTGGTACAAGAACAGGCGCCTAATTTCAGAGTCTGCAAATGTGGAGATCTTAGCAGATGGGCAAACATTACAAATCAAGGGTGCAGAGGTAGGTCAGGCTTTTGGAATGCTGCATCTGCCACTACTCTGCTACTGTTAAGCAACTGTTTTGCCCTTTATTGGTGTTTTCTACTAGCTGTGCATAGGAGATGTATTTGCTGGAGGCCTTTCATTCTGTGAAAAGGACCTTGAGCTGGCAGAGGCAGAGGCTGTTAATATCTCTAAACTGTAGCATTAAAATAAGACTCCATAATAAGGTTTTTTTAATTTATTTTTATTTTAGGTTTCTGACACGGGCCAATATGTGTGCAAAGCCATAAATATTGCAGGGCGAGATGATAAAAATTTCCATCTTAATATTTATGGTGAGCATACTCTGCATTATCTGCAGTAGTTATTATAATACCATAGACATTGTGGAGTAGACAATTCAAAATCAGTTTACAAAAATATTTGATAACCAAACCATTCTTACTGCTTCCATTCAATTTATAGTGCCACCAAATATAGAAGGCCCTGAACAAGAGTTGGTCAATGAAACTATCAGTAATCCTGTTACCTTTGCGTGCGATGCTACTGGAATTCCTCCACCAACATTAGTGTGGCTTAAGGATGGAAAACCAATAGGTAACAGTCTCTCACGCTCTTTCTGCTCTTTTTTCCCCCTTTGGGACACCACTGTGCTATTTGCTGCCTATTTTTTGTTTCTTCTTCATCTGTCTCTAGACAGACTCTTATGTTAGCTGATCTGAATCTTTGTTTTGTTTTGAAATTTTGATGAAAAAAATTCTCAAAATGTGTTTGCTGTCTGTGGCCTGCTTTGGAATGACTACCTGTTTACATATTTTCAGAAAACTCTGATTCTCTTGAAGTTCATATTTTATCTGGTGGAAGCAAGCTTCAGATCACTCGCTCTCAGGTTCTAGACAGTGGGACCTACACATGTATTGCCTCAAATATAGAGGGAAAAGCTCAGAAAAGTTACGTGCTTTCTATCCAAGGTAAGGCATGAGAGTGCAGTGAGCAGAACCGGTTAATAATTGGTTGAGTATGACACTGTCTCTGTACTAGAGACACTGAGATGACATAACTTGAAAGCAATCGGTAAGGCTGTGTGTGTTTGCTACTGATCACATCCTTCCTCCTGCTGAACACTGAAGCTACGCTGGTTGATTGACTGTGGAGCACCACACGTAGATGGTTTCAGAAGCAGTGATACCACTTGCCTTTTTTGCAATAGCAAATAGGAGGACATAGCAAAGAAATACTGGCAGAATTTCCTTATGTTCTGCCCCCCCACCCCGCTCAGATGAGAAACCCTTATTTGTTATGGAATTGTCTCCTGCCTTGCACTGCAACTATCTTTGTATTCCTCTGTTCCTAATGACTCATCCCCATTAATTGCGCTAGTTCCCTCCCCTGTCCAGTAAGACACCTATTATATAGCATCTCCGGCTTTCTGACATCGTCCTTTCCCATGCCAGCAGTTGCTGGTTGAGGAAGAAGAGGGAGCATCAGCTGTGAGCTGAGTGTGCAGGCACACCCATGTGCGATAGCTGGCCATCTAGTAACTCTTTGTCATGGCAACTGTTCCTTGGGGGTGCCGGTTTTTTGTGTGTGTCCCTGCCTGTCTGCCAGTTTTTCCCCAAGCTTAGGAACTGAATATCAAGCTGCTTGTTTGATCAAATGTGACTGAAATAGCTTGAAATGCTCAAAACTTACTAGTGGGACTGACAGTCTTGATGGATAGCATGACTGTCATCCTTGTTCTTTAGAAGAACAGGCTAAAAATGGCTGCGGGTTAGGATGGAGTAAGTGTGCGGCTCTTAACAGGAATATGATAGTCTTGATGCAATAGAGCATGTGACTTTGCATGCTCTAGAGTTAAACAGGCATTTAATTGTTACAGTGCATTGTGATGTTTAATGAAATGGGATTTTGTCATAATATTGTACATGTTGGCATTGTTTAAGCAGATAACTGTAGATATTAAATATAATGGCAAAGATACATGTTTTTTATAATTTTGTAAATTAGCTGTTTTAAGGAATGATTAAAGTGGCTTTGAATTTATCTTCGCAGAACCTCCTCTAACAACAACATAATCGTGTACTTTCTAAACTAGATTTGAATGAAGGTACTGCAATATATGCTAGTACTTATGAGCTACTGCAGTGTAAGTTTTACAGTTTAGATTATGTTTCTTGCTGATGAATCTTCTCTTCCCTCCATCATGTATTTCCAGTTCCTCCTAATATTGTTGGCTCTGAAATACCTAGTGAGGTCAGTGTCCTCCTGGGAGAAAGTGTCCAGCTCATCTGCAATGTCAATGGAGTGCCCATGCCTGTTATGCAATGGCTTAAAGATGGAAAAACAGTTGCCAGTGATGATTTACAAAGAATAAGGCAAGCAAAAATAAGCAGACACTGCATTGTCATCTTCTATAATTTTAAACCTCAGAGGGCCCTAAAGAGGGAGCATAAAAGAGGGCCCTACGGGGCGAGTGTAAAGAGAGCCTGAGTCTTAGCTTAGCCAGGTTAAGAACATCATCTCCCTCTTTAGCTTCTATAAATCTAGTATACTTTGTTACTACTTTGATTTTTATTTATATTTTTTTTATACAGAGATAAGTATGTGATATCTATTTCTTTCTCAGCTAATAAATTCCATTAAAGTTCATCAGGTTCGTTAAAGTTTATTCATGTCAATAAGTTCCATTAAGTTCCTTTGGAGGGGAAGGATCTGAGACATGGAAACATTTTACTCTTGATGCTTTTCATCATGGGTTCTTCAAAGGCCTGCTTGGAATTGAATACTAATACAAGTTTAAATACAGGACATCTCTAGGAAAAACTTCCTAGCCTATCTCTAATAATAATACTTTGCAAAAAACCCAATGGTTCTCTCACCAAATTCCCAAGAGGATAGATACAGCTAGCTTATTTAAATGTACAAAACTGACTGTTTATTTGCCAGGTCATAGGAATACGTAAACAAACTCACTGGATTTTACGACCTTCCTTGTAGGGTAACTCCAGACGGCAGCACATTAAACGTTTTCAGAGCTCTCAGTTCTGATACAGGAAAATACACTTGTGTGGCTACTAATCCTGCAGGAGAGGAAGACCGAATTTTCAACTTGAATGTATATGGTGAGTTTTCACAGATGCGAAACTGAAATCTGGTCTATAGTCCTATCTTTGTAAGCGCTCCCAAGAGAGGGCCAAGAAATGAATGCCTGTCTTCAGTGTAATACTACATGCATGTGTTTCCAATTTCATGTACTGTAGATATCACAGTATATTACACAGGATGTTCTGTCAATGACAAAACGATTGAAATTACTGGTAAATGTATTTTGGGATAAACAGAAATTAATTCCTTTGGTGTATTTCATAATAGAGGAATTCTGCTTGTGGTGATTTTTTTTTTCTTGTAGAGAAAGATAACACTTGGGGCTGATTTACTATGATACTGCTATTTTTTTTGTTCTATTAGTTTATCTTCAATAATTCCAATCAAAGCACATTAGCTAAAACCAGAGTAGTATAGTAGGGAACTAATAGTTAAAGGTCCCTAGTGTTTAAAAGAAAAATTATAGAGTTTTGGGTTAAATTCTTCTCTTGCACAATTTGACATACAGAAGATAGTGAGCATAACTCTTCTTTAGCAGTGCAGAGAGTGGACATTTCAATTTGTGAAAAATATGTCCATTAAGTATAATGACTAGTGTGAAAGAGTGAAGAGCTCTGCATAAGGCAGTGTTTCACAGTAGTGTGTCTGTCCCAGTTATACAGAGACTCAGAATCAATTGGAATTAGGAGCATGAGCAGACTAGCAAGAGATGACCTTTGACAAAATAAATAACAATACTGAATGACCACATCATATCTTCTGGGGACAGAATGGCACCACACAACAGTGGAGACCTTTTTGGTCAATTTGTATTCATCGAGGTTCAAGCAATAACCAACTTAGATGGTCTTATCTATGCAACTGCCATGGTGTGTGATGGAATCTTAAGTCAGCCAGAGCTTGGAGCTGTATGTGGCTGGGCCTTCTTTATGTAGTGAGTCCCTTCTTGCCCCCAAGACCAAGGCTTTCAAACTAACATGTAAAACCAACAAACGCAAAAAGCAGTTCTTTTACAATAATCAGCCAGAATACTTAACCAGGCATTTTGAAATTTTCTATATTTAAAAGTTAAGTCAGCATATACATCTAGAAGTTAATAAACTAACTTTCCTCCTGCATGATTCTAGCTTTCACTTTATTTAAGATTTATTTCAATAGGTAAGTTTGAGTGGCAGCAAACTGCCAAGTCCCATCTGGCCTTTAAGTGGTTCAGCCCATCCTCTGTAAGGCCTGACCACCTGCTTCCTGCATTGTCATTCTCTACCCATGAGCTTCAGGCTCTGAGCTCCCTCTTGTTTGCCACAGCCTGACAAATCAAAGAGATAATCCACTATCATTCTAAAGTGCATCTGATTTTAAATATGTAAATTGATAATTTATTAGTGCTCAATATTATTGTTACAGGATTTACTCTTTAAAAAAATGGGGATCTTCTTATTGAATTGCCTGTGGGGCATTAGGTGCAGGATTTCCAGCAAGGTAACACACATGGAATGGTTTTAAGAGCCAGTTTTAATATCTTCCTTTTCAACATTTACAAAATGTAGTTCCTCCAACAATAGCCAATAATAAAGATGAACCAGAAGACCTCACTGCCCTTTTGGACACCTCCTTAAATATTGAATGTACTGCTACTGGAACCCCACCACCACAGATAAACTGGCTAAAGAATGGCCTTCCTCTGTCTGTCTCCTCCCAAATCAGGTTGCTGTCAGCTGGGCAAATTCTCAGGTTGGTTTTCATCTATTTTAAATAGCTGAGTTTTCTGTTCTCTTTTGCTGTATCAGCGTAATTCTGCTAGTATTTTTGGAAGCAAGAATAAAATTTGATCCAAACCATGCCATAGTAAAGATAATGTATTCCATTTACAGCTTGCTTAAAATGATTTTCTCTTTAGACTTGCCCGAGTGCAGATACCTGATACTGGTGTGTACACTTGTGTGGCATCTAACAGGGCTGGAGTGGACAACAAACATTACAACCTTCAAGTTTTTGGTGAGTTTCTCTGAAATGCTTTATGTAAAGATTCTTATTTCTTAATTTCTTAAACCTAATATTCAGTTTTCTTTCTCACCAACACAAAGTTGCAGACAAGCACAAGTATATCTTACATAGGTAATCATGAGGGAAAGATTAACTTTTCAATGTGGTTTTTTTAATGGAAAATGTTTTAACCCTAGAAGAGTCCTTACTTGAATTGGCACCCATAATGTGTCACAAGTTTTTTAGAAAGAATAATAATGTATAATTTCTAAGTGAATTTTAATGCATGTGCTAAACATGAATGTAAGTGGGGAAATGCAAAAGGGTAGCTGCATTCCAACTTTCTTAAATTCAGAATTAACACTTGGGTTGTACTCTGTATGAATCAGATCTTTGTTTCTTGGCAGTACCACCAAGCTTGGATAATGCAGGAGGAACAGAGGATGTGACCGTAGTAAAAGGCAGTTCAGCTTCGATGAAGTGTCTTACTGATGGCAATCCTGCCCCCACTATGTCTTGGTTTAAAAATGGACATCCTTTAAGCCTTGGAGCTCACCTGATGTCAAGTAACAAAGGAATGGCCCTTCATTTTGTAAAAGCAGAGATTGGTGACACAGGCAAATACACTTGTGTAGCATCCAATGAAGCTGGAGATATCAGCAAGCACTTTTCCCTAAAAGTGCTGGGTAAGTGTTAACCCCTCAGATGAACAAAATATGAGCTGTAAATTAGTATCTACTCAGGACAACAATTAAAAAAATATCGAGGGATAAGGAGTATTTTCAAGAAACATTTACTGGGATAAATAAGAGAAATAAGGAAATGGAATGTACCTAAAGATGTGTGGATGTGTAATATAGTATATATTTTTTCGTGTTTCCTGAGTACTGAAATATGCTATAATTAATAGTAAACTAATATACAAAGTAATTTGGTTTAAATTAATAACTTTCGTTAGTAGAAATTCAGCTTGACAGGTTGACAGCACAGGAGATGGCATAGCTGAAGGTACAACAGCTAAAGGGCTAATAAATACATTCACTGATATCTTATAATGTATTTTACCTGGGAATATGAAAACATTTTCAAACTCATAATTCCAACTCATAAAATATGCAAATTAAGAGGCAGATGGAAATTACATGAGATACTCAGTGAGTTCATGACACAGTCAGAAATAATACTAATGTAGACTAATTCTGCGAACTCTAACCACAAGGCTGTGTATCATGTTTTATAGACTTTTTGAGCCAATAAAGAATTTGAATGTTTTTCCTTCCACAGAGCCACCTCACATCAATGGTTCAGATGAGCCAGCAGAGCTCTCTGTCGTTGTCAACAACCCTCTTGAACTTCTCTGCATCTCCTCTGGTATTCCAGTCCCCAAAATCTCATGGATGAAGGATGGACGCCTGCTTCTGCAGAATGATAATGTTCGTGTCCTAAGGGAAGTCCTTCGAATAACCAGTGCTCAGGTAGAGTATTTGTTTCAAATAGGCTCAGTTTTGCAAACCCTAGAGGAGTGCACAGAACTGCCTGCTATTAGGACCATCTTAAGAGATGTCCTGAAAAGCCTCTGTAAAATCATCCACCTGCCTTTGTGGTTAGAGAATACATTTTTCAAACCTTGCCTTAGAGTTTCCCATCCAGAACAAGCAGTAGTATTATAGGTTGAGAGTGCCCAAGCACTTCTGCCTCTTCTGAGCATTATTACTCCAAGTTTATTTCAGAGTTCTGTAATTTTTTTATTTATTGGTACTTCTTGTTACAAAGCAGAACAATCAATGCTAGGGACTTGTCTTTTTCTGGGGTTATTTTTGGTTTTAGTCTGTGTCTGTAATCTGTTCTTGTTCATTTCCTACCTATTTGACTCTTGTTACTATCTCTTGCTTTTCTTCTTTTGTGTTTTATAGTTCCTCCTCAGCCTTTTTTCATTTCTTCTCTTTTCATTAGCTCGGATTTTCCTAATATCCATTTGCTTCTCACATGTATAAGTTGTAGATTACAGAGAAAACTGCATTTGCAGTCATCTGTGTGCAAGTTAAGAAAAAATAAATGAAGACAATAGAAAGACTTTCAGATTAATTCAGAGAATAAAGGAGTCCAGGGAAAAATAACCTTTAAAAACCTGCTGTACTCAGCCTAAACTAAGGCTGTACTCAGCTGTGGACAGCCACACTGAAGTTCACCAAACAGAAGTGGGACAGGGCTTGGGACTGATTGCTGCTCCTTTTGTTTATAAAGCAAACGCTCCTTGTCTTTACAATGAAGAGTTTGTAGGAAGAAGAAAGCATAAAAGTATTAACGAGTATGTGTGCACAAAAAGATTTCCTTAGTACCCAATACCTATAGCCAGTTCCATCTTTATTGATAACCTGCTGCAAAAAGCATCACAAAGAGAAGGGTTATTGCTGGAGACACATTATCCAGAGAGATTTTATGGGGTCCTGCAGCTCTGAAGCAATCTGTGTACAATCCTACCATGGTAAAGTAAAGAAGTTTTCAAGAACTTCATTAATTTATTTCAGGCATTCTTTATTTATTGTGTTTGTGTTCAAGTGCTGCCTGTTACATGTTGTTGTCCATGTTTGTATTTCACAGTTTTTCTGAATTGTCCCCATATTCTATGGTTTCTGCTGAAGTTGTTTGTGTGTTTCTAGGTGGAGGACACTGGAAGATACACATGTTTGGCATCCAGCCCAGCAGGAGATGATGATAAGGAATATTTAGTAAGAGTGCATGGTAAGTTTAATTTAGGAAAAGAAATTATTCCTTCAAAGCATAAACTGCTCAGGTACATAGCAGTATCTCATTTAACAAGTTATATATTACTAAAGAAGAAATATTACGTGTTTTGAGAAAGTGATATTACACCATATGATCATAATTAACATTTCAGAATAAAGGTAACTATTCTGAACATGATACACAATTAAAAGCGAAACTTCTACCTGATGCAACTGATTTCTATTATAATTCCAAGTCTTATATTTTGAATACCTAGGAAGTTTATAGATACCAGTATTCAGTTGGATTGAGTTTATTGTGCTTACTGAAAAAGAATGTGAAGTATACTGATACCTTTTTCTACTGAAAAACTAAGATGATAATAGATAAGAAATGTACTTAGAAATTAATACATAAAATGTAATGACAGTAAAGGAAGTATAAATGGGACTTCTGCAGTTCTACAATATGCCTTGGATTTCTTCTTGAAGATTTTAGCTCCCATGTTTATTGATAAACAGTTTACGGAACTTTGGTGATCTCTGCTCTATCTGGCTTAAATGCTGGTACTCTCACTGAGAAGGGACTTTAATTTCTGTCATGGTAGTTTCCAGTGTGTGGATTAGGAAACAGGTTCACCAGTTAAACAAATGTCATATATTTAACATGGGTATTGAAAAGAACTAATTAATGATATTGTAGCTTTGCATTTATTTTAAACTTAAGAAAGAAATTAGAAATTTTCCATAAGTAATTTTAATGCTAGCTCATATGTGTGGTGTTTATTTTTTTCTTAATTTTTGTAACAGTTCCTCCTAACATCGCTGGTACCAGTGGTCCACAGGACCTCACCGTGCTGCAGAACAGACAAGTTATACTGGAATGCAAGTCAGATGCTGTGCCACCTCCGACAATCTCATGGCTTAAAAATGGAGAACTTCTAGAGGTATAGTGGTTATGTTATTTGAACTAGTCTTTTGCTCCCTTTATTTTTTACACACAGTGCTTGAGGTTTCTTATTCTGCTCACTTGCCCCTTCAGTGCAGTCCAAGTTATGGTGCCTTGAATTCAAGAGAAGCTGAGTAGCCCCAGAACAAATACAGTTAGTCCTAAATGAGTACCTGAAGCTAGCAAGCATGTGAAGTGGCCATCCCGCTGTTACTTGTTCTTTTTTCCTTTAGGGGGATCCCTTGCTCCTCCTGGATCCTCTGAACAATGCTAGAAGCCTTCGGTATACTCCTGAATGGCTTCCCAGGAAAGGTAGCTGAGAAAAGACTACACTATATGTTTCCTTTGGGTATATTATGCATCCTCATATTTTAGTAGTATTCAGAAAGGATTTAAATTATTTACATTGGAAACAAAGAAAAGAGAATGGGTTGCTAATCACCACAGTTTTGTATCAAATACATCTTTTTCACTCAGAATTCCATGTAGTGTCATGTTAAGGCATCGAGTCTTTGCTGGTTGAGAGACAATTAGCAAGATGAGGATGGTTTATACAGAAATAATTTTTTGCTTCCCATCTTCTTCCTTGGGATCACTGAGAAACCAGGTGCTATCCAACTGAACAATTTAAGTTCAGTTATTAATTGAACTTAATTAATAATTTTCCCTCAATTGATCTTTATTCACCTGAAGTTCTGCTTATTTGCTTTCCTTCTGACATGCCATTCCTCAGACTCTTACTCTGTTGTAAATTTAGAAGAATGAAATATTAGTGGACGAAATAGGAGTATGGTGGGTAATTATGTCTTACTATGTGCTGCTAGGGAATGTTACCTTGAATATAGCACAAGAACTAGCTAGAAACAAGTTTAACAGAAACACCCTTCTTCTGAATGATTAATTCTTTAATTGGGTAGTGATTATTTTTATGAAAGCAAGGTTGAACAAGGCTTGGAAGTCAGAGTATGTGAATACTTTTTGCCTCAGTCTTCCTTGGAAAGCTTGTGTTTTAAAAGCAGTACTCAACAAAAATAAACCGTGAAAAGAAGCCAGGGTTACAAAATTCACCAGAAAACAAAGCAATAGAGGAACACTATGATAGACATAGGTACTCAGCTGATAACCTGTGAATTAACTTTTGCAATGTTAGTTTTCTTCTTGCCTTATGAATTCATGTCAGTATGTGAGGGCTGAGACATCTTGGTTGTGTGGTATGGTCAATCCCCTGCCTTTTGATTTATAATAGAGTAGGGAATTTCAATCTCTAGAGTTAGTTCTCCTCCAACACTAAATTTAAGCTATAAATTTAGTTCAGACACGGCACTCGTAATTTGTCACATGTATTTTAAGTAGCAGACTTGGGTTTATTCTGGTCCCTACCATCCTTTTCATTCTTCAGCTTAGCTTATATAAATATATCCTCCAGATATCAGGAAAACATTAGTGTCCTCCTGAATGCCTGGTTGCTTTCTCAAACTCAAAGAAATATAACAGCCTACTAATACTAAGCAGGTGAGAAAGAGCTCTCCTTGGGTGTGGAAAGAGAAGTGCTCTGTGGCATATCATCCTCCTTATCTTGGAAAAATAGAGGTTTCGTGGTGACAAGAGAGGATTGGAGAAAGTCAGGTTCTCAGATTGCAGTGTTATTTCAATTTAAATCATCACTGATTTTTGTGAAACACCCTTGTGGTGGAGGGTGTCATTCCTCCTAGTTTTGTTGTCTTCCACTGTGCAGATTTTGAGGTCTACTCTAGACCTCTGTATGCTTAATGATATAATTGTGCAGCACCATGATTTTTGGTAGCAGAACTTGTCCCGTTCCAATGTCGGGGAAGGTTTCAATATGATCCCAAGAGCAAGATTAAGACACAAACGAGGTCAAATGCCATATACTCAAAAGAGCTTTTATTATCAAAAGTATCAAAAGTAGAAAATAGTAGCGATAGGATAGAATGGAAGAAAAGGCAGAAATCAAGCAAGCAGTTGGGATAGAGTTGCAAGGATAGTCACCACCATGGATCCAGCGGCATCCAGTTGGTCCTCAGTCTTCAATTCTTTGGTGGTGGGTGCACACCACGGCTTGTCTCCACGTGTTTTTTATAGGGCATAGTTCGATGATGCATGCACATACGTACTGTTCATGCACTGTTCACACACTGCAGGGTTCGTCTATGACAACACCTTCGCATGATCAACACTAGAAACCAGTATCTTATCTCAAAGGCTACAGTTTCCATGAGAATGGTAGTCATCACATTCCTGCATGCTTCATCGGGTTTCCTCCCCTGGATGCCTCAATGGCCTGGTAATCATCCTTATGGACAGAGGAGTGTCCTGCTTAAACAGGCTATCCCAGAGACAAATGGCTTGAGATAAATAGTTCACAGTTCAGTCTCTCAGGTCAAACAATCCTTGAGATGAATGGCTTGAGATGACAGTCCAGTCCCTCACACCTAACAATCTTTGAGACAAACAGCTCAAGGTAACAATTCAGTCTCTCACAGAACTATAGAAAGATCTAGCCTCTAGCAGCTTTGGAGTCCTTGTACCCTTCATTGATCTGGAAATGCACATTGAGTGTTAAGAAAAGTAGGTAGGAGTGTCTTGACCTAATCTGGCTTTATTTAAACACTACAAGAATTGCTGAATTTGTATTTTTTCAAAGATGGGTTTTCTGACGTACCTTCAGTAGAGTATAAGGATTAAATGATAGCTTCATTGCTTGTCTTTTGTCATCTGTATGCTTCTGTGTTTAGAAACCATAGCATAGGCTATGTACTCAACAGGAAATACCAATTATTACCCCAAATCTGACTGTCTGTAATTTACTCTGATGGTGAATCATTTCACCTGTGAGGCTCCAGCACTGCTGTTTATTCTGCACTGGTAGACTTGCTGAGTTGGTGCCTAGTATGAGACCAGCATAGTAGGGTACTAGTGCAGAACCCAAGGAGTTTCACCTATCTGTTGTAGTTGCTATTCTCAGATCTTCTAACCAAAAGAGTAGGCGGGAAGGAATGTCAGCTTTCAATTTTATCTGAAGTGTGGGTGGCACATACTGGAAAAGTTTGAGTTTCTGTTCTTTTTCTACTGTTTTTTTAATCCAGTCAGGTTTTTGAAAACTTGTAGTTGATACTACTGTCAGTCGTTCATGCAGATATGATGCAGACTGGTTGTGGTAGAAAAGCTTTGACTTCAAATGGCTACCTAGCAGGTGCTGTAGAGTCACTGTAGAGCTGAGAAGAGTGGTATCCTCATATTCAGAAATGCTGGCTAGTAAACTTTCTGGCTAGTAAACTTAGTAGGCTAAGGTTATGCTGGCTCCCACCTGATCAAGACTGTGATGTTTGAAGAACAGTGTAGAGAAACTTGTATTTCTTCTGCCTGTAGAGTGCATGGATTTTTCAAAAGAATAAATAATGTCCATTGTGTGCTATTAGCTGCCCCTTTCTATAAAAATTCAAAAGCTCTTTGGCTATGTAACCTAAAAAAGTTGCCTTTTTCAGGCACAAGTCCCAGTAGGGGTTTCAAGGGGGAACCATTAAGCAATGATAATTTTTTAAAACATTGTTTACCCTATTATCTTCATGGAAGTAAACAAAGTTAAGCCAGCAATGAATTCAGTCCCTGGTTTGTCTTTGGCCTTCTTTCATGGCTTTTATTACTCTGCAATGAAAGAATGTTCTATCTTCATAAAGAGAACAATGGTAAAGTTAAATTTGTCAAACTCTCTCTCTCTTTCCCCTTAGGGAACTCCTCGAGTTCGAATCCTATCCAATGGGCGATACCTGCAGATCAATAATGCTGACCTCAACGATACAGCAAGCTATACATGTGTGGCAAGTAATATCGCAGGAAAAATGACCAGGGAGTTCGTGCTGACAGTACATGGTAAAATCATGGATCCAGTCTTGTGCATTTTGATCTTTGCATGGTATTTCTGCAGGAATTAAAATGGCAAGAAAGAAGCATTAGTAGTCTCTTTCTAGCCAAGTGTTGGCCACTTAGGCTGTGTCTAAACTGTTGGGACCATGTGTATTACCTCGTGTGCCACCATCTGAGTCCACAGTTGTCCCCCACACTAAAGGACCTGTTGGGGACTCGCCACAGCTCACTCTCCATCTGTCTGTGCTTCCTGCTAATGGAAGGTGCTGTGCATCTAGCCATCATCCTGATACAGAGTCACGATACATCCAGAACGAACACCCAGATCCAGGACTGAGAAATGGTCTTGGACAAATTCAGATAAATTCTTAAAAGCATTTGACTGGCACCTTGGGGGACTAAGTTTCATAGCTAGCTTGGCCACCAGTTTTGCAAGTTACTTGAAAACTGTGGCTGCTTCTCTGCACCTGTAAGCATGAGATAGTAGGAAGGTAGGGCTTGAAGGGCCCTATGCATCTCCATACTTGTCCTGTACTACCATAGGCCTGAATTTAATTTTAAACCTATTTATTTTCTCACCTCTAGTCTGATGAGAAACTATTCTATTCTCACACCTGGGTGATGATAAGAAACTTTTTTCCTATTTCTGTTCTGTTCACAGCCCAGTCATGTGTACCTGCATTACACTGTGTCACCCCAGCGACTGTCCTTACTGGTCCAATTAAAATTCTTTTTTCTCCTTAATTTGTAATTAGGAAGCAAGGATATCACCACAGCCTTATTTCACTGAATTAAATATGCTGAAATCTATTCCTGTTTTAGCTATATGATAACCTTTGCAGTAACTTGCAAAGATGATCTTTACAATGCATTTCAGACAAACTTTCTTTTTCATTCCCTACTGCATCATGGCAATTATCATGCACTACACAAAATGGTAAGAAACTTGTTTCTGTCTTTGCAGTGATCCCCATACCTGTTACTGCATCTGTTTTCACATGTTTAGTTTCAATCATTGCAGCATAAAGTTTTTTTTCTCTGTATCATCAGCAATTTTCCCTTTACAGTGGCTCCTACAATCCAAAGCAGTCCTCAGACTGCTGTTGTGCATCTAAATGCTTCTGCTGTTCTGGAGTGTGTTGCAAAAGGAGTACCAACCCCGAGAATTACATGGAGGAAGGATGGGGCTATTTTTACTGGAAACAATACAAGGTATTGTCCAGAAGTCAGCATAAATATTCTTCATTGTTTTTTAAGAATGTATTATTAATTACAGAAAGCTTAATTAGACCTCTGATTTGTAAATTAGTTTTGTTTTCACAGGTCAGAACTAATATTTGTACTATCATCTTGTAGACCCAAATGTGGATAATATGGTGATAGAAACAGTAATACAAAGAAGTTGTTCTACAGAAAAGTAGCAGTACCAAGGGTTTCATGCTTTTATTGTAAAGGACAAAAAACTCCTTTGACAACCAAATGTAGTAATAATTCTTCTGATATTAAAGATTTTGAACAGTAAATGTGAAAGAACTTTATTTTTTTTATATATATGGAGTTTTGGGATGAAGCCAAGCAATTTCATGCAGACCAAAAGCTACTTGAGGGTACCGTGTAGTTTCTAATATATAAAACTTTCTATATGTGTTCTAGTATCAACTTTTATTACAGTGAATGGTTTCTGTCTTCTGATTGTTTTAAGGGGCAGTAGTTTGGCATTTTCTAGAACTGAGCAAATGCTAAAGAATTCAGTTATGTTTCAAAGAAAAAAGAAAATGTACAAGCATTAATTAGGTTTTTTTAAGGTTAAAAGAGAAACCATAAAAAAGGGCTTTTGGATATCTTCTGCAAATCTGGCATCATTTATGTGGAATCACTATGTCAGCTAGATTTCATAATTTCTCTGGAAAATGGATGTGCTGGGACAGAGTGAAGTCAGAATAAGTGCAATAAATGAGAAAACTCTATGTGCCCAAATTAAGACACCGTGTGTTCAGGCTATTTGTTGTGGACCCCGAGTCATCTTTTCCTTCTGTACTACCAGGATAGCCTATGGTTCTGTTGGTTGGATAGTAGAAAAAAATATATGGCTTTGTTTCAGATATTCCATGTTAGAGGATGGATCTCTACACATCCACTCAGCACATGTTACTGATACAGGAAGATACGTGTGCATGGCAACCAATACAGCTGGCACTGAACGCAAACGAATTGATCTGCAGGTTCTTGGTAAGAGTTTTGGTTTTAGATAAATATATGTGTTTTTACAAGTCTGAAGTCCAGTTACATCGTTTTTCTTGTTCTGCCAGATCCAATTTTAAGTTTAGCCCCTTTTGAGCTGCTCTGGTTAAAAAAACAAACAAACAAAACAAAAAAAAAGGAAGACATTTATGGCCTTAGGAATACAACCCAAACATTCATGACAAAAAAATATTTATTCCTGGTGCACTGGAACTAGAAAGACTTGACACATCCCATGCTACATGTTTACTACTGTCAAGTTACTCTTTACAAAAATCAAGTAAATGTCTTCAGGCAGTTCAGCTCTACATATATAGGTATGAGAGGGGTGTGTGGGCATATGTATATAATTATTCTGAATAATTAGGCTTTGTTTGTCCTTAGTTCCTCCAACTATTGCTCCTGGACATACGAATATTACAGTTACTGTAAATGTGCAGACCACTTTGCCTTGTGAAACCACTGGAATTCCCAGACCAGCAATTAGCTGGAAAAAGAATGGGCATCTGCTTAGTGTTGACCAGAACCAGAATACATACAGGTGAGAGGTGTTTTCTTTTCACCATGGGTTTAAAGTTTTCAAGGATGATTTTGGCACTTTAAAAATCTAGCCATGCTTAAATATAATCTTGTATAGCCAGCAAATTCAGTGGTCTGATTACCTGAGAAGAAAAGAAGTATTTCAATGGCTTTTACTTTCTTCTCTTTTCTTTGTTCAGACTTCTATCTTCAGGTTCCTTAGTAATCATTTCTCCCACTGTGGATGACACTGCTGTCTATGAGTGCTCTGTGTCAAATGATGCAGGAGAAGATCAAAGAGCAGTTGAGCTCACTGTTCAAGGTAGAGGGGATATTGCTATTACGTGTGTATGGCACCCAGAATTTCTTTGGGGCATTCTAATGTTGAGATGAGATTTTTATATCATTCTTTTATGATACTGATATCCATAAGTCTCTGGTATTCCCAAGAAAGATAAGTTATTTCCAAGAATTCATAAAAATGAAAATGGGCAAGTAACCTTTACACTGATCTTCATTTTTAGTGCCCCCATCTATAGCAGATGAAGCCACAGACCTTTTGGTAACAAAGCTGTCTCCAGTAGTAATTTCCTGCACCACATCAGGGGTTCCTGTCCCCTCAGTTCATTGGACCAAAAATGGCATAAAGTTGCTTCCCAGAGGAGATGGCTACAGAATTCTCTCTTCAGGTACTGTGCATGACTGGAGCTCAGCCACAGAAAATCAGTGAAAGGGTGTGATTGTACATGTCTGGAAGTAAATAATCCCCCTCCCCCCCAAACCCCTCTCCAATTCCTTAGAATAAAAATATAGACCTCTTTAGATGGATGCTGTAAGATAGTTTTACTGTGAATACAGGATACTGCTGTATGTTCTAATGCACTCTCTCTCTGCTGCAGGTGCTGTTGAAATACCTGCTGCTCAGCTAGCACATGCGGGACGGTACACCTGTGTGGCCTGGAACGCAGCTGGCTCAGCTCACAGACATGCCACTCTTCATGTTCAGGGTAGGATGGGAAGCTGAAGTGGAAGTGCATTCTGTCAGTAAACGTTGCCCTTTAAATACATACGTATGCTGCAGAGTAATGGTGAGGCCAGAGTGGACCATCACAAGTAGTGTCTTGCTTAGCTGAATTGTCTCGTGGGTGCACTGATTATTGACAAAGTCACTACTCATGCAAAGTTACAACTCTGGTACTTTGGATAGAGCCCCCCAGTCCATGCTGCTGTAATTTAGTTTTGTAAGATTTTTGTTTCTTTGCTTTTTGGTAAGTTAAAATGTATCTGTGATGGCAAATTGCATGAAGTAAGGCTGTGTTCTGTACCCATACTCATGCTGAGCATGTTGTTATATTTAAAAGCACTTCCACTGAGCTCTCTGTAAGGATGGCAGAATGCAGCCATTGCTAATATAGCCTTCTCAGACTCTCAGGTTATGCAATTTTAGTATCTTCTGTATTTTCCACAGAACCACCAGTTATCGAAACTCAGCCAGGGGTGCTGGATGTCATTGTGAACAATCCCATTCTACTACCATGTGAAGCGACGGGTACACCTCGACCCGTAATAACATGGCAAAAGGAGGGCATCAATATAATCACAACAGGTATCCTCTTACAGCCTGTAAATCCAGCCTACTTGCTGTAACTCAGAAGCTTATTTTCTCTTTTTGGAATGTTCAAACTTATATCTAAGGAACCCATTCATTTAAAAAACAAACAAAAATAAAACACACACACACACACGCACACAGAAGTGTCATACTTTGCTTATATTTGTTCTAGGCAACAGTTATATGGTTCTTCCAAATGGCAGTTTACAGATTGCAAAATCAACTGTTGAAGATGCTGGCACTTACATGTGTGTTGCTCAAAATCCAGCTGGCACTGCTCTGGGGAAGATCAAACTGAAAGTTCAAGGTAAATTATCTTTTAAACTCTTGTAGTGATTTACAGCAAGAAATTTGTGCACGCTTTCTGCTGGTCAAAAGATATTTCTGAGCAATAGAAATGGACCTAATGCTTTCCTATTTGATGTAATGCTGAATAGAGCCCAGGAGGTTTATTCCCTTTAGTTGTCTGTCTACTTTAGGATCAAAGTATGCTTTTAGTATTATTTTCACTAAGAACTGAAGCATTCCATGCTTCTTACAACATCTAATTCTTTTAAAAATTTTCTTAATTCTTTTCAGTTCCTCCTGTTATCAAGTCCCACCTCAAGAAATATGTTGTTCCTGTTGATCAATCTGTCACTCTGCAATGTGAGGCTGAAGGCTACCCTGGGCCAGAGATCAGTTGGCATAAAGATGGACAGCAACTAACGGAGTCCATTAGAAGAAGAATTCTTAGCACTGGTGCTCTGCAGATTGTGTTTGTACAGCCTGGTGACACTGGCCGTTATACATGCATAGCGGCAAACCTGGCAGGGTCCAGCACTTCTAGCATGGAGCTCGCTGTGCACAGTAAGTGGGACTGTATGGAAACAATGTGTGTTATCACAGCATGAACGTGCGGAGGGTAAGGAGCTAGGATGTAAGGGAGAAGTTCAGGAAAATTGTGCTACTTAATGGGTGAGTTTTATTTGGTTGTATTATAAGTCAGTTGCTTGAATTTAGGAAGAATATTACATTTCCTTAACTTGGTTTATACTTTGTTACAAGTATTTCACACATTTCTCTGGCATGCTTAATGGTGGTCATTGATGGAGACAAGAAACAATACAGAAGATCCAGGCAATGATTTCTTTAGTCCAGTATTGTATGCTTTTACAGTAGTTCTTGGATAATACATGGAGGTAAATCTTTTTAATAAACCTTCTCACAGTTCCACCCAAGATTCACAGCACGGATGTGCAGTACACAGTCACGGAGGACTCCCAGGCTGTTCTGTCCTGTGTGGCTGAGGGGATTCCAACACCAACAATAAACTGGAAGAAGGACAATATGCTGTTAACACAGTCAGTAGGAAAATACCGGGCTGTGTCAGATGGAGACCTCATTTTGGACAATGTTGTTGTAAGTTCCCTAAATCTAAGCTATGACTTGACAGGTTTAGCAGTAATAAGACCCTGCTTCTCTTAGTTTTCACCCACTTCTGGATTAGTCTTTGTTTTATTTTGTTTTCTTGTTTTTAATGTTCCAGAGTCTTTATAAATGTTTCATTATCCTTTGAGGAGTAAAATATCTGTGAAGAATTTGTAATGATAAATTCTCAGGAATGGCAAAAAGAAGTGTAGGTCATCTTTCAAATTTAGAGGAAGTGAAAGAGTTCAGATGAGCATTTCTGCTGAATGCTTGCTCCAAACCTTTTGAGGTTCTCTTATTGTTACAGGTGGTAGCATTTTATAGGATGTATGACAACTGAAATTTCCCTAACATGCTTTCTTTCAGCCTGAAGATTCTGGTAGTTACACCTGTATTGCTAACAATGCTGCTGGAGAAGACACACACACTGTCACCCTGATAGTTCATGTACTTCCAGCTTTTACTGAACTGCCCGGAGATATAGCTTTGACTAAAGGAGAACAGCTCAGATTAACTTGCAAAGCAACTGGGATACCTGTACCCAAAATAACATGGACCTTTAACAATAACATCATTCCAGGTGGGTAACACTGGGTCTTACTGGGCATTCTGCTCTAGAGTTGTTTTCCCCCCCACATAGCATTGCAATTAGTTTAGGATAAGGAAGGAAAAAAATCTAGAGGGAACAAACTTGTTAGGGAGTGCTTGTGTGAGGAATATCTTCAGTATTATGCAATCACGTCATTAAATTGCCTCTGAAACAAAGCTGTAAGGAAGATAATTAAGAAATTGTTCCTCTTCTGTTGCCAATAATGTAACACTTTAAGAACATTCAGTATCTGATGATATTTACTCAGCATCCAACAACTGATGCTGTTTCTCTTAAATATGAAGAAAACCTCAGCAGTTCATAGAATGCAGATGCACAAAGCTCAAAATTAAGGGACAACTTAAATGAATACATGCATGTGGGCAAATGTCACAGCAGTGACTTTTCTGTGCGTTTCTGAGGTGTCTCAGAAATGAAATGGCACAGTGCCATTGAGCTGTGTTGTTGAATAGCACTCTAATTCAAACAATCTTACAACATCACAGTCACTGAGATGTATACGATTAAGATAACTGAAGTAACCCTTTATTGTGTGTTCTCCCTTCAGCACAATATGATGATGTAAATGGACACAGTGAACTTGTTATTGAAAGAGTATCTAAAGATGACTCTGGTACCTATGTATGTACAGCAGAAAACACAGTTGGCTCAATCAAAGCTATTGGTTTTGTGTATGTCAAAGGTATGTAAAATAACAGTAGTTGTGGTCACTATTGGACAGTTTCACACAGCCATCTGTTTTGATAGTAGAATCATAGTCATAGAATGGTTTGGGTTGGAAGGGACCTTAAAGATCATCTAGTTCCACCCCACTGCCATGGGCAGGGACAGCTTGCACTAGACCAGGTTGCTCAAAGCCCCATCCAACCTGGCCTTGAACACTTCCAGAGAGGGGGCATCCACAGCCTCTCTGGGCAACTTGTTCCGGTGTCTTGCCACCCTCACAGTGAAGAATTTTTTCCTAATAACTAATCTAAATCTACCCTCTTTCAGTTTAAAACAGTTACCCCTAGTATTTGTTACCTTGTGTATGGTTAAATGGAAAAAAATTGAAACAGATTGAAATTCACACTTCAGAAAGTCAGAGATGAATGATGCCTACCAGCAATTTCATTAAGGGCATTTTATTTTGACTCTGCTATTTCTCTGCCATCACTTGGTTTTTCAGAGCCTCCGGTCTTCAAAGGGGATTACCACTCTAGCCGAATTGAGCCCTTGGGTGGCAATGCTATATTGAATTGCGAAGTCCGAGGAGATCCACCTCCAACCATCCAGTGGAGCAAAAAAGGAGTTGGCGTTCCGATTAGCAACAGGATCCAACAGCTTAACAATGGTTCTCTTGCTATCTACGGCACTGTAGTGAGTCACTGGTCTGTTATGATGTGTTTCTGCATTGTACTTGATTAATAAAGGTATTCCAGATCATATTATTTTGAAAGAGTGAGGCTAGACATTTAATCCACTTTTGCTTTTACCTTTAACAAATGTTTTAATTCAGACTAGAATTAGACTCAAATTACTGTGACAAAAAAAACCCAGGGGGGGCTATTGTTCTCTTTAATTGTCAGAAAGACTGACTCTACATACTAATCATTGGTGTGTGAAATCCTGGTCATGCCCAATTAAATGGGACTTTTGCTTTTGACCTTAAAAGAGCCTGGGTTCTACCCAGTCAAGTCAGCTGAAAAGCAATTGTGTTCTCCACGTGCAAACTTCTTAGCATCTAAATTCCTAACATGAATGGCAAGACCCATCTTATCCCTATAAACCAATGCCTGTATTTTGGAATGGGGTTAAAAACAGCAGCTCCCTTCAGTTCATTTAAATAAAAAAATTATCCTCAGAATTAAGGAGTTGAAGGAAATAAAAAATGGATTAGTAACAGTAAAAATAATTTACAGTATCAGCTTAATGTTAATAAAAACAAAATGTTGGGATACCCTAGAATCTAACTGGGTGCCTCTTAAGATCCAGTGCATGCCATGTGTTGCAGAAAATTCACCTGCAGGAGGTGCACTGTTAACTGAAACCTTCATTACGTGTTGACAGGTTATATGACTATTTGGTTTTCATTTCTTTAGAATGAAGATGCTGGTGACTACAAGTGCGTGGCTACCAATGATGCTGGTGTGGTGGAATGCAGTCTGACGCTAACACTCCAGAGTAAGACTCAAAGTGATAAGTTTAATGCCGCTAGATTGGAGTGATAACCTACCTTTGGATAGGTGTATGTAGTGCCCATTGAAGTTTTGGAGGTTGGGCAGTGCACTGTAGGTTAAGATTCATCTCGTCTTTCATCATTAATATTTAAGAGTCTAGTCTAAGCTAGCGATTGAGGTCAAAGAGGAGAAGCATATAGAGGGTGATTCAGCTTCATCTTAGAAACCAACTTAGAATGGGGTGAATCACCTTCTGAAAGGGCCCGTTTCTCTCAGTTGACTTGAGAGGATGTCTCTACAACTAGACTGAACTAGACTCTTAACTTTTAAATTAGGTCACTTATGTGAGATGAATCCCAGCTTTCACTGACAGTATTTTATTTTTGGCAGAAATTATATTTTAGAATTATTTTTTTCACTAGTGGTAGAATTTCTGAACATCCCTTTCCTATTACAGCCTCAAGCAGTATGGATCTGTGACTTATGTCTCAGTTGCCTCTGGACATGATTAATAGCATCTTCCTGCAGGTTTTATGAAAAGCAACACATTTTAGCAATAAAGACGACTGTGTGCTCATACAGTCAAGCCTCAATCCCCACTTTGGTTCTAAGATTGCTACATATTAAAAAAAGCCTATCGTTGTCATTTTAACTTGCATATATTTTGACAGTGGAAGATCAACAATAATAATTTTAGTCAAAGTAAACTGACTTAAGAATTTTTTGCCCCCATTCTGACCAGATCTTGAATATTCAATACAATGAAAAAAATGTAGCCATGTGCTATTGCCTAAAGAAACCTTTCTCTTTCAGGTCCTCCAGTCGTTACTGTTGAACCTGTAGAGACAGTTATTGAAGCTGGTGCCACAGCAATGCTGAACTGCCAGGCAAATGGAGAGCCTCCTCCAACCATCAAATGGTCCCGCCAAGGTCATCCAGTTGTGAGCAATGAGAGAGTGACTGTTCTGTCTAACGGCTCCTTGCGTATTGTTGCAGCACAGAAGGAAGATACGTCTGAATATGAGTGTGTAGCAAGGAATCTAATGGGATCTGTTCTTGTTAGAGTACCACTGACTGTCCAGGGTAGGTTCACAAAATATAGGACTGTGACTATCAAACTGGTAGATTACAGCATTAATTGAGATTAATTATGATCAAGATTGTATCTTACCCATATATTATGGATAAGAGATTTTATCTTATCTTCCATATATGCATTATGTATATGTTAAGCCTAATCTGAGATGTCAGTGGGTTTGTTTCATGAAATTTGTTCCATTATGCTCATCCAGCTGTGTGAGACAGATGAGTGTGAAGGATTGAGACACATAAATAACAATGAAGGGGTCTTGAAGTAGATCCCATTCTCAGAACACATATCATAACTTAATTGTACCTCTAAAGAAAAGCATTTAGGAGCATAAGCAGTAACTATTTCAGAGCAGCTGAAGTATTCTCTGAACTGTAGTAAGATATTTCTGCAGTAATGAAGACGTGAAGGGAGTTTGATTTCCAAGTATGGCTTATGAAGTGCATTTTTCACTTTGCTGTATCAATCTATGAGTGTTATAAGCACAAGCACGTTACAAATAGAGCATAATTTTTCTCACTGCAGTGCACGGTGGATTTTCTGATTGGCTTGAATGGCGAGCTTGCAGCGTAACTTGTGGTCAAGGTGTTCAGGAGAGGGTCCGTCAGTGCAACAACCCTCTTCCAGCAAATGGCGGGAGGAGGTGTGAGGGGCCCGATGCAGACATACGCAGCTGCCACAATAAGCCATGTCCAGGTATTTCTTTAATGAATTGATACTTGTAATGTACCTTTTGTTAAGTGCCCTAACAGTGAACCGTTATCACCACGGATCTTCATGACATACTAGTTTTTCTAAGAAGTTAGAATTCATTTTTACTTCTGTGGAAAGGAAGAGGAAATCTCAATAAATACCTTGAAGATATTTTTTAATTAAAACTGTGGGGTTTTCTGTTTCTTAGTGGATGGCAACTGGTCGGAGTGGGGGCTGTGGGAAGAGTGTTCAAAGAGCTGTGGACAAGGCAACAGGACCAGAACCAGAACCTGCAGTAACCCACTAACTCAGCATGGTGGGAAGCCCTGTGATGGCAGTGCTGTGGATTCAGTCATGTGTAATATTAGGCCTTGCCCAGGTAAGAGAAGATTGGGTTAGAATTAGCTGCATAAGGGGCTTTCTGTAGAGATTTGTGGGGGGGGGGGGGGGGGGGGGGGGGGGGGGGGGGGGGG
>JANHGO010000020.1:15123387-15136573 GCA_024606505.1 Aquila spilogaster
TTTTTTTTTTTCCCCTTTTTTTTTCTTTTTTTCCCCCCCCCCCCCCCCCCCAATGCAAATTCTCTCAGCTTGTTTCAGATTATTAAATTATAAAAGAATTAAATGCTGAATTTTTTTATATTAACATTGCTTGTAAAGTACTGAATGGCAGTAGTTCTTGGAAACTGAAGTCACAAAAGTAAGTGCAAGGAAAATTTTCAGCAATTTCTCTTTCCCCCACCCCAATAAAAATGTTAATTTTGTATATTCATGTTTTTCAGTGTTTGTTACCCATATGCTCACAGAGTAAAACTCACTACTCTGTCATGCAAAGCCAATGAAAATGAAAAAGCTATTAAAAAACCACGTAAAACATAATAGTTAATAATTTAAGACATTATCAGTATGCTTTTCTCTGTTGTTTTAATTTTCAGCAACATCTTTCTCATAACTAGCTGAATGTTCAGGTTTCCTTCCTGTCTTAGTAGTACTTCCTGCATTTGACAGGTTGTAGTTTATTCATCACCCTTCACTGCTGGCATGTTTCCTTCTATACAATTTTTTTTATATTGATTTTTCCCTTTTTCACTGGCTTTGCTACCACTGCAATGCTAAATGTTCATCCACCATCTAGAGATTAATTTCTCTAGATCTTGGCAACAAAATAGGTTCTGGCTCCTGCTTACTGCTAGCCAATGAAGCTGTGTGCCAGCTTTTAGCTAGCATGCCCCTTCCCCTGCTGAGACCTTCAGCCTAGCACAGGACAGTCAGAGCCAGGTAACTTATGAAAACACCAGATCTGATCAAGTGTTCAGTTCTGTTGTTCCAAGATTGTAGTGAGGTGAAGTGATGTATTCAGAAAACAAAAAGGAAAGAACTGATCTCTCTTCTGGAAACTGTTGATTCATTTTAGCTGTTGCTCAAGGCAAAGGTTTTTTCAAGGGCTTATTCAGAATATTTCATTTATTGATACTGAACAATGTAGCTTTTTTGCCTTAGGCTGTGGAGCTGTAATTTCATGTTAAAGCAGCTGTATAATTGAAACAGTTTTATAGCTGTGCTGCCTTTGCAGTTGATGGTGAGTGGAGTTCTTGGCTGCCATGGGGTCCTTGCAGTGAGACTTGTGGGAAAGGTACTCAGACACGACTGAGGCTCTGCAATAGCCCTCCTCCCTCCCATGATGGATCATACTGTGAGGGGTCTGATGCACAGATGCAGGTTTGCAACAAGAGACGCTGCCCAGGTAACATACGTTTGACACAAAGAGAACAATGACAAACTTGTCATTTCCTTTCCAAATTCTACTTTATATCAAAAGCTTTCCAGTTTTAAAAGTGTAGTCCCTGAAAAAAAAATTCATTTAAGCCTTTTCTTTTCACTGGCCCCTGTCACTATCTTTAGCATCCCTTTATAGACCTAACACATGGTATTTCTTCTCCTATCCTTGTCTCTCTTCCTTTACCCTGCCACTGTGTGAAAGCAGCATTTTAAATCCTTGGCAGTTAAATTACAGGTTTCCTAAACATATCTTTTTTTAAATTTTCCTAGGTTCTGTTATTCATTTATCCTTTTCTTCCACATTTCAATGAGTCCTTCATGACTGGATAGGAAAACTCAAGTATTTGAAATCTGACCTCTGTATCTGGCTGAGTGCAGGGGTAACAAAGGGAAATTTCATGAAATGGAATGTGCAGCAGTTCAGACTAGATCCTTCTAGCTTCACAATCCATTTTGCACGTGCCAGATCCTAAGCTCAGTCCCCACCGTAACTGTGAACTGATAGAAGAGAGAACTGACCCTGCGGTAGTCAAGCAACTGAGGGCTGAATGTTGCACATTTCTCTGGCTTGATGGGCTGCTGATAAGGATGCTGTTGCTTACAGCTAGTTTGTGACTGATCAGCCTCTTCTCAGCCACCAACTCAAGTGCTCACATGGATATACCTGTTTTTAACAGTTTGTGTCACCACATCTTGGGAGATCAAAGGTTATACTATTCAACCGCTCAAACCTGGCTCACATGAGATAATTTAGTAATAACTCCTATAAACAGCTGAGCCGGTAAATCAAAGGTTGGTTAGGAACGGGGGGGAGAAGGTGGTGATGGTTACGTCTTCAGACAGTGCAGCTGCAACTAGATTGGGTTTTGGGGATGGCACTAGTACCAGCCATCTGCCCAGTGTGGTAATTTCAGGGACTACTTTTTATATGGTTTGACTGGCTTACAGATACCTAGAAATATCAGACTCACTGAGCTTGAGGACTGAGTGATCCCTGACCATGATTCTGGTCAGGCTTACAGGTCATTTAAAAGACACGTCATGCTTTTCTCCAGTTTCACTCCTGGAAATCCCTGTGTAGAAATCCCTGTGTAGCTTAGATGTTCTCCAGAGAGAGTCAGTAACATCCTACAGTCAGTTTTACCCTGATGTAACACTGATTTGCTTTGTTATTTCTAATGTCAGAGACTGTAACTGTACCATGCTATGCCTTTCTTGCCAGTGGATGGGAAGTGGACCACATGGAGCAGCTGGAGTGCCTGCACCGTGTCCTGTGGAGGAGGCAGCAGGCAGAGAACGCGCCACTGCTCAGACCCAGCCCCACAGTTTGGGGGCCACAAATGTGAAGGAAACGACATGCAAATTGATTTTTGCAACAGTGATCCTTGTCCGAGTAAGTGCTTTGGGTCAGGCTGCTTGTCCACTGACTGGGTTTGTATGTATGCATGAGAGGAAGGAAGCCTTCCACAAATCACACACTCTCACAGAAATCGGGGGGTCTGAACACAGGCAAGTGGTATTAGCTGCCCGGCAAGAGTGAAAGCATTTCTTCATCAGTCAGCGTGACTGGGACATTTTAAATATTAACTGTTAGGAGCACAAACCAGTAGCAGCTGGTTCATAAGGTCCTGCCAGACTGTCAGAGGTCACGCACCTATCTGTGGTGGGTTAACCCTGGCTGGATGCCAGGTACCCACCAAAGCTGTTCTATCACTCCCTGCCCATCAGCTGGACAGGGGAGAGAAAAAATATAACAAAGGGCTCATGGGTCGAGATAAGGACAGGGAGAGATCGTTCACCAATTACTGTCATGGGCAAAACAGACTCAACTTGGGGAAAATTAACTCAATTTATTGCCAATCAACCAGAGCAGGGTAATGAGAAATAAAACCAAATTTCAAAACACCTTCCCTCCACCCCTCCCTTCTTCCTGGGCACAGCTTCACTCCCAAATTCTCTACTTCCTCCCTAACAGCAGCGCAGGGGAATGGGAAATGGGGGTTGTGGTCAGTTCATCACACGTTGTCTCTGCTGCTCCTTCCTCCTCAGGGGCAGGACTCCTCACACTCTTCCCCTGCTCCAGCGTGGGGTCCCTCCCACGGGAGACAGTCCTCCACAAACTTCTCCAACGTGGGTCCTTCCCACGGGCTGCAGTTCTTCATGAACTGCTCCAGCGTGGGTCCCTTCCATGGGGCCACAGGTCCTGCCAGAAAACCTGCTCCAGCGCGGGCTTCCCACGGGGTCACAGCCTCCTTCGGGCACCCACCTGCTCCGGCGTGGGGTCCTCCCCAGGCTGCAGGTGGAGATCTGCTCCACCGTGGACCTCCCTGGGCTGCAAGGGGACAGCCTGCCTCACCATGGTCTTCCCCATGGGCTGCAGGGGAATCTCTGCTCTGGTGCCTGGAGCACCTCCTCCCCCTCCTTCTTCGCTGACCTGGGGGTCTGCAGGGTTGTTTCCCCTACATGTTCTCACTCCTCTCTCCGGCTGCGGTTTCTTTGTGCCCTGCAACTTTTTTTTCCTTCTTAAATCTGTTATCCCAGAGGCACTACCACTAGTGCTGATTGGCTCAGCCTTGGCTGGCGGTGGGTCCATCTTAGAGCCAGCTGGTATTGGCTCTGTTGGACACAGGGGAAGCTTCCAGCAGCTTCTTACAGAAGCCACCCCTGTGACATCCCCCCACTAACAAAACCTTGCCACACAAACCCAATACATTCCAACTATGTCCCCTCCCGTGGTGGCAGCGGTGTTAAAACTGTCCTGTCAGAAAGTACTGCAAAGTGATTCTCTCATATCTCACAGTAAAGTGTAGTGACTCATTTGGTTAATAATATGTGTTGCGTACTTTTCCTATAACTGACAGTGTTCTGGAGTTGGTTAATACGCTCTGAGAAGTCACTGAATGCTGGACAAAATAACTTCCTTAGATCTTTAATCGTCTGGGGGTTTTATTTTTATTTTGGGAAAAGAAATTTAAAAGTTACTCTCCAATAGGAATATTTTCCTAGCTTGACTGTCTGGTTTTAAGTATCTGTTATTAAGAGGAAGACATAAAATCTGACTTATTTTTACAGTTCATGGCAACTGGGGCCCATGGAGTAGTTGGGGAACTTGTAGCCGAACGTGCAACGGAGGCCAGATGAGGCGATACCGGACCTGTGACAATCCTCGTCCTGCCAGCGGTGGAAGGGCATGCACAGGGGCTGACATGCAGATCCAGAGATGCAGCACTGAACTGTGCCCTGGTGAGTGCTCAGACTAACAGAGAAATTAAATGCAGCTTTCCCTGGAAGACTTCAGGGTATACATAACATATGTGAGATTTTCATATTATGAAAGGAATGTAGGACATTCCTGTAATTACTTGCAATTTCATACAATCTAATGATCCACTCTCACTT
The DNA here is from genome assembly GCA_024606505.1 of Aquila spilogaster. Taxonomy (NCBI): domain Eukaryota; kingdom Metazoa; phylum Chordata; class Aves; order Accipitriformes; family Accipitridae; genus Aquila; species Aquila spilogaster. The sequence continues at coordinate 15,128,044 of JANHGO010000020.1, forward strand.
TTCCTTTAAATGACTGTCACCTTACAAGGATTTCCCCCTTTACATGTTAGATTTTCCCCAAATGAGGTGGACTAATTCAAAACAGGAAATAGCATATGAAAATCTGTCCTACAGCTAATAATTCTACTTAGTTTTTACAGTAAATACAGTTTATGAGGCTCCCAGTGAACTCTCATAATATATTCCAGGAGCAGGGAAAAATGCTCAGCTCAAATGCTGTAAAATGATAATCAAAGCAGTCAATTGATTTATTGACAATACATAATAACTAAGGGGCAATCAGTGAACTTACACATTCAGGATCAGTATCAGCAATACGGAAGATAAACCACAATGCTAGAGACACCTACAAATTTCTGAACACCCTTCTATAACTCATCCCAGAAAGGGATTATTATTATTGTTGTTATTATTATTATTATTATAGTATTATTAATTCTAATATAATAAAAAATAAATCATTAAATCCCTCCTCTATGCGCGCCCCTTTACACACCCTCCTCCTGTGGGAGATGCACAACTTTATGCACACCTGTGCCACATGCATGCTGACCTACATGCTGGTAACAAAGCCCCTGATGAGGCCACATCCGCACACCCCAGGTGTAGGCCCCTGCTTGCCGCACCCCATAGCGTCAGCCTCTGCGAGCTGGATACCTGCTGCTCGTGGCGTGCGAGGACAATTCTCCATCAGGTCTCAATGGAGGTTACAGTGTCAAGTCCAGTCTGACTGTTCTGTGTTTACCCTCCTCTTGCTTGGGTTTATCCTGCCCAATCACAAACTTTCATGCTGCTTTTATAATTCTTTTCAGTTCCCTTGTTACTGTTATTTTGGCTAATGGTTGTCTTAAGCAAAGTTTTAATTGTTACTTTCCTCTTACCATTGCTAGTTTTGGGCAAATATCGTATCAGATCAGGCATTTCCAGATTACTCTGTTCAATGTCCAGTCATGGTCCTATTGTATCACCTGTTATCGAGGCTGTGCAGACTCCCACACGTGTAGTTCAAGCCAACTCTGATTGACCTCTTGTAGAGTGTTTGGCTAGATAGAACATGTGTTCCTAATTTGCAAGATTTATGTTTTCTTTGGTTTCTTGTACTCTTCCATCAGTTTTATACCCATGCAACCTCAGATATTTTCTCTGTAGGAGTAAAAGCACTCAAAGCTCTAGACAGATAGGTTGTCTCTAGTGATAGGCTACCAAAAAGTATGACAGGAGATTCTGAACATTGACAGCTGTTCTTTATCAACTGGTTTGTGATGGGTCTGCATGCATGTGACAATGTTTTTTCAGTTTTGAAACCGGTTTCTGTGGAGCCTGATACTTTCAGGTAACAGACACAGAGACTGGCAGGGGCATCTCTGCAGAACCTCCTGGGGGGTGTGGCTGGCAGAAGTCCCAAACACCAGCTGAGCAAATTAGCTGCACACTGGACCTCTGTGTGCCACCCTTAGGGAGGACTTGCATGATTGTGCGGAGTGACACATGTAGTTTATACCGTACAAAGCTTCCCTGGTCACCCATGAAGTGGTACCTCTTCAACATGACTTAGGGAAGAATTTTATGTAGCTCTTGCTAAATCCCCAACCATTATACTGGAAACATCCCCTGGAGGAGACTCCTTGTTTCTGGTACAGCTGATAGACAAACAAAATTTTGAAGGTGGTGTGTTTCTGATGGGAGGAGTGTTCATACCTGCCCATTAAGGTGTTTTTGTTATCCATTGAGATATTTCTTTTCTCTAACACATTGGTTCCATCAAAAAGGAATGACACTAAAGCATCACTGGTGCAGCCTGACAACTTTAAAATGAAAAGTCGCTTTCTTCATTCTTTGTATCTTCAGTGGATGGAAACTGGGGGCAGTGGCAAACATGGAGCCAGTGCTCTGCCTCTTGTGGAGGAGGAGAGCAGACCCGAATACGCCTGTGCAGCAATCCAGCCCCGTTAAATCATGGACGTCCTTGTCCTGGAGACTCCTCCCAAATATCCAGGTGTAACACCCAAGCATGTCCTGGTGAGTTAATTTACAGCCTGCACGCAATGATAACATGGCGAAAGCCTGTGGCACTCCTGATTTGACCGGTACTCTCCCATGTCTTGGCCAGTTGACGAAGTAATTTAATTTTTTTGGCTTAAATCTCCCCTGCAACTTCAGCTGAATAAATTTTTTGTTAACCTGCTACACAGCACTAGAGTATGCTGTTAAACAGTTGTCACTTTTCAGACAGGGGTGAGTGCATAAGGCAATTCCCATGTTACTGTGCATGTATCAGACCACATATGTACAGCATCCTGTTGTTTGCAGGTTGTGAGCTTTACTTTTGCAAATAAAGTAGTAATATACGCAGAAGTATCCTTACTTCTTAAAATGCTGGACAATATTTCTCAATTTTCTCTCCCCCAAAATATCAGACCGTAGAGTTTTCACATGGGCCTTTTTTTTTTTCCTTTCTCCCTTCCCTCCCCTGCACAGGTGGGCCTTCACGTGCCAAAGGCAGCATCATTGGAAACATTAATGATATTGAATTTGGAATTGCTTTCCTGAATACCACAGTAACAGACAGTCCTGACTCTGAAACTAGAGTAATACAAGCAAAGATTACAAACGTCCCTCGGAGCCTTGGTAGGCTTTTTATTACTTTTTATCACCTTTTTCCTTGACCCAGGCTGAATTCTGTGCAATGCCAATTTTCAGCACTTCATTTCATTAAGTGTCACTGAAGAAACTGATCTAAACTTTCCATAGACAGAGAGAGGAAAAGGGAATCTTCAATATTTACTTCTAGTACATTAATATTTGTAAAATGGTTCCTCTGAATATAGCAATATCTATTTTTGCTGGTTTAAATATTAAGGGTTACACTAGTGTTAGGTCTTCATATTTAACTCCTACAGATGTGGGTTGCGTGATGTTAGGAAAAAAACTCTCCAATGTTATGTTGCATTTCTTTCAGGTCCAGCGATGAGAAAGCTTGTTTCTATACTCAGCCCAGTTTATTGGACAACTGCAAAAGAAATTGGAGAAGCAATGAATGGTTTTACGCTCACTGATGCAGTCTTCAAGAGAGAAACTCAAGTGGAGTTTGCCACTGGTTCGTTACCTGTGATATACCATCTCTTTCTGTTTCCAATAAGCTTGATAGATACTGCAGTTCTTAAAAAATAGCACAATAACTGTTGCTGAATTTTGAGTCTTGTGCTTACACCAATATTTCTGAATGACTATGGCTTTCTGAGGCTTAAATACAGGTTTTAGAGCTGTGATTTGAAAAATGTGAAGTTTTTTATTATAGGCATGGTATGCCTTATAAAAATGAGTATAAAATAACTGGTCAAGGGATCCCAGTTCAGATACTGTGTGGCTAACATGAGTCTCTGGTTAAGATGTTTTATAAATCAATGTGCTGTTAAAATTCATAGGTGAGGTTCTGCGAATGACTCATATTGCCCGGGGCTTGGATTCGGATGGAGCCTTGCTGCTGGATGTTGTTGTGAGTGGCCACGTGCTGCAGGTGCGGTCAGTAGCTGATGTTGACGTGAAGGTAAAGCTGCTCGAGTTACCACCCCCTTCTCTCATTGATACATACTTCACCTCTCATCTATATCCAAGCAGTAGACACTGAGGCCTGAAAACTGTTTTATAGTATGTGACTTATTCTGTGCCTGGTTTAACTGACAGATGTTCACATTGCCTTTAAAAACAAGAACTTGTCATTGGGAAGGTAGTACGGGTCACTCAAGGTTTTTAGATGTTGGAAGGTAGTGTTGAGAAGTGTCTTTGGAGCTAGTTATCACAGGCAGGCATGTCAGGTGTTGCTTTCAATAGAGCTATAAAGGTGCATCTTAAACCTGTCTGACATTTTGCCTTCCCTGAGGATGACACCAGCTCTCTTATACCATGGCACCTTGCAAAAATTTCTCAATATTACTGATGATTCATTTGCAGCTACAATTACACATAGTCTGGCAGAGAAACATTCCTGTGGCTGATGAAGTTGCAAAGACAGGGGATTAACAGATTCTGAATCGGATTGCAACACAGGGTGTGGTGTTATCGTGGACACTGTCATGATGCTGTTAATGATGTGCTCCTTTCTCTGCTATAGCATCAAAACTTTCTCTTGTGGAGATATCTATTATGGCAAACAGTCCTATTATGCAATTCATCTGAAATGTTTTGCAGAATTTGCTTTTTCAAAGAATGACACTTCTCTATGAACTTTTTCAGGAATGATTAGAGAGGGCAGTTTGCATGATAGTATGGCAAAAGGTTATAATCTCACTACTGAATTGCTCTGCCTGTTGGTTCTTGGAGATACTCTCTACTGCTCCTAGTAAGATAGTTTCTATCACTGACGTTGTACTCCTGATAGAAAGATGGAGTTCAAAGGAACTGTTTTTCTAGCTTTTTGGTTTACTGTATCACATGACAAACATTTTGCTTAATACAATATGTGGTATTAAAGTTTTGGTTTAAAACCAGGTGCTTGATAATTTGTTTTACTGTACAAGAAAGAATATTCTTTACCATTGTTTCTATAAAGGTGGTAATCAGTTAGTGGTAGGTAACCAGTGAAATTGTTTTAATATGTTAATCCCACAGTACAATAAATATACATGAAGTTCTTGATATTTCAATACACTGCAATATGTAGCATGTCCAATATTTATACCTTTTTTCAGTGGCAGAATTTTTCTCTACTGATTGTTTATTTAGCACATGTTGTCAGCATCTGACTTAGAAACACAAAAAATATTTAGACCTCAAAAGATTGTTACAGAACAATAAGATCATTTTCAGATTTTGGAAATGCTCTGCTGAGGCCCCTGTCATCAGGTTCCTCAGTACCACAGCCTGTTACTTATTTGAAGAAATGTACCAGATGCTGTTAAGATTCAACGGTTAAAATAAGAGTAAAAAAGGCATGTGTTGTGTGAAATATGATATGTTCAGCTGTTAAGAAAAAAAAATGTTTCTTGGAATACATCTCATACCACTTTAAAATACAAAGACCGCAGTGGTGTTGGCTGTACTCAATGGCTGATGCCTGAATTTTGCTGTTTCAGGATTATACAGAAGACTACATTCAAACTGGTCCTGGGCAACTGTATGCCCATTCTACTCGTCTCTTCACTATAGATGGAGTTAGTGTTCCCTATACATGGAACCACACTATCACCTATGATTACACTAAAGGAAAGATGCCTTTCTTGGTGGAAACACTCCATGCTTCCTCTATTACAACAGAGTACAACCCACTGGAAGAAACTATGGCTTTTAAAATCCACGCTTCTATAGCAAAAGGTATTGTACTAATCTTTCACAAAAATAAAACAATGGAAACATAATATCCTATCTTCCTAAAATTCATTACCTGTATTCTCAAAAGCCAGTTATGGCCTTGAAAGAGGAAATTCTGTGAAACTTGGGTAATTTTATTGTAGATCCTGGGACCTACGTGTCTTGTTAACATACCCATAGACTAATACGTAAAAGCTGTTGCAGTTTGCACTTACTCTTCACCTGTAGTTCTCATCGATGATGTACGTCTGCATTTGCTGATGCTGCTATTAGCATCACCAGTAGCTTCAGGTAGCCAGCCTAAAATATTTCTCCATTTCCTTGCATGTACCTTTCATTCTCTAAAATGAAATTACTGTCGCTTTTGTGTGTGGTCAAGCATTGGTGGGTTTTTATGTTTGGGTTTGTTTTTTACATAGCTGTTGAGAAAAAGGATTGTGAATCTTCTTCTCACAGCAAAAACCACATAAACATAAGTAAGGTAGTAATGAGGTAGAAGAACATTCAAAATTCAACACTAAATGGGTAAAATGTCCTAAGTCATTCCTCAGATTGAACTTCTCTGGAATTATTTGGCATATACAGAAAATATGATGCTGAGCTGCAGCTTGAAAACTTTACTGGTACTTTATGGATACATTTTTTAAGGCCAGATATGAATGGTGCACAGTTATGCAGTGCTGTGTAGACACATGCTTATGTACAGTCTGTAAATTTCCTGACTCCTAACACAGAGGTGGCAAGCTAGTAGCTCCATCATCTGTTGTACTGTGCCTTAGCATTACTAACTGCTGCCTTTTACATAAGTGATCTTAAGGAGTAGGGCATATATTTGTGTAAGTGGGTTTTCCTTTGAGAAGTCATAATTGGTTGGCTTTTTTTACATAGTAGAGAAAGAACTGAGGTTTGAAAGTAAATGAAAGAGTGGGATTGCCCATCTCAGTCTTTCTTTTCAATAACAACATTCTAAATGAAGTAAAATAATTATCTTCCCACTTTCCAGGCTATGAACTGATTGTGCAATTTGGAAACCAAATAAGATTATTTTTTCTGTTTTAAAAAGAGGTCTGATAAAAGGAAGTCTCCAGATCAAGTTATGCCTATGCATAAATCTGGCCAGACCTTTACTGAACTTGCATTTATTTCCTCCAACAATTAATATACTGCTTTTTTAAAAATTTCATATTCGTTGAATCAATTTTCAAGCAGCAAAATATATGTGGTCTTTGAGCAGTCTCTACCGGAGTTTTCCATTACAGTTCATAGTACGCACTTGTGTTCTTCTACAGTGACTTCTCACAGTCTATGACATGGTGATTTGTTTGGTTTGGGTTTATTTCCCTCCTTTTACATGAAGTGAAACTGAATGGTCTTTGTTCTTTTAATAAGGAAAACTTTATGGAGGAACACTGCAGGATGTATTAGGCTGGGATGCAACTTGCAGTCACTCTGAGGGAAACCCCCCACCGGTTTAATATTTTTCAAAACAGCAAAAACCATGTACTACTGACTTTTACTGCCCAAGTAGAAAAACCACTGAAGTCTAGATTTTTAAAAGTTTCTATTTTAGTGTCCAAGTATAATAAATATTTTATAAATAGCTGGGCTGCAAGTCTTAATGTTAAAGGGTTTTTTAAAAGTAATAAAATGGCCATATTTTCACCCACAAGTAACATATGCTTCCTTTACCATACAGGAGATCGTAGCAATCAGTGCCCTGCTGGGTTTGGTTTGGACTCCACTGGGCCTTACTGTTCAGGTAATGATGTGAAAAGGGTAGTGTGTAATCATAGACTCATAGAATGGTTTGAGTTGGAAGGGACCTTTAAAGCTCATCCAGTTCCACCCCACTGCCACAGGGAGGGACATTTTCACTAGATCAGGTTGCTGAAAGCCCTGTCCAACCTGAGCTTGAACACTTCCAGGGAGGGGGCATTCACAGCTTCTCTGGACAACCTGTTCCAGTGTCTCGCCACCCTCATCATAAAAAATTTAGTATTATTTCCAATCTATATCTACCCTCTTTTAGTTTAAAACTGTTACCCCTTGTCCTGGCCCTTCACCAGGTCGCCTACAGGGCCTGGTAAAAATTCTCTCCGTATTTCTTATAAGCCCTCTTTATATACTGAAAGGCTGCAATAAGGTCTCCCCAGATCCTTCTTTTCCCCAGGCTAAACAACCCCAACTCTCTCAGCCTTTGTCCATAGCAGAGGTGTTCCAGCCCTCTGACCATTTCCATGGCCTCCTCTGGAGCTGCTCTAAGAGGCCCATGTCTGTCTTGTGCTGGGGGCCCCAGAGCTGGATGCAGTACTCAACCACATCACCTTTATCTAGAGTTTCAAAGCATGCAGTGCATACTTCAAAAAGTGTAAGTTACCCTTGATGAAAGGGTGTGGATCCAAAGCCAGGTGAAGACTTCACTTCTGTACTCATCTAGAACAGAAGTAGTGCCCAGACAGCTTTTCACCAGTACCCCAGGTACAACGGGGGGACACTGAGCCACAGGATCTGCTGAGCCTGCAAAGTAGTGAAGCACTCACATGATCTGTGTGGAGGGAAGGATGAATGTTGGCAACCTAGACAACTGCGCACAAGTTCCTGCTTGGGGGATGGAGATCAAGAGAAGGTTATAAGCGTTTTAGCTGTTGACTGAGTCACATTTGTTTTAGGGAACAATCGTCTGATATAATTTTGTGGACTTATTTCATTGCCCCTTGAAAGCTTACAAATTAAAGTTCTACAAGAAACAAACATTACACTATCCAAAAGGTTTAAAACGAGGAAAACTGAAAATAAGGTCGCTAAAACAATTTTCCACTGTCGTGGTTTCAGCCCAGCCAGTAACAAAGCACCACGCAGCCGCTCTCTCACTCCCTGCCCCCCCACCCCAGCCACGGTGGGATGAGGAGAAAATATAAAGGCAGGCTCGTGGGTCGAGATAAGGACTGGAAGGGATCACTCACCACTTATGGTCACTGGCAAAAGACAGGCGCAACTTGGGGAAGAAACAAAACCAATTTAATTTACTACAAGTCAAAACAAAACAAGGATATTAGGAAGTAAAACCAAACCTTGGAACACCTTCCTCCACCCCTCCCTCCTTCCTGGCTCAACCCCACTCCTGGTTCTCTCTCCCTCCTCGCAGTGGAACAGGGGATGGGGGTTGGGGTCAGTTCATCACAGTTGTCTCTGCCGCTCCTTCCTCCTCAGCGGGAGGACTGCT
>JANHGO010000020.1:15136673-15175515 GCA_024606505.1 Aquila spilogaster
CTGCTTTGGCAGGGGGGTTGGACTGGATGATCTCTGGAGGTCCCTTCCAACCCCTACAATTCTGTGATTCTGTGAAATGAACTACAAGTCCATGAGTTAGGTTTTATAGGCTGTTTGAGTCAATAAACAATGGGAATGTTTTTCCTTCCATAGAACCACCTCAAATCAATGGTTCAGGTCAACCAGAAGAGCTCTCCGTGATTGTCAACGACCCCCTTGACCTTCTTTGCATCTCTACTGGCATTCCAGTCCCCAAAATCTCATGGATGAAGGATGGGCGCCCGCTTCTGCAGAATGACAATATTCATGTCCTAAGAGAAGGGCTTCGAATAACCAGCACTCATGTAAAACTACTGTTTCAAAGTGGTCTCAAACTGCAAACTTCTAGAGAAGCATAAAGAATTGCCTGCTGTTGGGACCATCCTGACAGGGGTCCTAAAAACCTCTCTAAAGTTCTCCTCCAGCATATGCAGTTGGAGGATGTGCTTTTCAAGCCTTGCCTTGAAATTTTTTATTCAGAAAAAGTGGTAGTGTTACGGGTTAAGAGTGACCTAACATTTCTGCCTCTTCTGAGCATTATTCAAGTTCATTTTAGAGTTCTGAAACTTCTTTGTTTGTTCATCCTTCTTCATACAAAGCTGAAAACCAAGGCTAGGGACTTGTGCCTTTTTTTGTGTTTATTTCTGGGTTTATCTATAATCTATTATAAGATTATGTAATATATTATCTGTTATATAATTATATTTTACATATCTGTTGAAATCTATTTATATATATATATATTATAATCTGTATCTATAACCTATTTATGTTCATTTCCTGCCTATTTGACTCTTGTTACTGTTACTTGCTTTTGTTCTTTTTTATTTTATAGTTTCTCCTCAGCCTTTCTCCTCTTTCACTACCTCAGATTTGCCTGACACCTATTTGCTTCTTGCTTGGATAGGCCATAGATTGCAGAGAAAAAAAAATGCCTTTGCTGTCATCTGTGTAAAAGTTAAAAATAACTAAAGACAATACAAAGGCTTTCAGATTAATTCGGACAATAAAAGAGTCCATGGAAAAATTACCTGTACAGAACTACTACAGTCAGCCAGACTGGATGTCACCACAACACAAGGGGGATGGGGCTCAGGAAGTTAGACAAACAATATGCTGCTGGTTTTGTTGGTCAAGTAAACATTTCTTGTCTTTATAATGAGAGGTTTACAGGAAAGAGAAAAGCATAATATTATTACTATGGATGTGTGCATAAAAAGGCTTCCTTACTACCCAGAATTTACTCTTGCATACCTATACCTATAGCAACCTCCATCTTCATGGATTGCCTGTTGCAGAAAGTATCACAAAGAGATGTATTTGCTGGAAGTGCATTGTCCTTAGAGATTGTAGTCTTTCCACTCCTAAGCCACGTCTGCATAGTACTATGGTGGTAAGATATAGAAGTTTCAAAGAACTAGAGAAGAGAAGGCTCTGTGGAGACTTTTCAGTATTTAAAGGCAGGCAGCCAATGGGAAAGATGGGGAGAGACTCTTTATTAGGAAGTATAGTGATAGGACAAAGGATAATGTTTAAAACTAAAATAAGATAGATTTTGATATAAGGAAGGAATCTTGGCTGCTCAGAGGGCAGTGAGGCACTGGCACAAGCTGTGCAGAGAAACTGTTGGTGCCCCATCCCTGAAGGTGCTTGAGGCCATGTGGGCCTTGGGCAGCCTGAGCTGGAAGAGGGCAAAAAGGGGGTTGGAACTGAATGGGCTTTTTAAGGTCCCTCCCAAAGCAAACTCAGAGAATCAGTTCTGTGATCCTAAGAATATTTTCCATTTCTTCTCAGGCTTTCCTTATCTGTTTTCTTTACTTTAACTCCTACCTTTTAAATTTTGCTGTCAGTGTTCATATTTTACTGCTTTTCTGAATTGTTTCTTTATGCTGCAACTTTTACTGAAGTTGTCCATGTGTTTCCAGGTGGAGGATGCAGGAAGATACACGTGTTTGGCATCTAGCCCAGCAGGGGATGATGATAAGGAGTATTTAGTAAGAGTACATGGTAAGTTTGAGGAATATTTCTTCCCTAAATTAAGCTGTAAACTACAAAGGTATGTATCAGTATCACATTTAACAGCTTACTTATTATTAAAGAAGAAATACATGTTTTGAGAAAATGAATATTATACCATATGATAATTAACATTTCTGGATATGGTTAACTCCTTTGACATGCAATAAAAGGGGAAAGTTCCTCCTGATGCAATTCACACCTTCTAGTGTGAATAGCTTATAGATACTTGTATTCTGCATTTTTGTTCAGCTGATCTGAATTTATTGTACTTACAAAAAAGTATAAAGTATACTGATATTTAAGACCTTAGTTTTTCAGTAGAAAAGTGTATATATATATATATATAGAATACATTAAATGTAATGTCAGTAAAGGCAGTATAAACAGAACTGCAGTTCTACAGTATGCTTCAGGTTTCTTCTTGAGGTTTATAATTGCCATGTTTCATGATGAAGAGTTTATGGAACTTCTGTGATCTCTGCTCTGTCTGACTTTGATGCTAGTGCCCTTACTGATAATTGATTTTAATTTAATTTCTGCCGCATTAGTTTCCAGTATGTGACTTAAGAAACAGTTTCACCAGTTAAACAAATGTGGTGTATTTAACATAGACATTGAAAAGTATTACTAATTTGTGACACTGTAGCTTTGCCTTTGTCTTAAATATTGAGAAGTAAAATGTTTTTTTTTTTTAAATTATGGTTTTAATGGTAGTTCATAACTGTGGTGTTTATTTTTCTTAATTTTTGTAACAGTTCCTCCTAATATTGCTGGTACTAGTGGTCTGCAGGACCTCACTGTCTTACAGAACAGACAAGTTATACTGGAATGCAAGTCAGATGCTGTACCACCTCCAACAATCTCATGGCTTAAAAATGGAGAACTTTTAGAGGTATTAGCAGTTACATTATTTGTCTTAGTCTGTTTCTCCTTTTATTTTTCACACACAGTGCTTGAGGTTTCTTCTGCTCACTTGCCCCTTCAGTGCAGTCAAGTTACAGTGCCTCGAATTCAAGCTGAGTTGCCCCAGTTCAAATACAGTTAGTCCTAAAAGAGTAACCTGAAGCTAGCAAGCATGTGAAGTGGCCATCCCACTGTTACTTGTTCTTTTTTCCTTTAGGGGGATCCCTTGCTCCTCCTGGATCCTCTGAACAATCCTAGAAGCCTTCGGTATACTTCCTGAATGGCTTCCCAGGAAAGGTAGCTGAGAAAAGACTACATTATGTGTTTCCTTTGGGTATATTATGCATCCTCATATTCCAGTTGCATTTAGGAAGGAAATAATATTCTTTATGTTTTGGGGAAGAAAACAAAAATAAAAAACGAACAAGCAAAAATGTGTTACTAACCAACACAATTTTCTATCAAATGCATTTTTTTTTTCACTCATAGTTCCAAGTAGTGTCCTACAAGGCATAGAGTCCTTGATGGCTGAGCGAAAACAAGCAAGATTAGGATAGTTTTAGCAGAATGGTGGTGTATGATTGTTTTTTTTATTTATCACCTTCCTCAGGATCACTCAGCAACCACATTCTTTCCAACATATCAATTTAAATTCAGTTATTTATTCAACTTAATAATTCTTCCTCTACTGATCTTAACTTATGAATAAAGAGAAAACAAATTTCTCATAATTCATAAGACATAACTCATATGTCTCCCATAGTTGTAGTCCATCAGTAGACTTCATTCAAAGGCCTGCTTTTGTACAGTACTGTGAGAGCTCATTCCTCAGGCTCTTCCACTGTTGTAAACTTAGAAGAATGAAATATCTGTGGAAGAAGCAAGAATAAGGTGAGCAATTATATCTTACTAAGTGCTGCTGGGGAATAATATTAGTTTGCGTATCGCACAAAAACTAGACAGAAAGAAGTGTAAGAGAAATGCTCTTCCCTTGAATGCTGGGTACAGACTTTTTTTTTATGAAAGCAGGTTGGAACAAGGCCTGGAAATTAAACATGAATACTTCTACCTCAGTCTTTCTTGAAAAGCTAATATTTTAAGCAGTACTTGAAATTTTTAAAAATTCTACATCTTAACTAAAATAAACCATGAAAAGAAGCCACTTTTAGAAATACCAGAAATAAAGCAGTGGAGGAACACTATTATAGACCTAGATACTCAGCTGAACACCTGGGGCTTAACTTATGTAATATTAGATCTTTTGCTTTAGAGGTTTGTGTCTGTTTGTGAGGACTGAGGCAGCTTGGTTATGCAAAATGGCTGATTTCCCACCTTAACTGTGTAAGGACATTCAGTCTCTACAGTTAGCTCTCCTCTGACATAATCTCTAAAGTAATGCTGTTATAAATTTTGTCCAGATGCGGGCCTCCTAATTTATCAATTGTACTTTATGTAGCAGATGTAGTTTTATTTTGTTCACTACCATCCATTGCATCCTTCAGCTGAGCTTCTATAAATATGTACTCCAGATATCAGGAAAGTATTAGTGTCCCCCTGAATGCCTGAATGTTTTCTCAACCTCAAAGAAGTGCATTCTCCTACTAACAGTAAGCATCTGAGAAAGAGTTCTCCCTGGATATGGAAAGAGATGTGCTCTATGGATGCTCATATGGCACGTAATTCTCCTTACCGTGGAAACACTGAGGTTTCACAGTGACAAAAGGTGACTGGAGAAAGTCAAGGTTCCAGGCTGCAGTGCTACTTCAATTTAAGTCATCATTGCTTTTTGAAATAGCCTTGTAATGAAGAGTGTCTTTTCCCCTGTTTTTTTGTTGTTTTTTTTTTCCTGGTCTTCCACTGTGTTTTGAGTCAGCACTAGACCTCACTGTTCTCAATAATGTAGTGTAGCACCACCACCTGCTCTAACAGAACTCTAGAAAGATCTAGCTTGGGATGGCTTTGGTGGTCATAGTCCCTGCACTCTTCATTGATTTGGAAATGCACATTGAGTGTTACCAAAATAAGTAGGTAGGAATGTCTTGTCCTAATCCATCTTTATTTAGACACTAAAAGAATTGCCCAATTTGTATTTGTATCATTTCACCTGTGAGAGGCCAGCACTGCTGGTTATGCTACATCTGTGCTGGTGCCTGGTGTGAGACCAGAGCTCTTGGATTGTAGTGCAGAACTGGAGACATTTTACTTCTATGTAGCGGTTGCTGTCTGCAGGTTTCCTATCCAAAAGTGTAGGTGGGAGTGTCAGCTTTGTATGTTATCCAAAGATTGTGTATATGTTTTTTGTTTGTTTGTGCATTTTCTTTTTTAAACTATTTTCTTACCCAGTCAAGTTTTTGAACATTTGTATTTGGTATTACTGTCAGTCCTTCATTCGGTTCTGGTCCAGTCTAGTTATGGTAAAAAAGCTTTGACTTCAAATGGCTGCTGAGCAGGTGCGCAGGAGTCATTGTAGCACTCAAAAGTGTTAGGTTCTCCAATCCAGAAACACCGTCTAGTAAACTTACTAGGCAAAGTTTATGCTGTATCCTTTCTGGTCAAGAATGTAAAGTTTGAAGAACAGTGTGGAGAAACTGACATTTCTTCTGCTTGTAGTGTGCATGGATTTTGAGAAAAAAATAAGAACCATGTGCTATTCATTGCCCCTTTTCTATAAAAAAAAAAAAAAAAAAAAAAAAAAACCCTTTGGCAAAGTAACCCTAAAAACCGTCTTATTGAGGCACAACTCCTAGTAGGGTTTTCAAGCTGCAACCACTAAGCAATGATAACTTCTTAGAACTTGGTTTATCCTATTATCTTCATGGCTATATACCAAGTTAAGCTAGCAGTTAATTCAGTCCCCTGAGTTAACCTTGGCCTTCTTTGATAGCTGTTCTTACTCTGCAACAAAAAAAAATGCTCAATCTTTAGAAAGAGATCAATGGTAAAATTAAATCCGTCCAACTCTCTCTCTCCCTTTAGGGAACTCCTCGAATTCGAATTCTATCCAGCGGGCGATACATGCAAATCAATAATGCTGACCTCAGTGATACAGCAAACTATACATGTGTGGCAAGTAATATTGCAGGAAAAATGACCAGGGAGTTCGTGCTGGCAGTACATGGTAAAATTATGGATCCATTCTTGTTCATTTTGCTCTTTGCATGATATTTCTGCTGGGGCTCAAATGGGAAGAAAGCATTAGAAGTCTGTTTTTTAACTAAGCACGGGCCACTTAGGCTGTATCTGAACTGTGGGACCAGGTGTGTTACCTCATGTGTCACCATCCCGGTTCACAGCCGTCCCCCTTCACTGGAGGATCAGCTGGGGACCCACCATAGCTCCTTCTCTGGCTGGCTATGTTCCTGCTACACATCCTGCCTTCATCTCGCTTTAGCAGAAGGGTTGGACTCAATGATCTCCTGAGGTCCCTTCCAACCCCTGCAATTCTGTGATTCTGTGATCCTGGTTCAGAGGGAGGATACGTCCAGACTGAACATGTAGATCCAAGACTGAGAAGTGCTCCTTTAGGTAAATTGTTAAAGCATTTCACTGGTATCTTGGGGAGCTTGCTGGTTTCACCACCAGTTTTGCAAGTTACTTGAAAACTGAGGCTTTTCTGAAGCTACAAGCAGGTGATGGTAGGAACATAGGGTTTGGAGGGCCCTGTGCATCCCAATGCCTGACCTCTATTACAGTAAGCCTGTTGGTGCTTCTTGAATTTCACTGTAAATCTATTTATTTTCTCAACTGTAGACTGCTGAGAAACAATTCTATTCTCATACTAAAGAAACTTTTTCCGTATGTCTGTTCTGTTAATAACTCGGTCATATACACTTGCATATTCCCTCCAAGGCTGACCTTCACTGTCCATTTAAAATTCTTGTTTCTCCTTAATTTGATTACGGCAAGGATATAATTTCACTGTCTTATTTTGCTGAATTAAATGTGATAAACTCTTCTGCAGTTTTAGCTATATGCTAATCCTTGCTTTAACTAGCTAAGACGATGTTTACAGTGCATTTAAGACAGTCTGTGTTTTTTATTGCATACTGCATCACAGCAAATATCTTGTACTAGAATGGTAAGAAACTTATTGCTGTTACAATCATCCCCATTACTGCATCTGTTTACGTGTGTCCAGTTTCAATTAGTGCAGCCTAAAAATTCTTTTTCTGATACCATCTGGAATTTTCCCTTAACAGTGGCTCCGACAATCCAAAGTAGCCCTCAGACTACTGTTGTCCATTTAAATGCGCCTGCTGTTCTGGAGTGTACTGCAGAAGGAGTACCAACCCCCAGAATTACATGGAGGAAAGATGGGGCTGTTTTTAATGGAAACAATACAAGGTATTGTCCTGTAGTCAAAATAAGTATTCTTTCCAGTTTTTTTAAGAATATGCCAGGTACCGAAAGCTTAATTAGACATCTAGGACTTGTAAATGAGTTTTGGTTTCACAGCTCAGAACTGCTGTTAATACTATCATTTCAAATAGACCCAAATATGAAAAATGCAGTGGTAGAAACAGTGGTTTGGAGTTTTTCTACAGAAAAGTAGCAGTACTGAAGATTTCACCCTTTTATTGTAAAAAAGGAAAAAAAAAGATTTTGAACAATAAATGTGGAAGATGTTTACAGTTTTTTTTCATATTTGAAGTTTTTATGTTGAAGCTAAGCAATTTCATGCAGACCAAAAGCTCCTTGAGTATCCTCTGTAGTTTCTGATAAGGGTAAAACTTGATATATGTGGTCTAGCATCAACATTTATTATAGTAAATGGCTTCTGTCTTCTGATTGTTTTAGGGGGAAATAGCTGGGCATTTTCTAGAACTGAGCAAATGCTTAAGAATTCAGTTGTATTTCAAAGAAAAAATACAGTATACAATCATTAACTTTTTTTTTTTTTTGAGATTAAATGAATGTCTGTAAAAAAGTGTTCTGGACATCTGCAAATCTGTCATTTATATAGAAGCACTGTCTCAATTTGATTTTATAACTTCTCTGGAGAATGGATGTGCTGGGAAAAAGTGAAGTCATAATAAGTGCAATAAATGACAAAACTGTGTGTGCCCAAATTAGGCACCACGTGTTGAGACTATTTGTTGCACAGCGTATGTCATCTGTGCCTTCTGTCCTGTCAGGATAGCTAATGGTTCTGTTGATTGGGTAGTGGGAGAAAAAACATGTGGCTTTGTTCCAGATATTCCATATTAGAGGATGGATCTCTACAAATCCACTCAGCACATGTTACTGACACAGGAAGATATATGTGTATGGCAACTAATGCAGCCGGCACTGAGCGCAAACAAATTGATCTGCAAGTTCTTGGTAAAAGTTTTGGTTTTAGATAAATATGCATGTTTTCACAAGTCTAAAGTACATTTGTATTGTTTTTCTTGTTCAGTCTGATACACTTGGGAGTTTTGCCCTTTTTCAGTTACTTTTTTTTTTTTTTTAAAAAAAAAGGTAATTTACAGCCTTAGGAATACAACCCAAATGTTTATGAAAAGTAAATATTTTTTCCTTGTTACCTGTCATGTGCACACCAAGTGGAAATAGAAAGACTCAACACATCCAATACTACATGTTTAGTAGATTCATTACCACCAAATAACTCTATAAAAATTAAGTAAATGTGTTCAGGCAGTGCAGCTCTGTATATAGGTATGAGGGGTAAATGTGCATGTGTGTGTAATTATTCTGAATAATTAGGCTTTGTTTGTCCTTAGTTCCTCCAACTATTGCTTCTGGACGTACTAATATTACAGTTACTGTAAATGTGCAGACCACTTTGCCATGCGAAGCCACTGGAATTCCCAGGCCAGCAATTAGCTGGAAAAAGAATGGGCATCTGCTTAGTCTTGACCAGAACCAGAATACTTACAGGTGAGGGATATTTTCTTCTCATTGTGGGTTGGAAACTGATGGGGATTAACTTGGCACTTTAAAAACTATCCATATGTAAATGTAATTTTATATAGCCAACAAAATTCATTGCCTGATTACCTGAGAAGAAAAGGAAGTATTTCACTGGCTTTTACTTTCTTCTCTTTTCTTTGTTCAGACTTCTGTCTTCAGGTTCCTTAGTAATCATTTCTCCAACTGTGGATGACACTGCTGTCTATGAGTGCTTTGTGTCAAATGATGCAGGAGAAGATCAAAGAGCAGTTGAGCTCACTGTTCAAGGTAGAGAAGATATCACTGTTACAGGTGTATGACACCTAGAATTTCTTTGAGATATACCAATGCTAGGATGAGACTTCTGTTTCTTTTATGATATCCTTAAGTCTTTGGTATTCCTAAGATAAGGAGTTTCTTTCAAGAATTCAAAACAAATAAAAATGGACTAATAACACTGACCTTTGTTTTCAGTGCCCCCATCCATAGCAGATGAAGCCACAGATCTCTTGGTGACAAAGCTGTCTCCAGTAGTAATTTCCTGCACTGCCTCAGGGGTTCCTGTTCCCTCAGTGCATTGGACCAAAAATGGCGTAAAGTTGCTTCCCAGAGGAGATGGCTACAGAATTCTCCCTTCAGGTACTGTACATGGCTGGAGTCCAGATACAGAAAACTAGTGAAAGGGATTGATTATGCACATCTAGAAGTAATTAATTAGGAACAAACAACTCCTCAAAAAATTCCTCATTTCTTTATTTAGAAAATATAGACCCCCTTAAGATGAGTGCTGCAAGAGAGTTCTCCATGGATGCAGGATACCACCATGTGCTGTAATGCACTCTCTCTCTGCTGTAGGTGCTGTTGAAATTCCTGCTGTTCAGCTAGCACACGCAGGTCGATACACCTGTGTGGCCCGGAACACGGCTGGCTCTGCTCATAGGCATGCCATTCTTCATGTTCAGGGTAAGGGAGAAAAGAAAACGCATTCTGTCGGAAAACTTTACCTGTGTAATACATGGTTGTGCCACAGAGTAAGGATGAGCACAGGCCGGACTGTCAGTAGAAGAGCATTTCCACTGAGCTCTTTATAAGGATGGCAGAATCCAGCTAGCTGTTGCTAACTCAGCTTTCTCAGACTCTCAGGTTATGTAATTTAAATGTCTTCTGTATTTTCTAGCCTTGAAAGTTTACCAGTTGGCATTTTGCCTTTCAATTTGTTCCACAGAACCACCCATTATCCGAATTCAGCCAGGGACGCTGGATGTCATTGCGAACAATCCCGTTCTGTTACCATGTGAAGCAATGGGAACACCTCAACCCATAATAACATGGCAAAAGGAGGGTATCAATATAATCACAACAGGTAACCTCTGATAGTCTGTAATTCCACCCAATTTGCTGGAACTCAGAAACTTTCATTGTGTTTTGTAAATGTCCAAACTCATTGCTTTTAAAAAGAAAAAAAAAAAGCCATATTTTGCTTACATTTGTTTCAGGAAACAGTTATATGGTTCTTCCCAATGGCAGCTTACAGATTGCAGAATCAACTGTTGAGGATGCTGGCACTTACATATGTGTTGCTCAAAATCCAGCTGGCACTGCGTTGGGGAAAATCAAACTGAAAGTTCAAGGTAAATCAAATTCTAAACTCTTGTTGTAGTGATTTATAGACAGGAAATTTGTGCATGCTGTCTGTTTGCCAAAACCTAAATATAAGCAACACAACAGGTCCTAATGCTTTCCTATTTGATGTGACATGAAGTAGAGCCCAGGAGGCTTATTCCCTTTAGTTGTCTGTCTACTTTAGGATCAACGTATGCTTTTAGGCTCGTTTTCACTAAGAATTGAAGCGTTCCACAGTTCTTACATCATCTCAATCTTTTCTAAATTTTCTTAATCCTTTTTCAGTCCCTCCTGTCATCAAGTCCCACCTGAAGGAGTATGTTGTTCCTGTTGATCAATCTGTCACTCTGCAGTGCGAGGCCGAAGGCTACCCTGGGCCAGAGATCAGTTGGCATAAAGATGGCCAGCAAGTAACACAGTCCATGAGAAGAAGAATCCTTAGCACTGGGGCACTGCAGATTGTGTTTGTGCAGCCTGGTGACACGGGCCGTTACACATGCATAGCTGCAAACCTGGCAGGGTCCAGCAGTTTCAGCATGGAACTTGTTGTGCAGAGTGAGTGGGGTTGTATGGAAACAAGGTGTACTATGACAGCATGGACCTATGGAGCGTGAGGAGCTAGGATGTAAGGGGGAAGTTCAGGAAAATGGTGCTATTTGATGCGTGAATTTTACTGGTTTGTAGTATCGGCCAGTTGCTCCAACTCAGGAAGAGCATTACATTCCCTTAAGTCAGTTTCTTCTTTATTGCATGTATTTCACACACTGTGGCATGCTGGTTGGATTGTCATTGGTAGACACAAGAAACAGTACAGAATATACAAATTTCTTCAGTCCAGTATTGTATGTTTTTACAGAAAAGGTAAATTCAAAAAGGTTTATTTAAATGCATATATATATATTTTACAGCTCCACCCAAGATTCACAATACGGAGACGCATTACTCGGTCACAGAGGACTCACGTGCTGTTCTGGCCTGTGTGGTGGATGGAATTCCGACACCAATAATAAACTGGAAGAAGGACAATAAACTGTTAACAGAGATAGTGGGAAAATACAAGACTGTGCCAAGTGGAGACCTCATTTTGGACAACGTTGTTGTAAGTTCACTAGATTTAAGATGTGACTTGACTAGGTTGGATGTAATGCAACCCTACTTCTCTTTGTTTTCACCAGTTTATGGATTAGTCTCTTATTTTATGTTGTTTTCTTGCTCTTAATATTTCAAAGTCTTTGTAAATGTTTCATTTTCCACTGTTGAGTAAAATATCTGTGAAAAACTTGTAGTGATAAATTCTCAGAGTGGGCAAAAACAAGTGTAAGGTCATCTTTCAGGAACAGAGGAAGCAAGAGTTCAGATGAACTTTTTTACCAAATGCTATTTCCAAATGTTTTGATATTCCACTACAAGTGGAATATTCCATTACAAGTGATAATGTTGTTTAAGATACAGCACAACTGAAATTTCCCCAACACTCCTTCTTTCAGCCTGAAGATTCTGGCACTTACACCTGTACTGCTAAGAATGCTGCTGGGGAGGACACACATACTGTCACCCTGGTTGTTCACGTACTCCCAGCTTTTACTGAACTGCCTGGAGATGTAGCTTTGACTAAAGGAGAACAACTCAGATTAACTTGCAAAGCAACTGGGATACCTGTGCCCAAAATAACATGGACTTTTAACAATAACGTCATTCCAGGTGGGAAACACTAACTTACTGGTCATTCTGCTCTAGATTTTTTCCCCTCACAACACTGCAATTGATTTAGGATAAGGAAGAGAAAAAACCTAGAGATAATAAGCTTGTTAGACAGTGACTGAGTGTGGAATATCTTAAGTATTATGCAATCATGTAATTAAATTGCTTCTGAGACACAGCTGCAGGAAGGATAATTAAGAAATTGTCCCTGTTCTGTAGCCAATAATGTAAAACATTAAAAGACATTCAGTATTTGATGACATTTACTCAACATCCAACAACTAAAGCTATTTCTCTCAAGTATGAAGAAAACCTCAGCAGTGCAAAGAATACAGACGCACAAAGCTTGAAATTGAAGGACAACTTTTGTCAATATGTGCATGTGGGAAAATGTAGCTGTGACTTTTCTGTGCAATTCTGAGATGCCTTAGAAATGAAATGGCACAGTGCCACTTCTGCTGAATAGTACTTTAATTCAAACAGTCTTAAGAAATATCAGTTGTTGAGATCCGTATGTTTAAAATCATTGAAGTAATCCTTTACTGTGTGTTTTCCCTTCAGCACAGTATGATGATGTAAGTGGACACAGTGAACTTGTTATTGAAAGAGTATCTAAAGATGACTCTGGTACCTATGCATGCACAGCAGAAAATGCAGTTGGCTCAATCAGAGCTATTGGTTTTGTGTATGTCAAAGGTATGTATAAATAACAGCAGTTGTGATCACTGTCAGAGAGTTTCATGCAGTCATGTTCATATTATCAGAGACTCACAGAATCATAGAACAGCTTGGGTTGGGAGGGACCTCAAAGGTCATCTAGTTTCAACCCCCTGCCACGGGCTGGTTGCCTTCCACCAGATCAGGCTGTGCAGGGTCCCATCCAGCCTGGCCTTCAGCACCTCCTGAAATGGTGCACCCACAGCTTGTCTAGGCAGCCTGTGCTAGCAACTCACCACCTTCTGAGTAAAGAATTTTGGGATACAGTTGGCCTTCCAGGCTGCAAGCGCACTTTGCTGGTTTGCATCAAGCTACTTGTCCACCAGAGCACCAAAGTCTTTTCTCCATGTCTGCTCTTCTTCTCTCAGTCTGTGCATTCATCACATATTATTTGGTACCTGGTCTTTGGATGAATGGGAAAAAAATAGAAACAGATTGAAATTCACATTTTGTAAGTCTTAAAGTTAGGGATGAACAATTCCTTTGAACTATTCAATTCAGGGGATTTTATTTTGACTCTGCTATTTGTTTGCTACCATTTGTTTTTTCAGAGCCTCCGGTCTTCAGAGGGGATTACCATCCTAGCCGAACTGAGCCCTTGGGTGGCAATGCTATGCTGAACTGTGAAGTCAGAGGGGATCCACCTCCAACCATCCAGTGGAGCAAAGAAGGAGTGGGCATTCAGATTAGCAAGAGGATCCAACAGCTTAACAATGGTTCTCTTGCCATCTACGGCACTGTAGTGAGTCACTGGTCTGTTGTGATGCGTTTGTTCATTGCAGTTAACGAATGCAGGTATTCCAGATCATATGATTTGTAAAGAGCGAGACTAGACATTTAATCCAGTTTGCTTTTACCTTTAACAAATATTGGTTTAATTCAGTCTAGAATCATACTTAAATTACTGTAAAAAAAAATCAGGGAACTATTATTTTCTTTAATTGTCAGATTGTATGTACATACCATTATTTGGTGTATGAAGTTTTCATGATACAAATTAAATGGAAATTTTGTTTTAAACCTTAAAAGAGCCTGGGTTCTGCCCATTCAGATCAGCTGAAAAGCAATTGTGTTCTGCAAGTGCAAACCTTATAACATCCAATTTCTTAATGCAAATGACAAGATCCTTACCCCTGCGCCCCCTGCTGTAAATCCATGTCTGTATTTTACAATAGAGTTAGAAACAGTAGCTTCCTTGGAGTTGTTTAGGAAAAAAGAGAAATCTGATTCTCAGATTTAAGGAATTATAGGAAATAAAAAATGGAATAATTGCAGTAAATAATTCACAGTATCATCTGTTAATAAAGGCAAAATGCTTGGATACTGTAAAATCTAACAGTGTACCTCTTAGAATCCAGTGCATGCCATGTTGTACTGAAGAAGATTCACTTGCATGAGGTAAACTGAAACCCTTGTTACATTCATGTTGACAGGTTACATGACTTTGCCTTTTGTTGTTTAGACTGAAGATGCTGGTGACTACAAGTGTGTGGCGACCAATGATGCTGGTGCGGTGGAACGCAGTCTGACACTCACCCTTCAGAGTAAGGAGCTAAATGATAAATCTCGTGCCACTAGATTGGAGCAGTAATCTCCCTCTGCAGTGTTTGCAGCTCCCATTGGTTTCGAAGGTTGGGCACCTCACTATACTTCATGTTAAGATTAATCTCATCTTTCACTATTAGGAATGAAGCTGGCAACTGAGATCAAGGAAGGAAAGTACACGGAGGATGATGTAGCTCATTCATCTTAGAAATCTGCTTAGGTGCAGCTGAATCACCTTCTGAATAGGGCCCATTTCCCTTAGTTGTATGTACAACTGGAGTGAACTAGACCTGACCTTTAAACTGAAAATGTTACATGAGATGAATTCCAGTCTCCTCTGCCAATATTTTATGTTTTGCAGAAGTAATATTTTGGAATTATCTTTTTCTGCGGTTGTAGAATTTTTTTACTGGTGGTTGAGGTAGTGGACTCAAGCAATTTCAGTGTGCGCCTTATATCTCAGTTGCCTCAGGCCATGGTTAGTAGTAGCATCTTTCTGCAGATTTATTAAAAAGTTACATAGGAAGACTGTGTCCCAATCCCAACTTTGGCCCTTAGGTTGCTACGCATTAACTTGCACATTCTGTCATTTGACAGTGGAAGATCAATGATAATAATCTGTCAAAATAAAGAGACTAGGTTGTTTTGCCCTTTCTGACCAGACTTCTAATATTTACTGCAATGGAAGAACGTATCTGTGTGCTGTTGCCTAAACCCTTTCTCTTTCAGGTCCTCCAGTCATCACCATTGAGCCTGCAGGGACCACTATTGAAGCTGGTGCTACAGCAATGCTGAACTGCCAGGCCAGTGGAGAACCCCCTCCAGCCATCAGATGGTCCCGCCAAGGTCGTCCACTTGTGAGCGATGACAGGGTGACTGCCTTGTCTAATGGCTCCCTGCGTATCATTGCAGCACAGAAGGAAGATACATCTGAATACGAGTGCGTAGCGAGGAATCTAATGGGATCTGTGCTCGTTAGAGTTCCACTGACTGTCCAGGGTAGGTGCACAAAATACAGGGCAATGACTGTCTAACTAGTAGATTCCAGCATTAATTGACAGTAACAGCAAGACTTTGTCTTATCCCTTCCATGTTTGCATTAGGTGCATGTCAGACCTTTTCTGAGATGTCAGTGGGTTTGTACTTCATGTCATTTTGTTCCTCTGATTGCACTCGTAGACAGATGAATTTGAAGGAATGAGAGACATAAATAATAATGAAAGATCTTGAACTAGATCCCGTCCTCAGAATGTATATCATTACTTAATCATATCTCTGAAGAAAAGCATTTAGGAACATAAACTATTTCAGAGCAGCTGAAGTGATCTCTGAACTGTAGTAAGACATTTGTGCAGTAATGAGGACATGAAGCAGATTGGATTTCCAAGCATGGCTTCTGAAGTACATTTTCCTCTTTGCTCTCTCAGTCTAAGAGTTGTCATCATAAGTACGTGTTCCCAACAGAGCATCATTTTTCCCACTGCAGTGCATGGTGGATTTTCAGATTGGCTCGAATGGCAACCTTGCAGTGTAACATGTGGTCAGGGTGTTCAGGAGCGCACTCGTCGATGCAACAGCCCCCTTCCAGCAAATGGTGGGAGGCCATGTGAGGGACCTGACACAGATGTGCGCAGCTGCCACAACAAGCCATGTCCAGGTATTTAATAGACTGATATTTTTAATTTGCTTTATGTCAAGTGCCCCAGTAATATACCATTTTCACCATGGATCTTCATGACACATGGATTTTTCTAACAAGGTGAAATTCAACTTGAGATTTATGCACACACAGTTTTCTGTTTGTTTGTTTTGAAGTATTAAAGTTTTATTAAAGTCTATAAAGTTTTAAAGTTTAATTAAAGCTGAAATTTTCTGTTTCTTAGTTGATGGCAACTGGTCTGAATGGGGGCTTTGGGAGGAGTGTTCAAAGAGCTGTGGACAAGGGAACAGGACCAGAACCAGAACCTGCAGTAACCCACCAGCCCACCACAATGGGAAGCCATGCAATGGCAGCGCTGTGGATTTCATCATGTGCAATGTTGAACCTTGCCCAGGTAAGAGAAGGTTGGTGTAGAATTGGCTGCGTAAAGGGCTTTTTTCAGCAATTTGTCTTTGTCCCACTCAATAAAAATGCTGATTTTGTATTTTGATGTTGTCCATCTGCTCACAGAGTGGCGTTTGCTACTCTAGACCTATCCCACAAAGCCAGTAAAGTGGAAAAAAAAAAGGCCATGTAAAGCACACTAATTAATAATTTAAGAAATTAGCAGTATTTTTCCTCTGCTTTTTAAATTTTCGGTCACACACGTTTCTCCTCGCTAACTGCACGTTAAGATTTCTTTCCTGTCTTGGCACTACTTACTGTGTTTGACAGCATGTATTTTATTCATAGCCTGTCACCACTGACATGTTTCCTTCTGCACAGTTTTCATTATATTGACTTTTCCCATTCACCCGGCTTTGTTGCTGTCACGAAGCTAAGTGTCCATCCACAGCCTGAGATTCGTTTCTGTAGATCTTGGTAACAAAGTCATTCTGGCTCCTGCTTACTGGTACCCACTGAAGGCAGTGTGCCAGCTTTTTGCTAGTGTGCCCTTCACCAGCTGAGACCTTTGGCCTAGCACAAGGCAGTCACATGCAGGTAACACCAGATTTGATCAAATCATTCTGTTATGCTGTTCAAAGACTTTAATCAGGTGAGGTGATATATTCAGGAAATGAAAAGGAAAGTCTCTCTTTTGGAAACTTCTCACCTAGTTCAGCTGTTGCTTGAAATGAAGGTTTTTCAAGGGCTTATTCAGAGTATTTATTGATATTAAAAGAAGTAGAGGATTTTGTTTTTTGTTTTTGTTTGTTTTTGTTTTTCTTTATTTTGCCATTAGCTTTGTAGCCATAATGTCAAGTTAAAGCAGCTGTATAGTTTAAACAGTTGTGTGACTGTGCTGATTTTGCAGTTGATGGTGAGTGGAGTTCCTGGCTTCCATGGGGCCCGTGCAGTGAGAGCTGCGGGAGAGGCACCCAGATGCGGCTGCGGCTCTGCAGCAGCCCCCCTCCCTCACATGGCGGGTCCCACTGCCGCGGGCCTGACGTGCAGAGGCAGGTCTGCAGCAGGAGGCACTGCCCAGGTAAGGTACTTGTCAGATAGAAAGAGACAAACTGGCAGTTTCCAAATTCTGCTTAAGTTATATCTAATGCTTTTCAGTTCTAAAACTGTAATCCCTGAAAGAATTCCATTCAAGCCTATTTTCAGAGGTTCCTCCCACTGTCTTCAACATGCCTCTGTAGACCTAATGTGGGATTTCTTCTTCAGCCCTTGT
Organism: Aquila spilogaster; assembly: GCA_024606505.1. Classification (NCBI taxonomy): domain Eukaryota; kingdom Metazoa; phylum Chordata; class Aves; order Accipitriformes; family Accipitridae; genus Aquila; species Aquila spilogaster. Next base: position 15,154,430 of record JANHGO010000020.1, read on the forward strand.
GTCCCCTCCTTTACACTGCCACTGTTTGAAAGCAGCATTCTGAATCGTTGGCTGCTGAGTTACAGTCTGCCCAGTGTCATGATTTCAGGGGCTGCTTTATGTGTGGTATCTAAAGCTATGGGAGTGGCTGAGCATGAGGACTCAGTGATCCGTGACCATTAATGCAGTAGGATCACAGCCTACCTACAGATCGTGCTGTTCTCCAATTTTTACTCCTGAAAATCCATATATAGAAACCCCTGCATAGCTGAGGTGTTCTACAGGGAGGGTCAATAATGTCCATCAGTCAGTGTCACCCTGCTGTAACTCTGACTCACTTTATCTCCAACATCAGAGGCTGTAACTGTTCCGTGCTGTGCCTTTTTCACCAGTGGATGGGAAGTGGGCCCCGTGGGGCAGCTGGAGTGCCTGCACTGTGTCCTGTGGTGGAGGCAGCAGTCAGAGAACACGCCACTGCTCAGACCCAGCCCCGCAGTTTGGAGGTCATCAATGTGAAGGAAACGACGTACAAGTTGATTTTTGCAACAGTGATCCTTGTCCCAGTGAGTGCTTTGGGTTAGACTGCTTGTCCACTTGATGGACTTGTAGGGGTGGATGAGAGGAAGGAAGGTCTCCACAAATCACATTTGTACTCCCAATACGTGCAGAAGAATTAGAGAATCTGAACACAGGCAGGTGGCACTTGGTGCCTGACAAGATAATCTCTTCATCCCTCAGCAAGACTGGGGCATTTTAAACACTTGTTGGAAGCATAAACCAGCAACAGCTGGCGTGTATGCACCTGCAAGACTGTCAGTGGTCTCAGAGACTCAGAATCACCTGGGCTGGAAAAGGCCTCCAAGGTCATCAGGTCAACCATCAAGCTGACCTCGTTGTGCAGGTCTGTAAAGTCACAGCTGTCCAGGCACAAAGTACTGCAAATCTGAACTCTGCAACTCACACCATGATCTGGTGACTTGCTTTGTTAGTGAGATGTGCTTCATGCTTTCTGTGTTAGTCACTTAATGAGTGACTATGGTGTTCTGGAGTTGGTTATTGCACACCAAGAAATCACTGAATGCTGGCCAAGATAACTTGATCTTTAAGTCTCTGGCTTTTACTTTTTGTTTAGGAAAAAAAAAATTAGGTTACTGTTCAATAGGAATATTTTGCTACCTTGAATGTCTGTTTTTATTATCTGCTATTATGGGGAAGTTGCATAAAATCTGACATTTATTTTCACAGTTCATGGCAACTGGGGCCCTTGGGGCAGCTGGGGAGCGTGCAGTCGTTCATGCAATGGTGGGCAGGCGAGGAGGTACCGGGGCTGCGACAGCCCTCGCCCCACCAGTGGTGGCAGAGCCTGTGCAGGGGCTGACATGCAGATCCAGAGGTGCGGCACTGACCTGTGCCCTGGTGAGTGCCTCCAGAGTGCTGCACAGAACGGATGTGGGATGGTTGTGTTGTAAGAGGAATGCAGAACATTCCTGTTGTTACTTGCAATTTCATACAACCTAGTAATCCACTCTCACTTCTTTTTTTAATGGCCAGCACCTACCATGATTTCCTCTTTCACATGCTAGATTTTACCAACATGAGTTAGAATAATCCTAAACAGGAAATATAATATGAAAGTCTTTCCTACACCTAATAATTCTGCTTATGCTTTACAGTAAATACACTTTATGAGGCTCCCAGTAAACTTCCATAACTTATTCCAGGAGCAGGGAAGGATGCTAAGTCCACGTTGTTTAAATCAAACTATGATCAAGGCAGTTAATTGATCTATTAACACCACAAAACCCAGGGGCAGTCAGTGACCTTACGTGTTTGGAATCAGTGCTGGCAATATGAGATATAAGCCACTATGCTAGAGACTTACTAAACACCTACAAATGTCTAAGCTTCCAACCATAATTCATCCTAGAAAAGAATTATATCAGAAATATTAGTAATTTAATTATAATAAATAATTAAATCCTTCCTCTGTGCATACCCTTCTGCATATCTTCATCTTGGGGTTAATGCAGTGGCTTTATGTGTAGCTGTGCCACTTCTAACACCCTGCTGACCAGCACCATGGTGGTAAAGCCCCCAACCAGGCCACACCTCACATACAGGCTGTGGGTGTATGGGTGTGTGGGGGGGCTTGCTGCCCCCTGCAGTCACCCTCCTGGCTTGAGTGCCTGCTGCTTGTGGTGTGCAGGGGAACAGCGCTCCATTGGGAGATTGTGGGGTCAGTGGGACAACTTCTGGCAGCACTGAGCCCAGTTTGCTTTGGTTGTTTACCCTCATCTTATCTGGGTTTCTCCCCACAACCACAGACCTTCATGCTGTATTTTTACTTCTCTTTTGGCTTAGCACCAGTAGGAGCTCAGCAACACTGCACTGCTATCGCGCTGTCCCACCTCAGAAGGTCAGGGGGAGAAAACAAGATGGAAAAAAAATACTGAGAGTTGAGATAAGAGCAATAAGATCACTCGCCAATTACTGTCACAGGCAAAACAGACTCAGCATAGGGAGATCAATATAGTTTGTTGCCAATTATGTAATAGCAAGCTATAGCATTGAAAACTTAATCCAACTAAAAACTTCTTACCCCCATCCATCTTCTTCTACCTCTTCCCTCCAAGCATCCCAGGGGAGCAGGGATTGAGGGCATCTGTCAGTCCATAATTCTCCATCTCTGCTGCTTCTGTGTGGTCACTCTGCCCCTGCTGCATGTGGGATCCCTCCCATGGATGCCATCCTTCCTAAACTGATCCCATGGGCTTCCCACAGGCTGTGGCTCTTCAAACGCTATTCCATCTTGGGTCCATATCATGGGATGCTGTCCTTCCCAAGCTGCTCCAGCACAGGTCCATAGCACTGGACCCACCCTTCAGGCACTGCTCCAGCACAGTCCCACAGGCGGCAGCTCCCCCAGCCCTCCTGCCCCACCGTAGGCCTTGCTGCACTGCAGGCTTCTCCATGGCTGTACTGCTCCGCATGGTGCCCATGGGCTGCAGGGGGACCACATCTGGAGCTGGCTCTGCTCTGACACAGGGCAGCCTCCCCTGCTACCACAACCTTTCCATGTAAATCCAATACCAATTTTCAAACTGACTTCACTTTACTCAGAAGTTGCCTGGAATTTCCCTGATTAATATTTAATTTGGCTGATGGTTATGTTAAGCGAATTGTTCATTGTTACCTTCCCCTTAGCAATATCAGTTTTGAGCAACTGTCAGCACCAACTGATAAGACATCTCCAGATGCTGTGTTCACACTGTGTACAGTCACATTTTCAGCATGTCAGCCATTGCTATTGAGGCCATGCTACCAGGAGAAGGCTTTGGAGACTTCTTCCCTCCCTGTGTAATTTGGCCAAATCTAATTGATCTCTTGTGAGCATTTGGATCAACAAAAAATATTTTCTTTATTTTTGAGATTTTTGGTCAGTTTTATACCCATGCAATTTCAGATCATTCTTTTTAAGAATGATGCTCCCAAAGCTCTGAGCAGTTGGGTTGTTTCTCTAGTGAGAGACTACTAGAAAGGGTGACAGGGGATTCTGAATATTGACAACACTTTTGTATGAACTGGTTTGTGATGGATCTGCATACATTTCACCATGCTTGCTAATCTTGAAATCATAGAATCACCAAGGTTGGAAAAGGCCTCCAAGATCATCCAGTCCAACCATCCACCTACCAATATTTCTCTACAAAACCATGTCCTTTAGTACAACATTTAAATATTTCTTAAACACCTTCAGGGACAGTGACTCCACAGCCTCCCTGGGCAGGCCACTCCAGCACCTGACCACTCTTTTGCAGAATAAATTTTTCCTAACATCCAACCTGATCCTCTTCTGATGCAACTTGAGTTCCTCTCGTCCTATCACTTTTACCTGGGAGAAGAGGCCGACCCCCACCTCACCACAAACTCCCTTCAGGCAGTTGTAGAGAGTGGCAAAGTCTCCTCTGAACCTCTTCTTCTCCAGACTGAACAATCCCAGTTCCCACAGCTGCTCCCCATAAGACCTGTGCTCCAAACTCCTCACCAGCTCCATTGCCCTTCTCTGGACACGCTCCAAGGCCTCAAAGTCATTCTTGTAGTGAGGGGCCCAAAACTGAACACAGCTCTTGAGGTGCAGCCTCACCAGGGCTACAGAGGGACGATCACTTCCCTGCTCCTGCTGTCTGCACTATTGCTAATACAAGCCAGGATGTCATTGGCCTTCTTGACCACCTGGGCACACTGCTGGCTCATGTTCAGCTGAGCATCGACCAACACCCCCAGGTCCATTTCTTCCACACAGTCTTGCAGCCACTCTGCCCCAAGACTGTAGCACTGCCTGGGGTTGTTGTGGCCAAAGTGCAGGACCCAGCACTTGGTCTTGTTGAACTTTGTCCCATTGGCCTCAGCCCATTGATCCAGTCTGTCCAGATCTGTAGGGCATTCCTACCCTCAGGCACATCACCACTTCCTTCCAGCTTGGTGTCATCTGCAAACTTACTGAGGGCACACTTAATCCCATCATTTAGATCACCAATATAGATACTGAACAGGACAGGTACCAGTACCAACCCCTGGGGAACACCACTCGTGACTGGTTGCTAGCTGGATTTCACTCCATTCACCACCAGTTCTTCAGGGGCAGATGCAGAGAGAGTGGCAAAAGGAATCCTTACAGAACTTCTTGCAGAGGGCAGCTGGCAGAAGTTGGGTAGCGGGTGATTAAATGGCTCTTCTTGTGATGCTATTTCATTTCTCTGTCACATTAGTTTCATCAAAAACTAATGACACAAAAGCATTACTGATGCAGTCTAAAATATTTTAAGTGAGCTTTCCTCATTCTGTCTTTCTTTAGTGAATGGAAACTGGGGACCATGGCAGACATGGAGCCAGTGCTCTGCTTCTTGTGGCGGAGGAGAGCAGACCCGAACACGCCTGTGCAGCAATCCTGCCCCGCTATATCATGGCCATCCTTGTCCTGGCGACTCCTTCCAGATATCCAGGTGTAATAGTCAAGCGTGTCCTGGTGAGTTAATTTTCAGCCTATGTGCAATGAAAGTGTTGTGAAAGACTGCTGCACTCCTAATCTCAACTGGCTCATTTTCTTGATTTACATCTCCTCTACAACTGCCGTTGAATGAATTTGTTCTCGTTGTAACCTGTTATGCAACGCTAGTGTATGCTCTTAAACAATTGCTGCTTCTTAGATATGTGGATATAAGGCGGTTCCTGTATTACTGTGCATGTATGTGAGATGATGTATACACACCATCCTGTTATTTGCGGGTGGAGAGCTTGACTGTTGCAATTAATGCAGTAATATAAGCAGAAATACCCATATGGGCAATATTTCTGGCTTTTCTCTCTCCCATAATATCAGACAGCCATGGTGCTTTTTTTTTTTTTCCTTCCTCCCTTCCCTCTCCTGCACAGGTGGGCCTTCACGTGCCCAAGGCAGCATCATTGGAAACATCAACAATATTGAGTTTGGAACTGCTTTCCTGAATGCCACAGTAACAGACAGCCCTAACTCTGAATCTAGAGTAATACAAGCAAAGATTACAAGTGTCCCTCGGAGCCTTGGTAGGCTTTTTACTGCTTTTTATCACTTTTATTTTTCCTAGAACCAGGCTGAATTCTGTGCAGTGCTAGTTTTCACTACTTCATTTCATCAAAGGTCACTGGAGAAACTGATCTAGCTTTTCAGACAGAGAGAGGAAAAAGGAATCTTCAATACTTACTCTTAGAATATTAATATTAATATCTGTACATCCTCTGAATTTTTCAAAGTTTTAATCTTATGGTTTATTCTCATTTTAGATTATACTCTTATGGGTTATACTCACTGTGGCTTCATAGTCAGCTCTTGCTGATGGGGAGACACCTAGCATTGGGAAAAACCCCTCAATTATTACATTGGATTTCTTTCAGGTCCAGTGCTGAGAAAGCTTGTTTCTATTCTGAGCCCAGTCTATTGGACAACTGCAAAAGAAATTGGAGAAGCAATGAATGGGTTTATGCTCACTGACGCGATCTTCAAGAGAGAAACCCAAGTGGAGTTTGCAACTGGTTGTTACCTGTGATGCACCATCTCTTTCCAACGAGCATGATAGATACTTTAAAAGGATCGCATCGCCACTGCTGAATTTTGAATCTTATGATTATGCTACTATTTTCTGAGTTCCTGAAGCTTTCAGTTTTAGATACAGCTTTTAGAGTTTTAATTGGGAATATGTAATGCTTATGTTATAGGCATGGTATGCTTTATAAAAATATTAGCATGAATAAGTGGTCAAGTGATCCAATTCAGATAGTGCTTGGCTTACAGGAGTCCCTGGTTAGGATGTTTTATAAATCTGCATGCTCTTAAAATTCACAGGAGAGGTTCTGCGAATGACTCACATTGCCTGGGGTTTGGATTCAGATGGAGCCTTACTGCTGGATGTTGTTGTGAATGGCCACGTTCTGCAGCTGCAGTCACTAGCTGACGTTAACATGAAGGTAAAGCCACTCTCAGATACCAGCCTTTTCTCTTTCATTGGCACACACTTCCTCACTCATCTGTATTAAAGTGGTAGGCATTAAGTCCTGACAACTGTTTTATTGTATGCAAGTTATTTAATGCCTAGTTCAGTTGACAGATGCTAACATTGCCTTCAGAAACTAAAAGATGCCATCATGAAAATAGGAATGGTCACTGAAGATTTTTAGGTGTAAGAAGGAAGCATGGAAGTCTCTCTGGGGCCACGCACCACAGCTAGGCATGTTGAGTGGGGCTTTTAGTAGAGCTGTGTGTAATGCCTGCCTGATTTTATAGCTTTTCTGGAGGATGACATCAGCTCTTTTATGCCATGGCACCCTGCAAAAGCTTCAGAATGTTACTGATTATTTGTTTGCAGCTGCAGTTATACATAGGCTGTCAGAGACATGTTTTTGTGGCTGATAAAATTGCAAAAATGGGATTAACAGATTACATCATAGGGCGTTTCGTGTATCCTTACCTTGCATGCTGTCATGGTGCAGGTTGGTAACAACACGCTCTTCTCTCTGCCATAGCATCAAAACTTTTCTTGCACTGATATATTTTATGGGAAGCAATACTCTTACACAATCCCTCTGAAATAGGCAGAATATTCAGAATTTGCTGTTTTTTAAAAAAAGAATGCTCAAACTTCTTCAGAAACGATTAGGGAGGATGGTTTGTGTGACAGTCTCACTCCTAAATTGTTCTACATGTCATTTCTAGAAGGTATTCTCTGCTGCTAATAATAAGAAAGCTTCTGTCACTGACCTGTACTCTTGATGGAATTATGAAGTTCAAAGGGATTGGTTTTCTACCTTGTTCATTTAGTGTAAACCATAAAGAACACGTTACTTGCTATAATGCATGGTTATTAAAATTTTGTATTAGAATCAGGGGCTTGATAACTGGTTTTACTGGGAAAGAAAGAATATTCTTTAAAGTTGTTTTTATATAATTGCTACTTAGTTTGTGGTAGGTAACCAGTCAAAACATATATTAATCTCACAGTGCAAGAAATATATATTAAGTTTTCAGTATTTTCATACATTGCTGTAAGTAGCATCCCCAAAATTTATACCTTTTTTTCACTAAACATTTCTTTTCACTGATGGTTTATTTAGCATGTTTTCAGAATCTGACTTAGAATACAAAAATAGATCTCAAAAGATTGTTTTGAACAATATGTTCAGTTTTTGTAGGATATTCTCTACTGTATCTTCCATCATCAGGATCATCAGCCTGTTTCTTATCAAAAAAAAAACAAACACATGCTAGTAAGATTCAGCAGAAAAATTAAGGGTAAAAAAAGACATGTTCTGTGCAATACAGTTTGTTCAGCTGTTAAGAGAAAAAATATTTTTCAGAATGTATCACATACTCCTTCAAAATATGAAGAGCACAGTGGTGTTAGCTGCACTCAGTGGCTGATGTTGGCTGTTTCAGGATTACACAGAAGACTACATTCAGACCGGCCCTGGGCAGCTGTATGCCCATTCCACTCGCCTCTTTGCTGTGAATGGAGTTAGCGTTCCCTACACATGGAACCACACTATTACCTACGATCACACTAAAGGAAAAATGCCTTTTTTGGTGGAAACACTCCATGCTTCCTCTATCACAACAGAGTACAACCCACTGGAAGAAACTTTGACTTTCAAAATCCACGCTTCCATTGCAAAAGGTATTGTTCAAGTCTGTTACAAAAATACAGCAATAATATCTTGATTTACTAGCATTCCTTACCTTTATTCTCAAAGCTAGTTATGGCTTTGAAAGAGGATCTGCTATTACACTCAGTTAACTTTATTGTAGATCCTGGGACTTGTATGTCTTACTAATAAACCCATAGATTAACATGTGAAAACTGCTGCAGTTTGCACTTTCTGTTCCCCTGCAGTTCCCATCAACTATCTCAGTCTACCACTGCCAATATTACTCCTAGCATGAGCAGTAGCTTCAGATAGGCAGCCTCAAATACTTCCCCATTTCTGTGTGTATACCTTTCCTTCCCTGAAATGTCCCTCTCCGGTCCCTTTTGAGTGGGGGATGGTGTTGGTAGGGTTTTATTTTGCATAGCTGTTCAGGAGGATTTTCTTCTTACTCCAAAGCCCACACAGATGTAACTTGGTAACGAGGCTGCAGAGGCAGAGGAACATGGGACATTTTAACCACTTTACTGTGGAATTTTGCAAGTATTTCTGAAGATTGTTCTTCCAGAGAAGTATCTAACACATACAGAAAACATGATGCTGAGCTCAGCTTGAAAACCTTCTTGATACTTTGTGGAAGTGTTTAAAGGCAGATGCTGTGCCTGGTGTGCAGTTATGCAGCGCTGGGTGGACAATGCTTACATAATGTATTAAACCTGCTGCTGCCTGAGAACTCGTGGCTCCTTGACCTGGGGCATCATGCCTTGTTGCTGCCCCACCACTAGCTGCTTCTAGTGAATCTAAGTGATTTGAAAGAACAGAGCATATTATTCACGTGGGTGGGTGTTCTCTTTTTGAAGAAGTCATTATTAGTCAGTAGAGTGATTGGTTTTCTTCTTGTACAGTACTTGAGCATGTTTTTTTTTTTTACAGCCCAGCATTTTTCAAATGAAATAACTCAGATTTGAAAGTAAATGAGGCAGCGGGACTGCCTATCTCAGTCTTTCAAATGCAGTAAAATAATGTTTTTTCCCTGTTGCCAGACTGTGAGTTCACTGAGCAGTTTGAAAGTCAAATGAGTTTTTATTTTCCTTTTTAAAAAAATAGGCCTGATAAAAGGAGATCTCCAAAGCTAGTTATGCCTATGTGTAGATCTGGCCATGCTTTTAGAAACTGACCTTGTATTTATTTCCTCTAACAATTAATATACTGCTTTTTAAAAAATGTCATCTTTATTGAATCATTTTTCATGGTACAAGTATAGAGTAAAATACATGTGGATTTCCAGCAGGCTGTATGAGAATTTTCCACTGATAAGATTTTTCCAGTTGATAGGAGTATTCACTTATGTTCTTTTACAGTTAATTCTAATGTCCAAGTAGAACAAGCCATTTTGAAAGATTTTAGGATCTTTTATTTGTAACAACTGGGCTGCAATTCCTAATATTAACGGTTTTTCTTCATAATACAGCTTTATTTTCATCTACAAATAACATGTGCTTCCTTTACCATACAGGAGATCATAGCAACCAGTGTCCTGCTGGGTTTGGGTTGGACTCATCTGGGTCTTACTGTACAGGTAATGATGTGACAAGTTGAATATATAATCGGGCAGCAGCATCTTCATCCCTCTATTCAGAGCTCCAGAGCATGCACTCCATGAAGTGGAAGCTGCCATCGAAAGACAGGTGCAGGCCCAGAGCACAGAAGCAGTGCCCAGGCAGCCTCCCATTGGCACTGTGATGGGAAATGGGACTGCTGAGCTGCTGAGCCTGCAGAGCAATGAAGCACCCTGTGAGGGGAGGGACAAGGGCTGGCGACCTAGAGAGCAGCCCACTGAAAAGCAGCTGTTGGTTGGGTAGCAAATGTGGAAAGAAAGTTATGAGCATTTTAGCATTCTCCTCTTGGTGACTGAGTTGTGTTTGCTTCAGGGAGCAATATCCGATATGGTTTTGTGGTCTTAATTAATTGCCCCTTAAAAGTAAAAAATAACAGAATTAATAATTAAACTTTACACCATCAGCAAATTTTAAAATCAGCAAAGCTGAAAATAAGGCTGCTGAACAGTTTTTCCACTTGCAATATTTTCTGTAAAACAGTATGTATTCTAAACTTATAATACAGAAAATGTAACAATCCTGGCAAGTCTGTCTGGGAAGTCTAAATTGAACACTGAGTTCCATCTATTCTGTTGCAAAGAGTTTCTCTGAGATTATGTCAGACCTTCATTACTACAGCAGTGACCCATCCTGCAGATCGACCACAGGCAGGATCCCAGGGAGCTCAATGTGTGGATCTGATAAAAACAAGAAGCAAGATCTTAAATTAGACATGAAGGCTCTGCTGCATGTGAACTCTAGTCCCCTTAAAATATAGCAGGGAAATGTAATAAAGGAGGCTTCGGGGAGTTGGTTATCGTGACTTCAAGTGGAAATTCAATCATAGCACTTTCATGCTCTTATCCCGAGGTTCAGGCCTTGCTCTCTTTCTCAAAGCACCCAGGGATGACAGCATGGTTTCCTGGTGTGTGTGCCAGCAGCTACCTGTTGTAGCTCTGCTGACCACTGGGACTCTGGTTGAACAGGGCCACGTGAGCAAAGAATGTCTATGAGAGCTGTAGGTGTGATGTGGGCATGCTGCAAAGAGGCGTTCCACATGTTGCTCTCACACCACAGGAACAGAGTGGGGGTGGCAAGGAGCTGAGGACAGCCTGGTATGGAGGAGAATGTGATGCTGAGCTGTTTGTGAATCTGCCTAATTTCTAGCTGTAGCCTGGACCAGACAGACAAACAGCTCCTCTGCAGGTCACTGGTGTAGTGTTTCGTAGCTCTTGTAAGTCTTATAAACATTTTTTCAAATGCTTCCTTCCTTCAGATGAAGACGAATGTGCTGTGCGAAATCCCTGTTCCCACACCTGCCACAATGCCATGGGAACCTACCACTGCTCCTGTCCAAAGGGCCTCACCATCGCTGTGGATGGGAGAATGTGCCAGGGTAAGGGGAGTTGCTGTGGGCAGGCAGGATACAAACAGCCCCGCAGCACATGAGGCATGGGGAGATGTTTTTTTCAGACTGGACCATTTGATCATTGTATGAATTACGTTCTAATTATTTGACTTCTGAACAGATTTGCAATCAAGTATTTCATAGTTGCTCTCATGTTCACGATGCTATTCAGTCTATGTTTCATTGTGTTGTGGTGCAGTTTACAGCTTCTCTGTACCTGCAGATGTTGACGAGTGTGAGCTGGGCAGGCATGCCTGCCGCGCCGGCCAGGACTGCGAGAACAGCGCTGGCTCATACCGCTGCGTGCTGCGCTGTGGGACCGGCTTCCGGAGGGCAGCAGATGGGCTCAGCTGCCAGGGTACAGCACAGCCTTGGCTTTGGTGTTAGCTGTAGTGAACTGAAAACCTAGTCTTTCACATAACTAAAAGTAACTTTTTAAAAGGCGTATCTCTAGCTAAGGTGTCTATAAATCTTCAGTATTAGCAACGTTTTAAAAAATGTTTTGCTTTTTCTAACTTTAGGAATAATTTAAAATCTTGCTTTTGTGTCCCCTGTGCACTTTCTTCTATGATGTCGTGACAGAAGCATTTGCTTCTGAACGTAGCATAGTAACTAAGCTGAAAGTGGAGTCTGAAACATTATCTAAACCAAAACCCTTGTTTATCTAAATGATGACAAGGAGACTCACAGCGATGACGTCAAAAGTTTGTTTTTTCCAACAGATATTAATGAGTGTGAAGAGTCCAGCTCCTGTCATCAGCATTGCTTCAATACCATAGGAAGTTTCCACTGTGGTTGTGATCCAGGATACCAGCTAAAGGGCAGAAAATGCATAGGTATGAATTAGTTTTGAAATTTCATTCCCTCCTCCCAATGGAAATAGTTCAACACTTACTTGTCCCTATATGCAACTTTATCTGAACCCTTTTTGAGTGTAACTCAACTCAGAATGATATCCTCAGTATGTATTTTTGAATTTATAAAGCAGCACTAAAATCTCGAGGAAGAAGGAAATGAACTGACTGATAAATGTGCATGAAATGCTTCCAATTGCATGCACGCAGTATGATCACAGCTAGATTATGTTCCTCTTTAGGAACTGAGCATAAGGAGTTCATTTCCATTCCTGCTTTCTTTGCTTTTGTTTTTTAAATAAGATATAAATGAATGCAGGCAGAATGTATGCAGGCCTGATCAACTTTGCAAAAATACCCGTGGTGGCTATAAGTGCATTGAGCTGTGTCCAAATGGAATGACCAAAGCAGAAAATGGAACTTGCATTGGTGAGTAGAAACCTAGTGTGCTGTATGGTGAAGGTAAGCACAGGGACAACAATGGATGGTTTCTGAAAGAAAAGTCTTTGTAGTCCATTGCCAATTACTAGAATTTGCACATGTTAAGGCACTGACCTTTTCATTTGTGGGTACACAGACATTTACATTTTCTTTAAATTAACTGGTGATAGAGAAATAGACATATTCTTACCACTTCCAAGTTTTCTAAATTATATTATTTGGACAGAGCAGCTACTCGAATTGGAAACCTCAATTAAAAGTTTTGAAAATTAATGGAAAAAGTAAATGCAATACAGTTGAAAAAATTGCGCATCTGCTTAAAATCTACTTTCAGATTGTGAAATGCAGATTGTTTCACAGATCTGTAACGTGATTCTACAGAATTGCTGATCATGGTACCAATTGAGAAAAGGTTGTTCAGAGGCCAAATCCATCTAGAGAGCCAAATTTGCTATGGTTTAACTGCATTCATTACACATTAAGGAATTTAAAGCTGTAGGAACTTTCAAGAAAATATGTGACTGCTTCCTCTTGCCCTATTGCTCTCAGACATCGATGAGTGCCGTGACAGAACCCATCAGTGCCACTACAACCAGATCTGTGAGAACATGCGAGGAAGTTACCGCTGTGTGTGTCCAAGAGGCTATCGGTCGCAGGGTGTTGGAAGGCCTTGTGTGGGTAAGCTGCCCAGCTGTGTTATTGTCACCTATTTGTTGCTGCTGCTTTTGGCTGTAGCATCCAACAGTACTATGGTATTTGAAGACTACGCTACAAAGATAAACGTGCTTTGGAGTTCAAAGTTGCTGTCTAAAATGAAGTGTCCCCATTAAATAGTCAAAAACAAATGATTCCAAACTGAGATTGCTACAGATCCATGCTTTCAAAACAAAGCGTACAAAGGCTGTGGATCTCAAAGTCGCTGATGCATGTGGCAAGCTAGTGCTCCATAGTAGGCTTAATTTATAAAAGTCAGAGCAGGTTTGTTAGTTGATCAGAGAAATGTGGTTGCCTGTACACTGACTGCATTGATTCACACCTGAAGCCAGTCAAGCAGGGGACAGTGGGGACTCTTCAAATGGAGAACACTCAGAGGAAGTGTGTTGCAAGAGGCATGACACACCCAGAGCCTCCCTCTGCAAACAGACATCACAACACCCCTGTCTGCCCCCTGGAATTAGGTTTTCCTGTACGGACAGAGCAGAGGAGGCAGATACTCATTTATCTCTCAGCGCTCCCTTTCTGACTTGGGTGGATCTCCCAAGAGAAGGAGGAATCCCCACAGACACAGGAATGCTGACCATGTCACTACTCCCCTATGTTATCTATGCAGAACCTTCTGGCATTAAAATGTGCAGACTGTCCACCCACACAAACATAGTTTCACATATACTGTCATAACTCTAATGTGAATAGCAGGAGAGTCTGTTTAACCTATGATGTCAGAGCAGATGCACAAAACACTTCCTCTGGCATTTCACAGCCCCTAGCACGGATCTAAGATCATTTCGATTTGTAATTTATGTATGTGGAATATTTAAAATTCAGTAGCTGATGCACTCTGACCATAATGATTTATAAACAAGGTATGTGATGCTCGTTGAAGTCAGTTCCAGTTGGTCTCCCATATCATATCAGAGAAATGTTCCTCTGTGATGACTTCTTCAGGATTAGGTTTCATAAGTGATAAACAGCTGCTCTGGAGGATAGAATTTTTTCTTTTTAAGGTGCCTAAGATTTTGGACTGCAAAAAGCCAGGCTGGAATGCTTTTTTGAAGATTAAATTGCAGAAAGAAACTGTTTGGCTGTGTACCAAACAGTTGTCTCTACTAAAATAAAAATCAATCCCAGGCTCTTTAATGTATATGAAAAGCATTTGAATTTCTTACAGTAATAAGCTGGATAAGGTTTAGGTTACAGGTTTTCACAAAATGCCAGCAGCTGTCCTAAAGCTGTCTTGTAAGCAAAAACCACTGAAAGCTCCCTCTTAAATTAAATTAAATATGATCTTTATGCTCCTTTGATTTATTTCTTTATCTGTTTAAAATATGTTTGAAATATATATGCAAAAATACTAGTTCATGTGTTAATAAAAAGCGAGTTTTATTGCAGTGCTTCCAATGAGCACACGGAGGAGCTGGAAAGTCTGTAGGACCCCAGACTGAAACAGGTGTTTTGCATGCGGCCCCTTCCTGTTCCACTCCTGCCATATGTAGAGTCGTTTGTGCAACAGTTCACAGTTGGATGGGGAAAACACACACAGATATGTATGTGTGCCCAATTATCCACACTATAACAGTTCTGTGATTTATATTGTATCTCAGCATGTCATATCATAGATGGAAGGGCATTATCAAAAACTGTTGTAATGCATTTCTGCATACAACACATGCAGGACTGTCCAGAATTGAAAATCAAATAATATTCATAAAGAAAGCTAAGAATTTAGCTGTTAGTTTGAAGGTCATATTTCACTTATTCTTGTAACTATCTAATATTTATGATGCGTGATAAAGGGATCCTGTCCAGGGAAGCTTTGGCTTACCAGTACGGAAGCAATCACTTTTCATGAGGACAGCAATGCTATGAATGATGGCTGGCTGCATTCAGTTTTGTTGATATTGCATAGCTTGGTCCTACAAAATAAATTGCTCTAGTTTTCTTCAAGCTCCTATTAGTTGTTGCCTTATTAAAAATGAAATTTTTTTCTTTATGACACTTGATAATATTACACCACTGACAGTGTAACAGATATGTAAAGTTCCAGTTATGTGTTTGTGAAGTTGGATAATACTGCAATACTCTGCAGTGATTACCCCTGGATTTCTGATTCTTAAAGCACTTAATTGTTAATATCAAAAAAAAACTTTTAAAATATGTAAGCACTTAATAGAAATGCATTCTAATATTTTCCTATGTTTCTAAACAGCATTACTTTAAAAATACCATTAGCATGCATTTCTGTCTGTGGTTTGCAAGCAATGCTCAATATATGTTCAGAGAGGACCAAAATGAAATGATAATGCTAGTTCAATAACGTTTCTACAGCAATAATTTAGACATAGGTAATTTCCAGTAATATGAAATAGTTAAACTGTTATTCAGTCACCATAAAAATAAGGTTTAAATTCTAGTTAAAAAAATGCGTGCTGATAAATAGACATTCTGTTATGTATCTTCATGTTGGGTTATTTCTAGTCACTGTGGAGTTGCATGTTCATGCTTTGGTTTTAAGGCTGAGGATTTACTGCCTGGGTTGGTTACATTATTTTGGATTACAATGCAAGGGGAACTGAACTGAACAGAGGAAAGTGATTCCGAAGAGAAACAGAAATAACTGTTTTTGAATGGTATGAAATTCGCAAGTACCTTAATTCATTCTGCTAAGTCTCCAGACTCACAGCTGGAAGGAGCAGCAGCAGCATGGCAGTTAGCATGCAGCCAGCTGCTCCCCAGGCAGTCTTGCAGCATGCCCTCGAGGCTTTGCTTTTCCCTGGCAGGACCACAACCCTGGCAGTGCATCCGGAGCTTCTCAGTCCCAGTCTGAATGACCTGGAAGCACTGTGCTTCTCAGGACAGCCTTGTGTTAAGTGTCCTCCTTTGAAAAAGAGTCCAACAGCTTCTCCCACTCAGTCTAAGAACAAAAGTAGTTCTGCAGTAGTTGCAAACCCTTTATACTGCAACACTGAGCAGCTTGGGGCTGAGGGGTCACTTGCTTCTCAGAGAGCATCTCTGGTACCCAGTGGCCATTTCTCACTGCAGTCAGCAGCAGTCAGGATGTCACACAGCTCTGCTGCTGCAGAAGCAAGGGAAAGATCTGGTGCCTTTCCCTGTAGTCACATCTTACCTTCAGAGCAGAGACCCTCAGTGGATTTTTTGTCCTATGCGAGCTAACTTACGTCACAGGTAGCTGAACAGGAAGAATAAAGGTGTATTCATGGACAGGATAGAAAACCTGCCTGCTTGGTGTTTGTGTTCTTTGTATTTTACTGCCTTCAGGATCTCACTTTTGTTCCACAGACTGAGATAGGTATGTATGCATATATATAAATACACGCACATATTGTCATGTGTTGTTTTATCTTGTTTTTTTCCTTCCCACATGGTTTGTTGCTCTGGATCATGGCACATGAGCAGACATTAATGAATGTGAACAAGTGCCTAAGCCCTGTGCATTTCGGTGCACCAACACCCCCGGCAGCTTCAAGTGTATCTGTCCACCTGGACAACATTTATTAGGTGATGGGAAATCTTGTGCTGGATTGGAGAGATTGCCACATTCTGGTGCCTATTACAATATCTATAACTATGCTCAATTCTCCCCTGTGAGAGACAACTATCAACCTCAACAGTATTACAGGCATTCCTCAAACCTCTACAGCTCCTTCTCAGAGTATAGGAACAGCAGAATACCTGTCTCCAGACCTAAAAAGAACATTAGAGAAACTTGTCCTGAAGGCTATGAGGCAAGAAATGACAGATGTGTAGGTAAATGTCAGTCATGTCTATGCAATACTCTTGCTTTAGTCCTTATTCTTAGGCTTCTGTTCCATATCTGTTAGAGGTCTATGGTCTGTGGTGCTCTTTTATTTTGTATTACCATATTAAGTACTCAGAGAGTTATGCATGTCTTTGTTTCTTGAGCAGGTTGTAGCAAAAATGTTTTCAAACCTCCTCCCTGTAACCTCGTGTTTTAATTGTGCTGCTTGCTATGCATTAGAAAATTGCTACCCTCTGTTCTCTTTATCCTGATGATGGTAGCTCATCTTTGCAAATTCTCTCACACTTAAACAGCACCAGTAGTCCCCTCCACCTTAGGGATGTTGCTCATGTCAGGCTCCCACTTATGGCAGTAACAGTCTGGATCAAAAAGGCTTAGAATAAAGAGTGTAGAATTGAATGCACTGTGAAACAGCACTGAGGTTAGTCACTGCCACATGGGCTGTACAAGCAGAAGCAGTTAGGGGATAGAGACTAATAATGCTGAGCAGTAGAGACATTATACGTAAACAGACCAGGCGTTCATCTAGTCAGCAAGAGCACTACTGCTTCTGTGTGCATGATGAGGAGGGCAGGGCAGTTATGGTAACAGGCACATTCTGCCCCAGGTTTTATTTCTGGTTTTTAAAAGGTGTGAAGCTTCAGAACACACTCATAAGACTAACAGGAAACAAAGGTGTATGGCACCTCTCTTGTTCACTGAGCTCGCTTACTCCTTGCTCTGTGAGCATCTCTGAGGTTTTTCACCAGTACTGGAACGCTAATTCAGCTCCTCTTGAAAGGTAAAAGGAGTAGTATCCTGCACTGTTCATTGACTGCTCTGCACTAAATGTTCAGAAATGAAGTTCAAGAAAAATAATTTTTTTCACCTTAATTCATGTTGTATTTTAAGATATATGTTTTTCAGAATAGATAATTAAAATTACTCAACTATTTTTTGATAATACTGTAGAGTTCAAGACTAAGTGTAGTGCAGTCTAGGTCTTACAAGAACTTTATCCAGTATGCTTAACAGCAGTTTGTGGTGCTATAGACAAGTGTCTCAACCGGTCATGTATGCCATCATAGAGAAGGACAGTGTGCCTCCCGGATAAATACAGTGAGCTGAAGCTGGGTTCTAGTTATTGTTGTAATTATATAATAATATACAATGTTGAAAGATGTGAATGCATTTTTATAACTAATAATTACAGAAAGGCAGAGATCAGATTAATCTTGTGTTTACATTATAATGACTTTTCAGTACGCTTATAAATACAGCATGTTATGGGTATAGCTGTTTAACTGAAAGAACTCAGACTGCAGCCACCACTGCTAAAAACCTGTGGTCCGTAGCCCAACTTCCAGTTCGAGTTAGTGAGCACTGCTGTACTTCTGTTTAACTGGACAGATTTAAAATGTACTGTTTAATGCGAGAAAGACATCCACATAATGCTTTTATTTCCAAGAAGGTTCTTTGAGTAGAGAACCTTAAGGATTTGATAACACACTTTAAATGTTTTCAGTCACATCTGGTTCTCTTTTCTTTTTGCATTTTTATCAAGTGCAAGCCCTGTAAATCAGACAGGGAAGGAAGAAGCAAAGACCTTCATTACCTTGTTTCAATAATGCAAGTCTTAATGGTTGCACATGGCAGTAACTGACAGAGGAGTTCTGTTGCTCTCCTGAAGTAGACAGACATTTCAAAAGATGTAATGATCAGATGCAATCTCTACCTGAATCATATTAGTCTGCTTTGAAAAGTAGCGATCTGCTACTTATGTGTTCGAGAGGGAGATTTAAAAAAAATTAAGAAAGGTTAAAAGAGTTTTTAAAGAACATTTATTAGTGGTCTTTGTGGACAGTGAGCTCCATTCAGCATGAAAGCGATCACTTTGGAAAAAAAAAAGCTTTGCCCGAGGAAGGATGAGCTATAAGAACAATTCCCTGAGTGAGGACCTCCTCTGAAGAGAGAACTGACCTGGGCACTTCCTAAGCATGTTGCCTAAAATGTTATTATCAGGCAGCTTGGCATCCTGGAGCAAGACTATACCCCTGTGTCCTTTGTGGGTTTGTGCAGCTCGCTCATCCCCTTGTTGCCAGAGCTCCATATCAGAGGGGTCTCTCAGCTCAAAGAGAGATGTATTAAGGCTGCCAACAAAGGAGGCAAAGCTTTAAAATTTATAAAAGCTACAGGCAGCAGAAGCAGGTAAGTTGGGAAAGGTTTGCTAGTTTTATACATTCAATCTCATTACCAAAACCAAAAAAAAACATCCCCATGACTTCCACCAACTCTTCCCATATGCTTGTACACACATAGCAATCCCAGTGTTTATGTTTTCGTGTTTCTTTCTGACAGACATTGATGAATGTGAAGCCAGAGAAACATGCCAGCACGAGTGCAGGAACACCCTGGGGGGTTACCAGTGTGCTTGTCCCTCTGGTTATCGTCTTATGCCCAATGGCAAAACCTGCCAAGGTACAGAAATTTCTTTGAGAGTGCACAAATCTGTTTGTAAGTAAATGAGTTACAAATCTGTTTGTATGTAAATGAGTTACAAATCATATTTTATTTTACTTTATTTTACAGTGTCTGTATTAAGCACTTGCTGAATTTCCTTTCTGAGATACAGTGTCAAGTTTCAGAAGTTTTTATATTTTACATTTCAACACTTAAAACATCAGCAAATTAGACAACTACAACTTCTTATTCTCTGATGTTTCCTCATGTGCACATTTAGCTCCACACAAGTACATGGTGGCTCTGTGGTCAAACCCAATATAACCCTTTATCTGTCCTGGTCAAAAAAGAAAAAAAAAAAAAAAAGTACTGTTAGATTTTTGATGCACCAAGAGAACCCAGCTAATTAGCCTCAGTTGAAAAGACAGCTATAGTTGAAGTTGTGCAGTGGTTGTAGGGCAGCCAGCACAATACAGCATCCTACACAGGAATGAAATACCGAAACCAATAAATGCAAGTCATTGAAACTAGTAGTTGCGGTGCCTTCAGGAGCAAGGCAGGGTTCTGAAGGTTTCTGTTCTCACCTGTGTGTAGAAGCACCCCCACTCCCTCTGCCATCTACTTACTTTGCTTGTCCAGCCAGTTCTTATCTCTCTTAAATTCCTCCCAGAACCAGCTACTGATTGTGTACCTGTTTTCTTTCCCACAGACATTGATGAGTGCCTCGAACAGGACACTGACTGTGGAGCAAGCCAGATGTGCTTCAACATGAGAGGGAGCTATCAATGCATAGAGACACCTTGCCCACCAAACTACCAACGGGAGCCTCTTTCTGGGTGTGCTGAATTTTCAGCCCTTTAGGTCTTGTTTTCCCACACACTCCAAGCTCACATGCTTAACCTTTAATCATAAAAAGGAACTTTATCTAAGTTTAAGTGATATCAGTAACGCTTATTTCTAGCACGAAGTAAAGCATTAAAACTGAAGATTATCATTGGTTTACAGAGAGCAGCCGTATTCAGTGCTTCCTGCACAGCAAAATAAGAGGGGTGGGTCCAGGCAGAATCTTTATATTAATTCAAATGGAAATAGCTCCAGAATGGCTTTTTACTAAATAAGCCCTAGCAGACTTTGATCTTTTCTGTTGATTCAGCATCATTCCTTTCTCAGTTGTGGGGCTAATTTTGCATCTGTTCTCCGACTTACTTCTGTAAAGGCCTAATTTGCCATGATTTTCATGAAAATAACAGTACAGTTCATGGATAGTTTTTCTTTTTTAAGTGCCTATGTTTTTTCTTCTTCTGGAGAAAAAAAAAAAGGATTAATTTCTTCTCATCTATAAATACACGCAGGGAAATAGTTTGGTCCATTCTGACCACAAAAGATAATTTCTGACCATGGAGTGGAATGACATTTAAGTTGAAATGGGTACTGTTCACTCAGGAGCAGAGATAGCAGACTTCCTGCTTTAACTATTGACTAATAGAAGTAAATTTCACTCTGCTCTTTATTGCAGATTCTTTGTTTTAAGACATAACATACAGACACATCACATAGAGCTGCCAGTACATTTTAGACCAACAATCTCAACTCTCCTAAGAACAAGGTCACTAAGGCATGCACCACTGTTGTCAATAACAAATACTGTTGCCTTTTTTTTTTTTTTTTTTTTTTTGATTAAAAATTGGTTTTTTGTG
>JANHGO010000020.1:15175615-15191466 GCA_024606505.1 Aquila spilogaster
AAGCTTCCAGCAGCTTCTCACAGGAGCCACCCCTCCGTCCCCTCCCCGCTACCAAAAAAACCGCACCACACAAACCCATGACAACCACTTGCAGTATCATCTGTAAAACAGTATGAGTTCTAAAACTTTAATATGGCACATGTAGTAATCTTTGCACATCTCCAGGAAATCTTAAGTCTAACACTGAAACCCATCTTTTCTGTTGTAAAGAGATGCTCTTGAAAAGATTGTCTCAAACATTTATTACCGCGGTAGTGACCCAGTCTTGCAGAGCTAACACAAGGTTTTAGCAAGCCGTATTAGTGTAGGTTTAGTAACCATAAAAATAAGCATGGAGAATGCACCACTGAACCATTTCTGTGAAGCTGCTCCATTGCTAGCTCTAGTTTTGCCCCGTGGGTCTACCAGACATATACCTCTTATGAACGGTTTGTTTGGTATAGTTTCTTGTAAATTCTTGTGAAGTCTCACTGGTTTTCCAATGTTCCCTTGTTCCAGACGAAGACGAATGTGCTGTGCGAAATCCTTGTTCCCATACCTGTCATAACACCATGGGATCTTACTACTGCTCCTGTCCAAAAGGCCTCACTATCTCTGCGGATGGTAGAACGTGTCAGGGTAAGATAAGGATTGCTGTGGACGGGTTGGATACAAAAGCCCCACTGCACTTAAATCGCTAGGGAAATGTTCTGTTTGGGTTGGGCCATTTTCTTATTATAAGAGTATAATTTATTGGTAGTATTCTAATTATTTTATATCTGAATATATTTGCAATCAAGTATTTCATAGTTGATCATGCTCAAGACGCTGCTTAATCTTTGTTTCACTTTGAGATAGTGAGGTTTACAGCTTGTTTTTAATTGTAGATATTGATGAGTGTGCGTTAGGTGGACATACCTGCCACGCTGGCCAGGACTGTGAAAACATCATTGGCTCATACCGCTGCGTGGTTAGATGTGGGAATGGCTTTAGGAGGACAGCTGATGGATTTAGCTGCCAAGGTATGGAGAGTTCTCTGGCTTTTGGTGTTAGCTTTTAGAAACTGAAAATACTGTCTTTCACACAGTTGAAAATAACTTTTTAAAAGATGCGTTTCCCAATAAGGTATCTATAAATTTTAATTTTTAAGGTTTTGGGTTTTTTGTGTGGTTGGTTTTTTGTTTGTTTGGTTTTTAAACCTTTTGTTTTTTCCATCTTTAGAAATAAATTTTAAAACTTATCAGGGAATAACCTAACATTCTTGCTTTTGTGTCCCATGTGCATTTTCTGTTACAAAGAAATGAGAGAAGTAACCGCTTCTGAACGTACCTCAATATTGTAATAACTAGAGCTCAAAGCAGAGTCCCAAATGTTGACTCAACCAAAACACTGTTCAGGTAAATGATGGCAAGGCAATTCACAGCTATGGTATCAAGGATTTGTATTGTTCAACAGATGTTAATGAGTGTCAAGAGTCCAACTCCTGTCATCAGCGTTGCTTCAATACTATAGGAAGTTTCCACTGTGGTTGTGATCCAGGATACCAGCTAAAGGGCAGAAAATGCATGGGTATGAATGAATTTTTGAATGTTCATTCCCTCTTTCCAATGGACATAGTTCAACATTTATTTGTTGCTGTATTTGTTACTGGAAATCTTTATGAATGAAAATCCTACTATGGATGATATACCTAGTATGCATTTCTGAATTTGTTTGTAAAGCAGTACTAAAAGCCAGAGGAAGTGGGAATTGGGCTGACTGATAAATGTGCACGAAGTACATTCAAATGCATGTACACAGTATAATTAAAGGTGGATTATTCTGCTCGTTAGGAATTGAGCATAAGGAAGAGAGTTCATTTCCATTCTTGCTTTTTTTTTTTTTTTTTAATAAGATGTAAATGAGTGCAGGCAGAACGTATGCAGGCCTGATCAACTTTGCAAAAACACCCGTGGTGGCTATAAGTGCATTGATCTGTGTCCCAATGGAATGACCAAAGCAGAAAATGGAACTTGTATTGGTGAGTAGAAGTGTTAATGTACTGTACGATGATGGTAAACACAGGGACAATGATGAATTTTTTCTTTTTAAAACAATAATCTTAGAGACAGTCCATCTCCAGTTGTGAAGACTGGCACATATTAAGGCACCAACTTTTTTTTCACTTATGGGAACATAGGTATTTAATTTTTTTGTAATTCGTATTAAAAGAATAGCTGTATCCTTGCCACTTCTAATATTCCATTGCTGTTAAGAACGAACAGTAAAGTTTCCCGCAGCATCTTTTCTGCATTGTCACCTTGAATTCTATGAACTGTTCATTGACTGAAATGTTTTGCCCCATGTGTGAATGCTTTCTTAAGAGTTTGTCTCAGGAGCTGTGAATCACAATCACAGGTCCTTGCTGCTTATCAGGGATGCTTTTAAACATAACCGATGTTATACATACTACCAAATCTTTTTTTCTAGTGGGATATGACAGGAAGATGGATTATGTCTCTTTGGAGAGTAGCTGATCACATTGGAAACCTCAATGACAAGTTTTGAAAATTAACAGGAAAAGTGTGTGTAAATGCAATACAGTTGAAAAATTTATCTGTGTATCTGCTCAAAATCTGCTTTCAGATTGTGAAAGATTGTGATTCGTAACACAAACTGTTGTAGAGTAATGCCTAATCGTGGTACCAGGTAAGAAAAGTATATGTTGAGAGGCTAAATCTATCTAGAGGGCCAAAGTTACTTGTGGCTTAACTGTATTCCTTCTACATTAAGAAGTTTAAAGCTATAAGAAGCTTCAGGAAAAATCTGACTACTTCCCCTTGCCTTGTTGCTTGCAGACATTGATGAATGCTGGGATGGAACCCACCAGTGCCGCTATAACCAGATTTGTGAGAACACACGAGGAAGTTACCGTTGTGTGTGTCCAAGAGGGTATCGGTCCCAGGGAGTTGGAAGACCTTGTGTGGGTAAGTTGTCCAATCACATTAGTATCACATATTTTCTGCTGCTGCTTTTGTCTGGCCTTTCTGCTGCAACATATCCAACAATGCTATCCCATTTGAAGACTATGCTCTATAGACAAATTTGCACTGAAGTTCAAAATTACCCATCTAAAACAAAGCGTCCCATTCAAAACAAATAGTCAAAACTAAATGATTCCAAACGGAGATTGTTATAGGTCCATACTTTGAAAACAAAGTGTGCAAGGGTCTCAGAGGTGGTGGATGGATGTGGTGAGCTACCGCTCCGCAAGAGGCTTCATTTATAAAAATCAGGTCAGATTTGTTAGTTGATTGGACAGTGAAACATGCCTGGCTATACCCTGGACTGCATTGATTCACACCTGAAAGCAGTCAAGCAGGGGATGATGGACTCCCCTAAAGGAGAACACCCAAAGAAGTGTGTTGCAAGAGGCACGATAACACCCAGAACTTGCTTCTGCAAGCAAACATGCTTACCCACCCATTAGAATTGCAAAGGGTGTTCCCCATATGGGTAGAGTGGAGGAAGCTGATACGCATTTATCACTCAACACTCCCCATTCTGGTTTGGGTGGATCACAGCAGGGAAGGAGGATTCCTGTCAGTCACAGGAATGCTGACCATGTAGTTACTCCCCTGTGCTATCTACACAGAACATTTTGGCATAAAAACATGCAGAGCTTTCTCCCACGCACACATACGTAGCATGTGAAGGATGCTCCCGTAGCTCTAACATGGATAGCAAGAGAGTTTAATGTATGGTGTCAGTGCAAGTGCATAAAACACTTCCCCTGGCATTTAACAGACCTCAGGATGGCACTAGGATCATTTAGATTCACCTTTTCTGTATTTATGTAGAATATTTAAAATATAATAGCTGATCCACCCCGATAATAATGATTTATGAATGTTGGTGTATGACACTAAGTGAAGTTGGTTTCAGTTGGTCTCATGTATCATTATCCAAGAAGCATTCCTCTGTGATGACTTCTTAAAGATTAGCTTTCATAAGTGATAAACAGCTGCTTTGAAGAACAGGATTTTTTTTCTTTTTGTTTTTTTTTTTTTCTTTTTAAACAACCTAAGATTTTGGAGTACCAAAAGCCAGGATTTTTTTTTTTTTTTTAAAGAGATTAAGCTGCAGTAAGAAACTGGCTGTAGACCAAGACATTACTTCCACCAGCTGCCTCTTTACTGAAATAAAATCAATCCCAGACTCCTTAACATATATTAAAACCATTTAAATTTCTGACATTAATAAGCTTGATAAAGTCTAAGACTACAGATGTTCACAAAACACTAGCAGCTGCCCTAAAGCTGTCTTCTGACCAAGGAGCACTGAACGCTCCCTCTTAAATTAAAGTATGACCTTTATGCAGCTTTGAATTTTTATCTGCTTAAAAATATATTTAAAATATAGATGCATAAAAGATATTAGTTCACATGTGTTAATAAAATCCAGTTTTTATTGTTAATGTTTCCAGTGAGCACAGGGAAGAGTTGAAAAGTAGGGCGCCAGACTGAAACAGAAGAATTGAACTTTGTTCCTACCTGTGCTACTCTTACCCTGTGTAAAGTCCTTTGTGCCGCAATC
This sequence comes from Aquila spilogaster, assembly GCA_024606505.1. Lineage (NCBI taxonomy): Eukaryota > Metazoa > Chordata > Aves > Accipitriformes > Accipitridae > Aquila > Aquila spilogaster. The sequence continues at coordinate 15,180,170 of JANHGO010000020.1, forward strand.
CTGTCTGTCAGATGGGGATAAGGTATTCATTTGTCATCACAATACCCATAGATATAGGCATGCCCATTTAACTAAATCACAATATTACTGTGTTGGATCTCAACATGCCATATCATAGAAGGAAGGGCTTTATCAAAAGCTGTTATAAAGCATTTTTGCATATAATACGTGCCAGGCTATCTAGAATTCAAAATGAAATATTATTTTTCAAGTTAAAAGAATGCATGAGAATTTAGCTATTTTAGTTTCAAAGTCATTTCACCTTGTTCTTGTAAATATTTAATAGTCATAGTGCATAATCAAAGGGATACTGTCCAGTGGAGACCTAGGCTTACCAGTCGGTCAGTGATCACTTCTCCCAGGGATGGCTATGGTATAAATGCAAGTGACTTGCTGCCTTCAATTTTACTTGTATTGCACAGGAGGATCCTATGAAAGAAATTGCTCAAATCTTCACGTGTTTTCTTTCATTATTTCTATGGTAGTCTTATATTCTTTATCCACAATTTGTTCCAAGGGCATTGGTTGTTGTAAAGATCATAGAATAGAATCATAGAATCATTTAGGTTGGAAAAGTCTTTTAAGATCATCGAGTCCAACTGTCAACCATGCCCACTAAACCATGTCCTGAAGTGCCTTGTCTACGTGCTTTTTGAATACCTCCAGGGATGGTGACTCAACCACTTCCCTGGGCAGCCTGTTCCAATACCTGACAACCCTTTCAGTAAAGAAAATTTTCCTAATATCCAATCTAAACCTCCCCTGGTGCAACTTGAGGCCATTTCCTCTCGTCCTATCTCCAGCCACCTGACAGAAGAGACCAACACCCACCTCACTACAACCTCCTTTCAGGTAGTTGTAGAGAACGATAAGGTCTCCCCTCAGCCTCCTTTTCTCCAGGCTAAACAACCCCAGTTCCCTCAGCCGTTCTTCACAGGACTTGTGCTCCAGGCCCCTCACCAACTTGGTTGCCCTTCTCTTGACACGCTCCAGCAACTCAATGTCTTTTCTGTAGTTAGGGGCCCAAAACTGAACACAGTATTTGAGGTGCGGCCTCACCAGTGCCAAGTACAGGGGAACAAAATGTTAGATGTTAGACAATAGCCATGTGCAGTATTTTCTGCAGGTAAAGAATTTTAAACTCTGCAATTAGAAAATAGTTGAGCGTGAGTTTCAGTATTCTTTTACATGTACATGAGTAACACGTTTTTCATCTTAAGCACACAATGAAGGAATATAAACTTAAAATTCATATTAGTTGTTGCCATACTAAAAATGAAGTTATATTACCCTAATGATATTTCAACTAATATATAAAGTTTCAGTTACGTGTTTGTGAAATAACAATTGGAAAATACTGCAATACTCTGCAGTAATTATCCCTGGATTTCCAGCTCTCAAAACATTTAATTATTAATACTCCCCAAAATTCTTTAAAACATACAAAGTATTAAAGACTTAATAAAAATGCAATCTAATATTCTACTACATTTCTGAACAGTATTACTTTTTAAATACCATTAGCACGCATTTGTGTCTTGGAGGGTTACAAACTAGGCTCAAAATACTATGTTCAGAGGGAACCAAAGTGAGACTAATAACGCTAGCTTAATGGCATTTTTACAGTAATAATTTAAAGAATACACACTTTCCACTAATATGAAATAATTAAACCCTTATCAAGCCACCATTAAGATAATCTTTCAATTCTAGTAAAAAAAGGTTTACAATATATGTCAATTATAGATATGTTGTTATGTATGTTAATATCGGGTTATTTATTGCTGATCATTGCAGAGTTGCACATTCCTGTTTTGGAATCAGCAAATTTTTGTGTTTTTCTAGTAAAGAATGAATGTAAGTTTGAAAAGGAATACCGTATACTTCAAATTTTCAGCTGGGGCTGAAATAACTCAGTGAAAATTTTAGAAAATTTCTTTCTGGTAGCACTAGAGAAACTGTGGGAGAAGGCCTGGTCCTACAGTACCCAAGAGCACTCATATTTACTCTATTTTGCATGAAGGACACTCGTCATGTTACATCCTTAAACCCTTTACCATGCTTTGTGTGCTCATCACTCTGATTTAAGGATGGATATTTAATGCTAGGGTTGGTCAAATTACTTTGGATTACAATTTAAAGGGAGGCAACTTAAAAAAAAAAATCCTTAGGAAAAAAAGTAATTCTGTTTTTTAATTGTATAAAAGTGAATTAATATTTACTGTTAAGTCTCTAACCTTTCATAGCTGGAATGACCAATAACAACATGAAAGGTTAGAACATACCTGACCTCCTTCCCCTGTGACACTGTCCGTCCTTGAGACCCAATTTTTCACCTCACACAGAGTACAATAACTGTACTGGAGCTTCCGAGCTTCCCTCGGTGTCAGTTTGAATGAATTTCTAACGCTATACTTCTCAAGAATGCTCCGTGTTAAGTATCCTCCTTTAAAGAAGGGCCCAACAGCTTCCCCCATCCATCTGTGGAGCACTTAAGACAAAAAAATAATTACTGAAGTAGTAGTGAGCAGCGTAGGCTGAAACGATGAACAGCGTGGGTCCTAAGGGCCACTTATTTCTCACACTGCATCTTTTCTGGTAACCAGCAGGAACTGCAGCCAGCAGCTTTCAGGCTATCACACTACCCTGCTTTTGCAAAAGCAGAGGAACAGGCTTGGATCCCAGTTTTATATCCACATCTTATCTTCAGTAACACTTGAGGCAAGACTTTGCGTGAGTTCTTGTCCTATGTGAGCACAGTCTTATGTCACAAGCAGCCTTACAGAAAGAGTAAAGGTGTATTACTGCACAGGATAGAATAACCAGCCTACTTGGCATCGTGTTTGCCGTATTTTACTGCCTTCAAGATCTCACTTTTATGTCTTCAGTTTGTTCTACAGACTGAGATAAGTATATATGTATATATATACACATATAGTTATGTGTTGTTGTTTGTTTGTTTTTTCTCCTTTCCACATGGTTTGTTGCTCTGGATCATGTCACCTGAGCAGACATTAATGAATGTGAACAAGTGCCTAAACCCTGTGCATTTCAATGCACCAACACCCCCGGCAGCTTCAAGTGTATCTGTCCACCTGGACAACATTTATTAGGTGATGGGAAATCTTGCGCTGGATTGGAGAGATTGCCAAATTATGGTGCCTATTACAATAGCTATAACTATGCTCAATTTTCCCCTGTGAGAGACAACTATCAACCTCAACAATATTACAGGCACTCCTCAAATCTCTACAGCTCCTTCTCAGAGTATAGAAACAGCAGAATACCTTTCTCCAGGACTAGAAGGAACATTAGAGAAACTTGTCCTGAAGGCTATGAGGCAAGAAATGACAGATGTGTAGGTAAATGTCAGTCATATCTATGCAATTCTCTTGTTTTGGTCCTTATTCTTAGGTTACTGTTTCATATATAGCAGGGGCTGATGGTTTGTGGTGCTGTGGTTTTTTTCTTATTACCCTGATAAATATTTGGAGAGTTCTGCATGTTCTTGTCTCCTGAGCACGTTGTAGCAAAAATGGATTCAAACCTCCTCCTTGTAACCTCTTGTTTTAATTGTGCTGCTTATTGTGTGTTTGCAAATTATTTCCCTCTGCTATTCTCTTTCTTCCGATTATGGTAGCTCACTTTTGTGAATTTTCTCACACTAAAAAACACCAGTAGATGCAGTCTAGTCCTGGGGATGTTGCTTATGTCAGACTCCCACTGACCGTAGTAATAATCTGGTTCAAAAAGGTTTTGAATAAAGATCTTAGAATTGAGCACACTAGGGCCAATGCCAGCACTGCTACAGGACTGTCAGTCATGGCTGTACAGGCAATATAAGCAGAAGCTTTTAAATTATCTGTAGTTATGATATATAGTGGGTTGCAATGTAATTCACTGAGCCTGGAAAGACTGATTACAAGTAAACTAATAGGGGGTTTGTCATAAGCTGTGACAATGATAGTACTACCACTTCTTTTTCCATGATAAGGAGAGCAGGGTAGTTATGGTAACTGGCAAGCCCTGCCCCCCCCCCCCCTTTTTTTTTTTTTAAAGAGGTGCAAAGGCTCAAAGCACACTCTTATACCAACAGGAAACAAAGGTATTTGGCACCTCTAACCATCAAGCATTTAGTTTGCTTCCTCCTTACTCCCTGAGCTTTTCTGAGGTTTTTCAGTGACATGCTGCTATTTTCACAGGTATTGAAAATTTAATTCAGCTCCTTGTGAAAGTCAAAGGAACAGCAGCCTGTACTGTTCGTTGACCGATCTGTACTAAATGTGAAGAAATTAAGAAGTTAAAAAAACAACCAAAACCCCAACAAACTACTGCTCAAAAGCTGGAAATGTCAGGTCTTTCTCATGCGGCAGTAGTTAGTGTCTGTGGATCTAGACCCTCGGTAACTGCTGGTCTAGAGCCAGAAACTGGGCACTCCCTCCCAGCCTCCCTGAAGCACGTTCCCCTCCCTGCCCCAGACAGCCGAACAGACATGGGCTGGAGAGGGACCACAGTGGGGCTCTGAGCCTGGGCTCGCCTTGTCTTCCGGGAGCAATCACCAGACCTGATGCTCTGCAAAAAGGACAGATGGCGATATTAAAATGAGTTCATCTTTTGAAATATGCTTCTCTTAAGCCAGATTTTGCCAACTTAACTCACATTTTGAGTATCTTAAAAAAACTATTCAGTTAAGTTATTTTGCGATAATGCTGCTGAGTTCAGGACTAGGTACCACAGTCTAGGCCTTACTAGAGCTTGTCCCAATGCACTGACCATCGCAGTTTGTGGTGCGTTAGCTATGTGCCTCAACCTAGCATATGTGCCAATGACACTTCAGAGGAGGCACAATATCCTTCCAGGATAAAGACAGTGATCTTACAGGTAGATTCTAGCAACCAGAATTATTGCTAGAATTATATAGCAATATATAATGTTGGAAAATATGAATATACTTTTATTAATAAAAATTATAGACAGGCAGACATCAACCCTTGTATTTACATTATAAAGACATTTCAGTAGTTGTATACATGCAGTTTGTTATGGGTATAGCAATTTAATTGAAAGACCTAGGAAAATAGCTACCGCTGATGAAAGGGTTAAGCTAAAATCTGTGATCTTCACCGCAGCTTCCAGTTTGAATTAGTTAATATTCTTGTGCTTCCATTTCATTGGAATAACCACCTAAATTTAAAAATTACTGTTTAATATGAAAAATACACCCAAATGATGCTTTTTTTAAAGAAAGTTATTTCAATAGACAACCATCAGGATTTGATGCTAACATTCCATAAATTTCTAGTCACATCTGTTTCTTTTCTGTGGTTGCATTTTTATCTAATGCAACTCCTGTAAATCAGACAAAGAGAGGGGAAGCAAAGACCTTCCTTTCACTGTTTTAATCATGCAAGTCTTAACTCTTGTATAAGACTAACTTGAGTAGGGTCTCTACTGCTGTCCTGAATTATACAGATGTTTCAAAAGAAATTATAATTATGTATGACCTGTGTCTAAATCACACTAGTCTGCTTTGAAAATTTTACATCAAGTCGTCTGGTACTTCTGTATTGGAGAGGGAGATTAAAAGAAAGAGTTATGAACATTCACTGATAGTCTTCTCAGATACTGAGCTTAATTCATCCCCATGGTACTGGGAAGATCAGTTTGGAGGGGAAACAGCTTTGCCTGAGGAGGGATTAACTGTAAGAACAACTCCCCCATTGTCAAGGCTTCCTCTGGCGAGATAACTAATCTGGGTGTTTCCTAAGCATATTGCCTAAAACTTCATCAGGCAGCTCAGTTTGGTTTTGGGGGCAAGACTGTATTTGTATAACCTTGTTGATGTATACAGATTGCACCTCCACCTTTCTTCCCAGAACTCTGTATCAGGACTAGTCTCTTCAGCTAGAATACTTATTATGGCTGCTATCAAAAGAGGTGAGGATCCCCTCAAAGCTGACTTTAATTATTAAAGAGGTATAACGGTAAGGTGTGAAAGGACTTGCTAGTCTTACACATTCAACCCCATCAGAAGACAAGATCCAGACAACTTCCGCCAACTCTGTCCATATGCTTGTATATAAATAGCACAAAAAATACCTCAGTTGAGTACCAGGGTCAAATAATCCTGATGTGTACGTGTTCATGTTTATTTCCACAGACATTGATGAATGTGAAACCAGAGATACCTGTCAGCACGAATGCAGAAACACCCTGGGAAGTTACCAGTGTACTTGTCCAACTGGTTATCGCCTTATGCCCAATGGCAAAGCCTGTCAAGGTATGGAGATCCCTTGGAGTGCTCACAAATACATTTGTAAATAAATAAGATACAAATCATATTCAGTACATGTATAAGCCACCTCTTTGAATTTGCTGTATGAGATTCGGCATTCAAAATTTCCAGTTTCAGAAGTTTTTATATTTCATGTTTTAATGCTTCATAAAACACCAGCAAATTAGACAATTGCAACTTCTTATTCTCTGAAGTTTCCTCATGTGACCTTACATTACAGATTTAACTCCAGGCAAGTAAACAGCAGCTCTAGGGTCAAACCCAATATAATCCTTAACCCGTCTCTGTCAAAAAAAGGTACTGTCAGATTTTTCTGATCCACAAAAGAAGAAAATTTACCTAATTAGCCTCTGTTGACAAGACAACTACAGTTTATGTTGGATCATGGCTGTAGGGCAGCTTTTGAACAATACGCCATCCTGCACAGTAATAAAATGCCAGCAATAATAAATGCATGTTACTGGAACTAGTGGCTCCAGTGTCTCAAACAGCAAGACAAGATGCTGAAAGATTTCCCTGTGTGCAAAGATAGATTCTGTGGTCTGCCCAGCCTTTACTGGCCCAGCTAGTTTTTAACTGTTAAATTAATCTAAGTACCAGCAGCTGATTATTTGCATGTTTTTTTACATTCAGATATTGATGAGTGCCTTGAACAGAACATTAATTGTGGATCAAATCAGATGTGTTTCAACATGAGAGGAAGCTACCAGTGCATAGACACACCTTGTCCACCAAACTATCAGCGAGAGCGTCTTTCTGGGTACGTTTTATTTTCAGCCGCTTTTCACACACCCCAAGCTTGAATCCTTAACCTGTATTTGTCAGAAGAAACTATCTAAGTTTGACTGACACCAGTGAAGCTCATACTAGCAAAAGGTAAAGCAGTAACGCTCGAGATGATTGTTGGTTTCCTGAGCAGCAGTTTTCCATGTTTCCCACACAGCAGAACCAGACAGCAGTGGCTGCTGGCAAGCTGGCTGGTGCTCAGTATCCATGCAGCACTTTAGGTCAAAAGGAAACAGCACCAGAATGTTCCTTTATGATATGAACCCCGGTGGGCAGCACGCTGTGATTCCTTCTGTCGATTCGGTGTCATTCATTTGTCACTTTCGAGCATGCCTTTGCATCTAAGGTTTCTGACTTACTTCTCTGAAGGGTCAACTTACCATCAATTTCAAAGCATTTAAAATAGTCTTTTAGTCATGAAAATAATGCTACAGTGAGTAGTTTTGTTATTTTTAAGTTACTCTATTTCCCTGTTCTGGAAAAAACATATTAATTTCTTCTAATATACTCAAGGAAATAGCTTGCTACATAGTCAGAAACCATCTTTTGTGATCAAACTGAACTGGAATGATACTTAAGTTGAAATGGATAATGTTCTTTGATCTCTGTTAGTGCTGACAAGCAGAGCCAGCAAAGATCGCCTATTTTGACTTTTGACAAATAGAAGTAAAATTTACTCTGCCCTTCTTCATTCCAAATTCTTTGTTTTATGATCTAACATGCAGAAACCTCAAATGGAGCTGCCTGCTACCTTTTAAATCAACCTTTTCAACTCTAAGAGCAAGGTCACTAAAACATATACTATTGACTTCAATGACATATATTGTATCCAATATCTTTACGTTACCTCTTGGTACTTTCTGAGATGATCCTGTTGAGGGGAAAATGGGAAATTAAACTGGGCTGCAACTTTAAAGGAACAGTGGATAAAGAGTGTATGAGCATATTATCTTTATAGAGAACTTTTAATCTGCATACTGCAACAGAGGAAGAATTTCTCCTTTAAGACTTACTGCAGTACTTATGATATTGTGCCTTCTCCCTGGGCTAAAGTGCTCTGCTTATTCCTAGGTTCTGTCTCAAAAACTGCCCAGCCAATGACTTGGAGTGTGATCTGAGTACCTATGCCTTGGAATACAAACTCCTTTCCCTCCCTTTTGGCATAGCTGCCGGTCAGGATTTAATCCGGCTGGTTGCCTATACTCATGATCAAGTCATGCACCCAAGGACAACTTTCTTAATGGCAGACGAGGACCCAACAATCCCATTTGCCCTGAGAGATGAGAACTTGAAAGGAGTCGTGTTCACCACCCAACCGCTGCGAGAGCCAAAGACTTACCGCATGGGAGTCAGAGCCTTATCCTACAGCATCAATGGAAATATTGAGTATCAGACAACTTTCATTGTTTATATAGCTGTGTCAGCCTATCCCTATTAAACACCCAAACTACTTGACAGTAATCGCAGTATTTTAACCACATTCATAAATGCCAGTGGGTATTACCACTTCCAGACTGACTCTACTGCCTACCAAACAGTTGTGAACCATGTCACTTGAAGTGGTGCTATGCTCTTTTCTTTTTTCCTCCTTCCCTGAGGCTGCCCATTCAGTCCCATTATTCCAATTCAAGATGAAAATCTATGGCTTTGAGGACCTGTTACCACTTGCTTTATTTATTACACTGGAGTAGTCATTTTCCACAGTTTGTCCTGAAAATGAGCAGAAAAATCCAAGTATGAGCTGAAGTATGTGGTTAAAGCAGTAAGCAACGAGCAGTCTCTGTTGCAAGCAACTAAAGAAAAGCCTAACCAGGAGAAAAAAAACAACCATAATTTCAAGTGGTCTACATATTTTAAAGGTTGCTAAGTGTTTTACAATTTTATATCCGTTAGATTTTTTTTTTTCCTTATCAAATACCTGATAGAATTAGGGCTGTAATACACTATGTTGTGTGCTCAAAACCACTGTACCTAATGGTTGCAAATACTGAAACAAATAACGATATTAAAGTTTGTTTTCAGCTAAAGAATCTACAGTAGAAATTGGAACTGGTACATTTGATTTCCCTGCAAGTTTAGAGATGTCACTATTTTTTGGAATTAAAAACAGGGCTAGATCTGCTTTCTACCGCAGGTATTTTATAATTTTTTTTTTTTACTCTGACATTCTGGTATAGCCATTTATTTAGCTCAAAACCATATCCATTTCAGTACTCACAACTCAGTTAAATGTTTTGGGGTTTTTTTTTGCAAATGGAACATTTTTCTCCAATTGATGATGTAAGTTTGGTTCAATAATGTCAATACACTGTACACAAGTAATTTTACCAAGATGTATTCTATTTTTATGAAAGTGTATATATGTTTTTTTTCCTATGTGTATTTTCTATGCAGTATCTCAAGAGTGTTTTACAGTTAAGTTTGCATAAAAGGACAATGTCAATACATTGAAAATAATCAAAATAAAGGTTCCCATTGCCTTTGAGATTGCTGCAAGTTTTATCATTGAAAAAAATTCTTTCCCATTTGTAAAGCAGTTGCCTTTAGTGCTGGTAGAGAACGCAGAAGGCAGCATGCCCAGCAAAGTGGGGAGCAGCATGCACCAATGCAGCCAGGTCTCCTGTTTATTGCGCTGCTGGCTTCCCCACATCCTTCAGTTTTTCAAAAAAAGTCAGGGAAACGGGTGCAGTTACTGTAAGACCTCTTACTTCAGCCAGAGCCATCTGACTAGGAGACATCTCATTTCCTCAGAGGAAATGGGTTTTGCCAAGAGTTAAATTTTTGTTGCATATAAAGGCAGTGTTTATTCATAAATATACTGAACTCATTGCCAAACATTAAATAAGTCACCATAATTCCAATGCATATAAAAGAAAAAAAGAAACAAAATCATTGAAAGGCATTAAGATTGGAGCCCACTGGAAATCACCAATGTTCACTGTGAAAATTTTGCCATTTTCTAAGTGAGAAAGAGACATCAGCAGAGCCCTCGGGTTGAGAACTCCACAGGGGCTGAACTGTAGACTCTCAGGTTTCTGTGCTGCATGATTGGGATGCAAGGAATGAACCAAGAATAACTCATTTCACTCATTTCAATTAAAGTACATTTTTAGCAACAGGGTAAAATTGCTCTGCAATGGAATTTTGACTCTATACTTTGACATCATTAATAATGCCTAGTGAAAGCTCCACCAATTTTCCCCTAATCTTGCTTTTTGTTCAATTTCCATTGCAACAAGTGAGATAGTCCTGCAAAACAAGGATGGCTTAAAATTATTTTGCTCTTTATACAAGTGACAGGCTTCAAACAAAACACATTTGTTTCTTGGAAGCCTGACTTGAAAAATAAAAGCAGTTTAGGAAGTAAAACAACATAACTTTCATGACAAAGACACAAGGGAAGGAGAAATGAGAATAAGCTATATAGTAAGTATAGGTAGTTACCTCAATTTCTTTTAAGGATGACAATCACACTGAAAATTATGTCCTTGAGGGAATTTAACTCCACTGTGAGACAGGAAGAAAAATAAAATTTCTATTATGATCTGTTTTCTGAGAAGGGGAAAAAAAAAAAAATCCAATCAGTAACAGAGTTAACAGGCTTTAAGGCAAATCTGTTTGTTTCTTTTTAGGGTTAGGAACTTACCAGACAGAAGGCACTTAAACACTCCCAGACACATCCACAGCTTTGTTTCCGCTATTTGCTTTCTCATTCTGTGCTTTTCAGGTACCCAGCTGTAACTTGAGAGGGAGGAGCCACTTGCCCATCTGGAAGCTGTTAGTTACACAGAGATGATTCCACAGGATTGAGGGACCAGCAAGATCAATGTTATTGTGAGCTTTATTGTTTCACTTATTGATGGTTGAAGGGAAGTTATGAATAAAGGAGAACTTGTTCCATGCTCTCCTCTTCCTTGGACATCTTGTTCTGTGTTACAAATTTCCAGTCTCTTTTGTTTTAAGAAAAGAAAGAATTGCAAACATGTTAAATTAAATCTCAGAGCAAACACACCTGCTGCGGATCTACCTCCACAAGCTATAGAATCATAGAATTGTTTAGGCTGGAAAAGATCCTTAAGATCCTTAAGGCCAACCGTAAACCTAACACTGCCAAGTCCACCACTAAACCATGTCGCCAGGTGCCACATCTACACGTCTTTTAAATACCTCCAGGGATGGTGACTCAACCACTTCCCTGGGCAGCCTGTTCCAATGC
>JANHGO010000020.1:15191566-15240571 GCA_024606505.1 Aquila spilogaster
GGCACTGGGGTGAACTGGGGTGCGTGTTGGGGGTATTGGGGTGTACCGGGGGCGGCTGGGGAGCGTGATGGGGAGCGCTGGGGGCACTGGGGTGAACTGGGGTGCGTGCTGGGGGTATTGGGGTGTACTGGGGGTGACTGGGGAGCACGATGGGGAGTGCTGGGGGCACTGGGGTGAACTGGGGTGCGTGCTGGGGGCACTGGGGTGTACCGGGGGTGACTGGGGAGCACGATGGGGAGTGCCGGGGGCACTGGGGTGAACTGGGGTGCGTGCTGGGTGAACTGGGGTGCGTGCTGGGGGCACTGGGGTGAACTGGGGGTCACTGGGGAGCGCGATGGGGAGTGCTGAGGGCACTGGGCTGAACTGGGGTGTGTGCTGGGTGCACTGGGCTGAACTGGGGAGTGTGCTGGGGGCACTGGGGTGACCTGGGGGTCAGTGGGGAGTGTGGAGAGAGTGTGCTGGGGGCACTGGGCTGAACTGGGGTGTGTGCTGGGGGCACTGGGGTGAACTGTGGGTCACTGGGGAGTGCGATGGGGAGCGCTGAGGGTACTGGGGTGAACTGGGGTGCGTGCTGGGGGTATTGGGGTGTACCGGGGGTGACTGGGGAGCATGATGGGGAGTGCTATGTTTTCTGAGATGTTCCTGTTGAGGGGAGATGAGACATTAAACCAGGCAGCAAATTTAAAGGAGCAATCAATAAAGAGTGCACAGGTTTAGCTCTGTTGAGAAGCCTGAATCTGCATATTGCAGCATGATAAATGGGGGAAAAACTTCAGCCTGTATAGCAAGTGTGGGAATAGGACTTAAACTGCTCTGTTTTTTTCCCAGGTTCTGTCTCAAAAACTGCCCAGTCAATGATCTGGAGTGTGCCCTGAGTACCTATGCCTTGGAATACAAATTTGTTTCCCTCCCCTTTGGCATAGCTGCTGGTCAGGATTTAATCCGGCTGGTTGCCTATACGCAAGATCAGGTCATGCATCCAAGGACAACGTTCTTAATGGCAGACAAGGAGCCAACAATCCCATTTGCCCTGCGAGATGAGAACTTGAAAGGAGTTGTGTTCACCACCAGACCGTTGCAAGAGCCGAAGACTTACCACATGAGAGTCAGAGCCTTGTCCTACAGTGCTGATGGAAATATTGAGTATCAGACAACTTTCATTGTTTATATAGCAGTGTCAGCCTATCCTTATTAAACACACAAACTACTTGAGAGTAATCACAGTATTTTAACCACATTCATACATGCTTATGGGTGTTACCACTTCAGACGGATCCTGCCTACGGTTGTGAACCACGTAACTTGAAAATGGTGCTATGCTCTTTTCTTCTTCCTTCCCTGAGGCTGCTCATACAGTCCCATTATTCCAATTCTAGAGGAAAATCCATGGCTTTGAGGATCTGCTAATACTTCCTGTATTTATTACACGGGAGCAGAACAAAGCAAAGTACGAGCTGATGAAAGTATGGTCAAAAACAGTAAGCAAGAAGCAGCCTCAGTTAAAAGCAAGTGAAGAAATGCCTAACTAGAAGAAATTGTAGTTTGAAGTGGTTGGCATATCTTAATGGTTGCTAAACGTGTTGTAGTTTTAGATGTATTAGATTTTTTTTGTATCAAACACCTGATAGAATTAGGGCTGTACATATATTATGTCATGTGCTCAAAAAAACCTAAATGCCACTATAATTGTTGCAAGTGCTGAAACATGGTATTAGTGAAGTTTGTTTTCAGCTGAAGAATCTACCATAGAATTTGGAACTGGCACATTTACTCTTTGTGCAATTTTAGGGATGTCAGTGTAGTTTGGAAGAAAAAAAAAATGGCATGGCTTCTACTTTATAAGCAGGTATTTTATAACTATTTCTTTTTTAACTGACGTTCTGGTATAGCCATTTATTTAGCTCAAAACCATATCCACTTCAGTACTCCCAAATCAGTTAAAATATTTTGGGTTTTATTTTCAAAGTTTTCTTCCAAAAGATGTAGTAAGTTTGCTTCAGTAATGTCAATACACTGTACACAAGTAATTTTGACAAGATGTATTCTATTTTTATGGAAATGTATATATGTTTTTTTTCTGTGCGTATTTTCTATGCAGTATCTCAAGAGTGTTTTACAGTTAAATTTTCATAAAAGGACAATGCCAATATATTGGAAATAGTCATAATAAAGGTTCCCATTGCCTTTGAGATTGCTGCATGTTCTATCCTTGAAAAGAAATTCTTTCTCATGTGTAAGGCACCTTTAGTGCCAGTGGAGAAAACAAAAGGTAGGGCTCCAGCACACTGGGGAGCTGCTTAAAAAAATCAGCGAAGATTGAAACCCACTGGGAATTACAATTTTCACTGTGAAAATTTTGCAGTTTTTCAGTCAGTGTCAGAAAGATATGTCAACAAAACTTCTGTTGAGAATGCCACGGGAGGTTGAACTCTAGGCTCAGTTTTATGTGTTGTATGGTTTGGCTGCAATTTAGCCCAAGAATGACTCATTTCATTAATTTCTTCTAACTGGCACTCGAGGTTATCACCAGCATTCAACTACATGTTTAGTGACAGAGGCAAAATTCTGTGGAATTTTGAGTTTATGCTTTCCCACTACTAACAACCCCTAGTGAAAGCTCTACCAGTTTTCCCCTAACTACTTTTTGTTCAGTTTCCATTGCAACAAGTGAGGCAATCCTGGAAGCCAAGGATGAATTAACATCATTTTGTTATCTGTACAAATAATTCATACAAGTGACAGATTTCAGACAAAGCCAGTATGTTCCTTGGAAGCCTGAATTAAAAAATAAAAGCAATTTAGGAAGAAAAAGAAGATAACTTTCATGACAAAGACAAGAGGGAAGGAGAAATGAGAGGAAACTCATTATAATAAGTACAAGTAGTTATCCTACTTTATTTTAAGCTTAATAATCACCTGGAAGATGATTCCCTTGAAGGAATTTTGTTCCACTGTGAGAAATGAAAGAAAATAACCAATTTCTATTATGTTTCTTGAGAGAGAAAAGAAAGAAATTCTGGAAATCTTTATGGAACCTTCAATATGTCATTTAGGGTTAGGAACTTGGCAGACAAATCACCTAAGTATTGCCAGACAGATCCATGTCTTTGTTGCTGCTGCTTGGTTTCCCATCCTGTGTTTCTCAGGTGTGCAGCTGCAGCCCAGAGGGAGGAACTGTCAGTTTTGAAACAGTTGGTCGCACTGAGGTGCTGCTGCAGGATTGCTGGCATGAGCGAACAGCAGAAGCAGGGGTATCGTGAGCTTTATGGCTTTCAATCATTTACTGGCTAAAGGGAACATACCAGTTCGAAAGGAGAGTATGTGCCATGCCTCTGTCTTCCTTGGATGTCCTTTTCTATGCTACACGTCTCCAATTCTCTTACTCTGAGAATCACAAATATGTTAAATTATCTCTTAGAGCACACCAATCTGCTGCAGTTCGACCTCCCTGAACTATCTGACTGAAGCCCTCACAGGCTGAAAAGTCAGCTCTGTCATTACATAGTTGATGAACTAAAAAATTGTGCATTCGTTAATTATTGGAGTTAAAAAACTATTAATCCTAATGAATAGTAAAAATTCTTTTGAATGAATTGTTACTTTAAGGTTAGCAAAATCCTGTAGATGCATTTTTCTTTTCTTTGCATAAAGGTAAAAAAGTCATTGCGTGGCATTGCCGTGTCTAAGGTTGCAGCTGCAGACCTGATTTGCAGTCACACTGCACAGTGCCACTCTGCAGAAACGTTTGTGAGGCTGAGCCAAGGGGCTCATGGCAAGGCCCTCTGTGCAAGGGCAGCACGGTCCCCCACCACTCACGACATTTCCTCCTGATATGACCAAACTGATACAAAATTGTCATTTGAAAGATTATCCATACAAAAGCAAATGCAAGGTAAAAGGAGGCAGAAAACATGCAAATAGCTCCTGAACAACTCCATCCACCGGTGGAGGCCAGATTGGCTGTAGTTGCTACTGCCCCCAAATCTTTCCCAATCTGTTGACATCTCTCCTCCAAGAGAGGTTAATGCAGGATTTTGCAGGCAGGAGGGTGAGCTTCTTCAAAAGGATTTCCTACCGCCAACCTAGGCAGAGCATCAGGGTGTCCCACTCTCACTGTTCATAGGGCAGGAGAAGCAGGGCTGGTCAAGGAAACCATAAGGGTTCTTCTAGAGTACCTCACTTACTTAGATGGGCATCAGTGCTGAAAGTGAGCTGCACGGCTCGTTGCAGGAGTTGGAGCAACTGCAGGGCTCAATGAAGGGGTTGGAGTGACCACAGGGCTCGGTGCAATACTTGGAGCAGCCACAGGACCCATAGTAGGAGTTGCAGGAACCACAGGGCCAATTGCAGGAGTTGGAGCAACTGCAGGGCTTATTGCAGGAGCTGGAGGAACCACAGGGTTGGAGTGACAGCAGGGTCTGACACAATGCTCAGAGCAACTGCAGGACTTGCTGCAGGAACTGGAGCTGCCACAGGATCTATCACCAGAGTTGGAGGGTCCATTGCAACGTCATCAGATACAGAGGTATTTTCTTTTCCCTGAGGATGCTGAATAGTGTTGAACAGAGCTCGATAGGCAGAGGCCAGGCCCCAGCACATGGCAGTGATTTGTGTCTCTCTAGGATTGCCAGAGTGACAGCAATCCCTTTCCAAATATTCTACTTCTTTTTCAGGATTCTGCAGTTGGTCAGGGGTGAAGTCCCAACCCACTGGGGGTGTCCACCTCTCTAATCCATACCACTCCACATTTCCTGCCACTCAGAGCTATCCCGCCTCGGGGCAGATCTCTGGGTAATATTAAATCATTGTTTAATCTTACACATAACATAAAACACATTCATGACACATAGAAATAGGAGCATGGTTTGAACATCCCACAGACATTCAACATTCTCAAGAGCTATAGTAGCTAGCTCTTGACCATTATGGAAAGAGGGAAAAAAGAAGGGGAGGCTGAGGAACAGCTGAAAATGCCCTCCGCTATCTCTTCTATAGCTGGGCTCCCCAAGGAGAGAAAGCAAGGCGTGCAATTACTAATTCTGTCAACAATATGGTTTCCATAGCCCAAAGATGACTGCAATGCTGAATACACACAAAACAGCAGTTTCTCAGCTGCCAGTTTTATCATGATATAAGACAAGGCCACACAGCATAGCAAAATAAAAACCTTAATCCAACCCACAGAGATGACAAACAACACAGCAGGAAAAATGAGCACCAAGTTGCTACACAATATAGCTCCATGAGAAAAATCTTAGAGCTCCATAAATAGGAAAAAAAATGACATTGTGACCAGCAATTATCAAACTACCACAATATCCTGTGTTGGTTAACATGGTCCAGTCAGATCTGCTGTTATTGCAACCCTTCGAGTCCCACATTGTGCATCAAAACATGAGTGCTGCGGTTTAACCCGGCAGGTGTCTGAGCACCACACAGCCATTCGCTCACTGCTCCTTCCCAGTGGGATGGGGGAGAGAATCAGAAGAAAAAAATAAAGTAGAGCTTGAGAGCTGAGATAAAAATATCTACTAAGACAGAGAAAAGGAAAAGGATAATAGTTATGACTATATATATATATATACATATGAATGTATATAACAAGTGATGTAACAAGCAATGGTTCACCACCCCCGACCAATGCCTAGCTAACCCCCAAGCAGCAGAAGAGAGCAACATGAACTCCCACCCCCTTCAAAACTCCTTGCACATGATGTCATGTGGCATGGAATATCCCTTTGGCCAGTGTAAGTCAGCTGTCCTCACTCTGTTCCCTCCCAGCTTCTTGGGCCCTTCACTGGGAATGGCTCTGTGCAGCACTGCTTAGTAGCTATAGACATCGGTGTGTTATCAACATTGTGTTTCTCCTAGAACCAAAACAGCACAATAGCAGGCATTCTGAAGGACAGGATTCCGCCCCAGCTGAAATGAAGACAAACCTACAGGAAATTGCATGCAGAGGTGCAGCACTTTGCAAGAAAAATTGTGCAATTCCTGCCAAATGTCAGTCCTGGCAGTGGAATAAGGCATAAAGCAGAGCCGGGAGATGAAGCCTGGGCCAGGGGCCAGAGGGAGAGCTGCCTGCACAGACACGCGTCACACGGTGGTATCCGGGAGACAGGAAATGCGCTGCCGGCTGCTTTCCTGCACCGGCTGAGCATAAAAGCTATTGAATATTTACAGCAATGAATCAGTGCAGAATCCACAGCACTGTGGGTTACAGGAAAATAGCTTAGCAGGAGGGAACGATGCTCAGAACATATTGGAGTAGCAGCTCCTGGAAGGGCAGCATCCACATGCCAAGTAGAGTCCAGGCAGCCAGTGCCAAACACAGCAGACAGCCAATGAGCGAAGCGCCCAGCATCACTCTCTCGTAGTGTGGCACTTACAGCTGGGCTGCTCTCAGGGCGCAGTGAGGGCTCTGGCACCCCGTGCCTCCGGCAGCATTTAGTTCTGGCAGTGCCAGCATCAGTGTGTGGCACACTGCAGCTGTGTTCGCTAACGCTGCGAGGCGTGAACACCCAGCAGCTTGCACAGACGCGCCTCTGGCACTCAGCGGGTTGGGCTCCTGCATGGCCACACTGCATGCCGCGACAAGATGCCTCTGCAGGGGGCCTCATCCGCCCGTCTCTCCCAGGCAATTTCTGAAGCAGATGGGGAAAGCCAGGCGTGGGGCCCTGGCTCCGGGTGCAAGCTGAAGAAGGAAATGCCCTGCAGCAGCAGCAGATCACAGCGTTATGTGGGGCTGCCCTGCTCCACACTGCCAGCACGCACGCCGTGACTTCCCACTGCAGCAGCTGCAATCCCCAGCCCACAGGCAAAGCTCTGTACTGACTCCTGTATACCTGGGAGGAGCTGGCACGGCTCCAGGGGTTTTTCAGATCACCAAGTTCAGTACCTTCAGTGCAGAGCCATGCCAGGCAGCTGGTGCTTTGCCTGCTTGCTGAACTGAGCACTGGAAAGGGAAACAAAGAAAGCCCACTTACAGATAGAGGCAGACAGAGAAGGAGGAATGTTCTTTAACCTTACACAAACACAGGTTCACCGGGGAAGTTCTGAACAGCCACATGAAAAAGGCATTAGGAACACAAGCGAGTTCAGAGCCGTTCAGTGTTCAGAGCAGAGTCCTGGAAGCACAGTGAGCAAGTGCCTGGGGATCTCCATCCGTGCCAGCTCCCTGGAGAAACCCGGGGGCTGCAGGTCAAAGCTCAGTGGCCGGAGGCTGTGGCTATGACAGGCGTCTATGAGCAGAAGAGTTCCTACCTCAGCCCCGGGGGGCAGGAGTTTGCAGGCACACGGGGCTCACTGATGGGAGTAGGCTGAGGACAGAAGGAAGGAAACCCATTGTCCACACACAGCCATTGCCTTCAGTGCTGGCAACTCCTCTGCCCTGGGTCACAGTGGCAGCCGCAGCTCTGAACGGCAGCGGGAGCAGGACACAGTGTGCTGCCCAAACAGTGAGCACAGACACTGCTTGTGTTGCTTCAGAGCACCTGCAGCGCTGCAGCCTGCCTCGTTCTCTCTTCTCAGTTTACCCCAACTGCTATGAAACTGTTCATGCATACCTTCTCTGCTAAGAGTTTGTAAGATTCTAAGAGTGTGCGTGCTGCTGATGGCATTGCACCATGGATGCAACGTGTTGGGCCTCCGGGAAGTCAGAGGGGCTGTGTGGGCTGTGCCACTGGCAGCCCTGCATGGGGAACACCTGGGAGTGTGCAGGGAAGCAGGCTCTGCGGGCAGCGTCTGGCCTGCAGTGATGGCAAGGTCCAGCTCTCTGGCTGCAGGGAACTGCAGCGCAGCCTTTCGCAGGCACTTAAAGTCAGACATGAAAAGTATTTTGAAAAAGAATGTGATACGTGAAATACCCTGAGTTTCCAAGTGAATTCAAAGTTACTCTCCCAACTATCTTCGCAACTATTGGGCACAGGTGTTTAGCTAGGATGCCTCCAGAATCTGATATATAGATCTAAAATGTGAGGATGGAAATAGTGAATTCCCAAATGGCACAGAAGCAAAAAGACGATCCCAGCTCTTTGCTGAAGGCTGGCTAATGAGCAGAAGTCCTCTGATCCAGGAGGAAAATGCTCTGATGCAACGATGAGTGCCTGAATTTGAAGAAGCAAACGTCAAAAATACATGCTGATGGGGCTATAGGAGCAACAGACCAGAGCGGGCAGGAAATTTTTGTACCAGAAAAGCATGATATCTGCATAAATGTGCTGGGGACAAATCTGAAATGACAGAGAGTTGATGAGAAGGAGATTGCCTGTGAAGACATTTGACTGCAAGTGGACTGTCACCTCCAATTTCTCTTCCTTCTGAAGGGAACTTGCCCTTGAATACAAACCTTGTAAATAACTCAGATTACATCAAGTATGTTCATCCTACCTCATCCCTGTCTGCTAACTGAATTAGCTCACATACCTTCAAATATTTGCTAACCAACAAGTTTGGTCAGACAGCTCTTCTGTGTTCTGGCCTTTTTTGGCAGAGAGTATTTGTGTTTGCTTGCTGGTTCCCTTGTGATGCTCTCAGCGATGTGGACACTGATAGAGAACTTCACATTGGGTGTAACCCTGCAAAGCATTACCTGAAATATTACCACTAACATTTCATAGCTCATATTGTGAGAAGTTTGAGGATGTAAAAGCAATGATGTCCTTTAGCAGACAAGGCTGTATCACAGAACGGGTTTGTGTTCACCCACTGCATTGCACAGGAAGGCAGTGCCATGGTATCCTTACCATGTATGGTGCAACTTGACTGTAGACAAACAGAGAAAGCTATCAGTGATTTCCAAACAGTCACCCCAAGTGGAAGTCAGTCACAACCTTTCTAGAAAACCTAGACTCCTAGAATCGAAGTAATTGCCCCCCTGTACTCAGCACTGGTGAGGCTGCACCTCAAGTACTGTGTTCAGTTTTGTGCCCCTCACTGCAAGAAGGACATCGAGGCCCTGGAGCATGGCCAGAGAAGGGCAGCTAAGCTGATGAGGGGTCTGGAGCACAGGTCTTATGAGGAGCGGCTGAGGGAGCTGGGATTGTTCAGAATGGAGAAGAGGAGGCTCAGGGGAGACCTTATCACCCTCTATAACTACCTGAATGGAGAAAGTAGTGAGCTGGGGGTCGGCCTCTTCTCTCGTGTAACTGGTGATAGGACTAGAGGGAATGGCTTCAAGTTGCGCCAGGGGAGATTCAGACTGGATGTTAGGAAATACTACTTTTCCAAAAGAGTGCTCAGGTGCTGGAATGGGCTGCCCAGGGAGCTGGTGGAGTCACTGACCCTGGAGGTGTTCAAGGAACATTTAGACATTATGTTGAGAGACATGGTTTAGGGAGAACTACTGGTGATAAGTGGAGGGTTGGACTGGATGATCTTGTAGGTCTTTTCCAACCTTGGTGATTCTATGATTCTATGAATTGGAGATCTCACCTAATCAAAATCTCTCCTAATCATACAAACAGCCCTCAGTATATACTATGAAAAAAAGCAAAAATTTGCCTTAAGTTACTTAGACTGATGTAAATTGGATATTCCGTAGAGAAAAGAGAATAATAACTAGAACAAGAAGGCTACATCATAGAATGAATTAATGCAGCATTAAAAACAAACTATCTAATGAGCAGTGGCTCAAATTACTCTGTGTTTTGCTGAGAAATAGCTTTCTGGGAAGGAAGATTTTTATTTGAGTAGTTAGGCTCAGCAGTCTTTGACAAACTACTCATTGGTTATTTATAAAGCCCTGCTTAAATCATATAGTACAGGTTTTGCTTCCGTCTTTCATGCTACAAAAAAATAATAGAAAATAATCAGCCTGAAACATGGATAGTTCTATGCCAACGATCTCTAAGCACTTAAAGAAGAACTGAGAAAATTCCATACCTTTTTCTTCTTACTAAAATAAACCTCAGCCTCTGAGATACCCTGATGGATAGATGACAGCAAAACCAAAATAGTGTCCACAGTGGCTTTTCTCTCAGCTTTTGCCTTTTTGAACAAATGTTTCGGATACTGTGAACAATCCAGACATCATCAGTGATATATGTAGTCTGAATTGCACTGAAATCAAAGTTTTTTCATATACATTAAAACAACATGGCTATCTATGAAAAGTTATGTAGGTTGCTCTGAAAGTAATGTCTCATATTTTTTTTCCCTGGAATTTACAACAGATACAAAGAGAACAATAACACTATTTGATAGAGCAGATTCTCAGCTACAGAATAATATTGTTCAACATAGGCACCATCATAATCTAGCCATTTTTGCCAGTGATGGCACAGCAAAGGGAAAAGGATCTCTCCTCTTGCTAGATGCTCTCAGAGGACATTAATTCATATTTTTAGGTTAAACTTGAGCAACATGAACAGCACAAACAGCACAAACCAGGCATAATTAAAAAAGCTCTGCTGGCAGTAGCAACGTTAATGTAAGAGTTACTCAGATAACATTCTTTTACAGCTTTCAACAGAGATTGTGTAGGTAAAATACTTGAATGCATCCACATATTATGCAGTGGGTTTTTTTAAAGCTGTTTTGGCCCTATTTAAAATAATTTTAATTTGAAGGATGAGCAACAGTACTTGCAGGTCAGAACATCTGGTAAAAGTCTGCAGTCTGCCAGACAGTCTTGTGAAAGAGTAATCATTCCAAATAAATGTTATTGCAATTTTACACCAAGACAGTGATTATAATAAATGTAAAAAACTTTAAAAGAACAGAAGTAACATCACATTGCCAGAACCATCACTGAGTAGCCGTAATTTCTGAAGTTCACTTACAGATCACAAGTGAACTACTGTCCTGGCACAAGTCTAAGATTCCAGAGGGTGAACATACACGCTGTTCACGGGACATTAAAAGGGGAGAAAACAACAGTTTATCATGCTCTGTGGATGTCTTCATTCTCCAGTGAGGACATTATTGCATTCGTAAATGAAATGCGATAGCTAAGTTTGAGACTGTTTTCATGAAAAAAGTAATATTGCGATGGACTTCAAAAAACATGACCTTATTTTACAGCTGAGCTAATACAACTACCGCCTTTCATTTGAAGATCACATGGAGAGACTAATGGTTAACACACACTTACTTTCTCACGCTCCACTATTTAGTAATGTGATTTTGCTGCAAAATACACGAACATGGAAAGCTGCATTTAAATGATTTTGTGTTATCCTAAGCTGGTATTTCAGACAGATACCACAGCACAACATTGGAGGTTATCCTCTTTGACACTTAGAAGATATGTTTAAATTTTGCTTTGGTTTCATAACTGGATTTAAAAATGACCTCCAACAATAGTACAATCAACATAATTCCTTCTAAAACCAAAATTCTGGATGAGAATTGTGTTGAACAGCAAGAATTATTATATTTTCCGTAATACTTTATATGATGCAGAAAGCTGCAGATTCTACATGCCTTAGCTTTTAGACTGCAGTGGTATATATGGTTTTTCTTACTCACTCCCATAAAAAGTCTGTACTTCTTAAATGCTGTGGTGAGCAAGAGGAAGCCAGAAAGAGAAACGGGAAGCTCACAGTAGTAAAAGAACCAATTTCAGGGGAACAAGAGCTCTCCCCTTCACTCCCTAGACACTCTAATGCTCTAAGAAGGAAACTACCCTCAGTAGGAAGGGGATTCAAGTGAAATATCAGCTCCAGTGTCAGGAAGCTGGAAATGACTCTTGTTGCCACTTTATGTAATTACGTAATGGCAAAGCATTACCGGCTGCCCAAACAGGACTCTTCAGCAGATGGTCATGGTACACAACTTAGTAAATGGAAACAAATCACATCCATTTACAGTGAAGTAATGTCTCTAAAGAAACTATCCCTGCTCTGCAGACCTATGGCAGAACAGCAGCAGGTTAGCAGTAGAGCCTCCATCTCACTGTTACGTTCTGCTGATGCAGATCAGGGCCACAGGTGAGGGGCAGGGGGAAGGCACTCCTGCATCATTCACAGCTGCTGCAGCCTCTCATCGCATTCAAAATCAGATTGGATATTAGGAAAAATCTCTGATCCGAAAGCATTGGAACAGGCTGCCCAGGGAAGTGGTGGTCGTCATTCCTGGATGTATGGAGCTGGGGCACTCTGGGACATACTTTAGTGGACATAGTGGCAATGGGCTGACAGTTGGACCTGATGACCTTAGAGGTCTTTTCCAACCTTAATGATTCTATGAAAAATCATCAGGCTCCACCTCAAAACTTGCCCGATGGGAAGGCTCTTTAAAACCCTCAGTGATACAGTCCTTAAGAGCCTTGTTTTAATTTTCTGCCTCATTTTGCTTACACACTGCTTAGAACTATTTGACTTTAGGCTGTTATTTTCCTTTAGCTCAAATAACCCTCTTCAGCTCAGTCTTCCCAATCCTTATTGCCTGGAGGTATTTACACACAAAAATCAAAGCCCTTCTCTGCTAGAATTAACAAGCTGAACTCTTGCAGGATCAATGAATGCATCAGTGATGAAATCAAAATGCAGGAGTTTCCTCCTGCATTTTTCCATTACTTGATTTATTATCATAGCCCCTCTTCTCACCTGTCATCGTTTCAGTACCATGTACGTAGGCAGCTCAAACTGCTCACAGCATTCCAAATCAGACCACAGTATTTAGTTAATATTTTTATTTTCTCCACTTTCACTGAATCAAGGACACTGAACCCCTTAAATATGTTGAGCTAAATATCATCAGAAAATCTCAACAGCATGCTACAGTAACTGCAGAGTTTTATCTGGCCAAATAATGAACTTCTCTGAGCAATCTGAGCATTCAGGAGGCGAACATTAGGGCGTTACCATGAAGTAAGGCAGAGTCATCAGCCCAAGACGGTGCCTTGGAACATAATGTTACAAATATAACATCACCCCTAAAACTGTGCCAAGCTCCTGAAAACTCTGCAAATTCCACAGCCCTCTTATTCAACCCCTGTAGATTCCTAAGGAAAAAAAACACACACTATCTGTTGGCAGAGGGAGTTGTTCCTGTTCCCCTCATGACTGTATATTCCAGTTAGTCTCGCTGCCTACAATCTGGTAGCTGATTACTGATGCTAAATTGTATTTCTCACACATCCTGTGTCTGCGGCCCAGCCTGTTACCATCAGTGCCACGCTGGCTGAATAAACCAGTACCTCATCTCCACCCATTCATTTATGCTTTTTGTGCCTCTCAGTCTTTACTAGCATTCCCTGTGACCTCCTTGCACTTTACTGCTCTGGATTCAAGCTTTCCTGTAACATTGCTGCTAAACTTCCAATGAAGATATGAAATTTGAAATTTACCTTAATTGTCCCAATTTGTCACTGGATCTAATAATGCATCTGATCAAAAGAGAAGGCAACTACCAACACTGAATACCTATCTCAATTCTGAAGTGAAACAAAAGGGCTCGTCGCATACCTACATCACACAGAAAGAGGGCAATCACATAGTAGTGTCATCTGTCCTTCATGTTTTCTCAACAAAAATGTTAAGCTCAATAATTCAGTAATCTCAGCAAAGCCTCAAAACAATATTCTGATTTTGTACATATTCTGAAACTCCTTTAGAATGGGAAATGACTTACCTTTTACGTTTCTCCTGGGAATTTGAAAGCACTGTCATGTTTAAAATCTATTACATACAGGGAAAGAAATGTCTTGGATTCTTTGTAGTATTATCACTAAATAGTAATCAAAAGGAAGGAATACATTACCACAACATCTAATATTCTAGGACGATATTTAGATGTCAGATCTTTCTATTTTAAATATCTCATGATTTCATTTTAGAACAGATTTAGAACAAATGTGAGACTTTCACAGGAGCTCTTTCTTTATTTGTAAATACAACTTGTGCATCATTGCTAAATTCTAAGATGCATTCCAGAAATTGAATGTAGTCCGCCTGCCTTAGCTGCTTCATCCTTACATCTGTCCTAATAAACCTTTCTAGTGGTAGATGTCAAACCTTAAGGATATCGAAGACCATTTCAAAAGTGGTCACCTTATACTCACCTAAAATTACTTTAGTCTAAAAACTAAGCTGAACATTTTAAATGAATTTCTTTTCTAAAGAGGCTGGCAGAGTTGGAGCACATCCTTAACTGGAACACATGTTATACTCCTAGATATTTGAAATGTGTACTCAGCATGCACAAAGAAAAATCAGGCAAAAAAAAAAGAATCAAGGCATCAAGAGATCCCAATCTCTGTTGAGCTTGGTGTGAAAGGCTGAGGAAACTGACTGAATGAATTCCCATCATACAGATACATCTCCCATGATCTACTAATATTAGACTTCTAGATGCGCACGGTGAGAACTTCTGTCTTGTTTGTTCTGAAAAGCATCTAACAGGTTCTGAAAATATTATGAAAATATTACTAAAAAAAACAATAATTAAAAAAGCCAAAACAGAACAGATGTGCTCAGGAACACGCACTGACATACAGCTGCAGACAAAAAGACAGAGGTTGCCAACTTAGAGGGCCCAACAGAGGAGAGTCTGCAAGGGATTAAGCAAGGAGAGTTAAAGTGCTAGGGATGAGACTTTCCTTGGAAGAACAGAAGCTTATAAGGATGACCTCCTATGAATCTGAAACACCATTTCCTAGCATCCCAGTTCCAAATGCACCTCCTTCGCTTCAGAATCTCACATCTGAAACTTGGTCTAGCTTTCTGGGAAAACAGAAAAAAGGAAATTAGTTCCTACAGTCTACACTGGAAAAGGAAATTTTCTAAGTCCAGCCAAGGAAAGATACCATTTTCACATCATTAACTTTTACTGAAGGGTTTTTATCCTGCACTTTGACCACAACAACCCCAGGCAGTGTTACAGTCTTGTGGCAGAGTGGCTGCAAGATTGTGTAGAGGAAATGGACCTGGGGTGTTGGTCGATGCTCAGCTGAACATGAGCCAGCAGTGTGCCCAGGTGGTCAAGAAGGCCAATGGCATCCTGGCTTGTGTCAGAAATAGTGCAGCCAGCAGGAGCAGGGAAGTGATCGTCCCTTTTTACTCAGCTCTTATGAGGTTGCACCTCAAGTGCTGTGTTCAGTTTTTGGTGTGTCACTACTGGAGAGACATTGAGGCCTTGGAGTGTGTCCAGAGAAGGGCAATGATGCTGTGGAGGGTCCAGAGTGCAAATCTTATGGGGAGCAGCTGAGGGAGCTGGGATTGTTCAGTCTGGAGAAGAGGAGGCTCAGGGGAGATCTTTGTCGCTCTCTACAACTGTCTGAAAGGAGGTTGTGGTAAGGTGGGGGTCAACCTCTTCTCTCATGTAACTAGAGATAGGACCAGAGGAATGGCCTCAAGTTGTGCCAGGGGAGGTTCAGATTGGCTTTTAGGAAAAATTTCTCCTCTGAAAGAGTGGTCAGGTGCTGGAACGTGCTGCCCGGGGAGGTGGTGGAGTCACCATCCCTGGAGGTGGTCAAGAAATGTTTAGATGTTGTACTAAGGCACATGGTTTAGTGGGGAAATACTGATGGTTGCTGGATGGTTGGACTGGGAGATCTGAATGTCGTATCCAACCTTGGTGATTCTATGCTCCTGAATTATCTACTAACTAGAGACCAGTACCAACTCTTTTGACCCTTTTCTACTTGTCAACAAATCAGGCTGCTGGGGTTCTGTTTTCCCAATCTACAGTGTAACCCTATGCCTAAATTAACTTAAGTAAAATCCTAAAGTACTACTTGCGTACTAAACTAACATGTAAGGCATTAGTACTTCTTATGCTAAAATCTCTTTATGTTTTAGGTTTACATGAGGTTCACAGATTTCTGGCCTTTAGGTTTTGAACTCTCTGCTGTGAAACACTATCTCCTGTTACCATTAATCCAACACTCAGATGTAGCGTGCCTGTAGTGTGCCTGTGAAATATATAGTATTTAGTTAACTCACTCTAAAATTAAGTGGTTCCTAATCTAAGTGTGATTTTAACCCTCCTCTTTTTTAACAGATGAAAGAAGTCTTTCTCACACACAACCCACTGGAACTCAGTTATAGGACTCATTCCTTCGAGACTAAGTAAAAGACTGATTTTGCCTAGCTCTAACCCTGCCTCTGTAGGCCCTTGATAATGTATATATTGATTTATTGAACTATTAGATCATTGAAACTTAAACCCAATGTTCTTTATATCTGGAGATCAATTCCTTTAACAAAGTCACCAAAGTCACCATGGCTATGGTGCACATCTGCCTGTGTTTATTGTTTCTTAAAGTGGTAAATGCCATTAGCTCACATCCTTACACTAACATCAGTTATAAGAATATGTCCAGTCTTTACAGAAAGGAACACAGCAAGTAATTTGAAAACATAGACCGAAGCTGAAACATAAATTGAACATTACTGACACCATTACTGAGCATTTACTCAATGTAGCCATAAAGTAGGATCTTATTAGTACAAACCAAAAAACTGTATTTTACTTTGCAGATCAGTTCCTACAGTAAAATAGAAGTTGTCCATGAATCCACAGCACTCCTTTTAGCTTTTTAGTATCTTTAGTACCTGAATAGAAAAACCATCTGTTCTAAGTCCAAATATATACTTAATAACATCAATATATTGATCAGACCCTATGGTAAATGGGATTAAACAGTCTCTGCCAGACACACTTCTAAAACTGAAGGTCACAAAGATGAATCACTAGATTCTTATAATCTCAATTTAATCCAAACCATATCCTTAATTTGAAGTCTAGAAGTGGAATGAATCATTAAAACGCAACCTCCTCCCCCACGCCTAATCACAGAATCATAGAATGGTTTGGGTTGGAAGGGGCCTTTAAGTTCATCTAGTTCCAGCCCCCCTGCTACAGGCCCCCACTGTAATCCCTACAACTGCCAGTCCCATTTAACACTTAGAGCTTTAAGAAATTGTCAGCAGAGTTCTTGGAAATTTAATCTTTCTAAAGCTTGACCCATTTTCAAGCATAGCTGCATCTGAGGAAGGATATGAAGACCGATTCAGACCCCCAGCCCTGATGACAGCTTCTAGTTATGTCAGCCCATACTGTGAAAGTGAATAGTCTAGAGGAGGTAAAGAACTGAAGGCCCTGTCAGGACCATTCCTGTTCCCATCTACTTGTGCCCATGACAATCAGGTAACTTAATGGACGTCCAGATTTCTAACACCTAATACTTCAGTTCTAACTTCAGACTTAATGACAGGCAAACAGACACCATTGTCTAGAAATTTCCTGATAGAGCAGAAAGATATTTGTGCTACAAGCAAGTAAATCTGGTTATTTTCCTCATTTTGCCCTGCAACTCCCTCACAATGCCAGGCTAAGAAGCTTGCCTTTGCTGCCAGTTATTCCAAGTCAGCACTGCACAACCTGTGCTGTAATACAGCCTCACTGAATAATTTACATTTTTGCAATGCTCTTCTCTGTTGCAAAAATCTGCTGCAGAAGCCTTCCTTACTTGAGACAACGCTGTTTCTTGTACTCTGTGTTATATTTTCCTGCTTGGCAAAACCCCATTCCATTACATTTATTCATATATTTAATAAAGAACTCAGCAAAATCTTTTCAAGTGATATATTTGTACAGACAGACTTTCTCCTTAAATTCAGACATTTAAACAGACTATTTTTGCTTGAGTGCATGAGGCGAAAGCTTGAGCATGTGTAAAGGAAATTATTTATAGTAGCCCGAGAGTGATGTTTAAGAAAGATGATTCTTCATGTTACAGGAAAATTACTTCATACTGAGTCTGAGAACAAAACAAAAACTTGCAATGCTGTCTCAGATTCTTTTGGTGGTACATTGAAAAAGCCATGTAAAAGAGTGGTGTCTGTTTCTGGGAATCTTTATTAACAGTCCTGTAGATGGGAATGAAATCACGGCAGTCTGAAATAATTTTCTGCATCTTTCATTTACAAGTTAACCAGTTAATTCAACTTCTACTATTTAATTGGAACTCCCTCTTCAACTCTCCCAAGTTTACCTCTTTCCCCGCCCCCCATGCACTTCTCTCATGTTCTCTTTCCTTATAATTCTTACCATTTGCAATCCTTCATATTAGCCAAATCTCATGTGATTATTTTTCTTCCTGCAGCTGAATGTCTTGCTTTCTTCCTGCTTTTATTCAGTAGGAGAATTAGTCCATATGCTATCTTACTAAGAAAGAACAGTACAGAATACATTTTGCGTGACTCTTTTTATAAGGCAGTAGCTACTTTGTAGTCTGTCTAGATTGAAATCAATAACCATTTCAACAGAATAACTAATGTATTTAGAAATAAAGGAGAGATTAATAGTTGTGTTTTAGAAGGATCCTGCACCCATACTGTCAGACACCATCCTTGGAAGATTTCTCCCTGCAACTTTCTGTCTGGTTGCATGACTCAGAGTATGCATTCCACACAAAATGAGATCCCAGCCTAGTTCAAGTAAATCCACACTCTAGCTTTGAGACAAAAAACCTGTACATGTCTTTCAGAGGAAAGACTTGGGATCTGCAGAGAAGAATTATGATAGCTATTGAGTGATGATTAGAGATGAGGTTTTGGAAAAAAAAAGAAGTTATGCATACCTACACATGTAACAGCCAGCAGATCGGCTCCTCCTCTTTCTGCTCTTCAGGATATTCAGTAATGTCCGCAGCTGTGAGAACTATTACAGGGTCTTCTGGAATAAAAGCTGTTCTCCTACTGATCTCATAAGTCCTATAAAAATAGCACAAACATCATGCAGATTTCATCTTTCATCTTCCATCTACTGTTATTGCCTCCTCTGATATCTCTATGTGAACAAACATAATTTTTAAGTCAGATTCTTCTACTTTTTGCTTTTAAATCAATCTGTCAACATCTGAGGAATTGGAAATGCAAGAAGTCTGTATTTACATCAGCTGGATGATGTCTGTGACCATCCAACCCTTATTACAGCGGCTTGCTAGAGATGAATGCATTGCAATACTCCTACTTCTCACAATATTCATATATCACAGAAAAGTAATGGTATTAATATTCTTAAAAGTCAGCATATTTAAGTGCTCTTCAAAGTTAACTTTTCCTTTTTTTTGCTAGAATCAAATAAAATATGCAAATAAGATGTAACCAGTTCTGGTAAGGAAAAGGTGATCGATCATAAAAGACAATATAAGGAAGTGTCCTTTGGTCAGTTACCAGCTGCACAGAAGAATTGATTAGTAACCCCACACCCTTCCCACATTAGGGCTTCTGCCTCTACTGCACCATTCTCCTTCCACACCCCTCCAAGACAGAAAGCAAAATTGTTTCTGGGTTTCTTCATAATTCTTGTTAGGAACTAATTTAATTCAACTCTCAGCACTCTCATCTAATTTTTCAATTACATTTATTTTATGATTCCTACTACATAAAGATGAAAAAGAGGTACATTAATCAAGAAATATTCAACAGATCAGCAATACCCTAAAAACATTCTGTTTTGTTTTCTTTTCACTTTCTGCACTGTTGCTCAGCTCATTTTCTCTGTACAACTTCTGCTGGCACATCCCTACTGCTATTGCAGCCAGCTGAGTTCTCACAGGGATCCATATTGTTCTAAAGTAACTTGTTTTTAATGTAAAAATTGTACTTTGAGGATACTAATGGGTTAACAGTGGGGATCAATAATAGGACTGAAAAGCAATCAGGCATGAGTCAGACCAAAGTCAGACTGACACCATGACCATTTTCCGCGTCATTCTCGGAAGATAAGAACACACCCCAAGAAGCACTATCATGAATGTAACTGGCTGATGAACTTCAGAAAAAGCCAAGACCTGGAAAGACGTAAGAATATAGCTGAGTAATGGGCATTGACACATGGGATTCATTAATCCAAAAATTAAAAAAAAAATAGTGCTGTAACTGTGATGATCTCAGTATATAAGCAAAGCAGTTTATTTTATTTTTAATGTGCTCAGCTAGTGAAGCTGAGAAATATAGATAACATTTCAGATATGCATAAAAATATTTCATAAAGGACTTATGTCGCCTGAAACCTTTGCCTAATTAAATTACTGCTCAGCTCATATCTAACTGAAGCAACCAAATATCATATAAAAAATATTACCTCTTTCCAGCTGGAATGGCTGGCCATAACGTTAGGTCCTGCATGGTATTCCAAGAAGAAAACTAGTGCTGAAGCCATGTACCTTTGTTTTCTCAACAGATGTGAAATGAGTCCTAAATGCAGCGACTGTAGGGCATTTGACAGCAATATGCTATTTAATTGCAACTGTGAAGCTGCATGGATTTTAAAGTGCTTGAAGTGTTTTTCCCATTCTGTTAATTATTAAATTATCCCCTACACCGGAAAGGTAAACCTGCCTGAAAAAGCAGCTTAGTGATGAATTTACTGTGAAAGAAGAGACTTTAAAAAAGAATTTAAGAGGCTTAGTGATGCAACCTGGCACTTCATCAGAGTCTGATTTTAATTTTCAAGGATAGGTGAAAACTCATTACCAAGTCTGTCACAGAACTGGAAACCAACCTGAACCAATCCTTGCTGAGTACCTTCATCTCTAAAAAAAGCTTTCCTATTTCACCTTCAACTATATGAATTTAATTTCACCTCAGTTTTTGTGTGACCAGTATTAAGTGGCTCTCCATTGTACTGACTGTGAAATTATAGAATTCACCAAATCCTTAAATCGGGGATATCAAAGTACACTCTGTAATGTAGTCTTAAATGTTTTGCTTGATCTAATTACAAATTATTTCAGTTACAAGGATCTTAGTGTTTTTTTCAGAAGATCTATTTCATCAAGTTGATCATATTTAACTACCCTAGTTTCTTTCCTGGACTTTAAATATCTACAGACCTTTCTTCTTAATCCACAGAGTTTCTGTATCAAAGTTATGGCCAGCTCCAATAAAGATTGAACCAAAGTTCTTGTTGTAACTACAGAAACCAATACATCCTCTCCAGTGTATTACCTTGAATTAACGGCATGAAATCTCAGCGCTTCCTTTTCTGTGAAGTATAGTAGTTACTATAATAGTTACCTTATTGGCATTGGGCAGAGAACCAGGAAGATCAAACAGATACTATAAGTGCTCCCATTTAACAGTTGCATAAATAATTCCAGAAACTTTTACAAAGATCATGCACGTTCCTAGAGCAATGCAAAAGCACTCTTTTATTGGCTGGAATTAGTTAATAGAAACACTGTGATGACATGTAAGCAATTTGAAGTATCTGTAATGCAGAAAAACAGAATTAAACTAATTCTATATGTTAATAAATAAATTAAAAAGAAATTATAGCATAAAAATACTGCAGCTATATAATCATTGGACCAAGTGTGCAAAACATCCAAGCACGTGTCTAAATCCACTCTGATTCAGAGATGCCTACATTTTTTCTTTAAGACACTTAAACTCATGGCAAAGTGCTTTCTTTCTTTTCAGTGTGAATTGTACACATTTATTATTTTGGGACAGCATGTTTACTTTTGGATTCAAGTAACAGGGTAAGACAGAAGTATCAAAGTTTCCTGCCTTTTATACAGTTAGTTTCTGAGTAAAGAAGTGGTCTCCAAACTCCAAGACTTAGCACCATTCAAGTTTCAAAGAAGTCTCCTTTAGCTCTGGGAGTTGCAAGTAACCATTCCTAGTACTCTGAATAGGAAATGGATTAACACAAAGATCGTTAGAACAGTTTAAGGTCTCTTCCATTAATTTTTGTTGCTTTGCATAGAATAGATACAATCAATTTGAGATTTCAATAAATTGTTTGATTTCTAGCCAACACCTTGGCAACATTTCCATTCAGCTCAGGGAAAAGTAGCATATATCCAGTGTGCAAGTGGTGAATTATATATGGCTGAATGAATTGGATCTTGAATATTTCTGGAGAAGAAACACCTCCAGCAGCAGATAGTACTGCATAATTTTAGGCTACTGTCACCTAAGCTTCTTTTGACAGGAGAGAAAATATACTCAGCATTTGCTTATAATGATTTTTTATTGCTGTGCAATAATACCTAATGCATTCCAGATACATTCAGGACAATTTGTTCATTTCACTCAGTAATCAAAATATGTTTTGACTAGTAAGTCTCTATTTATTTTTTTCAGTAATAGTTTTTCTTAATGGAAGTATTTTCCAGATGTTGTGTTAGTCTAGTCATCTGGGATCTCTTCCAATTCATGTGGAAAGTTTGCTGTCATAGGCCATCATTGGCAGTTTTGTTTAACAAGCAGTCTAATTAGTTAACCCCAGTGTAGTTATAAAGTGATATATAAGGCATTTGAAACATCCCTGAGAGCAGACACATTCTTTGTTAGGTAAGTGTAATTCCTTTCTCTACTCAGAACATGCAAGCGCTCTTCTTCAGAAGGAAAATGATGGGCTGAAACAGAAAAAAAAAGACTTTTTCCTTTTGAAAGATTTACTTTTATCCTACATTTCCACTTGACATGCTTAAGCACTAATATTTTGATGATGGATTATGTTTAGAAAAATATGCTGACTCTTTTGACAGTATTATTTTTTTGGCTCTAGATTTCTCTTTATTGGTATTGTAGCCTTTGAGACTAGTGTACCAAACTCCATCCATTTAAAATGAGTAGACTGTCTGCAGATGTCAGCTAATAAAATACTGCAAAAAATCCTCACATTATTTGTTAATAATGAATAGTCTTAGTCTTACTACAACATTTAACAGCTAATCAACTAATAACTATGAGAGAATTTATGGAGTAATTATAAATTACCAACTTCTCCTTGAGTAATTTTAATGTGAGCTGTATGTTGCAATGAAACTCATGTTTTCATTTCAGGTTTAACCAATTCATTGTTAGAAAAATATAAGAATTGCATGTAGTGATATGAAATTATTTCTTTTTAGGGATGATGTCGTACCTGAAAGTAACGATCATATGGAACATGATTTGCGTATCCCTGGTGATCCTTTCACTGTCCCTGATTCAAGAAGTGACTTCTCAAGGTACTGTAACATCCAATTGAAGGGAGGCTGACAAGGAGATTTGGAAAATGATGAGAAAGCTTCAATATGAAGCTCCAAATTTATCTTCATAAAAATACTAAACTCTAAAACTTTTTTTTATTTTTTTTTTTTTACACACAGTCATTTTGATTCAGTTTTATCATCATTGAATAATTTCAAAAATAAATTTTGGTAGAGCACAGTCCTCTATTTTTGAGAAATAGTATACAAATGAATATCACGCAAGATACATATGCATTTACTTCTCTTTCTGCAGACATATTCTACAGATCCTGTTGTCCTTATGCTGATATATTTAGCAGAAGTGATTGGCAATATCCTTCAAGGAAGAATCCAGAATTATTGTATCCATACAATTGAGTTAGAAATACCTAAACAGAACGGGTTGAGGGAAAGGAATGTGCATGTGGGACTGAGCTCTTTGCCAGTAAATGCACTGAGGCTGATTTTGGCAACTACGTGCATAATACTGCAGATTTTAATTTACCCTCCAAGCTCTGTAGTTGCCTTCTAACTAAAGCAGCACCATGAAGAAGGAATGGAAGAACCTGCAGCCTGGCAAGCCCCATGCTGTCCCACTTCTCTAGTAACTCTGAAGTGGTTACACTGATAACACAGCGTATCACTTGCTTTTAAAATGAATGTTATTGCTACCCCTGAAGAGAAAACATAATGTCTGTACAGGTGAGCAGCTCACCAGGGCTCAGCAGATGTCAGATGCTACCTACAGGGCAGCAATGTCTGACACTGCACCACTTGAGGTCATTAGGCACCTTCCCACTATTTTCAGCAAAAATCAGATTCCTGCCAAGAGCAACTAGAACCATCGAGGTGTTTTCCATAAGAAGCACCTTCTCAACTGAATTGCTGAAAAATTGTAGTACAGAGTCAGAGGTTTAATCTTTTGTTATCCTAGGCTCTTCCTTCACATGCATACAGTGTGTGCTGGTAGAAATGATTGACTTTGGTGTTGTGTTGTGTTACATGTTATTCCTTGTTGTTTCCTTGTTGTTCCTCAATGTTTAAGCTGGTTATCTGAAGTCTGTTGTAGTTCGCTGATTGTTCAGCTTTTTGTTTGTATTTAGGGACACTCCACTTGTGGTCCTGCATGTCGCATTTCCAGAAGAAGTGATAGTGCGTTACATTAGTGGGGATTTTGTGTAGGAGGGGGAGGAAGCCCAGGTGAATATCGGATATTTTGGAAACAGAACTCTGACATCTTGCTTGCCACCTCTAGCCTGCACCACATATATATTATCTGGCATTTTGCAACACCGCAGCAGTCAAGCCGTAACACCAATGTGAAATAAGCACCTAGGTTATTCTGCTAATAGCAACCTTCTCATTATCAGAGAGCACTTTGTAGAAGATTGCAGAATCAGATCTCAACTTCTCCTAACCTCAGGGTTGACACCAAATTCCTCTCTGACTTCAGGGTAAAAAAAAACAACAACCGTGTGAAGAGCAGACAGATTTTGAGAACTGTCAGTAAAAATGGCTCTGGGGACCTGTATTTATTATGGCAGTGCTCACCATTTAAAACTCAGGCTGGTTTTATTATGAAGAACTTTACCAAAATTAAAAATCTGACAGACCGAATGCATCTGTCTGGTACACTGGTGTAGGTACGCTTCTGTGGCCATGCTTAGAGTGAATTAAGATAGAAAATGAAACAACATAGTACCTGGCTGATGTATTGCCTCAGATAAGTTGGAACAAGCTAGTCTGGATGCCATAACCAGTGCAGCCATCTCACTGAACTGGTCCTCAGGATTCACTGCTCTTAAGGAGAAACAGGACAAACCAGCCCAGACAGAACCCATCTCTGCTCCCTGTCCTCAAGTCAGTCCAGGGATGAGCTCTGACCTGCAGGATTTCCAAACAGGCTGCACTGGCCCACAGCTTCCATGGCTCTGAGTACTGAAATGGCATTCTTTAGGGAAACATAAGTCTTCCGGCTTTGTCGTTCAGTTTCCTCACATACCACTTTAGTTTGGCAATGTTTACATTGGTGTTATGTGATTTTAGATTTATGGAGCTGTACAGGGAGATGTGGGGAAGGGTATTCTAGAGAGCATGTCTGCCACTGTGATTATAGCTGCCAACACTACAAGGAGTGCTGCCCTGACTTCAACAAAGTCTGCACAGGGGGTAAGTTCCCAAACACAGCCAGCTCCTGTCAGCAAAGACTTCTCCTGCTTGCACCAGTGTATGTCCTCTGAATGCTTAAATGCTTCTTTTGGTTTGCTCATCCTTGTTCTCCTCTCATCTGTGCATAATTCTCCCCCTCAAAAAACTTGGTGATAACCTCTCACGGCCCATTCAAAGAAAATTTTGCATCTGTAGGTTGCCACCAAGAAAAGGGGAAGGGGTTTGCTTTTTGGAAGAACAGAGCAAGAGAGAGATTTTCCCTATCGCTTGTCTTCTCCTCCCTTGTGCACTTGTACTGTATTTGTTTGTCTGTTATATTAAAAATAAAAAAGATATTAAAAGCAAATTCAGGTAAGAAGGAAAGTTTCAGGATTTTCCAAAGAGAAATTCTGGGGCAGTCCCACTCAAATTTAAGAGGGATGGAGTCCATGGGGTCTAATCCAAAGTCAGAGGGAGTCCTGACAGAAACTGACTGGATCGGATCTGTGGCTGGAGTATTATGATGAGCGGACAAGTATTAGTTTCTGTGAAATTTAAAACCGTGTGACATAAAAAAATACAGATATTTCAAACTGTTCTGCTGGAGAAGTTCTCAAATTATTTTCTTATACATTACCCATATGTCAAAAATAGCAGGGTTTTAGATAACCATAGTTATACTATAGTGTATTTCTAGTAAGATTAAAGGTCTTAGATCTAGCAGTACAGGCTAAGTATTTTAAATGCAGAAACAGCACTACCTAAAATGATAATTCTTTAAAAAATGCAATTATGCAATTTTCTCCTAGGCACAAGGAATGAATCCACTGGCATCAGCAGAGCACTCCACCTCTACACTGGTCTTAAGCTGTTCCAAACCTGCCTATGCAGCACTTTGCTGGATAATTACTTAATTGTAAAATATGGTTCTATGCCCTGAGTGCCAGCAAGATGCTGACTTTAAAGGGACTCATGTACAGTAAATATACAGGACAAGAACAATAGGTCATATGATAATTTTGGAAATACCAGGTGTTGGTTAATTCTTAGCTCAATTCTATGAGATGCTAAGCATCCTAAACAAGCAAACAACCCCCTCCCCAAAAAAATCCACTTTAGGTCTAATCAACTCCAATACAGTACACCAACAACTAAGATACAGTGTTTGCCCACTGACATCTAGCACTGTCAGTCATAACTTACGTAGACCCCATTCTTTTTCAGAAACGCTTTGGTAGACACATCACTGCTGATGCAGAGCGGTGCCCCAGTGCATATCCTTTTTGAAAATGTGGCCCAGAACTACTTTGTTACCGATTTTAAATATTCTTGAGACTACTGCTGTTTGATTAGGGACATGACACATGTTGCCCAGAGAGGCTGTGGAGTCTCCTCTGTGGAGATCTACAAAAGCCACCTTGATGCGGTCCTGGGTGTCCAGCTCTGGTGGCCCTGCTAGAGAAGGGGACAAGGTGATCTTCAGAGGTCCCTGACAGCCTCAGGCATCTCTGGTTCTGTGAAACCTTCTCTGATGGGACCTATCTAAAGTGAACTCCATGGTTACGTTTTTTTCTGCCACAGATCCTAAGTGGTCTCAGTACCTGCAAAAGCGAAGTACAGTTCTGGTTATATAGCCTGATCCAAAACTCACTGGAACTTATCATACAATCAAGTTCTGGGTCAGACCAGAATAATCATCTAGGAAGCTGTTCTTTAAATCAGCTTAAGCATGTGACTTCACTGTAGAAAGGTCCCAGTGTCACATGTGAGCTACACAAGAATATTAACTCTGTTGTTTGTTCTGCCTTATGTAGCAGTCTCCTGCAAAGGACGTTGCTTTGAAGTCTATCAAAGAGGAAGAGAGTGCGACTGTGACATAGACTGTAAACGATATAAAAAATGCTGCCCAGACTATGATGAACACTGCAAAGAATGTAAGACATTTCTTTATCACACTATTTTTCCTTTATATATTTAAATTTAAATACCTTGTGCTGCCATATAATGTGAACCTCACAGAGTTCATTCTTGGTATTATCCACATTCTCAGGTTAATCTTTCCATAAAATTAAACCGATCCTCCTGTTGGCTAGTACACCTACAGTATGGCAGCCTGATGAGTAGGAACAAGGAGGCAGGGACTACGTAAACATTTCCTAATGTTTCTGCTAGGTTTGGCAGATATACTTCCACTCATGCTATTAAAATTACACCAGTAATAGAATTCAAAGACACAGGCTGCAGAAAATGAATGGCACTTGGCAGTAAATTGTCTAGTTCATCTACGGAGAAGTAGTAAGGTAGGTCCAACTCCCTTTGATTCCCATGAAACTCATCCATAAGTGGGCACATACACTTGAACCTTCAGACCATTTGCTTTGAGTTACTGCAACTACTGGAAGCAGAAGGGGAGATCTTCTAGATCCTCTCCACTCTGAATTCCAAACAGGAGGAGCAGCCCAGCATAGAAATGGCTCCTTGGGGGGCAAGGAGGAGGAGCCATAGGGGACTGCCTGATGAAAAGTGGTTGCACACCACACTGCAGTGAGAGGCGTTTTAAGAAAACGCGTATTTAACCTTCAGGCTGTGAATTAAATTCAAGGAATACTTAGAGTAATTCACGGTCACTTTTCTTTATCCTGCCCTTCACAGACCTGCAGAGCAGCCAATATTTGAAGCATGTTCTTTGACAGTGAGGACAAGCATTATGGACCATTATTTGGTTCACATGGAAATCAACTCTGTACTGAGCACTCTTGACTAAATGTGTAGAAGAAGTCTTAGAAATGTCTTGAGGTGAATTTGCTGCCTTTGAGGCTGCTTAAAACCTGCTTCTTACAGCTGTTGCTGCCAGGATGCCACCTGATTTAAATGACATTATCTACTATTTTGTCAGCGATTACATTCCATCTTCTTTTCCTTCTTGCTTTTTAATCCCTGTGATGAAGCCCCTCCAGTTAGAGCAAGATATCCAGAAGGGTTACAAGTGTAATGCTGGGACTGTAACAGGCAAAGACAAAACAAAAACACCTCACTCAGAGCTGCTAGTTGACCAGATATCTCTCTCTGACCCAGAAAGAGCCAACAACTCTGCCTTCAGGGAAAGCACAGCCCGCCCCAGCTTGGTAGTGGCTCTGCCCCAGTCGGGATCACATGTGGGTCCCACAGGTCCCATCCAGCAAGTGTCTCAGCAACAGCTTTCAACAGTGACAGCAGCCACTGTTAATTTGTTTTGTTGTTAATTTTTGTCAAAACAACAACAACAACAACAACAAACAACACAGAACCAAATATTCCCAAATCCACTCTGCTCTCTACCAGCATTTTAGTAATTTTACTATCTATGAGTAACTAAGGTACTTGTTAAAGTTTTTGTAATGATGCAATACCTTATTGTAATTTATATATTTTTAACCAAAAGAGGTATTTCTGCCTATAGCAGGGGGGTTGGAACTAGATGATCTTAACATCTTCCAACACAAACCATTCTATGATTATATGATTAGACAAATTCTCAGAGCATAGAACTCCACTTAGAATTCATATCCTTCCCACCTGAAAACTCCTGTCAGTTCGGAACACCTCATCTCTCACCTCTGGGAAAAAGACTTCTCAGGTCTATGATAAACACTTGGGAATCCCAAGAGTATTTTTCTCTTTTTCATTTCTCTTTTTCCCAGTAATACCCTAAAAAATCCCACGGACAATAAATAATATAAAAAAGATGTATATGGAAAAATGTCACTGAAGTTCTGTACCACGGTATCACCTCCTTCTTATAACAAACATCCCTATGCAATTCCATTAACAGATTGTGTCATTTCTTTCAGTACACACAGAAAAGCCAGTGCCCAAGACTCCTCCCCCAAACAAATCGACATCTAAAAGGTCATCTACAGATGAGGAAAAGAAACCAGAGGAAGGTAGGAAAGGATACGAAGGAAACAGGGTGGGTGTTATCTGAAGGGACATTAGACACTGTTTTCCTGCTCTGGAAATAGAAAGGCGATGCGAGACATTACCAACCTTGGAACTGCTCGGTGTATAAACTGATTACCTCACCTACACTTCAAGAAAGACTCTACTGACTTTGCAGAGTTCGCTTAAGACATGTTGGAGTGTGGTGACGTCTCCCACGCCTCTATTTGATTTCCACACATATCTTCAATAAAATAACACATCATTGTCAGTTTTGGACAAAATCCACTGCAGGAACAGGAAGGGTGTTGTATTCTGGGACATTGAAGATCTGGCAGAACCAGGACAGAAAAACTTCCTGGCAGGTTTCTTTAGCTTTAATCAAGCCAGGTATCCCGCAGCTTCAGAAAACACAACCTACTTCCTTCTGAATGGAAAATATGCTGTGTTCCTGCGTTCTTTGATACTCTGTTCCAGCGTTATGAATGCTAACTTGGGAGATTAGTTTGAACTTGAAACCTTGAAGTTGAAACAATGAAACAAGAGTAAAAGTCAATACTGGCCAATAGTTTAACCCTTATTTCATTTTTTAATTTGGACTATTTACCTTTCTGTTATGGCAATTTCCTGTTGCAAAGTCAGTCTAGAAGGTCAAATGGAACAAAGTTAAGGAAATGTAAACAACAGGATCGCACTTTGACTGTTGGTATTTCAGACATATTGGGTAGGATGAAATCCTATTCTGTAACGCTCTGCTCACACTGCACTGTCGCTATAGTATGCAGGGTTTATTTCTCCTACTGCAAAGTTCTCTGTGCTTCCAGCCTGCTGAGAGACTGTCAGCAGTAGCTCAGATCTTGAAATACCTTCTTTAGAGGATTTATTTAAAAGGTGAATGATGTGGCCCAAAATCACATAATGCTGCTCTTGATTATTTCAGGTTTTCAAGAACCGAGTGTCAATTTGGTTGTAATGGGTGACGGAAAGAGTTACAAAACAACCCACAAAAAACCAAACTGTGAAAACAAAATATCACAGAGATCCCAGTAAGAGAACAAAAGATTAAAATGCAGACACATTTATTGTTAGTTTCTGCTGAATCTATCTATATTAATAATTTGATCCACGTTCACGTTACTACATATAAAAGTAAAGTCTAAAGCTGTAAATCACGAAGAGGAAAAATACCAAAGACACAGCATAGGAGATATAATTAGGTGTCTGTACTTAGAAAGTTCCTTTTCCTCCTGCTTCCATAACTCTCTCCATCAGGTCCAGGACACAGGTGAAGGCTTTATTATAATTAAGGACAAAAAGAACAAATCAAAGGAACTGACAGTGAAGGGAAGTATCCTATTAAAAGAACTATATTTTTTAAGGTGGCTCCCCTTCCATGAAAAAAGATAGAAACATTATATGTCTTCACATAC
Source organism: Aquila spilogaster (assembly GCA_024606505.1). NCBI lineage: Eukaryota > Metazoa > Chordata > Aves > Accipitriformes > Accipitridae > Aquila > Aquila spilogaster. The sequence goes on from JANHGO010000020.1 coordinate 15,221,984, forward strand.
GAACACCAAATTTAAATCTGCCCTACCGAATTCAGAGTCACTATGGGTTAATTCATGGGTGTCCAATGTTTTGGCTTTCCTGGGCAGCATTGAATGAAGAGGAATCACCTATGGCAGCATCTATGGAGGTTGCTCTGAAAGTAATGCCTTCTAATTACTTCCTTGGAAACTACAACCAATACAGAGAGCGCAGTAACACTATTTAATAGAGCAAATTCTCAGCTACAAAGTGCTCTTCAACACAGTCACCACTGTTGGCTAAGAATTTTCAGCAGTGATGAACAAGTCCTGCATGCTGCACTTGTAACAACCTGCACCAGTGGAAGTGACCCACTGCTGAAATGCACCACCCACCCATCACTGTGCTCACATCCACTGATTGGTCTCCATAAATGTTCAGCAAGTGTCAATGAATGACAACTTTTTCTGCATGGAAGAATTCAGTTCCACTACTTGGCTTCATGTGATTCCATATCAGATGCCATTCTGTCAGACTACCCCTCTGCTGGCAGCAAAATGTAATGGAGTCTTGGTGAGAAGGTTCAGCCTCTAATGCCATCCCATCAACATCCACCTATGATGTTGTGGGAAAATAAAATAAAATAGGAGGCATTACTTTCAGAGCAGCCCTCATAAAATATATAGTATAGTTAATTAAATAAGTAACAAAGCTTATTCTAATTTTTAATTATTTTCTTTTTACTAAAACATATAAAAAAGAGAGTAACAAAAGCATAAAACTAGTGGGATATGTGACCGTTTTTGTGAAACTAATGCATCAGTCTGGTTCGATGGCAGTGGTTGCAATTCATACTGAGTTCTCCAAGTGTTATCAGAGATTTTTGATGAAATTTTACTCTTCCTGTGTTTAATTCTTGAAAACAGTTGTTCACAAGTGTGCGTATGGCCAAAAAGTGGTTACATGAGTAAGGCATGATTGTGAAGCTATGGGTATTTCTCTCTGGTAGAAGAGGACTTACTCATCTGGTGAAGAGTCAAAATCAGATTCTTGATACACATTCTATACCATTTAACAAGTAATGGATTTACATTGACTGAAAACAAAGTTGCAAATTAACCAAAAAATTGATTTTTTTTGGCCATCTTGAAACCTATTCTCAAATATCTTTATCAAAACAGAAAGCATGGCTGCATATTCTTCACTATTAACAGGACTGTGTTTAGCCAATCCGTCAAAATCTATAAACTGATTTGACGTAACTTGAGTTAGCACTGCTCTGCACTGTCCCTTGTGCCTTGCTATCAGCCCAGATGGAGTTCATAGTGCACCAATGTTCAATTGGTGCTGAGTGATGGCTGTGTGCCCTGGGCTGGGCTGGACTGTGCAGGGCAGAGCCACCACCATAATGGCATTGCGAGCTGTGCTGGTGCAGACTGGACATGCCTGGGTTAATCAATGGTATTAGTTAAAACTTAGCTGCTGCAAAGTCCCAGGCACTCAAAAGAAATTTACAATGGAGGTTAGTTTCACTCTTTTAAGGAATGTATCTTTTGACTTGTCTGTAACTGGTATTTATCAAATTTAACATAGGTTTCCATGTATTTTTATTAACTGGCATAAAACAAAGGAGGTTTCAACAATTGTAACACAAATTGAGTACAATTTTACACAGAAAGCTTTTTTTTTAGTTTAGCAAAGACCATGAAAACAATGTACTGTCACGATTCACAAGATAAGCATCTATTTCTTATCAGTATACTAAAAGAATATGAAAAGATGCACTCATTGCAATTCCTATGCCACAATATATTTTTTCTCTCATAGATATTGGCACTACGATCAGTTCTCCTCCAACTACAAAACAGCCTGATACACCAGCCCCAAACAAAGCAACTACTATTAAACCATTTACTCTAAAACCTACTTTACCACCTACCACAAGTATTACTGCAAAACCAACAACTACCAAACAGACAACCACCACTCAGGAGGATAACCTTGCAACAACACCAGCACCAACAATAAAGACAGACTTTCCCACCACCCCCAAGGTCAAAGAGACAACTCCCTTAGAAACAGAAGCAACAACCAAAGCAGATCCTCCAACCACCCAAAAAGCTGAGGAAACAACCTCTCAATCCAAAGAGGCACCAACAACCAAAGAAGACCCAACAACCACTGCCAAAGCTGAAGAAACAATCCCTGAAGCCACAGATGGGCCAACAAATGAGGCAGACTCTTTCACAAGCCCCAGTGTGGAAGAGATAACTCCTGGAACCACAGAAGAACCAATGACAGAGACAGACTATCCTACCACTGAAAAAAAGGAAGAGATGACCCCCAAAGCCACAGAGGCTCTGACAACCCCCAGAGATGAAGAGACAACACCTGAAGCCACCGAAGCACCGACAACCTCAAAAGCTGAAGAGACAACACCTGAAGCCATGGAGGCCACAACTCCCAAAACCGAGGGGACAACTCCTGAAGCAACAGAGGCTCTGACCACACTAAAAGCTGAAGAGACAACACCTGAAGCCACTGAGGCACCAACAACTCCCAAATCCGAAGAGACGACCCCTGAAGCCACGGAAGCACTGACAACCCCAAAAGCTGAAGAGACAACTCCTGAAGCAACAGAGGCTTTGACAACACTCAAAGCTGAGGAGACAACACCTGAAGCCACAGAAACTCTGACAACCTTCGAAGTCGAAGAGACAACCCCTGAAGCCACTGAGGCACCAACAACTCCCAAACCCGAGGAGATGACCCCTGAAGCCACAGAAGCACTGACAACCCCAAAAGCTGAAGAGATGACACCTGAAGCCACGGATGCACCAACAACCCCAGAAGCCACGGAGGCCATGACAACCCTCAAACCCGAGGAGACAACTGAAGCAACAGAGGCTCTGACAACACTAAAAGCTGAAGAGACAACCCCTGAAGCCACGGAGGCACCAACAACTCCCAAACCTGAGGAGACGACCCCTGAAGCCACGGAAACACTGACAACCCCAAAAGCTGAAGAGATGACACCTGAAGCCACGGATGCACCAACAACCCCAGAAGCCATGGAGGCCATGACAACTCTCAAACCCGAGGAGACAACTCCTGAAGCAACTGAGGCTCTGACAACACTGAAAGCTGAAGAGACAACACCTGAAGCCACGGAGGCACCAACAACTCCCAAACCCGAGGAGACGACCCCTGAAGCCACAGAAGCACTGACAACCCCAAAAGCTGAAGAGACAACCCCTAAAGAAACGGAAGCTCCAACAACTCCCAAACCCGAGGAAACAACCCCTGAAGCCACGGAAGCACCGACAACCCCAAAAGCTGAAGAGACAACACCTGAAGCCACAGAAGCTCTGACAACCCTCGAAGTCGAAGAGACAACCCCTGAAGCCACGGAGGCACCAACAACTCCCAAACCCGAGGAGACAACCCCTGAAGCCATGGAAGCACCAACAACCCCAGAAGCCACGGAGGCCATGACAACGCTCAAACCTGAGGAGACAACACCTGAAGCAACAGAGGCTCTGACAACACTCAAAGCTGAAGAGACAACCCCTGAAGCCACAGAGACACCAACAACTCCCAAACCCGAGGAGACAACCCCTGAATCCACGGAAGCACTGACAACCCCAAAAGCTGAAGAGACGACACCTGAAGCCATGGAGGCCACAACTCCCAAAGCTGAGGAGACAACTCCTGAAGCAACAGAAACTCTGACAACCTTCGAAGTCAAAGAGACAACCCCAGAAGCTGTGGAATCCATGACAACCCTTAATCCCGAGGAGACAAGCCCTGAAGCAACAGAGGCTCCGACAACACTGAAAGCTGAAGAGACAACACCTGAAGCCACAGAAGCACTGACAACCCCCAGAGCTGAAGAGACAACCCCTAAAGAAATGGAAGCTTCAACAACCCTCAAAGCCGAGGAAACAACACCTGAAGCCACGGAAGCACTGACAACCTCAAAAGCTGAAGAGACAACACCTGAAGCCATGGAGGCCACGACTCCCAAAACCGAGGGGACAACTCCTGAAGCAACAGAGGCTCTGACAACACTGAAAGCTGAAGAGACAACACCTGAAGCAACAGAAGCACCAACAACCCTCAAAGTCGAAGAGACAACACCTGAAGCCACGGAGGCACCAACAACTCCCAAACCTGAGGAGACGACCCTTGAATCCACGGAAGCACTGACAACCCTAAAAGCTGAAGAGACAACCTCTGAAGCCACTGAGGCACCAACAACTCCCAAATCCGAAGAGACGACCTCTGAAGCCATGGAGGCTGTGACTACCCCAAAAGCTGAAGAGACAACCTCTGAAGCCACTGAGGCCCCAGCAACCCCCAAAGCCGAGGAGATGACCCCTGAAGTAACAGAGTCTTTGACAACTCTCAAAGCTGAGGAGACATCCTCTGAAGCCACTGAGACACCAATAATTCTGATAGCCAAAGGAACAACCCCTGAAGCAACAGAGGCCTCAGCAACCTCAAAAGCCAAAGAGACAACTCCTGAAGCCACTGAGGCACCAACAACTCCCAAAGCCCAAGAGACAAACCCTGCAACCACAGAGGCCCTGATGACCCCTGAAGTCAAGGAGACAATCCCTGGAGCCACAGAGGCCCCAGTGACTCCCAAGGCTGAAGAAACAACCCCCAAAGCCAAAGAGACAACCCCCGAAGCCAGTGAGGCTGCAACAACTCCCAAAGTTGCAGAGACAACACCTGAGGCCACAGATGCCCTGACTACCCCTAAAGCCACAGAGGCACCAACAACCCCTAAAGCTGAGACAACGACCCCTAAAGCCACAGAGGCACCAACAACCCCAAAAGCTGAGACAACGACCCCTAAAGCCACAGAGGCACCAACAACCCCAAAAGCTGAGAGAACGACCCCTAAAGCCACAGAGGCACCAACAACCCCCAAAGCTGAGACAACGACCCCTAAAGCCACAGAGGCACCAACAACCAAGGCTGACTCTCCCACCACCCTCAAAGCTGAGGAGAAAAGCACTAGAGCCACAAAGGTGCCAACAACTCCCAAAAAGAAAGTAGTAACAGCTAAGGCCACAGATGCTCCAGTATCCCTGGATGACTCTCCCACCATTCCTGATGTTGAACTATCTACGCCTGCAGCCACAAATGTTAAACATGGCACAACTACTGCATTCAGCAAACTAGTAAGTATAACTGATAAAAGTGACAGAACAACAGCTAAGCCTATTACAACCCCTGTAGCCCCTGTAACCTCAACTGAAAAAGAAACAACTACGGAGAAAAAGGAAGTAACAACACCTAAGAAAGACAAAACTACTGTGCTTAAAGACATTTTGAAAGGTAGAAGAGACACAACTACTGTAACTATTCCAGATTCAACTCCTGCAGCCAATCAAGCTGTTACTACAGCAGCTGAATTAGAAGCAACTACTACAGGAGAAGTAACCCCAGCTACACAAGACAAAACTTCCACACCGAAAGAGACTTCATCATCTACAGCTAAAAGAAAAGAACATGCTGTGGGAACTGTGACTGTAACAACATCAGCAGCTACAAGCTTCATGCGCAAGCCCACTACGCTGCCAACAACTGCCAAAACAGATTCAACTCCTAAACCCAGGGAGATTATGACAACAACTGAAAAACACACAACTATGGAAACTACAAGGGCTGTACCAGCAGCTGTTGAGTGCATCGTTCCCTCTAAAGAGGCAACAACAGCTGGTAAAAAAGAGATAACCACCCTTGCCAAGGAAACTAGTTACACTACTGAAAAAGAAACAGAAGATGCCCCTGAAAAGACCCCTAGTCTTGACAAGAAAGAAGAAACTACAGTGATCAGAGGGAGAACAACAACAGATAAAAAAGACACAATAGAAGAAATGTTTCTTGTTTCTAGAGGGACATCCAAGCCAGCTATACATTTCCAGGAGATTACTGACACAGGTGACGAGCCTCCTCCATCCAGCCCTGAAACCATGCCAATAGAAGAAGAGCCCGAGATAAACAAGCCTTTAATACAAACTGCAGACTTGCCAATTTTATCTGGAGGAGCAGAAAGTAAGTGTACAAAACCAGAGAGCACAGCAACTTGTGAGTAAAGGATGTGCAAGAACTTCCTAAACCACTGTCAGCATCCTGAATTCTATGTAGTACTTCATTTTTCAGTTATGTAGTGATTGAAATTCTCCACGTACTTCAGAGCATGATTTTATTTCGTGCTCTTATTTGGTCCTGCTGCAAAGTATTTGCTGTAAGTACTGTGGAAGATGGAAACAAAAAAAAACATGTAAAGGAAAACCAAGATAAACTTCTAAGTCTTATGAAAACACAGTTAAGGAATCAGGCTGAATCTACCTAACTTAGGTTTTTCATAGTCACATGAGTAAAATAAGACAGCTTTTTTTTATTCTCTTTCTTTCTGTCTTTTTGCCACAACTCTTTTGATGTCCTCGCTATATATCATAGTAAGATACAGTGCAGAAGCTTGTGGCCATTTTGAGATCCACTGATATACATATATTAATAGGTCTTTTTGAATGAAAATACTTGGATTTTTGTTGAAAAGATGTCCTTCCGTTACATTTAACTGAAATAAATGTAAATGCACTCTAAAGAATGAAGGATGGGAAACTTGTTAGGGAAGGGAAACTTGGAGGAACATGGAGTAAACATCTGTAAGCTTGAAGGAATGAAACACGACATGCAGCTTGTGAAGCATTTATAGACCTTTATCTGAATTACAGGTACTGAGGTAAACAACACTAACTGTTACATAGCTGTGTAAACAGCTGGTCTTACATTCCTTGGAGGAAAACACAAGAGTTAAACTTTTCAAAAATACATCTTGAACGAGGCCCAAAGAGAGCCCTGAACTTGGTCCTACAGACAAAAAAAATTACATCTACCTGTGGTAGCACTGCTTCAGGTGTTGGGGGAGGCAATGTACTTTTGTTAGAAGAACAAACCATCCTGAGGCATGCTGTTTTTCAGTGGGGAAGGCCAACGAGAAGGACCTGTGCAGTGGGAAGCCCGCAGATAGCATGGTTGCCCTGCCCAACGGAACCCTGGCTGTCTTTAGAGGTACGCAGGCCCCGCACCCTCTGCTTGCCTCACTGCTGCCATGGGGCAGGAGCAGGAGCCACCTTCCCCTTTTCCCAAGCTTTTCTCCCTGCACTGCTTTGTCTAACCACATATTTTTCAGTGCAGGCCCCATCTTCTCTCACCTGCAGGTCGCTACTACTGGCTGCTGAATGGCAGGAGCCCACCAACGACCAGTCCCCGCCTGATCAGTGTGGGCTGGGGCATCCCATCCCCCATCGATGCTGTCTTCTCCAGGTGCAACTGTGATGGCAAGACTTTCTTCATCAAGGTGGGAAAAGTAGGGAGGCTTTGAAGCACAGCCCTGATGCATAATGGGGCTGTTAGGGCAATCTTGTGCTCCAAGGCTACATTGCTCATTTTGTAGAGCGGTCAGCATTTTCACCCTTGAAATTAAGTAGTTGAAGTGAAACCCTTCCCCGTCCCACCTCCTTTGCCTTGGCATTGTGTTTCTCATAATGCCCAAATTCTGTGCTTTCTTCCTGTAATTGCTTATTGATCAAATATCTGATCATCAGTGTATTTCCAAACCTCCTCCATCCCCCCCCCCCACCTTTAAAATGCAGTTATTCCATGGTGTCTTTCCTTTGCCCAAAGATGAGTTTGCTCCCAATACTTTTCTCTTCCTTAAAGAATAATGACAGATGCACACCTAATTAAAAATGTTATGCAGTTTTTTTCCAAATTTATCATTCTACCTAAAAGTAGAAAAATTTGGAGATTTAGAAAGCAAACAGCTTTGTTTAGTAACCACTGTTTCAGATCACTTCTGAAACGCTCTTCCCCTACTTAAAGGCACTGTTAAGTTACCATTGCAGTAGTTTGTTTTTAGCAGATTTAGGAGCACTTCCAGCCAATAGATAACAAGGTGGTTCTCAAAATGCTAGCATTACAATTACTTTTAATATCTGCACTGAAGCTCACGTACCAAGAATGAATTTCCTCTGAAGCTCATACTTTGCTTAAATCACTAGGGTCCACTGTACTGGCGTTTCACTAATGGTGTAATGGATAAAGGCTATCCCAAACCTCTCGCAAATGGATTTGCAGGGCTAAGTGGGAAAATAAGAGCAGCCCTCCCAGTGGCAAGTTACAATGGCAGACCAGAATCTGTTTATTTTATCAAAAGAGGTAAGACTTGTATTTCAGATGTTCACAAATTATCAAAATGTACTTGAATGGGATTAGTGAGGAATAAAACACTGTTGTTATTGACTGATAGACATATTTCTTTCACAAAAAGAAATCTAAGTGATATCAGAGTGCACTTGCTAGTCAAAACACAGTCTGAAGCTTTAAACATCTCCAAGTTCTACAAATTTTGAAGTGCTTTTTAAAGATATACCAGACTGCATGGGACATAAGCATATCTGATGGGAAAGAAAAAAAAAATCAGTCTCAAATCAAAGGAAAGGCTTAAACAATCTTTTTAGTTCAGAACTAACTCATGGAAATTTACCTCAGTTCTTTCATTGTTAACTATTTACCATGTTTTAAGTGAACGTAATTTCCTTACTGCGTATGAACAATGTATGGCAACATAAGAATTGTTCTTGAAATAAAAGAAAACTTAGTATAATTAAATGCAAGTCCTTTCCTGGACTCTAGCCTTCCACTTACCTACCCTAAAGAGATGGTCTTACTCTTGTCTTGATAAATAGGTATGATGGCAATCAAAGTAGTAGTTCCCCTGGAACTGTACTTACTACAGTAATTTTAATGAAGCCACAGGAGTTACTGCTACATGTAGAAGTGTATGTTGGATTTAGAGAGAAAGGCTTTTACATTAGAATGTAGGAATGGATGTAAAAAGCTGCAAGTTGCGACAGCATTAGACAGCTGTAGACATATCAAAGTGATACTACTGTTTTCATGCCCATTACAAAAATACTATCCAATATCACCATTTTTATCAAGCTGGTGGTTTTTTTTTTCTTTTTTTAAACATATTAAACTGATGTCTGTTTTAGATGGCAACATGCAACAGTATGTATATAGGCAAGAACCAGCCAAGAAGTGCCAACGGAAAGCACGCATTACCATAAGATACCCAGCTTTTGTCCCAAGACTTGTAATAAGGAGACGCTTTCAACGTGCAGTAGAAATGCCAACAGTTATTCAGACTGTCAGAATCAATCCATATCAATCTGGTAACTTAAGTTTATTCATCTTTTTTATACAACCATTTTAATCTTTGTAGCTTCTAAAATGTAACATTGTTCCATTTTTTCCTAATATAGTACTTCAATTTTTCTCAATCTAGTAATTCTTGTTTGCTCTAGGTAATACAAGTAAATTATAGCTTTCGGCAGACACACTGTGACACTTCCTAACTTATGTTTTCTTTTGCTTGCAGGGGTTTTGCGCAAGGAAATCAAAGTGACTGCCTATTGGAGAGGGCTCCCCAAAGTAATTCATTCAACAATATCAGTACCCAACTACAATAAGCCAGACGGCTATGATTATTATGCCTTCTCTTACAGTAAGTTAAAGCTAACACAAGTTACTCTCTATTTCAAAAGACTAAGGGGTGAATGAGTAGGAAAGAAAGAAGCCTCTGAGCTTTCCAAAGCACAAAGTTACAGCTTGTGATTCTGCATCACTAATTTTAAGCAAGCACTACCGAGAAGCCCTGGGAAATAAAATTTGCCTGTAACTGAGAGATATTTCTATTCAAAAATTGAGTTACAGAACAGCTAGTAGCAACGAGGTACAATAACTCAAACTTTACATTTGTGGAATGCATTGCCCTAAGAGTTTAGATTCATAAAAAGAGAAAAAAACTTGACACTTAAATGAACAGTTATATTAGTATCAAAATCCTTGACCACTACACATTGATAATTTTTTCACTGGCAACATAAACCATTTAATTTTCCAGGAAATAATTACTTCCAGTTCCAGTTTATCTTTTTCCTCCAGTCAGGAGCAGATAAAAAACATTCCTCAGAATTTTCTTGGTTATTCAGTGAAAAAAAAATTAAAAGTATTAGACAAATATCCAAATACAGGAGGATACTAAAATAAGTTTCTGCCAGAATAATTTGATAACCTTAATGTAATTCATGCTCAGGGATCACGGGGTTCCCACTTTCACAATTGGTGCAGGACTGTCTTGTTTCTAGTTTGGTTTCTAAATTCTTAAAACTATTTCTGTGTTCTAGCAGTACTAGTGTCTCCTTCTGTATTCCTTACTCTTGTAACAAATTTAATTATTAGTAGTATTGTAGCTATAAAATTTAGCTACACAAAGATCTACATGTCAAAAAGTTGAGGCTAAAAATGAATTTTTATAGCCTTTCAAATCCTTGTATAGATGTGAAATGAAAATCTGCTATTTGTTCCTAACGAAATTAAAAGGTGGATTTTAATTTCAAGATTCTTGCCATATACTAACTGTAGCTTATGAAATTTAATTCTGATGTATATTCATTTCAGATCGGTACTACAGTTTGGATGTGGGCAAAAGAATAGCAAGACCTGTTACCGCTCTCACAGGAAAGACTGTATCCAAAGACTGGTATAACTGTCCTGAAAAGTGATGCACAGCAGAGGACTTTTTAGAAAAGATACCATTTGAATTTTGACAGTTTGTCTAATTTTATTAATAAAGACATTGAAATGTGTGCACACAAACCTAAGTATAAAATGCTGCTTTAAGCATTCATTACACTAAACCAACCATGGGCAAACTGGCACATTTGTATACACAGCTATAATTACTTTACAAATCATTTAACTAATATTGCCTCTGTTCAGGCCTCCTCTGCCTCCCATTGCATGAGTTACACCTGTGTTGGGAAAGAAAACAAATGCATTAATAGAAATCCTTTTCACCCATTTAATCAAACATTTATACATCTGATATTTCATCTTCCTGTAAGGAATTGCTATTGCAATGGGACACTTCCTTTCTGGAAAAGCTCAGTCTCCCTCTTCCTCCCCTACAGCTTGCTAATATGGCTACATTATACTTCTGTCATTAAGACAATGTTGTTGACTTAAGATTGTAACTCAGGTTCTTTGGCAAAACAACAAATATGGCACTCGCGGTATTTAGTATCAGTTACCCCTTCCCTTTTGGTTATTAACAGAAAGGATGATAAACTATTAGAAAAATCTATCCAAAGTCATGAACCTCACTTATTAAAAAAAATTCATATATTTCAATGTTACTGCTACTAGAACGTTAAAATAATACTAAGTTGAATATAATTTGACTAAGGATTTTTCTTAATACTGACACATAAAGTTTAGAAAACTTTGGTTTTAACATATGCCCTAGAATTTTTTTTAATACCTCTTTAAAAATTTTTAAGTATAAGATCTATTGCCATTCACTTTCTCTCCATCAGTAAGAACCAAGTGCCACATAAAGTTTGCTTATTACAAAAATGTTTGGACAAATATACTAAAAACCTAGAGCTTTTAAGATAACATATTGAAAGCTAGGGCAGGGATGTTGTATTATTTTCTTACAAGCAAACATATGCATAGAAAGTAGGTCTACATATATGGTCCCCAAAGGAAGAGAGTATTAAAGACTAGTTTGAAAGGGAAAAAAAGTCTGAATTGGAACAGTTGTGAACACTTACCCCTCTGTCTGTTGAACTGACGACCACGAACACCAGTTCTTAATGTTGGTGGCTGAAGCCTTACACGTCGAAACAGCTTAAGCTGATTACTGCTTGTATCTGTGAAGAAGTAGAAGTACAGGAAAGAATATCTGTGTTTAGTACAGTTTTGCACCATTAGTGTTTATATGACTTGATATACATTACGCTCTTAAGTTTACCTTAAAATTATGAAGGTGCATCCTATTTAATTGACATAATTTCTGATATAAATAAAAGCCTCAGAACACATAAGTTTAGCATTTTGTTCATCATCTATTCTATCTGGTAACATGGTGTATGGTGACTGCTGAGTCACAGCCTGAACCAATGATTGAGCACCTGAAGGAAAGATCTGGTCAGTCCTGAGAGCACAGGTGAAGATGATTCACCTGTGTGACCAGAAGTGGTGGAGCCAGGCTCAACCCCTCTTAGATCTCATTTAAGGGCTGACTGCCTTTAAGGAAGGATCTCTTGTTGGAGATTGCTCCTTCTGGAGTTCCTTCCCTGTGAGCCTAATGCTTGGAGATGGGTGAGTGTTTATCTTCCTTCTTTTTGTAACATCTCCTTGTTCACATTGGTCCCTTTGCCTTTACAGTCTTTACACATGGTAATAGAACAGTGATAAACTTATTGTTCTCTGACAATTAAATTGAATGAAAACTATTTTGAATCTGACATCAAATGTTATTGGATGGAATCATCGATGTATCAGGAACTTGCTCCTTAAAGCATTATTCTTACTATGGACACATTAGTTACTCTCGTCCAAGTAAAAGTGATTTGCCATTAGAACTAAAGGCATGTAAGCATATTCTTATTCTAAGAAGAATTCTTAGAATTCTAAAGACTTGCTGTCTTATTTTGTATATCTTGGTCATTAGCGGTGCATGATCCTGCTCCAAGAAGTTCTCACACTTAATGGAATTGTGCAAAGCAATTCCAATTTCCAGTAGATAACCAGTACCTGCAGATGAACTAGAAGGAGGATCTTGACTTGTAGAAGGAAGATCTGACTCATCAGATGCTTGAACAGATTCTTCTTCTTGCTGACTGTCAATTTCTAGGCCAGCTTCTGAAGTAATTCTGAAAGAGAAAGGTTGGGGGGCAAGGGATGGGAAGAGATACAAGTGTACTTGGTGTCAAATAACTCAGGAAAAAAATAATCTTCATCATAGAGCAGAAAGATTTCTATCCAAACGTCTATTGCCAGAAATTTTCTTCTGCTCCCTCCGCCCCCATAATTTATATTTATATGGTTTAAAAAAAAAAGTAATTTCCTTGATATGTAGCCCAACTCTTAATGTTATGCATACATAAATTATCTCCCAGAGGTCTTAATTTCATTAAAATGTAGCTTGCCATGTGATTTACATTTACTTGTAACAGTTTTTAATAACTGAAGTAAAACTCCTAAAACATGGGAAATACCTTTTGACTTGCTCTCTTGTCAAGCTAATGGCCTGTTCCGAAGTACAAACATTATTCTGTGAATCATTTAATTTCTCTGTGGATATAATTCACTAAGGATTGGGTATTTGGTAGGAAACAATTTGTGATCTTAACATTAGAAAACCCATCCTAAGCAACTGCTATTCGAAAGTGCAGTGTAGGCACATTGTGTAATCTAAGCTGGTGCTGCATCAAGAAACCTGCATGGCACATTTAACCTGCAGAAGTAACACTGCATTTACTTACCATGAAACCTGTAATTAGTAGATGCATGTTTTGAAAAATCGTGTATTACAATATCTTTCATTACTTTGCAACCAATAAAAATCAAAATGTGTAATAACAATATAAGTTCTTCCCTTTTATAATTCATAATTAGCTCATAATACAAAATATAGAAATTATTGTAAACATTAAAAAATAGCAATAGCAAGAAAGGAGGTAAATCATTTGTCCATCAAGTTCTTAAAAAGTGACTAATTTCTCCTCTCTTGTGGACTGGCTTACCTGAATGACTACTGTATGAGTGATTTTCTTTACTGGCAAATGCTTTATTTTTATTCTACAAACCCCAGTCACTCAACCTGGGGCCTTTACTGTCTCTATTTGACTACCATAGGGCCCCTTACATTCTGAACATTTACAAAAAGGTCTTGTTTATTTTTCAAAGGTGACATGTATTAGCAATATTAAATTATCAGAAGAAAAGCTTCGCTTTTACATGAAAAGGTCAAATAACATTACTTAGCAAAACTATCAAAGTTTGCTTGAGTGCCCTTCCTACTAGAACAGGGTAAATCAAAACTTAATGGATCACAGGTATATTTGGATGAAACATCATTAAAATTAAAGCTAACATGACTTCAAGTCAAACAATCAAGTCACAGCTTACCCTTCAGATTCTGCCTCTGCAAAAACTTCATCCCCATCATCACCTGCTCCAGCCTCTACAGTGGTGGACAGATTGCCAGTAGATGTGGTAACCATTGGAACAGACTGAGAAGCATGCTCTGAAGCATCAGCCGATGTACTTTCAGTAAAAACTGTAACTGTACAGGAAAGACAGCTTAGTAAGCATGGAGTTAGTTTGAATTTCCTAAATAAAATGTATGGAAATCTTAGGCACAAGAAAGAAGAGCTACTGGAATATTCCTGATCGTATAATCCTTTTCTGGAAAGTCCAAGTTTCAAACCTTTACTTTAGCCTGTGAATTTCCAGCCACTTACCTGGTGCTGCTACTTGTAAAGGTGTTGTTGGAACACTACGACCACCTGATTCTTCCTCATGAGCAAGGAAGAGTGGGGTTTCATACATTCCTAAACCTGCAACACATAATGTTATAGTGACAATTAGGACAGAAAAAAAAAAAAACCAGACTAGCTCCTGTCTTCTCTTTGTACACTTGATGAAATTCACTTATGTGTATTTTAAATATGGAGGTGTGTTATTTCAAGTGGTTTTGACTTACTGCCATAGCTAGTTAAAATTTCTTAAAAGGTAAAAACTTGATGAAAATACTACCACTCATTTTACTTTAGCTCTTTCCTTTATGCTATTATTTTGCACTGAGCTTTCTTCAAAGAACAGCATACTGTTCCATGCTGACAAAGGTGCATGAGAAAGGTACTGAGTCAGAACAACAGTGAAGAAATATAGACAGACTGTCTGGTCTTCTCTTAGCAAGTAAGAGTATACCCTGAAAATTTCTTTTTACTTGCTTTTTTCTCCTATTACTTACATCCATCTGGACAAAGTGTCCAGCATACAGCTAGACAAGTACATAGTATGATAGATGAACAACTGGCTGATAGATTTGGATCAAAGCGTTATCCAGATGGGACTACAACAGGCTGGTGGCCCCACTTTAGGGCAAGTTCCCTTTAATGTTTTTGTACGTGATCTGGATGCAGGACTCAAATGCATACTAAATAAGTTCACAGACAATATTAAATTAGGAGGATGTGTTGACTCCCTCAAGGGTAGACTGGCACTGAAAGAGAGATTATGACAAACCAGAAGGCTGGGTAATCACCAACTGCATGGAGTTTAACAAGAGCATGCAGGATGAGACAACCCTAGCTGTACATACAAACAGGGGGATGAGAGGCTGGCGAGCAGCCCCATGGAAAAGGATCTGGGGGTTGTGGCTGGTAGCAAGTTGAATCTGAGCCAGCAGTGTGCCCTGGGTGCATAAGGCACAGCACTGCAAGCTGGGTGAGGTAAGGGAACACCGCTCTCCCTGGTATGGCATTTGGGCACTGCTCTTAAGCATACACTTTGGATTTGGGGTCCTGGACAGATCTGGGAGTTGGACTGAATTCCACAATTTTACTACAGAAAAACTATTATCAACAAGAAAACTAAAAAAAAAAAAAAAGCACTCCAGTATTTCAATCCTCCTTAAATTAGGCTTCATGCTGTCAATCTATCCTCCGTAAAATTCCAGATATGTCTCTTCAGTTCAGAAGCCACCTTTCTCACCCACAGAAGCTTTTTACTTTTTAAATCATATTAAAAACAGAAGTATAGCACCTTGAAGGAAACACTTTCATTTTCCATTAGTCTCTTGTCTGATGACATTTAAAAGTTGCAAATACCCAAAGTAGAACTGCCTTTCTATGGATGAATTGTTATTATTTTTGTACTCACACAATCATGGAAAAGGAAGTACAGAAATAATTTACCTCCTTGTGATGCGAGCTGACCAAGGTCAGAGTGACTTGAACTAGTTTGTGGCATATCTTCAGGGGGTCCAAATCGGAATCTAGGAACTCCAGCTACCTGAGGGGAACTACCAAAATAAAGATTTAAAGAATTCTGCAATTTTTCCAAAGACAGGGAGATAAAAAAGAAAAAAGAACTTTCTAAACAAAACAAGAGAACAAGTTACACATGAGACAAAATTTATCTATAATCACCATAAAAAACAGCTAAAGTACTAGTAATTCAATAGTGATGAGTTTCTCAAACTTATTTGGATTGTACCTGGAAGCAAATCCTGAATGGAATATTCTCTGCTTACTCATGCTATGAATCCTCACAATTTTACGTAGATAACTGAACATATGTAGAACCATCTCAAACCCAGAACCAGAGGTAAACTTCTGCTGCTTTTACTGGTCAAATATCACAAAACTATCCCGTTGTTACTAACTGTTAAAATATTAGTACACAGGCTGAAAGAAACAAATAAAAGATCCTTATTTTTAGCTCGTTTCCTCCCTCTTAGGTCAACATGCTACCATACATTGCAAATCACCTGTTTCCTAATGTGTTGGTAAGTTTCACGATACACAGTTTAGTATTTACTTAACTGTAGATGTAATAATCTGTTATAAATCATACATTCCAATCACAAGTTCATTTCATTTATTTTCATTCCACTATGGGAAAAAAAAAGACACCAAAATTCTACTCTTTTTTTTTTTACATCTACTTACTGAATTGCTTCAGCAAACCCATCTGTACGATGTGGAACTACTAGAGTTGGTGTGCTTGGAACTGTTCTGTCCTCATCATCAAAGAAGTGCTGCTGCTGGAAACAAAGAAACTGAACTGAAAGCCTACAATGTATTTCCAGGTCCTGTCTAGTCAAATTAAAACATGGTTTGCTCCTTCCATACTGTTGAGCAAAAAACCCAAAAACCAACACCACACTTAACTCTAAAACGAATCCTGTGTAATTTCAGATGTCTCAGTCTGAGCTAATTATACAGACTGCCCTTACAGGTGACATCTACTCCATGAGAATACTACACTGAAGTGCCACATCTCCCTGTTGACTACAAATAAATCTTGAGGCGACTCATTCATAAATAGATAAGAATTACCTGTCTTAGTTTGGATGGTTGTAACATAACCTAGTTTATGCAATTTGGCACAACATGAATCAAATCATTTGTTCCCTATGGATTTGTATCCTTTGCTCTTACATTACCGACAAAGCCAGACATCTCAGCTTCCTCCTCTTATCCTAAACACAGCATTCTCTTAATCTCCAGAAAACATACATGAATTTGCTTTGCTCCTTTAGTGAGAGACTGAAAAGTACTTCTTTCAATAATACATTCCCTTTAAAAGACTGATTCTAAAAATAAGTAATTAAAACTGCCTTCAAGAAACCCAATTCAACTTTAAGAAGAGCTTTTGCTTCCTCAGACTTCTCTAGTATTTGTCTTCCATTAATACAGAAATCAACAGCACTAAGATATTACCTGCAAGGCTACAGAAGCCATGCCATAGTGACTGTAGTAGCTAGACTTCTTAGAAGAAAAAAGAAACAACAAAACAAAACCAAACAAAGCTCAGCAAAATAGAACCAAAGAGTTATGAATACCCCTCAACACAGGATTTCAGTAGTAGACTTTCATTGCACTTACCATCCCACCTATACCAGGAGTTAGCTGAAGTCCACGTCCTACTGATTGTCTTCGAGTCATCTGGATTCTCTTTATAGCAAAGAAAAAAAAATGATGTAGTATGAATGCTTCTCTGGAATTCTAATAGCACAGAGTTCTTCAATCAGAGTCAAGAATAGAAGCTGCATCAGCAATAGTGTAACAAATATACTTCAGTAAACAACACTGTCCAATATAGTACTGTATCTCTTTAAACAGATAATGGCAGCAGATAGCCAGCATCTCACATCTGCACCTAACTACAAAAGAGAAACATGCGGATTTAAATCCTGGATAAACATTATTACTGTTTTATTCAACTTTCTACCGAGGACAGAAAACTTTGACACAAAAATGTAATGGTCACAAGTCTCACAACAAGTTAACAGTAAAGAATAATTTCATAGCCATGATTTTTTTTTTTAGCAAAATTTATGTTGTGATGTTTTCATTTACAGATTTATGTTTATGTCAAAAAATAATCATCATTCAGATACTGCCGGTGAAAGATTTAGCTCAGAAAATGAATACTGACATTCCTTTGCCTAGTCTGCATAGGGGCAGAGACTAATAAAAATCCCTAGCAATCTGAGTCAAAAGAGTCAATCTGTTCAAGAGTTTTTTTTCTTCATATTAACAAATAACATTGGTATAATCATTTCAAGATACAAATCCATGGTGAGTACTTTTCTGCTTTCAATGTTCCCTCTCCAGCCATAATCTGTAGAATGAGAAATGTTAAGTCAATTTGTCCAGTTTCCATTTTTGGGATGCTAAATAGATACGATCTGGTTTTACAATTTGCAGAGCACTCAGATTTAAGTTAAAAGAAATTAAAGTTAAAAAAACATTTTTAAAAAGTACTTCTGAACTGCTAGGGCTATTTTATACCTGCACTGGGGGACCCAGTTCTTGAGGAGGAGCGTGAATAGTTAATCGTGGAGGCAATGGATGTGGTGGTCTGCGTGGTGACTGTGGGGGTCGAGGGGCCTGTCTCTCTGAGGCAGATGATGGCTGCTGTTCTCTAGAACTTTCATGAGGAAAAGTGGACTCTGC
>JANHGO010000020.1:15240671-15254341 GCA_024606505.1 Aquila spilogaster
GGTCGAGGGGCCTGTCTCTCTGAGGCAGATGATGGCTGCTGTTCTCTAGAACTTTCATGAGGAAAAGTGGACTCTGCAGCACTTGTACTTCCTTCACCTAAAACATATGGAAATTAAGAGCATTAAATTTATGCTCTCCAACATTTTTCTGAGTTGAAGACATTAAGGTAAGTCTTCAAATTCTGCTACTACATTTAAACATTTTTTTACTCTTGCATAAGTGGGGACTGCTCAGTACTATTACTTAAAGTCATTTAAAAGAGGACTTGTGCCAGCACTGAAACAAACTACTGATTATTCAAGCACTGATTCAGACAGAGGAGATCAATCTCCTGAAACATAAACAACGGTGTCTATAGCAAACAGTCTATCATGCTTTCAAAGGAAAGTACAATATATTTAGAAGAGACCATTTCAAAATAATCCACGTTTTCTGTTAAAACGATTGTTAGCACTTTGTTTTACATTAAATGAACTTTTTAAACACATGCAAAATCACTGCTATGTTTTTCCCTTTACAGACAGATTTTGAAGAGGCAAGAATTAACCATACAACTGTTTTGAGAATCTGCTGCCCTCTGGTTGCTTTCACCTCCTCCCATGCTTTCCTCAGTTTCTGTTCCAGGATCAGTACCATCAGCACCCTAAAATCCACAGACATAATGATTTAGTACCAAACACCAACTTGCTGTAAAAAGGCAGCATAAAAGTATTCAGAAAGTAAACAAATGTATGAAAAAATCTTCAAGTTATTTCTGTAAATTTCTACAAAATTATCTAAATGTACACAACTGTATGAAATGTCAAAATTTTTGCTTATCTGCATACACAAATGTGAACGCAATAGTCATTTAATAACAGACAATGAAATATCTGGCTTTTGAAGAAACTGCCTTATAACTTCACATCTATAGTATTTGATGCTGTCTCTTATATTTTACATTTTCATTCAGTTCTTTTACATATTCAAAGCTGACTTTTTCTTGTGAGAAGATCAGTTATAACAGAAATTACCATCACTTACTATTACCCTCCATTTTCTAGGAGAAATTCACACTAAGATTTTCAAGTATTCAAATCTTTACAGTTGCATTACAATGCCAATTTATTCCAAGTACTTAAAAAAACTACGAAAAGGTGCAAATCTCACCTCAGCGTCATCTGCTTCATACCCATCATTACCATCAGCACTACCAGTTCCTTCATTACTGTCATCACCTTCATCTCCCATCCCTGTGTCTTCATCATCATCTTCATCTTCCTCTTCCTCATCTTCATAATCCTGTGATAGTACCATAAAAACATCTTACGTACATGCTGAAAGAATAGTGGGAACATTTCAAGTGGTAAACTTCATTCACTTCATGTACAGAGACCACCTTTGTTTGTGGAACTCGCTCTGAAGATTTTCAGCATTTATCATTTGTAGAATGAAGGTATGTATTTTTTGGTGACTGGCTGGACTCCAGACGTCCACCCAGCTGCTCTCTCACTCCCTCTCTTCAACAGGACAGATGGACAAAACAAGATGGAAAAGTTTCAGGGGCAAGATAAAGATGGGGGATTACTTACCATCTAGTCACAGGCAAAACACACTCAACTTGGGGAGAAAAAAAGACTCGGTGGGAAGAGTCTGGTGATCAGTATGTTGCGATGGACAGTTATAGACTCTTAAGGAGTGACATGTAGGGCAGGTGAGGTGAAGTGGCAGCACTGTATAGAAATGAGTGGTGGGATTGTACAGCACTTCAAGCTGGGGACAACATGGTTGAGAGCTTCCAGTCAGGATTAGAGGAAAAGCTAATAAAGCACGTATTGTAGGAGTCTACTGCAGATCACCCAGTCAGGATGATGACACTGATGCATTATTCTATGAGGAATCAAAGGAAATCTCTAAATTAGCTGCCCTTGTCCTTAAAGGTTACTTCAACTTCACAGATGTTAACTGACAGGTCATTACCAGGTCCAGGAAATTCCTGAAGCACACTGAAGATTATTTTTTAATAGAGGGACTAAGGCAGCTGACTTGGAAAGGCATCCTCCTCAATCTGTTTTCTGTGAATAGAGATGGACTTGTGGGTGAAGTGATGTTTGGTGGCTGTCCTGGCCACTGTGATAGTGAAATGGTCAAGATTAAAAACTTTTTCTGATATAATAAAAACTAGCAGCAAAGCTACTACGCTGGATTTTGGGGGAGTAGACTTTAGACAGCTCAAGAAACTAATTAGTAAGATCCTCTGGAAATCTGCTTTTGAAGCCACTGTGGTCCATAACCATTGGTCACTACTTAATAGCCATTTGTTGAGAGCACAGAACTCCAATTTGTCGTAAGTGAAACAAAGGGTACACAGGGCTGGCTTGGCTAAACAAAGATCTTATTCTGAAACTCAGAGGCACTGTAGAAGTTTACAACTTCAAAAAAAAAACAAACAGATGAAATTAAAGACTCTTGTTAACACACTAACAGTTCAGACAACAGAAACAGAGACAACACTTAAGCAAAGAAAAGGATATTTTTGATTAAATCAGTTGTGCAAGACTAGCTTTACATTTTGATCAAAGACAAAAACGATAAGTACAGTAATTCCTAAATAGAAATAATTCTGTAGTATACATACTTCCTGCTCGCCTTCATTTTCATCATCATCATCATCTTCATCATCACTATCAATCACAATGACGTCGTCTCTCTTGGACTGACCATCCTGAGATGAAGTAGTATTTTGCTGATCTGATTGAAGAGGCCCAAGATCTATTGGGATAGACTGAGAAGTTTCTTCACTATCCTCCATGGGAGTGTACTCTCCCTGTGTAACACCCTGTAGAAGAAAAGAGTAAATTACAAAAGGAAATAAAATGCAGCATATGGATTCTTTAAAGTGCGCATCTTGAAAGTGTCCACTGTACTCCTAGGAGTTCCCTGCTTTCACTTCTAAGCTTGATAAAATAGAAGACCTGTTGAACAACACAAGTATTTTGACCCTCACTTCCAACTCTGATTTGGGATGGGGGGCCATCACTAAGTGACTAACACATCACTGTGATCATACACAGCCATAAAAAGCTGCTGTTCGAATGTTTAGCCATCTATATCAGATAAACAAGGAGCTATCACCAGCACCTGTACAGTAAGCAAATACAGGTGCATGGAGCATTGTTCTCAGCTGAGGCAGCACTCCACTAACAGTGGCACTCCCTGAGCCATCTAAGGACATTGCAGTTACTGTCAGTGCATAATACTAGAGACAATCAAATGAGAAACAGACTCTGATACTTGCAAGAGAAACACTGCTTTATCACTGTTCATTAAGAACTAACCAAGATAGGAGAGAATAAGAGAATGTTAAAAATTATTATGTCATTAAATACAAACAACTAGAAGTCTCTCCAGGACCAAGGAATAACGATCTCTCTTCTGAAAAATGAAATCTGAGTTGCTATTTTACTAGAGTTCTTTTCGTCTGGATGAAAAGTTATGCAATTGGCATGACAGCTGGACAGTCATCAAATTGTTCTCTTTACATTCAGTACAAATGTCAGATTCAGTACAAACATTTTGAATATAAAAGTATGACTGAAAGTACTCAGAGAGATAAAATGCTTCAAGGAGAAAACTCACTCAAAATATAAATTAGGACTCTACTACATAAATTTTATAGCACTCAAGATTCTGGTTCAGGTAAGATAACTAGGTTCCATTATTTACCAAGCATTGTGTCACTGTAATGCAAATAGGTGGTGTTTAGCAGCAGAATTTAAATAATCACACTGAATACTAGTGTTAAAGTTTAAAGATACATGGCATATATAGAAAGCACACAGCTAGCTTGGTAAACATCTATCGTATCTTCTGAACATATAAAGGATACGAGGGAAAATGCCTGACTAAAAAGTACTCACCACTGCTTAAAGAAAATAGATTTCACAACTCTACATGGGATTATGACAAGTTAGAGAATTATCATGACTTGTGCTTGTTTCTGAAGACAAAGAAGATTAAGTACATGCTTTTCACTCATATTTGGCATTCCAAACACAGCTGTAACATGCATTTTACAGAACTAGAACAAAAACAGTTTTTTTCTTTGTTTACCATACCATGACCCAAGGACAAGTCAAATATTTCTCTAAAACTAAAGCCACAAAGCAAAGGATTAAATAAAGAAATGAAAACCCCAAATCTGTTTTTATACTGTAATACAATTAACACCTCTATGTCTCAGCTTCACTATGTAGCATTAGGGCTAAAGATACCAGGATTTTTAAAACATCATATTAAATTGCATTTCAAAACTGCAAAGTCTCATTAAAATTCTCACTGTTACTTATATAGGTAGACTTAGAATGCAACTAAAAAAATCAGTATCTATGCTTAAAGATAGCAAGTTTAAACTTAAAATGGTTATAAATGCTTTCTAACAACGTTCTGAAAGATCTGAGGTTCCTCGTTCAAAAGTGTTGACATAATAGTTAAAGAAAAAAAAAAAAGATGCTTGTTTCTGCTGAAACTACAATTTTTTTTCTTTCCAAATATGCTTACTTCTCCAATAGAGTCCTGTGAATCTTGATTATAAGTCTGAGCTTCTACTTCACCATCAGTGCTTTCTTCTGCTGTCACTTCCTCCTGAAAGACCATATACTTTTCTTATTTAAGACATTTCGTTAATCCTAAAGTTTGATTCTCTAGCCTTTTAGATTTTTTTCTCCTATTTCTTCTTTTCCCACAAAGATTATGGATAACATTTTTTTCTCCTTTTACTGTTATTCCTTAGCTCTGTTTTTATCTAGCATCTCTGATTTCTCTGTCCTGTACCATTTTCTCATTCCGGTTCACTGGACCAACTCTCTTCAGTGTCTCTAGATCTATTTAGAACCAAACAAAACCCTCAGTTTCCTATTCAGACCCTATCCTCTGAGCTAATTAAGTGAGAATCGCCTTACAATCTTGCCCTTCTATGTTACCTGCCATCCCTGTCCTACATAGTTAATGGATTGTCTGTATCCCTTAACATTTTTCAGGAATGGTCTGCTGTGAGGTGTCTCAAGTTCATTCTATTTTTTCAGGACATCCAGGTTCCCTCACACCAACATTTCATATGTAACGTCTCTACGAAGCACTTCATCTTTGCTTCCCTGACATCTCCTCAAGCACACTATTTTCTTCCAGAATGAGTATAGATAATGATCTTTCAGACCACCTCTAAAAATATTTTAACTTCTTCCTCTTCAGTGCTAAGCTACGTCTCTCTTTCTCCCACCCACGCTACAGTTCACTAAGATTTGTGCTAGCCATCGTAGCTGGGACAATCTCTGCCTTTTAAGACACCCAAACGTGCTTCTTCTCTGATAGATTAAAAACTCACATTAAAAATTAACTCACTTAACTCCGAAGTCATATACTTCCTCTTTCCATTAAAATCAACCAAAGTAGCAGAATACAAAGTAGCATTTTTATGTTCTTACAAACCTCAGGTCCAACCCTCTGTATGCTTCTCAGTTTCTTTGGAAGAGGTACTTCCACTGTTTCCTCTGAGATTTGGTCCGAGTTTTCCACAGTGTTATCCTCCTCTTCGTCTCGTGGACGTTTAGACAATGAAGAACTTGGGGTAGCTGAAACTTAGAAAAACCTCTCAGTTATTTGCAGCAGAACTATAAATGTACAAAGCAGAAAACTGGAAGGTTTGGCATTTTACTCTGCAAAACCAACTCTTTTTCTGCACTGAATGATAACAGAATTGAAACTGTGCTTTGCTATCTCCTAGGACAAGAAAACATCAATACCTTGGGTTACAAATCCTATGGTCTTGGACCTATATTCACTAACTGAACTTCAATGTAAGATTCTCAGGGTTACAACTAAAATACTTTTACCACATCATTGCTTCTGAAAAGCGCACCTAAGAATTAACAGAGTATTAACTGGAAAACAAAAAAGCAGTTTGCAAGTGTTTTTTGTGAAATAAACTAAGTTCTACGCTGCGTGTGGCAAACAGATGTAAAACAACGTACTACACAGAGTAGTTTCAGTGTTCTTAATATCTTAAAATTCCAGCTTAAGTAGTTTACTCATGAATCTTAAAATTAACTTTGCTCCAAAGCTATCACAGAAACAGGAGCAGAAAAGTTTAACATATTAAACCCCAAGACTGCCATGGATAGACAGACATGAGTTTTAATCTCTATTTAAGGAATGTCATGACAATAGCATTTCAGGAGTAGCACTTCTGAAGGTTTATGAAAGAACTCTACTCAAAGAGGTTTTGTAAAATGTGCAGTATATTAAGGGAAAAAAATTTATGAGTGAATTCCTTGGCTGAAGTCAGGCCTGGTTTGACAACGGAGCTACTTCAAAGGAACTGTTCAAGAAGGTAGGCCTATAAAATAAAACCAACCTGTGCCAAACACTGCTGTAGAAGTGGATGGCCTCTCTATTTGAGAGCTCTGTACAACTTCTACAATGGTAGGGGATGGCTCCTGATTAGCAGGCTCAATCTGAGGATGACTTTGCTGAGTGGGCTGCACAAAAGCAGTCGCTTGAGTCTGCTGCTGAACAGTCAAGATGGGCTGAGAAAGTGATGTCTGAACATTAGGACTGGTGGAACGCACAGAGCCACTAGTGCTTCCAAAGACAGGAACATGCTCCACAGGTCCTTCTGACTGCATAGCTGAAAGGCAAACAGTAGCACATTCAACTGTCTTTATATAATCTAGGGAAGTTCACATTCTCAAATTCAGAACGTCCTGAATATGCAGATGAAATGTTTCTCAGATTCAGTTAACATTGCTTCCATCTATGTTCATATGAGGAACTGAGAACTGTGTGGCAACAGAAATGTTCATAAAAGAGCAGTATTTAAAGAGACACAGTAACAATGAAAGTACCTCAAACATCTAATGAGATTTCAAGGAAAAAACAGCATTTCTGATTGCTGTAGATCCCAGTACTACCAAAATGCTCACCTTCCTGAGTCTCCACTTGTGTTGTAGGCATAACTGTGGCTGTTGGAGTAGTGGTAGGATTAGTGACTGTAGCAGGAGTAACCATTGGACGGATACTAGCTCTTGGGGTAGACTTATTCCCAGCTATAGCAGCAGCAGTCACTTTACTTGGAGTTGACACAACAGGTGTTGGCTTAATATTTGCTGTTGGTGGATCTGAAGTGCTAGCACTGAAAAACAGGATATTGGATTCATCATGGTAGCAAGCAAATTTTAAAAATACTGCATCTAAATATATTATCGTATTCTGAAATATTCATTTTTAGAGGTTTTGAATTTGAAAACTTGACAGGGAATTAACGATTTGTCTTCCAAAATTTGCTTATATGTTAAAGAAAAAATAAAAAACAGACTCACTATCCCATCAGTATCATTTTGCCCACCTTAGAGGTTTAATAGGTTTCTTCAAGGCTAATCAACTAGCAATCTGTAAGCAGATCAAAAGGAGCACTGCATAGCTCATAATGTTAGCTACACTTGTTCTTTGTTAAAATGAGTAATACGTTTTCTATTAAAACTAACTGGTTCACTTAATACAGAACAATTGAATCAGCCAAATTTTAAAAGGCATTTTTGAAGATCAGAGTCTTAGTTTAAATGGATGATATAATAAAAACTAAAAGGGATTCAGTTCTCTAAACTTAGTAAAATGGCAATATTATGCATTTTGGAGCTTGGCTGCTGTTTTGTTTGACAATTTTATCTGCTAGTTACTATCAACTTAGTCCATTTTTCACGTTTGAGCTTCTTGCACAAGGATCTTCACCCATCTCACTCTCCACCCCCACAAATAAGTTAAAGGTAATAACCAAAATTGTACAACTTCATGAAGCTCCAAGTATTTTTGAAGAATTTTCAGACTTAGTGCTCTGCAAATATCTTGTTCCTGGCAGTTATTATGACAATTCACACCTGGAAAGCTTTACTAATTAATAATTTAATGGGTCCAAGAAAACAGGAAGAACATATGCCAATCAGTATTCTAAAGATGCTTAAGAAAAATTGGAAAAGCCAACTGTTTTCTAAAAAAAAGAGCAATTAGATGAAGATAAAAACAAAAATCCCCAACAGCAGAAACTCTGCAGAAAACCCCATGCCCTTTAACTCACATTCCTCTTTCACCTGAAGCTGGAGTAGACTTGAGTGAAATTTGCCTCTGCTGTTCTGGAACCTATAAAGTAAGAAACAAAAGTATCGTAACATACAAATATAAAACAGAGCAAGCAACTTGGGAGAATACTTCAGCAAACAGATCTTTTCAATAACAACTGTTTTTAAGAACATATTTGTTAGTGTGCCTCGTCAGACTCCATGACTTATCAAAAGTTCTCCCCGAAAAATCATAGCAGACATACCAAGTATGTAAACCAATTCAGTAATTTCTCAGGTCTTTTCATATATTTTTTGAAGCTTTGAGACGTACAGCACTGCCAAAAATAGCTGAACATATGTACAAAAAAAAAAAATAAAAAGCATAGTGAAAACAACTTATCAGCTAACTCACTGTGATCAATATAACTGTATGCTTGCTAGCATTGGGTATTTTGACTCTGGCAGGAAACAAGTTTTAAACTAAGTTCTGAATCTTTACTGAAGCCAGAGTAGATATCTCCAAAACCAGTAGTTTGGGAACTTGAATAGTGCAGTTTGCTAGGTTCACTGCTATTTATTATTTAACAAGAATTTTCATCTACTATTTAGTATTAGAAAAACCAGCCTTCACCTAAAGTTCTCCCACATGAATACATAAAAAAACCCAAACCAAGTTGGACAACAATGCTAGTGCTGAAAGCTGCTGTAGTTCAGTATAAGACATGTAAAAGGCTTACTTCTTCTTGTACAGCTATCTACACAGATTTTGTACCTTATTTGTAGATTCTGGTGGCTCATCTCGCTGTTCATGGTGTCGCTCTTGCTGCTCTCTAAGCTCTCTTTCCAGACGACAGATTCGACCTTCATATTGTGACTTGAGTGCACTCATCCGCACTTCCAATTCAGTCTTCTGCTCTTCTAATGAATTACTCTTTTGCTTCCACTCTTCATTTTCTTTCGTCAGCTGTTCTTTTGTACCTAATTTAATAGGAAAGAATCCAGTCTTGCTACTGTAAAACTGCACACTAATGTCTGCATGCTGAACATCCATCTGGTTTTATAAGATGTCAAAATAATTTTGAAATCCTAAAAATGTTAAGCTTTAGAAGGAGCTCTTCAAGACTATTTTAACTTCCGCATGTTATTTACTCAATTGCAATTAAGGAAAAAATTGAACAAATATAAAAATATATCGAATAAGCAAGCAGTCATAGGAGGACAAGATGTTTTCAGCAAGTACTTGCACCACCATTCCTCTCAATATTGATTTAAAATAGAGGAAGTGGGGTATTTTGCACCTGTACATTTTGAGGAGGCAAAAGGGGAGAATTACTGAAGTCTTTAGGAGAGTCAATCTGCTCTAATCAACAAGACCACCAAAAAAATGACTGGCCAAAATTAAGCAAAATTTTGACTCCCCAGATGTACAGTAGTTACATACCTGCACCATCTCCTTAAGGAACTAAAATTTCTTAAATCTCAGAACAATTTTAAGACATCTAATGTAGAAAATACTGTTAAGAATACTGTCTGAATACTTCTCCAGAGGAATAATCAAAAACCCAAACAGAAGAAGACACCTTAAGAACAGGAAAAAAAAAAATACCAGCTAACTGCGCAATTTTCTGCTTGGCCGCAAGAAAGGTTTTCCTAGTTTTCTCTTCCTTCTCAGTGATTTGTTGCCTAAGCTGTTCCTCCTGTGTAGTCTTCTCTTGCAGATCTTGACGAAAACGAGTAAGTTCTGACTGTAGCTGTGATACCTGCTCCTGAAGATTTCTAGCTTCAGTTTCTTTTTCTGCTATAGTCTATAGAAAGATTGGCCACAATGAGCTATGTCAGAAAATCATGTTTCTGTGCGCACACACACCTAAGTGTGCATGCACACAGACCACCAACACCATGGTCTTCACAGTTACTTATTAAAGATTCCAGTAAAATTCCTCTAAAATTGCTTACTCTGTTCTTACCTTTTGTAAGTTTTCAACCTGATTCTCCAAAGTCTTTGTCTTCCCTTCAGCTTGACTCAGAGAGTCTTTCAGCTCTTGTACTTCCTGGACAGAAACGTGTTCTTCTTGTTGTTCTACTAAAGACTGAGTTGCTGCTTCGGCAACCATCTGAAATATGCCAAGTGGTTATCAGGCTGAATGGTGCTGTCCAGTTGGAATGTGTTCACTTTCACAAGTTGCTGTGGCATGCAAACTGATCATTTAAAAAGTTCTGGATAGAACACAGGCATTCTAATGAACTCCAATGTTCTGTTAACAATGCTGCAAAGTATTAAATGATACATAGCTCATGCTTAGTAACAGTTTCTGAGCTAACAGCATAATAAACTATGTCATTTTCTGCTTAATCCTTTGCAAATTAAGTGTTCATGTTACAGTATACTACGTGAATGCAAAGGTCATTAGCTGGATTATACATGAGAACACACAACTGAATTTCTTTGCAAACAAAAAGTTTATCTACCTTATCATGCTGTGCTTTCAGCTCCTCATACTGAGTCTTGTATCTGCGCCCAATCTTCTTGACCTGTGTTATAGTTTTCACTTTTTCCTGTATATCAGCCACTTTAGCATCTAGTTCTTTCTGCAAAGTGTCCTTCTCTGTTCTTACTTTGGCTACTTCATCCTTCAAGTTCTGAAGAAGATTCTGGCTTGTAGTCAAGGATGCATTAGTTCTAAATACCAAGAGAGAAGAAGGAGATGCAAGAGAGAAGTCTGAAATAATACACTACAATACCACTCATTAATGCAATACTGAAGGCATCATCTATAGTGAATAGCGTTTTCTAGGATTTTACAGCACTACTGTTTAATGCATTTTAGAGCCTGTTTAGTTACAAGACATCTTCCAAAACAGTTCTTATTTCATCTGTATGTTATCAAGCTACACTAACAATACCAAAGGCTTAATAATTACATGGAGATAGTGAAGAAGTTACATTTCCATATGCGATTTTATTAACAAAATTAGGCTTTGCATAAAATGTTTTACTAATTGACTTATACAATACCTGGCTATTTCAGCTTTAAGCCTGCCTGTTTCTTCACTCATTTGTTGTATACGCTTGTTATTTGCCTCCTTCTCTGAAAGCAGCTTCCGATATTCCTCAAGATCTGTGTCCTTCTGTTGACTCAACAAATGCTGAAACAGTTGACAAAACAGTTAGCATTTTCGTAAGATGATTAAACAGATACATTCAGAAAATCTTTTTAAATAGAAGTTACTGTTTTTGTGAGCTCTACAGAGAAGGACCTGGGTGTCCTGGTGGATAACAGGTTGGCCATGAGCCAGCACTGTGCTCTTGCGGCCAAGAAGGCTGAGTGTGTCCTGGAGTGCATTAAAAATAACAGAGCCAGCAGGTCAAGGGGACTGCTCCTCTCCCTCTACTCTGCCCTGGTGAATCCTCATCTGGAGTACTGTGTCCAGCTCTGGGCTCCTCAGTTCAAAACAGACAGAGAACTTCTAAAGAGAGACCAGTGGAGGGTCACAAAGATGAGTAGGGGCCTGGAGTATCTCCCATATGAGGAAAGGCTGAGAGATCTCAGACTGTCAGCTTGGAGAAGGCTGAGAAGGGATCTAATCACTATTTAAAAATATCTGAAGTGCAGCAGTCAAGTGGAAGGGGCCAGGCTCTTTTCAGTGGTGTACAGCAACATAACAAGGGGCAACAGGCATACACTGGAACACATGAAGTTCCATACAAATATGAGGGAGAAATTATTTACTGTGAGGGTGATGGAACACTGGAACAGGCTTCTAAGAGAGGTTGTGGAGTCTCCTTCTCTGGAGATATTAAAGACCTGCCTGGATGCTTTTCTGTAAAGCCTACTGTAGCAAACCTGATTTGCTGAGGCGGCTGGACTTGACGATGGGTCCCTTCCAAACCCTACGATTCTGTAATTCTATGTTTTGATTCGGTCTGCCTACGAATTAGAACAGCTTACTTATAAAACATTGTTTATGCAGTTTTAAATTCAAATACATTTCCCAGTTTTCTGTCACTTTTAATTGCGTAGTTTTGTGGGTTTTTTTTGTTTTAAAAAATGCTTTCAAAACTTCTTTCCTTTTCTTTCCCCCACCAAAACACTTCTTAAAATATGCATTTCCTACCTGTGTCCGAGTTTTCCAGCGTTTGACATCTTCTTCCAAAAGCTTTTTCTCTGCCTGCAACATTCCACTTTTCTCACTCAGTTCAGCATTAGACTCCTGCAGAGGTAGAATGTCTGCCTCAAGCTTGCGTACCTGAAAATCACAGTTTAAGATTAATCTATCTGGATCTTATAAGACTCAAGAAAATGGAATATGGCAGGCCTTGTTTAATGATGATAAGAGAGACAGAGACAGCAAAAAGACCATAGAAAAAAACAAAACATCCTCAAGAAAGTCACAATAAAGTTTTTTTTTTCCAACTCTGACTCTCAGTAGCCAGCTGGGGGCAGGGAAAGCAACAGAAAGCAAGAGTGGGCTATGATCCTACAGGAAAAACAATTATAGCTTCACAGTCTCAAGATCATTACTTTGTACTTTGTGTACTAGAAGTCAAGCAACACTGCACTGGATTCCACTAAAGCAATGGGTATTTAGAAATTGGAAAAGGGATCTATCTCCTTTTTACAGTCTTAGTAAAACTGTGGTCTACTTTGCATGTATTTCTGTGTCATTTTTCATTTATCTGCTGATAATATGTTGTTATAACATCAGTGATCTTCAGTCCCACGTAAAGAAAACTGAACTTTGACTTTGCAATATTCTAGGTGGAGCTACATCTTCTTAAATCCAAAATGGAACATCTCCTCATTTGTGTTTGATGTAAAAGAATAATCACAATTTAAGTAATATAACAGTAGTATATCCAGATGTTAACTCACCAACTGGAATACCTGGAAACACATGAGAAACTCAGTACTAACCTTTGCCTGCATTTGTTGTAACTCCTGTTCTAGCCTCTCTTTCTCTTCTCTTAGCATCTTGTTGGTTTCTATCAGTACGTTCATGGTCTCTGTTTTCTTCATTAATTCTTCGTGTTGCGCAATAGTTTTTGCTGTTACCTTTTGAAAAGATTTATCTTAATCATTTGTTTTGCTTGCACATGCATATATACATACTGGGACTAGGCATAACACTAACTTATGTAACTACCATGGCATTCATTATCTCACACAGACGTTCAAAACAAGTACGTATCACTAAATAAAAAAAGAGATCAGGAAAAAACAGAGAAAGAATCTTTATTTTTTCCTATTTACATGCCTTTGGTACTGCCACTCTGCTTTAAAGGATCCAGGACAAGACCTTCCATTTGGCTAGATACCAACCTCAATTTAGAAGGTTCTGATTCTTCCAGAATTCTTGGGCACGAGTAGCAATGAGAGAAAGAGAGCAGCCCTCTACTTCCTGACATCATAAGCATTAATACTGAACCATACCTGCACCTTCTCTCTCTCTGCATTGAGACTGTCTTGCACTTCCTGGAGTTCTCTTTCTAGATGCTCCACTCTCTGACGAAAACGCAAACTTTCCACCTGGGCCACCTCAAATCTAGTTTCTGCAATCTCCTTTTCTCGACGTATAAA
>JANHGO010000020.1:15254441-15344975 GCA_024606505.1 Aquila spilogaster
CTCTGACGAAAACGCAAACTTTCCACCTGGGCCACCTCAAATCTAGTTTCTGCAATCTCCTTTTCTCGACGTATAAACCTGCACAAGATGAACAAAGCATCATGTCAATGAAAACATGAAACAAAGCATTTTAAGTAGAAGCCTCTTATATCTAAAGAATTAGAGTACATACATTGATCCAAAAAGATGAAAATTTTAGACAAAAATTACAGAAAAATTTAGTTTAAAAAAAAAATAACCATGAGAAAATCTCTATGAATCTTTCCTGCC
Source organism: Aquila spilogaster (assembly GCA_024606505.1). NCBI lineage: Eukaryota > Metazoa > Chordata > Aves > Accipitriformes > Accipitridae > Aquila > Aquila spilogaster. Next base: position 15,254,712 of record JANHGO010000020.1, read on the forward strand.
AATTGCATTTTGTAAAATCTGCTTTAGCCTCCTGTCAAAATTGACTTCACTGTTTTTCTCTTTACTAGTTACTGATATAGGACAATCATCTCCTACTTAGTAAAAATGTACTTAAGTTTTATACATTGTCTCTCAAATATAAAGTAAGACTGAACTATTTACTTTGGAAATTCAATTATAACCACCAACAGAAGGAGCTCAGAGCTGAATTTACCTAAGAATTTCTAGAATTTGTTCCTGGGATTTCCCTTCCTCATTGAGAGAAACATTTAATGCAGCTGGCATTGCTTCTTTCATAGAATTCACCATCTTGTCACTCAGACTTTCCAGTTGCTCATGTAATAATCTATTTTGTTTTTCCAAGTCTTCACAGCGGGATGCAAGTGTTGAAGCTTCATCCTACAACAAAATAATTCAGTAATTCAAGTTCATGTAGACTGGTAACTGAAAACACCTACTGGAACAATAAAAGCAATCATACCTTCATCATTCTCTCTCTCTCTTCCCAGGAGGCTTTGCATTCTAGCAACGTAGACTCAGCTTTCCGTGCAGCTTCCTCAAGCTGCTGCTTTACTGCTGTATTCTTGGCAACTTGTTCTTTAACAGCCTGTAACGCCTCAACATCAGCAGCATGAAGCATTAATTCCCGTTCATATTTATTTTGAGCTTCAGAAGCCATTTTTGCCTGAAGAAAACAATTACAGATTCTGTTACCTTTAACGTTATGCTTGGTATGTACCCGGAGATTCTCAAATGCTAGACAAAATTAGTGACCATTGATTAAAAAGAAAACCACCGGCCAAAACCTTTAGTGATTCTTCAGTGTAGAAGAAATTGATACTTTTAGAATGGTTCCCTTGAAGAAATCATTCTCTTTAAGAGAAGGTAAAATGTGTACTCATTTCTTTTGAGGGGGTCAGAGTTTTGTAGAAACACTTTTTGTAGATAATCTATGATCAGTGCTCTTGCTGTAGATTCTGCATAGATGAGACGTGGAAATTTTTACGAGAACATCCACCAGTTACTTCTACATGTGAATGGGGAAAGATATTTAGTACATGAGGGCAAAAAGCTAAGGACAGCCTGCGGTCATAGCATTAGGTAAAAAAAATGAAAAGGCCTGTCTATTAAATTTTGGGTTGGATTACGCAACAGCTGATCTTATAATGTGCTGCTAATATATTTTTTTCATAATGAAGCAAACCTTAGAATTCATTGCATTGTTTTTAATGACAAGAACAGTGCTGGTAGCACTACTTTATCTCAAAGTCAGTTTAATTTATAGAACCAAGTTTGATAAGGTAAAACAATAAAGCGTAAAATAAGATGTTCACAAAATAGAGAAAACGCTCTTAACAGTTATTTTCCTTTCTCTGTAATACGATTAGCAGCATAACCTTAAAAAACGCTCTAAGTTCAAGAGAAAAACAATGAAAAACTAACATTAACTTTGCTACCTTTGGCTAAAATAGGCAAATACGACAAACTTACTTGTTCCTGACAGTCACGTCTGGCTTGCTGTTCATTACTTAGAGCTGTGCTGGCTCTCTGAAGGGCTTCCTGAACTTCTGACTGCAAAGTTGACAGGCTCTTCTTTAGTTCTGACAGCTATAGTGATAGGGAAAAGAAAAATTCAAATGAAAAACAAAACCAAAGTAAAAACTTATAGACTACACGGCAAAGTATTTAACTGAGTATTGAATGCAGCTGTGAATATACGCAGTTATGAATAAATTAACACTGAAGCACAATTATTTCATAACAGCTAAAACGTAAAAAGAAACACTCCCACAACTTGTCTTATAAAAATTCAGAGTTCTTTCCTAGCAGAAAAATATTACTGTTCTTTCAGAGTCTGGCTTTAAGCAGCACTAACTGCATCCATCACGTTTCTTTTAAGCCCAGCTAGAGCCCAAATAAGAGATAAATAGAGACAAAGGTCACTCTAGTTTTAGGATACATGCATCCTACAGGTACTGCTTTGGCTCATGTTCCAAAACAGATCACCTGAAACCTTTCTCAAAGGCTTTTACTCACACTTTTCTGTAACTAGTGCTTAAAGTTCAAGAAGATAGTGACAGTTTTAAATGGACTACCATCTCAATGAAGTGATAAACTTAATGTACTACTCACATTTGGAAACCTCTCAGATTTAGTTAGGTTTTTGTATATTCTAAGAGATTTAGCTTTGAACACTATTACAATGCACCGCTCCTACAGAAGGAGGGAATTAAGTATATTCTTGAGGACTCTGCAAGAGAGTCTAAGAGGTGGTATTTGATGCATACCTGTTGTTCCATATTCTCCACAGCTTTACGCTTTTCCTCTTGAAGTTCCTGCTTTTCTTTTTCTGACTCCATCAACTTCTTTTCCAGCTGAGCTTGATACTCTGAAGACTCCTTCAGACGAGCTTCAACTGTTGCACGAACTTCTTCTGTCACCTTTCATCAAAGCTCATAGTTAGATATAGATATGTTTGGGGTTTGTTTGCTTTAAATACGGTACTTTGATTTTAGTAATATTTTAAAGTCAGAGAAGGTATTCTCAACATCTCACTTAGAACATCATTGAAAATGTTGAAACAAACAGCACTGAAAAAAAACGTATTTTTTTCAAAACTACAATACATAGAATCATAGAACATCTTGGATTGGAACGGACCATAGAGACCCTCTCCCATGGGCAGGGTTGCCTTCCGCTAGGCTAGATCAGGTTGTTCAGGGCCCCCACCCAACCTGGGCTTGAATGCCTTCAGGGACGGAGCATCCACAACTTCTCTGGGCAACCTTTTTTACTGCCTCACCACTCTCTGCATGAAGAATTTCTGCCAAACATCTAACATAAATCTCCCTTCTTTTAGCTTAAAAGCCATTCCCCCTTGTCCTATCACTATCTGCCCACTTTTTGTTGGTCTCCCTCCTGCTTATCAGATCCCTTTAAGCACTTAAAGGACACAATGAGGTCTCCACGGAACCTTCTCTTCTCCAAGCTAAAAGTACAACTAAGATATGCTTTAGAAGACTACATTTAACTATGTAGCAACCAGCATATCTTTTTATTACACACTAAACCTGAACACTCATAAAGCAAATCAAGCCACAATTAAGTTTTTACAGCAACAGAAGATGGATCAAAAGAGAACTGAATACTAGAAAAAAACAACATCATATGAAGCTGTAACTTCAATAGAAAATGAGTGTTCCTGTTTTCCCAGTCAATCTTATTTTGATATGCTGAACAGCTTGTAAGAACAGGCCTCATTCACCATTAAAATGGTCAAGTATTTGACAGAAAGGAAAGTTGTTATGAAGCTGTTCCCATGACATCCACATAAAGAGTGTTCTTCAGAATCACTGAGGACCTTACTATTTAGCTAGAGAAGGTATGGATTTAACTGTTTTTGACTGAGATAGTATTTTTAGATCAATGATAACAGTATTATAGGAAGAATTTTTAGAAGAATTCCTTCTTTTGAATCAAGTACAAATCTGAGTCAAATTTACAATTCAACATTTTAAAAATATGCAGCAAAATACATTTAATATTTCCATAATTATAACTATTTTTAATCAAGTTGCCTGAAGTCTGGTCTAACTACATTATTTTACAGTGCTTTCTAAACTAACCTTAGGTGCTTTCAAATTCCTCTCATAAATCTACAGAACACAGTACAAACAAAAAATAACATCTTTCTTTATATTTCTAGTTTTGCTTTAATAAAGAATCTTAGATGTTAACTACTTACTTGTTTTTCCTTATTAAGAGATTCCTCTAGACTAAGAACCATGGCCCTGTACTGTTCCACGTTACTAGAACTAGTCTTGAGTCTCTCTCTTAGGTCATTAACTTGTTCATCAGCTTGTCTTAGTCGACTTACAAGATCATCCACATCTTCATTTGTACCAGGCTGACCTATAATATCAGAACACATTCATTAACTGTGGAAGTCTACTTCAATTTTTTAAACCACTGTTCCATTTAAAAACTAATCCTTATTGAGGATAACATGGGAGAAAAAAAAAATTAAAAAAAATAACTCTCACAAAGCTTCCCTACAGAAATTTGTCATCCCTAATCAAAAGAGTGGCTTACAATGAACACTGTTGATTCACAAAAAATTGGCTACTTAAAAATAGATATCTTTATAGATGTAAAAGTCCTCAAATAAAAACAAAAAGGATTCTTTAATTAGTTTGGTTTTACTTTCTTCCATTGTTAAAGTCTGCCTGGATACTGATCTTACTTTAAAAACTTATCCTGGTTATCTTCTGCTCAAATTTGTGGTTGCAAAAATGAGGAGGTTTATTATTTAGTGTATCACCTTATGTATTCTAAACTGTGGTGAATCTTACCATTCTGCATGCAACAATGTTTAACATAAATTCAATGTAGGAAAACATCTTTACCTTTCCCTGGAGCCCTCTGTGATGACTGAGATGCTAGCTGAGCTTCTGTATTACTAAGCTGTTGTTTCAACACTGTAGTTTCTTTCTGGGCATTCTTTAGAAGTTCCTTTGTGTTAATGTGACGGTTTGTCTCAGTCTCTAGCTGTCTCTTAAGATCCAGGATGTGAACCTGAAAACACAAAAGAAAGTCCCAACGTGTTCCAAAATTTCACATCTGAAAATCCACTGTAAGCCGGCAGAAGCCATTCAACTATAGGTCTGTTTTCGCTAAAGCAAGTTTAGCATAATTATACTTACCTCCTGATTTTTGGTAAGAGTGTGTCTTTGTTCCACCTCACTTTCTAGTTTCTTCTTTAGCTGAGATATCTCACGCTCCAGCTTTTCTACCTGATTATTGAGTCTTTGCTTTGTTTCTGTTTCAGACCTCTCCAATATTCCCTGATAAAAGAACATAATGCAGTATGCTTACAACATATTTCAAAAATTTTCTTCTGAATTGTTGCAGCTCTTCATAAAAGGTTATAATCACAGCACTTCTCCTATCCACACCAACTACTGCATGGAAGAAGAAATAAGCATGAAACAGCAGTTACGACTCATGACTTAGTTTTGAAATACTCTTTAATAATATGGATAAAACAAGTATTATTAGGAGAAAATCCATTACTCAAGTGGTCTAATATTGGGGATTAAAAAAAAAAACACAAAAAGTCTTCTACAAAAGTAGAAAAAGACAAAATGTGCAACCTTACATATTTATGCTACAAAATTAAATTAACCTTAAAACAGAAAACACAGTTTATTCTCCTATTGTATTAAGGAATACTAATTTCTACTAAGCCAAGCATTGGTAAATTTTACTATTACAAAAATATACAACTTGTTTTCTTTTACTTTGTTTCATGTTTCATCTCCATCCTAATGTGAAAATCCTGCTCATCATTTCAAAATTCTCTACTATCTACAAGGGCAAAATCCTGAATTCAAGACAGGAATGAAAAAAAATCTTAAAGTTGCTCAAATAATTTATGATCAGTGTCAACTTGTAACAAACAAACAAACAATTCTCTTTCAGACCCTATTCCATGACTCAGGAAGTCATTTTCAATTGATATTTATTGCAGACTGACAGATTTAGCATATGAATAACATCACATACCTGAATAGTTCGCAAATTAGTAAGCAGCAAGTTCTGTCCTCTTTGTTCAACCAGTAGAGACTCACGTTGTTGAGTCAAACGCACATCTGACATTTTCAAGATATCTTTCTCTTTTTTTAGATTTTCTGCTCTCACCTTTAAGATAGCAAACAACAAGAATTTTGTTATCAGTCCCAAACCTGGCTGTGATTTTTTACTTTGGACAATACTAGATCAGTTAATACTACTGAAGAAAGCAAGCTTTTCATTTAAAACTACAGAATATAAATCAAGATTTACATGAATAGGCCAAGAACAGTAATAACATAACTGTTTCACTTATCAAATTCTATTTACTATGTAAATACGGGTATTGAAACACCTTGGAAATCTTATTCCATCTTTACTCAGTACTTGATATATTTTCTGTAAAGTTCCAAATAAACACCATTAAATTCAACAACATAGAAGTATACATGCTAGTATGAATAAAGTAATTGATGTATTTAAAAATGTCACACATTCAATTTTAACAACTTTTAAGAAAAATTCTTGCACTAACTCCTCGGAATACGTGAAGCATAATCCATTGTACTACTCACCTCTGCCACTGCCAGTTTTTCATTAGCCCCTCTCAGGTCTTGAGTCATAGTGTTAATTATCTGTTCTTGCTTCTGAGTTGTTGCTGTGAGTTTCTGGGTTCTTTCATGTAGAGATGTTATTTCTCGACGATAGCCTTCAACATTATCCTGCAGCATTTCGTAACTTCATATAGAACAACAAAGCAAAGTATGTTTGTTATCATACCTTTTTTTTTTAATTTAAATGTAAGACATATAAATACACAGACATATTTCATATTGACGCGTTAATTTCCAGATAGCCTTGTATGTGCTGCACTCAAATACAAGGTATATTCTTGATCCCACCCTCATGATTTTGTGTTTTTTAACAAAACAGATGATACTGATGTTTAACTGGGAACTCTTCCTGGATCAAGCAGTCCATGTGATTCTACTGATAAGAACACATACATAAAGTAATGCAATTACATTGCCAATTTACCGTTTGGAGGCAAACTCCAGCTGTGTGGATATCTTTGCATTTTGTGACCTTAATTCTGTGACTTGCTCCTGAAGCTTTTCATTTTGTTCATTCAGCAGCTTGTCATTCTCTGCTTTTTCTTTTTTATAATTCTCAAAAACTTCCTGCAACTACATCAAAGAATAGACATTAAAGTGCTTACAAAAGTAAAACAAACAATGGTAGCTTTGTGCAGCGTTTTCAGAAAAAAATACCTGCTTAAGTGCAGCCTTAGCCTCTGCAGTCTCCACCGACTCACTCATTGACACTGGAGCAGGAGTTGACATGGCTTGAGGTACACTTGAGCGCTTTGGAGTAGATGTAAGAGAAGTCTCTTCTGGCAACATACCTGATGCTAGAAATAATAATTAAAGTTTAAATTTTAAAGGCTACAACTGAATGAAGGCTTTCCAAAGCAGAAGGTCATATGACCTAAGAACAATACCATGTTGCTAGGAAAGTCATGTGTTCTCCTAAGCAAGCAACTGATTGTCCATTCTTTACACCTACAATATGCTAGCAGATCACATATATAGTCACCACTACAGGTGAATCATTATGTGTAAGTTACTACACTACAAAAATAAAATCATGCCCAAATCCAAATTCATGGGTTTTCTAGTAAGGGTAAAAGTTGAATGCGATTAACAGAAATTATTAGTTCCATTTTAACATCATCACTGGAAGTTGATAACAGTTGCTGCAGTAGCATGGAACTCACCTTGCAAAGGAATGATAGCTCCTGTGGTCTGTGCCAACAATATGCGAAACATGTCACGCTGACGAACGATAGACTCAACAAGCTGCAACTGATGATGACGTGATTCACGCAGTTTTTCTAGCTCATTGAGAGCTTCATCGAGTTGACTCTGAAGCTCAGAAATTCTGAAACCAAGACCAGTTGGTTTTAGTAATATAACAGCAAGGTTTACTAAGGCTACATGCTTCTCAGATTTTGTGACAAGTCTTCCAGAGTACACTTATTCCTTTGAAAGTTAAGCACCACTGAGATTTTTGAGAAAACATATGTGAAGACTGGCATTAGGTCCCGACTTTTTATAGATGACTGAAAGAAAGTAGGCCTCCTCTTTCATGAAAGGCAGAATAGAGGTAATTTTGCTCATGTGAGTTAACTTCAAACAAGAGCATTAACAGAGAATCATGCTGTGAATGTTTAACATAAAATTACATTATTTGTGGACTCCATAGCCCATGTACACTTTTTTTTTTCCTCAAGAGAAACGAAAACTTAATCTTTTTTTGTTTGAATAACAGCTCTATGTGGAATCACTTTCAGTGGAAGACTGACAACTATTTTTCTTGAATGCCACATGTTTAAGAGATTTTCACACAGACTACTCCTATTACAAAAGGCTGGCATTTCAGTGTGTATTCACAGACCTGTGTATCTATGAATCACAGAATTGTAGGGATTGGAAGGGACTCCAGAGATCATCTAGTTCAACCCCCCTGCCAAAGCAGGCTCCCTAGACCAGGTTTGCACAGGTAGGCATCCAGGTAGATCTTGAATATTTCCAGAGGAGACTCCACCACCTCTCATGTTCCAGTGCTCTGCCACCCTTACTGTGAAGAAGTTCCCACGCACATTTGTGCGGAACTTCCTATGTATCAGTTTCTGACCATTTCCCCTCGTCCTATCATCATTCACTACTGAGAGGAGTCCGGCCTCATCTAAGGTGCAGGAGGCAAAGAAACATTTATAGACATTTATCAGATCTCTTCTCAGTCTTCAGTCTGAGACTGAAAAAAAAAGTTTAGGAAGAATGTTTGAAGAAAAATTATTTTCATTAGCCAAATAAACAACGTTGAAGGGGAATGGTAAGATATAAAGCTACACGGCATCTGCTTAATAACAATTGCCCTTATAGATTACTGTCCTGGTTTCAGCTGAGACAGAATAGATTCTTCCTTCATTGTGTCTGGTATGATGTTATGTTTTGACTTCATGAGAAAAATCATGTTGATAACACACCAATGTTTTAGTTATTGCTGAGTAGTGCTATACAGAGCCAAGGACATTCTGTTTTTCAGCTTCTTTAACTGCCTTGCCAGTGAGGGGGCTAGGGGGGCACAAGGAGCTGGGAGGAGACAGAACCACGACAGCTGCCCTAAACTGGCCAAAGGGATATTCCATACCATACAGCATCAGGCAAAAAAACCAACAACTAGAAAACAGTGGGGAGTATGCCAGGGCGGGCAGCCACTGCTTAGGGACTGGCTAGGCACTGGTTGGTGGGCGCTGAGCAGCTGCTTGTGCATCACTTGTTTTTGTGTGTGCACGTATATATAATCATCATAACTATTAACCTCTTTTCCACTTCCATTTTCTGTCTTAGTAAATAGCTTTTAATCTCAACTCTTAAGTTTCCCCCCCCTTTTTTTTTTCTTTCAGTTCTCTCCCTTATCCCACAGGGAGTGGGGATAATGAGCAACGAGCTGTGTGGTGCTGAGCTTCCTCCCAGGTTAAACCACAATTACATAGTTGCTCATGAGCATATATGAATGTATATACACATAATTAGTAAGAATAAAAAAGTGAAGTTCGCAGGTAAATCCCTGTTACCATACAGTATAAACACTTCACTAGAAGGAACAAATGATTTACTTGGATGATGTTGTTTCTTGCTCCTCTTTTTCTCTAGCCTCTCCCAGCTCCCTAAGAGCCACCAGGAGACGCTGATTCTGCTGCTGAAGTTCTTCAATATTTCTGTAAGACACTAGATGCTGAGATATTACTTCAGAAGAGCTACTGATGTCAGCAGAGCTCACTTCTTCATCACGAATCACATGATTGCCTCTAGCTTCTTCAAGTTCCATTAAAAGCACACGAATCTGGAAGACAACATTCTAGCATGAGACTTGCACATAGCTTTAAAAGTTTGCTCAGAGAAATAGTATTACAAAATAATTTCAAGTCTTCTCTCTCTCATACAACACATGAACTGTTACAATTAACATATCCTTGTAAGGTAATTGCATTATTAAAAGGACAGACTGGCAGAAAGAAAACTACATCAAAATCGGAAGTAGATATTTATGGTGTTCAATTCCTGGAACCTATCACAGGGCATTCCAATTAAACAAAAACCTAATTATACTTTAGTTTTTCAGACAGATGTTGAACAGTACTGTGCTAAAGCTGCCTCCCCTCTATCCACAATCTAGTTTTGTAAGCAGAAATGTAAATACCATATTGTCACAGGGAAATGTTAATAGCTCTTGTGACAGCCCAAGAAGGAGTATAGCTGAACACAACTTTCAAGCAGACTTCAGAAAAACATCACTACATTAATAAACAAATTTTAAACAGCACATTTTAAAACCACAGCAACATTTGTTCTACCTGCTGTGAAAGGTCTTTCACTTGTATTTCCAGTCTCTGGTTTTCTCTTTCAAGCATAGAAGTCTGCTTATTGGCTTTATCAGCATCCTCCTGCAATCGCTGGATTTCCTGCAATTACAAAATACATAGTAATTCATTCAAGACATTTTTTTTTGAGAGATGATGTCAATTACTGAGGTATGCACTGTGAATTAAATATGCATAATAGTTCTCAATTTTTACTTATATGCTTGCTTACTTCAAGACTAACCAGTAGCTCTATTTTTTCAATTAAAGTGTACAACTCCCAATTTTTGTTTCTTCAAGAAGGTTAAACCTCATGCATTTAGGAGTCAGAAGCCATGATGTATAAAGCTCTATTAGACTGTGTATTAATAGAAACACTGAAGTCTGTATTTTTTTCACCACAAAAATCACAACTAAGTAATAAAAAAAACATAGTAATAAAAATATTGTTTCTGTAAAACTTAGTGTACAGTCCAATAAATCTCAACCTAGAAAGTTCAATGGACATTTTACCCACAGGAACAGTTTAACAAAAGACCCAATTTATACACATTTTAGCAGCCCTTGGGATTAAAGAAGTAACGATTTTTTTTTTTTCATATTTTTATGTGCTCTTTTCCTTATATACTAACCTTCATAGCTTGTTCAAGCTTTGCAGATAGGCTAGCAACAGCTTTTTGGGAACGCTCAAATTCCTCACGCTGACGTTTTAAAATTGGTGCTTTGGCTTCAACCTCCTGCACTATTTCATCCAAATATTTATTGATTCTCTTATTCTCCAGCTTTTCCAAAAGCAATTGATCCTGAGTTTCTACATAAGCATTGTAGAGCTGCAACATAAATTTTTTATTTATTTATTTTTAAAGACAAATCTGTCCAGATGTATCAAGAATCATTGGTAATTACACAGTTTGTATCTTAGGGCAGTATAGTTATATACAGTGATAAATGAATTAATTCAAAGAAACGTGTCTGAGTTAAAAAGAAAAAAAAGTTCTTATGACTCATACCATGGCAGAGCAGTTTAGAACTGCAAACTTTTACAGCGAAACTGTATGCAATAAAAGAATTCCATGTAAAAGTTGTAAAATCTTGAGCAAACTTAAGATAATAGAAATACGGAAAGTAGTGTAGCAAGCACAGAAAATAATTTTATGGCTCAACAGAATGACCAAAACCAAAAATAACATTTCCATAAACAGAAAGAAAAAAAATATACACTATGATGTATCATTAAGCTCATTTTTTCCTTCAAGAATAAGGCAACCCCACAGCAGAAAAAATACCTAAACTACGCAAATATGTATTAGCAAAAGAAACTGTCCTGTCAAAAAGACAGAAAATAAGCTATGTGCTCATACACAACAAAAAAATCCAAAACTACCTTCAGGAAAACAAAAGAACTAAAACTTCTACAGAAGTTGATATACTAAGTCGAACCTGAGATGTATATTGCATAAATACGTCAATATTATAGCTAGTCAAGCCTGTCTCAAATGCAAGATTTTGTTGACTTTAGTCTGGAATTACACCAGGTCTCAGACTGTGAATGAAAATCTGTGCTCCTACATTATTAGTGTCTCTCTGCTGGCTTTTCAAGGGCCTTGAAACTTGGCACGTTTCTTCTCACTTACCTCTGTTAATTTCATTCCAGGTTTTACTACTTTAGCTACTGCTGCAGCAGTGGGAGACATGGCTGCCAGTTCTTCCTCAGACAATATGGCTCCTGAAAACATAATACCATCAATTAGCCATAATAAGGTGCAGTAATTCTCATCATAAATATTTTTTATTAATAATAAAGAATGTCCTCATATACCTTCCTACTTTACAACTAGTATACTTTAAATGACTACATTTTAAGATCTTAAAGTTACCGGTGCAAGAGTTTTCTGTAGATAAACATGTGCAAGTGATTGATTTAAATTTAATATTCCTTATTGTGCATTATCAAGCCCTTCAACCAGTTTAATTTGAAATTACAAACAGCTTTTGCAGAAAACTTGTTGACACTCCTTACAGACATAGCAAATATACTTGATGCCTCTGTTCCTTCTTGGACAGTTCTCTTGTCTTCACAAATTCCCCACATATTCAATAAACAGACTCTTCCTTCCAGAGACAAACAAACAAACAAGTAGAGCAGTACAGAGCAAGACTTGATAGTGGAAACTAAGTCTACCATTCTTGCTATACTCTCCATAAAACCATTAAGGGTAGGATGGATTCAGCATTAAGGAAATTTTCCTCTATTTCTATGAAAAGGCAGATCAGATTAACAGAGAAACTTGAAAAAATGCATTCCTCTAGTGGGGAAAAAACCTACATATAAACACATTACATATGAATTATTGCATTCCCTATAGACATGCAGCATTACTAATTTCATGGAAGACTGGTAAGGATAAAATGTCTGAGCCGTTATGTATTTTAGTTCATAATGTCACCCCTACCTTTACGTTTTGTTGCAGACAGTAGATCATTAGCATTCTCTAGCTCCTTTTCCAGCTTACTTATCTTCTCTCTCAATTCTTTTTCCATTACAGCTTTTGACTCTTCCACCTCAGCCAAATGCTCTTGGGTTGCTTTATTAGCTAAAATTAAAAAGCAATGTTTATTTTGAATTTTTATTTCACTTAGAACAAGCTAAGTTGGCATATGAACTTTAAACTCCACTTTACACAGCCTGCAGAAGCTCATGCTTATAAGGATACTCAGTATAATGACAGAAACAAGAACTGCTGACTATCACCATTATATAGAAGAGGGATAAAATGAGAATTGCCTTTTTTCAATGAAATCCAAACCAAGAAACAAAATGGAAAAGATAAGCTGCAAAATTAGGTCCTCTCCTCAGAATTCAAAGTAAAATTTTGTCTATATTTGTAGATTCCCCTGTCCACACACACTCCCAAGGAACTTCAAATGGACACATAAAATGTGTGTTACAAAGTGACTGATGCTTCCTCCATCCCCAAATCCTGAAGATTATCCTTCACAAACATTCAGTATCTACCTTTCAGCACATCAGCTTAGTTAAAAGGAAGCAGATACGTTCTGTTCCTCCACTTGTGATTTCTCATTCAAAGCTTACCTTCACCTGCTTCCTTTAGAAGCTTGTGCAGCTCTTCTACTGCACCTGTCAGTTCATTGCTCTTTGCCTCTGAGTCATCAGCAGCACTCTAAACAAAAACATTTAATGTAACCTCTTATTATGTAAGAGCAACTATCTTTATAATAAAGCTCAAACAGAACAGAATTATAAATATATAAATTTTGAGTAAAATAGTAGAAGATTCACCTAAACTGGACAGTTTTGTTTCCATGTGGATTAAGTCTCATTTGATGCAAACCATCTACCCAAAAGTAAGAAGTGTCAGACACTGATATGCTATGACAAAGCCAACTAATGTCGACATGCTCTTTAGCTGCTTTATAGGTTGTGCTAGCTTTTTCTTTACTGAAGAGAAGAAACAGTTTGAAGAAATTTTGAGTATTCAATTTTGATCTTAGTAATTTGAGATTTAAAAGAAATATTATATAAACAGTTCATGTTTCTTTGTTTAATAAAGATCTCAGAAGTGCAAGACTCCCCCCTCAGCAGGGGTCACACCAGCTATCATCTGACCAGACAAAATATTACTGTAGAATTCCAACATCCTATTGCACTTAATTCTAGGTGTGTAACTATCTATGCATAAAAACTCATGAAAAAGAATTAATCTGTGAAACTGACAGAAAAGCTAAAGATCAGTCAGCTGGCTCTTCCAGCTGTCTTACTTAGCACACTACAAAGTATTTTTTACTCTGAGCTGAGAAAACAATCAACACAAATTCGTGCTTAGATGATGCTTATTTGACACAGGGTGTAACATTCGGCTGACTCAACCAGATCACTAGCACTTGCAGCGTTCATTGCAGTAAACTTCTACTGGCCAAATAGAAAAAACTACCTCCACAGTCATCTTTTACTTAAGAACCTTTAACTGCAAATACAACATCATAAAACAAAACTCATTTGATACAATATGAAGCACTAAATCAGTGAGCATAAAGTTACTATTTTAACCAGTTTTGATTAAACTACCAAGTGATACAAACCACATAAGATTACAAATGTTGTCTAAAACAAGATATTTTACAATATTCTGTAATGAAAGGTAGCCTTACATTACATCCTCCCTCAGTGGGGGGAGAAAACCAACCAACCAGTATGCATTACTGACTCAGCCCCAAGTAATGCTGAATCCTTAACTTACCTTATACAAATTAGATAACTTTATGTGGGCATTCAGTTCACTGTGGAATCTTTCCTCCATACCAGCTTGTTGCTCTTTTGCCTAGTAAAGAAAAAACAGGGTGTGGGAGCATTCCAACATTTGTTCCACCCATTTTTTATTCTGTAGAATCAACTGAAATGCTGTTATACATGTACTTCAAGTTGCCTTACCTCCTTCAGTTTATTCAAAAGGTCTTCCACGTGTTTCTGAAGATTTTCGTTTGACTGTTTTAAGCTGTTTACCTGTTCTTCCATTCTGGAAACCTGTCAAACAGTAAATGAGAGCACCATGCATAAATCTGTCATTATTTCACACAAATTACTAACTTATTTTAGAAAATACCATCTCATTGTCTTCTTCTTAAAATCAAACAAAGATACCAGAAAGAGCATATAAGTTTACATTTCTAACAGGCTCCTATACATTCAGCTAAATGAAACAGTGACAATCCTCAAATTGCTCATGTAACTCCATGAGCCTCAGTAAAGATAAACACTACAGAAAACCTGACCAATTGACCAGTTGTAAAAAAAAAAAAAAAAAAAAACAAAAAACCAAAAAAACTACTTAGGTACCCAAATAGAAATTCAATAAAGCTGAATATTTTCAAAATACAGCCACTGATTCTGCCACGTATTTTGATTCCAGGAAAAAAAAAAAAAAAACAACACAAAAAACATCATTCCTCACTCTCCCTCCTGCCTAAACAGTTGAATCAGATTCTTCTGTTCCTTACACAATTCAGAATTATATTCCTGTACATTTTAATAGCATGATATTGCTATATCTTTTTGTTATCAGTGATGCTAAAATCTCTAGTTTTCTATTAAAATCTCTGACCCTATATATCAACCTATGTCAACCTATATATTCCTTATAATTCACAAGTTAAATAAAAAACCTCTTTACTAATGGTACAAAATTACACTTTTTTTCTTCTAATATAGTTAAAGTACTTGGTTTTTTTTAATTCAGTTAATCAGGAAGTATAATGTGAAGAAAAAAAAAAAAGAGAAAGGCAAAAGTACTCAGAATTTAAAATACCTCCTCCTTCTTGTTCTCCAGGTTACATTTAAGTTCCAAGATCTCACTGCCTTTCTCCCTGGCAGTATGTAGCAGTTCGTCTGTTTTGGCTTTCAACTCAGAGTTCAGCCAAGTGTTTTGACTTTGTAGCAGTTCTTTTTCTTGTTCCAACCTTTTCTCACGGTACTAAAAAGAAAGATGAACAACATAATTGTATTGGTTCCATAGAAAATAAAGAAAATAACAAAGTACTACAATCAGCGTAGATGTAACAATGATTTATTGTAACCCCGAAGAAGGTTATATTGGTAATACTGAGTTATAAGACTTAGACTACTAAAAACTTCCTGACACACAAATTAGTTTTCTCAAAATTTATCTTAGTTTGGAACATTTAACTACATATTACCTAGTCAAAGTAATAGACTAAGGTATCAAAATTTTCCTCCTCTTTTCTCCTTTTATCCTCTCTTTCAGTTTGGACTTTGAATTGCTCAGGAGACTAGTGCGGGGGGTCCCCTGGGAATCAGTCTTGGAGTGTAAAGGGGTTCAGGACAGCTGGTCGCTCTTCAAGAAGGAAGTCTTAAAGGCACAGGAGCAGGCTATCCCCCTGAGCTGCAAAATGAGCAGGGAAGAAGACTGGCTTGAATGAACAGAGAGCTTTTCCTGAGGATCCAGGAGAGAAAGAGAATCTACCTCCTGTGGAAGAAGGGATGGGCAACTCCGAAAGAGTACAAAGTTGTTAAGATGTGCAGAGAGAAAATTAGAAAGGCAAAAGCCCAACTTGAACTCAACCTGGCCTCTGGGGTAAAAGGGAACAAGAAACTCTTCTATAAATATATCAACAGTAAGAGAAGGACCAAGAAGAATCTCCATTCTTTACCGAATGCAGCTGGGAATGTGACCACTGAGGACAAGGTTGAAGTTCTCAATGTCCTCTTTACATCTGTCTTTAAAAGTCAGACCAGTTATCCTCAGGATACTCTACTCTCTGACCTGCAAGTCTCAGCTGAGGAGCAGAATAAACCCCCACGATTCAGGAGGAAACAGTCAGAGACCTACTACTCCACCTGGACTGTCACAAGTCCATGTGGACAGATGAGATCCATTCAAGAGTGCTAAGGGAACTGGCAGAGGTGACAGCCAAGCAGCTTTCCATCAGCTATCAGCATTCCTGGTCAACTGGTAAGGTCCCAGAAGACTGGAGGCATGCCAATACGACTCCCATCTGCAAGAAGGGTCATAAGGAGGATCTGGGGAACTACAGGCCTGTCAGCCTGACTTCGGTGCCAGGGAAGGTTATGGAGCAGATTGTTTTCAGGGAGATCACATGGCATGTGTGTGACAACCGGGGGATCAGGCCTAGCTAGCATGGCTTCATGAAGGGCAGGTCCTGCCTGACCAACCTGATCTCCTTCTATGATCTAGCAACCCATCTGGTGGATGAGGGAAAGGCTGCTGCTGTGGTCTACCTTGACTTCAGCAGACTTTGACACTGTCTCTCACAGTATTCTCCTGAAAAAGCAGGCAGCCCGTGGCTTGGAGAGGTACACTCTGCTGGGTAAGGAACTGGCTGGAGGGTCGGGCCCAGAGAGTGGTGGTGAATGGACTTAAATCCAGCTGGTGACTGGTCACAAGTGGTGTTCCCCAGGGATCAGTACTGGTGCCTGTCCTCTTCAGTACCATTACTGATGACATGGACGAGGGCATTGAGTGCACCCTCAATAAGTTCACAGATAACACCAAGTTGGCTGGAAGTGTTGATATTCCTGGGGGTAGCAAGGCCCTACAGAGGGATCTGGACAGGCTAGATCACTGGGCTGAAGCCAACAGGATGAGGTTCAACAAGATCAAGTGCTGGGTCCTGCACTTTGGCTGCAACAACCCCAGGAAACGCTACAGGCTTGGGCTGGATGACTGTATAGAGAAAATGGACCTGGGGATATTGGTTGATGCTTGGCTGAAAATGAGCCAGCAGTGTGCCCAGGTGGCCAAGAAGGCCAATAGCATCCTGGCTTGTATCAGAAATAGTGCTGCCAGCAGGAGCAGGGAAGTAATTGCCCCCCTGTACTCAGCACTGGTGAGGCTGCACCTCAAGTACTGTGTTCAGTTCTGGGCCCCTCACTGCAAGAAGGACATCGAGGCCCTGGAGCATGTCCAGAGAAGGGCAACGAAGCTGATGAGGAATCTGGAGCACAGGCCTTATGAGGAGTGGCTGAGGGAGCTGGGATTGTTCAGTCTGGAGGAGGCTCAGGGGAGACCTTATCACTCTCTACAACTGCCTGAAGGGAGGTAGTAGTGAGCTGGGGTTTAGCCTCTTCTCTCGTGTAACTGGTGATAGGATTAGAGGGAATGGCTTCAAGTTGCGCCAGGGGAGGTTCAGGCTGCATGTTAGGAAATACTACTTTTCCAAAAGAGTGGTCAGACACTGGAATGGGCTGCCCAGGGAGGTGGTAGAGACACTGACCCTGGAGGTTTTCAAGGAATGTTTAGACATTGTGTTGAGGGACATGGTTTAGAGAAAACTACTGGTGATAGGTGGAGGGTTGGACTGGATGATCTTGTAGGTCTTTTCCAACCTTGGTGATTTTATAATTCTATGATTTATGGAGTTTATTCTGGCTGCAGAGAAACATTCCCAAATAATCACTTTTCTCCTTTCTACCTGCTTTTGTGGACGTAGAACCCCTCCTTTTCATTGATAGAAGCAGCCACCACTGCCACAGCTGAAGGTTGGGTATGTTTATTTAACTTGGTATCACTCCTTATCTTCTATAAATACACTTGTCACCTCCAGCCCCAACCATCAATTTTATAACAGACGTCTTTGTTATAAGTAACAGGAATAGACTTGACCTACTTTTAACGTCAACGGTGACAAAATTACACCACTTATAAACAACTACTCATTAGTAGTTTCAGACATTTTAGTTTTAACATATATTTTGCATAGAAAAGTTGCTCACCTTCACAGTAACATCTGATGTTTGAAGTTCATCCAACTTCAGCTGAAGTTTCACTTTTTCTGTGTTTGCTTCTGTAAGCTTTTCATTTAAGCGTTTAACATCCTCTGTAGAAAGTGAAAACAATATCTGAAAAAAGCTAATTGCAGAACTAATTGTCGAACTATCAGTTTTCATTACTGCCCAAATTCAAATAAATTTTAAAGAAGGACAACAAATAATGTATAATGTATATAACTGTATACTGTAAAATGATACATTGTACACTGTATGATTTTACATCTACAAAATCAAACATCAGTAATCAAACTGTTACGGGTCATTTTCCGTTTTGCTTCCTTTTGTCTAGTTTTCCAATACATTTTTTGGAACTGCCTATACAAACTGGATATTCCATGCTTTTACAATTGTTTAAGTAAGTCTTCTACTTAGCATAATCATGTGAACCAGTCTGTTAACATATTCTTGGTTATACCATTTAAATGCTCAACTTCCTGAGATCGTCTTTCACTTGTTCGAACCAAATCTCTTTTTTCAGCTTCCAGTTCTTCTTTTTCTCTACTTAAATGGCTCTGAAAAGATTTCAAAAAAGTAATAAAGAAATGTGATCAGCTTTCTGAGAGTTTAGCCACTATTTACATTTATCATCATAGGGAAGTGTGTTAAATACTATCCTGTCCAATGTTTGTGAATGAAAGCTCGGATAAGAGGCTTCCATGATAGAAAACTGAATCAGTCCAAACTACATAGAATGAAACTATGGCTAAGTCCACTGTTTCTGTCATATTGGGAACAAGCCAAACAACTGCAAGTTAACATATTTTTCTTCTAGAGCATAATAAACAACGGATTTCAATTTAATTTCTTTTTTTCATAAATCATTCTGATACTCATGTCCAACAGGCCTTTAGTCCTTAAATGCAAAATGTCTAATATCAGACAGCAAAGCAGAGAAAGAAGTATCACACAACTTCCAAGAATAGCATAGGTAGTGTCCATGCCTTTGCATTTTAACTGGGATATAGAGATCCAGACTGCCACAGGATTCCTAATTATAGCTGTGAATGAGGACTAGAATGAATTTTTTTTTACATGAAGCAGATGAAATTAATGGAAGGCCTAGCAAAACTACAAAAGAAACAATAAAAAGAACTGTTCAGAACTACATGTAACAAGCGCTTTGAAGGACAGCTTTGTTAGCTATGAAGCTCATTGAAACAGTTTTATTTGGTTAAATAAAAGATAACAGAGTAACCAAGGAATGAACACACACAAAAGAAAAATAAAACTGAAACGCAAACTCAATACTTTTGCATAATTTACAAGCCCAAGCATTGCCTTTGTCTTCTAAGGTAGCACTACGAACTACTTCAGCCAAGCTGAAGTAAAGCCCTGCATGGAAACAATCAGATCGCTCTTTCATTGTCAAAGATTCAACATAATAACAATAATTTACCTTCCTGCTCCACAATTAGCATTCTGCTGGATCAGTCATCCAACGTGACTCATCCTGCAATTCCTTATGACTTATGAGCATAATGCAAGAAAAACTGTAACCAGAGTAGGGGAAAGAATGGAGGAAACACAGACCTCTAATTTGCAGCTCAGTGTTTGATAAGGAGTAACATAAAATACACCCTTAATTTCTGAGGTTTGGTTTAAAGTCACCTTGAAACAGGTAGGTTTCAGACAGGGTAAGACAATCTATTCAAACTGAAACAAAAGCATCTGCTCTGGCTTATGTTCATCTGTAACTCACTTTGCTAGAACATAAACTTCCACTTTAAAAAGACATGCAATTATCTTGCTCACATGTCCACAAAAACATGCAAATATGTACATCAATACATATTTGTGCTGATATTGAACCAAGTTTCAAGTTGGACTGTATGCCCTGTATGTGTTCTTCACAGGATCAGACAGGTAAATTGAACTCTTTCAGTTTATTATGTCTAGTTCTTCCAGTACCTGAATGGCTGCATTACGATCCTGAGCAGCTTCAAGCTCTTTATTTTTCTCATTCAGCAACTTCAACTGTTCATCTGTTAGATAAAAACAAATAGTTGTGAGGCATCTGTAATAAAAATCGAGTAAAGGGACTGGAGAGCCTCGGCAGTACTGTGATGAACTAAAACCATCATAGAGCCAGAGGCACTTATATTGAAGAACAAAATGTAAACCACTCTAGTACTATTACTGTTTTTTTCCCATTAAAACAGAAAATTTCACTAAAGGCAAAGTCTCTATTTCCAGAAATAACAAATGTATTTGATGGATACTTAACTCCTATTGAAAACTTAAGACATTTCAACACAACATTGGACTAAAGAGTGACAGTATTGTCCAGTCTTATAAACACGCAGTAATACTCACGAAGTTTTTTAAGCTCCTCACGGAGAGTTTGACATTCTTGTGTCTCATTTACAAGTCTCTCCTGACTTTGAGCCAGGCGCTTTTCTACTTCGAAGTATTGTTGTTCTGAAAAATTAACAGCATTATCTCAATTCTACTTCAAATCCACTTTTCTTCTTTATTCTCGTTTATTAACGAGGATGCATATAAATGAACTTTAGTTTAAAACGGTATTTAATCATAAAATATTTTAAAAATATTAACACTGTAGTAGATTTTGAACAAAAATGTCCTTCTGGAGCCAAAAAGTTGAATTTTCATATTGAATTAACACTGTTTTAAACATTTTGCCAGTATAGGAAAAAGATATGCTTACAAAACTGACCAACAAATGAAGTATAATTAATTGTTATACTTGAACATTTCTGATGTACCTAGAGAGTGTTACACCAACACAACCATACAGGCTTAGTTCAGTCACATCACCTTAAGATTTCTTGCATGTGAAGACTACTTCTACTACTACCATACAGAATAAAAGACATGTATTGTGAGATTTTATTTGGATAATGCTTAATAATTCTTAAAACTAACTCTAAGCAGCTCTATGCTGCACTTCCCAGTGTACTCAAAAAACAGTGAGATCTGCATTTTGATTTATCATCTGAAACTGTGTCACAGTGCTTAACTACCAATGTTGGTATCTTGTAGTTAAGCACTGTAACCAGTGTTCATCTTGTTATCAGGCACTGTGGACTTCTGGGGAAGTACTGAGTGATTTTTGCATATTTTACGTTCCATATTGTATTTTATAGCTCCAAGTAATACTGTCCTCCAGTTACGTGAGAGAAGCATGGACATGAAAGAGACTAACCCACTACAGCGTGTAGTTACCTCAACTTAACTCACAGTATTTCTTCATTTACTGCATCAAGACTTTTACCATGGAAGAGGCAGAGGGCTGAATGGGGAGGCAGCAACTCAGCCCCCAACAACTTTACCCACTTTCCCAGCATAGCCCAATGCTCTCTCTCCTCCCCTCCATTTGCACTTCTGCTCCAGTTCTCTACAGCCATCAATTTTTCTGTGGCCAAGTAATCTCCTTATCAACAGAAAGACTTAGTTTCTTTAGGTTCTATCATGTGGGTTTTATCAGGGAACGTTTTGATCTCTAACACAGAATTAACAAGGAAAACTATTTGAGGGTTGAGTGAACAAACGATTATCGCTCTTCCATGGCAAGGACCAAAGCAGACCCAGCGTTGCTCGTTAGAAGCCTGACAAAGAGCCGTTCCGTAGGTCCATTCTGGAGGCAGTTTTAACGCAGTACATTCCTTCACAGAAACGCGAGAACGTGTCGTTCCCTCGAAGCACGCAGTTCAGACAGCGGGGGACCCCGGCAGGGCCCGGCTGAGACCCGCAGGCCCCGGCAGATCGAGCACTACACCCTCTCGTCCTGTCCTTCCCGTCGGAGGGCACTACGACGCCGCTGTCCCTCAGCCTGGGCCCAGGCCCGGCCCCGGCTGAGAGAAGAGGAGAGCGGTCCCCACTGGACAGCAGGACGAACCACTCCACTCCGCCCAGCCACTACCGGGCAGCGCCTCGCCTCGCCTCGCCCCCGCTGCCGCTCGCTTCCCGCCCTCCCTGCCCCTACACTCACCGCTGTCCACCTTGAAGCGCTCATGCCTGGCTCGCAGCCCATCGATCTCACTCTGCTGGTCTGCCAAGAAACGCTCTAGCTTCCCCTGCACCGGCTTGGACAGCTTGGCGAGCTCGGCCCGCTCCAGGACCTGCTGCAGCACGGCCGCCATCTTGGGCGCAGTGCAAGGCGCCACTAGCCGCGACGCGCCCAGGGCGCAGGCGCAGCAGTCCCTGCCGCGCGGCCGACGGGCCGAGCGCGCGGAACCATGGGAAGTGTAGTTTTCCGTACGGTGGGCCCAGCGCTGACCAGCACTTTCGCTTCCGGTAGAGGAGGTCGTTCAGTCACGTTGGATGAGGCGGCGGCTGCCACTGGACGGGTAACAGTGGCTGGCGTGGCTCCAGGCGGCTCGGGCGCGTTGCGGGGAGATCTGCTGTGCTCCCTTTCCCGTAGCGTTTTGGGCAGTGCGGGAGGAGGTACTGAGGCCTCGGCCACACAAACCATGGCGGCGAGCTGTCCCGCCGCGCGCCCTTTTCCCGCTCTTTGGCGTCATCGAACTGAGGCGCCGAGGCGGGGCTGAGGTATTCGCAGCTGCCGTGCGGCCGGGGCTGGGGAGCCGACGGCGCCCCAGAGCGAGGAGGCCGAGGGGCGGCTGAGGCGAGGCGAGGCGAGGGGGGCGCCGGGAGCGCTGAGGTGAGGAGGTGGCAGCTGTCCTCCTCGCTCTGGTGCCGGGCTGCAGCTGTGCCGCGGGCTGATGACTCAGCGGTACGGTTACGTGCAAATGGGCACCAAAACAAGTTCCTCTTGGGGGTTCTGATCGTGGGAGGAACATCGCGTCGTGAGTTCGGGCGCAGCGCGACGCGGCAAGAAGTCATTGCTCGGAAGGGTGATTTTCTTTAGCGTTTGCTTGCTTGACTTGCTGTGTCGTTTCAGTGATGGGTACTTAAAGCGGGTATTTGAAAATATTTCAAATACTCTTTCACGTAAGGCTGGTGTGTACTTTTCTCTAGCCTGCAGAGTTATGTTTTTCAACGCTTGCAGATTGTAAAATACTTTAACTTTTTTTGACGGATAAGAATTAACCTGTTCAGGGTTTTTTTTTCTGATACTCATTTTCATGTAACCAGTGTAGTTACCAGTGTATACTTAATTTGACTTTATACGTGATTTGTTTTGTAGGCTGAAACTGAAATACCTGGTCTTAAACCTGCAGCAATGGGC
Source organism: Aquila spilogaster (assembly GCA_024606505.1). Classification (NCBI taxonomy): domain Eukaryota; kingdom Metazoa; phylum Chordata; class Aves; order Accipitriformes; family Accipitridae; genus Aquila; species Aquila spilogaster. Next base: position 15,278,187 of record JANHGO010000020.1, read on the forward strand.
AGAACATATCTCGTTGAGGAAGCTGTTGGGCAGTACCTTTCAGACCTCAGCATGAAGTTTAAGCCTTACATCACGGGGCTGTTAATAGGGCAGGTAAGTGTGTGGGGAAGGATTGCAAAGCCCATTCTGCGTACTTGTGTTACCAGGAGAAAACTCCATTGACTTTAATAGTCTGTATTATCTGTTGGTGTCCCATGGGGCTTCTATATTGCAGGAGGGTGGTCTGTAAAGTATTTGCAGCGTCAGCTGAGTACTCAAGTTTTCTAAAAAAATGTTTTGAAAGATAGGACACAGGGAAAAGAAAAACTGTTTTAAGGCAAAGGCAGGAAAAGTTCATGAAGGAAGTAGTTTTGTAGCAGGTTATTATACAGTTTAGCCCTAAGTATTGTAAAGCAACACTTACAGGTACTGGGTTACATAGTGTGTATATTTCCAGACTTGGTATTAGCCTAAAACTGTTGACTCACGTTGTTTTTGAAAGTGTTCTCCACAAAGAGACTACATAATTCGAGCTGCTCGAACACCACCAAAGGAAGAGCAGAAGGAAGACAACACCAGTCCTTCAAAACTGGACTCCATTGATGAAGAATGGATCACTGCACACGCCAGTCAGGTAGTGCAGTCTGAGTTTCTGAAGAGGATGGGAGAAACAGAAAGGAGATAGAATGCACAGAAACTACTATCACTTCTGTAATCTCTAGCTTTTTTTCCCAAAAGAAATGCACTGTCTTAGGCACACTTTGGTATATTAAACCAAAATATCTTCATTTTTTGCTTTCAAAGTTTATGGTGAAACAGAAATGTATTAGGTCTGAAGTGAGAAAATTTGCACGATAGTCTGTTCCTCTATTTTGGAAGAACCTGAGTGTGAAAAATGGCCTTGCTTATATCTGTTCTCAACTCATACTCATTTCATTCAAAGTTTCTGATGCACTGTGTTATGACTCTGCTATGATTCGTATTAATACATGTTGTTTCCTATCTTTAAGATTTCTAGAATGCTTCCTGGAGGCTTATTAGTTCTTGGTGTGTTTATAGTTGCAACGCCAGAACTGTCAAAAGGTAGTCAAAATACTTTACGCAAGGTAAGTAGAGAAAAATGGGGAAAAGGCTAGGATATTTTTAGGTGTGTAACTGAGTGATTTTATGTTACTGTCTTGAGTATATATGGTTGTTCGTGCTTTTTTTAAAAGATAAAGTAGCAAAAGCATTATGGTTTGATTTATAGTTTTGAGATTGAATCCTCAGAAATTGTTGTCCTCTGATATTTGCTAGCTTTCTGTCTCTTGTGGTATTTCAAAGCACTACAGTACTCGAGTATTGTCTTACAGCATTTACTAAAAACAGACACTTTGGCTTAGAGAAAATCTCTTTAATGCTGTTTTTATTAAACTAAATAATTGTGGCACAGTCATTGGTAATGGAACATATTAGCTTTTTGATTGTTTAGAGGCATTTAAAACAGTGAAAGATCTATAGCTCTAATGTCATTAAAAGGAATACTTTGTGTAGAAATATTATTATTTGATTTAGTTGCATGGGATTGTATTTAAAAACTACTTTCTATCATGTTTGATAGGCTTAAAATGCGTCATTGTAATATTGAAGCATCTGGTGCTGCATTTAGTTTTTGTTCTTTAGGTGTAGGTTCATTTTCTTGTTGTCATAGGACAAGCATAAGTGATTTTGAAGTGTAAGATCTGCAGCCTTCAGTTCGAGATTGAATGTTGGCAGCAGGATATATTCATAGTCCAGCATAATCAAGTCTCAGCAGTGATTACTGAAACTAGTGGCCAGCAAAAGGTGATTTGTGTCCAGATGATCAGCAGTTACTAAATTCAAGTTTATTTTTAATTCATAGGCGTTTTGCACAGCTGTCTTTTCTGATCCTTTAGTTCTTAAATGTAATGCGGTAATGTTTTTTTTGTAGGAGAAAATCATACAAGTTGAATGTGTGAATGTGTATTGCTTGCTTCAGTTTATACGGAAAGTGAATTAAGTTTAACTTTAACTTTGGAGTACTAGCCTATGAATCTTTGCTGAATGTTCTTCTAAAATGAAATTTTGGTGACATACAGGAAAATGTTATTTATCCATAACCATGATATTGTTGAAGTTACAACTTACTGTTTTCCAGAAATTGTAATAAATCAGTTGGCTGGAAAAATCTGTAATACTTTGGTTTTTTTTCCTTTGAATCTTTAGCTAATCTTTGCCATAGAAAAGTCCTTGACTAAAATACGGCTCTGGAAACCTGCTGACGAGGATGTCTCAGACAGAGCAGCTCTTCAAGTTTGTTCTGCAACAAAAAAGTATCCTTTTTTAGCAAGCTTTGTTGATTGACGCTGCTCTCCTCTTTCTGGTTTTTGTAGATATTTTTGAATACATGATTTTGTAAAGATTCCCAGGGTTAGTTTACCATACAAACCTTAAAAAGCAGTCTCTTCTGCTTTGCTCATTTCACTGCACCATATCCATTTATCATATCTCTGCATAGTGTAACCAGTCACAAGGCTTTGTATGATGTGTAGCTTGCATCTATATTCTCTTCTTTTGAATTGTGTATAAGTACCTACAGAAAAGTATCAGACTGCTCATGCTAGAAGTTACAGTTTTCGGTGAATTAAAATGAACAGATGTGCTGCATTTGGTGGTACTTCTAATGTAGAAACTGGAAGACAATACCATGTCTTCTGTTATCATTAGTTGATAGATATGCCTATTGTTCCTGGAATAGGGAGCAAAGTTTTTGGCTGGTAGATGAATTGGGAGGAGGAAGTTATTTTTTAGTTGAGGTAGACATAGACCATTAAGTTGAAATCATGGAGTTTTCTGATTAGCTGTAGTGAGACTCTTGGCCCTCTTACTTCAGCAAAATTTCCCCAGTTTCTTACCGTTAGATTTGTGTGTGTGTGTGGTGGCATCAAACTATGCCTTGCACCATTAAAAAAAATGTATAAAATAAGAAAATCTAAAGTACTGCATAAGTTAAGGTTGCAAGTGATACTCGTATGGAAGTAGGAAAGTGTGAGGCATGTGAGATCCATACTAGTCCTGCAGAAGAGGTCTGGATTTGTTAATAATGAGATAAATGCAAGAGGAGAGAAGGCAAGGTAAGATTTTACTTAGCAAATTGGGAGAAACTGGCAAATTGCAAATTTGTGCATTGGTGGTTCTCCTTGTGAATACCTGTTGCTCTTAATATAGATAACAGAGCATCACTATGGTAATTGGAGTTTGGAGTCAAAAATTTTGCTTCTTTTTTGCACTAATGAAAGTTGAGAACTTTCTTCAGAGCATAAATTAGCTCAAAAATGAAGCTACTATTATAAAGGACAAAGTAATTTCAAACTGTATTTGCTTTTTGCTATCCACTGAATCTTTTTCTTTAAGTAATGAAGAGTAGTTTGCCGGACTTATGATGTACTAGATCCAAAGGTAAGTTTGTTGCCCTGTGTTGTGTACAACTTTTAAAGCATGACGATTATTGTTTTAAAAACACCTCATATGTGAGCTATATAGTGTTTTATATTGGTGTTTCTTCGCTTGTTTCTGCCCTCAGAGTTCAGCTAAACCAGCAGACTGGAAATATCAAAGTGCTCTGTCTGCTTCCTGGTTATCCTTGGACTGCACGGTAAATGTTAACATCCACATTCCACTTCTTGCTACTTCACCCAACCATGACTTGGAGAAGAATACCAAGGTAAGTAACTGACTGCTTCAATCTTGTACATATTATTCCTCTTTTAAGTGTTATTTGAAGTTACTTTGAAGCGTTGCTAGTATAGAAAATGCTGATAGCTCTTCTTCTGGTGTGCTTAGTGTTTGTGATTTCCTTTGCTCAAAATAATTAGCACTTGTCATGATGATAATAGAATCATAGAACCACCAGGGTTGGAAAAGACTTCCAAGATGATCTTGGCCAACTGTCTACCTGCCACCAGTATTTCTGCACTAAGCCATGTCCTTTAGTACTACATCTAAATGTTTCTTGAACACCTCCAAAGATGGTGACTCAACCACCTCCCTGGGCAGCCCATTCCAGCACCTGATCACTCTCTCCAAGAAGAAATTTTTCCTTAACATCCAACCTGGACCTTGCCTGACGCAACTTGAGGCCATTCCTCTAGTCCTATTGCTAGTTACATGGGATTAGAGGCCAATCCCCACCTTGCCACAACCTCCTTTCAGGGACTGTAGACCATAATAAGGTTTCCCCTGAGCCTCCTCTTCTCTGGATTAAATAATCCCAGCTGCCTCAGCTGCTCCCCATAAGACTTGTTCTCCAGACACTTCACCAGCTTTGTTGACCTTCTCAACATGCTCCAGGGTCTCGATGTCTTTCTTGTAGAAAACCAAAACCAAACACAGTACTCAAAGTGCAGCCTCACCAGAAGTGAGTACAGTGGGGCAGTCACCTCCCTGCTCTTGCTGGCTGCGCTATTTCTGATACAAGTCAGAATGCCATTGGCCATCTTGACTAACTGGGCACACTGCTGGCTTGTGTTTAGCTGAGTGTTGAGGAACACCCCCATATCCTTTTCTTACACACAGACTTCACGCTGCTCTGCCTGTTGTGATGCATGTGGTTGTTATGGCCAAAGTGCAGGATCCGGCACTTGGTCTTGTTGGACTTCATCCCACTGGCCTCAGCCCAGCTATCCAGCTTGCCCAGATCCCTTTGAAGGGCCTTCCTACTCCCAGATCAGTTCTTGATCACAACTAAAGTCTCTTCTGTTTCACCTGGTAGAAGGTTGCATCCAGTTAGAATAGGGCTATGGGGTGCTTTTAAAAAATCTTATAGGCTCTCATAAATATAGCCTCTCTACAAAAACAAAATCCATTGTTGTATCCCTGGAGTAGCACTTAACTATCTTGAAATATTTGTTTCTTGTTTTTAAGATTTGACTTAGGAAAGATATATAGACACATATCTCAGAGATTTAAAAACTTTTCTCAGAGTAACTTTTCAAACATACGTTATATACTACGGGAGTGGAGCATCTCCCTTATGAGGAAGGGCTGAGGGAGCTGGGTCTCTTTAGCTTGGAGGAGACTGAGGGGTGGACCTCATTAATGTTTATAAATATGTAAAGGGTGTCAGGAGGATGGAGCCGGGCTCTTCTCAGTGACATCCAGTGATAGGAGAAGGGACAGTGGGTGCAAGCTGGAACATAGGAAGTTCTGCATAAATGTGAGAAAAAAATTCTTCACAGTAAGAGTAACAGAAGACTGGAATAGGCTGCCCAGAGAGGTTGTGGAGTCTCCTGTGGAACCCACAGAACCCACCTGGACACATTCTTGTGTGACCTAATCTAGGTGTTCCTGCTCCAGCAGGAGTATTGGACTAGATCTTTCGAGGTCCCTTCCTATTCCTGACATTCTGTGATTCTGTGATACTTTGGTAGTGGTCAGCATGATACTGTCCAATTTTAGTGAAATTCTCTTTTTAATGACATTTTTGTTTTCACTTGTTAAAAGAATGGATTAAATCGATGGTCAAAACAGATAGAAGACAGTATTTTTCTGATCAATGGACAAGTTAAAGACAATGATACAGAACTGCTGGAAGGGCAGGTGAGTGTCATAAAAAAAGGAAAAACTACTATATGAACCTCCAGTGTGATAGAACAGTGAATAGAAGGTCTTCTTTACTATATTTGTTGATATAATTGTCCTATTTCAAATAATGCACAGGGTTTGTTGTTTTTCCATTTTTAATTGCTGCAAATTGCCTCTTCTTCCTCTGCGATAGTGAAAATAATGTGTATATGTGAAGTCTGGCTAAAAAAACTTTCTATGTGTTGTCTCTGGCCTTATTGCCTCACTAAAGAACCGAAGTTAGATGTAAATGTAGGTGATGAGATTTCTAATACCTATGTATGTCTAAATGTTCAAAAAATAGTGGAAAAACCTTGATTAGCTGCCCCAGTCATCTCTCCTTTTGGTTTTGTAACTATAGTCTCATGGCTACTTAGCTTTGTTTTTTTTTCTCTTAAAATATGAACTGTGGCACATCTAATGCCATAGTGAGGATGACTATAAAGTAGCTTAACATAACTGATTCTAGAATTTTTTTCTTACTTCATATGACGTGTTTATTTTCTTTTAGAAAAAGTTAAGGGGAAATACTCATTCCAGTAATCAGACTTTTGATGTCAAGGTTCTGACGCAGCTGGTAAGTAGTGCTATCCGATAAAAGACAGTAAAAAATGAAAGAAGATTCTAAATTGTAGTCTAGAAATCCAGCTTCATCCTGTGATATATTTTTTTCTCTGGATATTGACTGAAACAGGCTGTGGACAGATCTGCATGTTTTGTGTCTTTGGAGCACTTTTCTTGATTACTGTGTTGACTAAGAATTGTACAATGTAGTTGTGAGGAAAATTTGAACCACTGGCTAGAGAAGTGAAGTCCCACAAACTAGTTCACTTGATAGTAAGACACCTGTATGTACCTGCATACATTGAATTCGTGGTGCATTGTTCTGAAGTTCAGAATTGAACCCCATGCTTCAATTTGCTATGGTTAGCTATGCACATTTCCTTGAATACTTTAGTCAGAAGCTCAGTCACTAGTTTTGAATTAAGATACAGATCATGTGAGCTGAATCAAAAACTGGAGCTGTCCAGGTCTAAGTTAGAAGTCCCCTCTCTAGCAGAAGGTACGCTGAAATGACAACAGTTAGGTGCCCCAGTCATGTTCATAAAGTCTTGTGCCTAGGCATTGTTTTGTAGTCTTCCTTCATAACACGGGCATTCTATTTTGTCAGGTAATTCCTTGTTTCTGTAAAGTTGTGTCTGGCAAAACATTTATAAACTTGTAAAATGTCATTTTTAAGATTTTGGAGTATCTAAGCTACTTTCATTGTTGTACTGTTTCAGTGGTTAATTATAAAAACAAAAATGTTTGTTCTGGCATACTCATAGAATCATGGAATGGTTTGGGTTGAAAGGGACACATTTAATTCCAGTCCCCTGCCACCAGATTAGGCTGCCCAGGGTCCCATGCAACCTGGCCTTGAGCACTTCTGGCAGTGGGGCATCCATGGCTTTTCTGGGCAGCCTGTGCTATTCCAGTGCCTGACCATCTTGTGAGTAAAAAAAATAATCTTCCTAATATTTAGTCTAAATCTCCTCTCAAAAATTTTAAACTGTTCCCTCCTATCACTACACTCCCAGAGAAAGAGTCCCTCCCCATCTTTCTTCTAGATCCCATTAAATACTGGAAAGCTGTTCTAACTTATCTAGCCCCAACTCCCTCAGCCTGTCTCCATAGGAGAGGTGCTCATAGAATTCTAAAATGGCTTGGGTTGGAAGGGACCTCAAAGATGATTTAGTTCCAACCCCCTGCTGTGGGCAGGGTTGCCAGCCACTAGATCAGACTGCCCAGGAACCCATCAAACCTGGCCTAGAATGCCTCCAGGAGTGGGGCATCCACAACTTCTCTGGGCAGTTTGTTCCAGTATCTTACCACCCTCTGAGTGAAGAATTTCTTCCTAACATCTAGCCTAAATCTCTCCTCTTTCAGTTTAAATCTATTTCCCTTTGTTCTATCACTATCTACCTGCATAAAAAGTCGGTCTCCTGCTCGTAAGCTCCTTTCAAGTACTGGAAGATGGCAGTGAGGTCTCCCCAGAGCCTTCTCTTCTCCAAGCTAAACAATTCCAACTCCCTCAACCTTTCTTTATAGGAGAGGTGCTCCAGCCCTCTGATCATCTTTGTGGCCCTCCTCTGGACCCACTTCAACAGCTCTGCATCCTTCTTGTACTGGGGGCCCCAGGCCTGGACAGGGGCAGAGTAGAGAGGGACAATCCCCTCCCTCTTCCTGCTGGCCACCACTCTTTCATTGCAGCCCAATGTACCATTGGCCTTCTGGGCTGCAAGAGCATGTGCTGGCTCGTGTCCAGCTTTTCATCCATCAGGACCCAAGTCCTCAGCAGGGCTGCTCTCTAGGAGTTCATCTCCCAGTCTGTACTCATATTTAGCATTGCCCTGACCCAAGTGCAGCACCTTGCACTTGGCCTTATGGAACCTCATTAGGTTCTTGTGGGCCCACTTTTCAAGTTTGTTCAGGTCCCTCTGGATGACATCCCTTCCTTCTGTGGTACTGACTATACCACTCAGCTTAGTGTCATCTGCAAACTTGCTGAGGGTACACTCCATCCCACAGTCTAAGTTGCTGATAAAGATGTGTCAGTGGTTTAAGGGCTGGTTCGGCTTGGTTCCATGACGAAAGGGGCAAGGGGACCCACAGACCCATGCCCCGGGAAAAGGAAAGGGGGAAGGGGAAAAGGGAGATGGGCCTAAAAACAAAACAGCGGCAAAGATCTGAGGAGGAAAGCTAATTTACTAAATAAGATATCGGAATGCAAAATAACACAATGTAATACAATATAATTGGAATTGAAGCTAATAAATAAAATGAGAGAGAGAGTCTGAAAGTCAAAGGCCTTATGCTAATGCTGAAGGTGAGATGACTGGGGAGCGCCTGCTGCTGCAATGATCCGAAAAGGGAAAGAGAATGATTTCGTGACTTGCCAACAGTTTTATCTTTCCCTCTGAGCAGAAAACAGAAAAACGCAAAGTAACGCAAAGTGCTCTGGGGAACGTAGTTCTTCTCTTCTGAGAAGTACACCTGGAACTATTGATAATGCATGGAACTGGAGCATTAACTCTTTAACTCCCAGTGCACTACATAATGTTATGATGTGGAATACCAATACCAAAAAATCATAAAACCATGACAAGATGTTGAAGAGCTCTGGTCCCAAGACAGACTCCTGGGGGATGCTGCTAGTGACCAGATTCTGTCTGGATATAGAGCCACTGACAACAACCATCTGATTACGACCATCCAGCCAATTCTTTCTCCTCTGAACAATCCACCCTTCAAATCCATCTCATCACTTTAGAGAGAAGGATATGGTGCGGGACCATGTCAAAGGCCTTGCACAAGTCCAGATAGGTGAAAGCAGTTGCCCTTCTTTTGTCCACCGATGCTGTCACTCCATCATAGAAGGTCACCAGACTGGTCAGGCATGATCTGCCCTTGGTGAAGCTGTGCTGGCTGTTTCAGATCACCTCATCTCACATGTGCCTTAGCATCTCTTCCAGGAGGATCTGCCTCATGATCTTCCCATGCACAGACTTGAGGCTCACTGGCCTGTAGTTGCCCAGGTCTTTCATTCTTTTTTTCTTAAAAAATGAGAGTGATGTTTTTCCAGTCACTGGGGACTTCACCTTGACTTTTAAAATACGTTGGAGCACAGTTTGGCAACTACATCCGCCAGTTCCTTCAGGACCATGGGGTGCATATTGTCTGGCCCCATAGGCTTGTACATGTTGTGCCTTATGAGGTGGCCTCAGACTTGTTCTGCTCTTAGTCTTTGAGTGATTTTGCTCTCCCAACCTCTGCTTTTAAGTTCAGGGACATAAGAGACTTGGGAAGACTGACTGGCAGTGGAAACCAAGGCGAAGAACGTATTGAGTACCTTAGCCTTCTCCACATCTGAGAGGCCAGTTTTCCCTTTTCATTTATTAGAGGGGGTACACTCTCCTTTGCCTGACTCTTGACCAATGTATCTAAAGAAACCCTTTTTGTTGTTTTTTACATCTCTTACCAAACAATTCTGTCCACACCATGGCTTTCTTGATCTCATCCCTGCACATCCTGGCTGCATCCCTGTATTCCTCCTAGGCCACCCATCCCTGCTTCCACTGCTTATACTTTTCCTTCTTTTCCCTCAGTTTGACCAGCAGGTCCTTGCTCAGCTATGATGCCTTCTCTTGCCTGATATCTTATTCTGGTGTATGGAGAGCTCTTGTGCTCAGAAACATGTTCTTAAAGCACTGCTCTCAAGTCTGTCTATGTCTGTGGATGGCATCCTTTTCATTGACCACACCACGCAGCTTCATGTTGCCTGCAGACTTGCTGAGGGTACACTCAGTCCCACTGCCCACGTCACTGGCAAAGATGTTAGATAGAGCTGGTCCCAGTGTCAGCCTCTGAGGAACACTACTCATCATTTGTCTCTACCTCGTCACTGAGTTGCTGACTGTAATTCTTTGAGTGTGACCATCTAGGCCATGGGTGTCAAACCTTTTGGCTTGCCTGCACCACATCTGAGTGAAGAGGAATTGTCTTGGGACACATATAAAATGTGTAATATAGAATCATTAAAGAAAAGGCCTCTAAGATCCAGGCATGTCCTACCTGCAGCCCAGCACGACTCACAGTGCAGCCCACCCCCTCTGTGCAGGTTAAAGGCAGCGGCTCTTCCCCGCAGAGCTGTCCCACGCTCACCTCTCAGCAACAGTCCAACTGTCAGTGTGCTATTAACACTATGTCAACTGAAACCAGGGCATGGGGGGGCAGTACTGTGCAGTGTTGACTCAAGTGTTGGCAAATTACTGTATGCATTTTGATACACTGGCTAAAGACAGGGCTCTGAGTGGCAAAGAATGTGCAGCTGTGCTTTCCGTTTTGATAAAGGAATTTGAAAATGGAATCATAGAATCCTTAGAGTGGGAAGGGACCTTTAAAGATCATCTGGTCCAACCCTCCTGCAGTGTACAGGGGCATCCACAGCTCAGTCGCGTGCTCAGAGCCTGGTCCAGCCTGGCCTTGAAAGTCTCCAGGGATGAGGCTTACACCACCTATCTAGGCAGCCTGTTCCAGTGCCTTACCACCCTCGCTGTAAAAGACTTTTTCCTTATATCCAACCTAAATCTCCCCTCTTTTAGTTTGAAACCATTTCCCCTTGTCCTGTCACCACAGACCCTGCTAAAGAGTCTGTTCCCTTCTTTCTTATAGCCCCCCATTAGATATTGAAAGGCTGCTCGCAGGTCACCTTAGAGCCTTCTCTTCAGACTGAACAGCCCCATCTCTCTCAGCCTGTACTTGTAGGGAGGCATTCCATCCCTTGGATCATTTTTGTGGCCCTCCTCTGGATGCTCTCCAAGAGGTCTGTGTCTCTACTGAGGACTCCACATCTGGATGCAGTACTCCAGGTGAGGTCTTGCCAGAGTAGAGTAGAGGGTCAGGATCACCTCCCTCACCCTGCTGGCCATGCTTCTTTTGATGCAGCCCATGATTCGGTTGGCTTTCTGGGCTGTGAGGGCACGTTGCTGGCTCATGTCCATCTTCCCATCCAGCAGCACCTGTAGGTCCTTTTCAGCAGGGCTGTGCTCCATCCTTTCATCCTCTAGCTTATATTAGTAGTGGGGATTGCCTCAAGCCAGGTGCAAGACTTTGCACTTGGATTTAGCGAACCTCATGAGATTATCCTGGGCCCCCTGCTCAGCCTGTCTAGGTCACTCTGAATGGCATCCTATCCCTTGGGTGCAAAAAAAAAATCATCATTTTACATTTGTGAGAGCATTTTCAGTTGATATGTGACCTGCAAATTTTCAAATGGAATGTATAGAGTTGCAGTCAGGTATTCAGCTCAAAACTCTGATCATGTCTCTTTACCAGACTTTCATAATCCCTATCTTAGCAGAGAAAAATATCCTTTGCTTCACAATCGCACCTTATTCAGGTCATTGCTTTTTGGCAGTACACACATTTTGAACAATTACCATCAAGGCTGAAGTACTGGAGGAGTAAAATTTTATCAAAAATCAATGAACACCTGGATATCTCACTAAGAATTGCAACCACTGCCATTGAACCAGACTGGCGTGTTAGTTTCACAAAAACAAGGTCAAATATCCCACTAGTTTTATGCTTCTGTTCCTCTTTTTTTTAATGTTTTAAGAAAAATATTTTAAAGTAATATGTTTTGTTACTTAATAATATATTAACAGAATTTTATATTTTGTGAGGGCTGCTCTGAAAGTAACACCTGTTCTATTATGTTGGCCCATAACATCAGAGGTGAATGCAGTAGAGGTTGAACCTTCCCACCAATATTCTGTTACATTTTGTTGCTGTGTGTCACATGGCAGCAGCAGAGAGGCAGTCTGACAAAATGGTGTCTAACGTGGAAGTACATATGAAGTAAAGCTGTGTCACTGAAGTTTTTCATGTAAAAAAGTTGCACCAATTGACATTTGCCAATGCTTTCTTAATTGTTTTTGAGACCAAAAAGTAGATTTGAGCGCAGTGGATGGTGTGTTTCAGCAGTTGTCACAGTGGATCAGATTGTTATGAGTGTGGCATGCAGGATCTTGTTTATCGCTAACAAAAATGCATAGATAAGGGTGGTAACTATATTGAAAAATAGTGTTTTGAAGCTGAGGATTTGCTCTATCAAATAATATTATTGTACTCTCTTTATTGTCATTTCCATGGAAATAAATAGGAGGCATTATTTTTGGAGTGGCCTATGTGGCTGAAGACAATTTCTGTTCTCAAAATGTGGACCAGGCAAACCAAAAGGTTGGACGCGCATGATTTAGTTCAACCATCCACCTATCACCAATATTGCCCACTAAAACGTGTGCCTAAATACTACGTCTACCCTTTCCTTAAACACCTCCATGGCTGATGGACTCCACAACTTCCCTGGGCAGCCTGTTCTAATGCCTGACCACTCTTTCTGATAGGAAATTCTTAATATCCAACCTCCCCTGCCACACCTTGAGGTCATTCCCTCTTATTCTTGTTGATACTTAACTGGGGGAAGAGGCTGATCTCCACCTTGCCACAGCCTCCTTTCAGGCAGTTGTAGAGAGCAATAACATATCCCCTGTACATTCTCCAGACAAAACAATCCCAGTTCCCTCAGCCACTCCCTGTAAGACTTGTGCTCCAAACCCCTCACCAGCTTCGTTGCCCTTTTCTGGACACGTTCAGGGCTTTGATGTCTCTCTTGTAGTGAGGGGTTCAAAACTGAACACAGCACTTGAGGTGTGGCCTCACCAGAGCTGAGTATGGGGGTACGATCACCTCCCTGCTCCTGCTGGCTGCACTATTTCTGATACAAGCGAGGATGCCAATGGCCATCTTGCCCCCTGTGTACACTGCTGGCTCATGTTCAGTTGAGCCAACCAACACAGCTAGATCCTTTTCCTTTGTGCAGCTTTCCAGCCACTCTGCCCCAAGTCTATAGCATTGTATGGAGTTGTGACCAAAGTGCAGAATCTGACACTTGGTTTTGTTGAACTTTATCCCATTGGCCTCAGACAAAAAAATGAAAAGAAAAAGGAAAATTGAAAAATCAGTTTTTTTCAGCACTCTTGGAACCTATTCTCTAACTCCTTGATCACAATGGAAAGCAAGGCAGTATATTTTTCACTATTCACAGGAATGTGTTTAGCCAACGTATCAAAATTCATACAATTATTTGCCGTAATTTGAGATAGCACTGTGCTGCACCTTCGCCATGCCCTGGTTTCAGCTGACACAATGCTGATTGCACACTAATTGCTGAGCAATGGGTGCACGCCTGGGGCTGGGCTGGGCCACTCAATGGGAAGAGCTGCCGCTGCAATGGTGTGGGGCAGAGGCTAGGCTGCAGGACAGGCTGGGTTGGGCTGCAGGTTGGACATGTCTGATCTGAGCAATTCCTTATCCACCAAGTGATTCATTTGCCAAATCTATGTTTCTCCATTTTGGAGACAGAGATGTTGTGTGGAACATTATCAAATGCTTTGGACAATTCCCAGTATGTGACATCAGTTGCCCTTCACTTATCCACCAACACTGTAGATGGCCAGCAAATTTGCCAGGCACAATTTACCCTTAGTGAGTCCATGTTGTCTGTCACCTACCACTTCTGTTTTCCATGTACCTTAGCAAAGTTTCCAGGAGGATTTGCTCCATGATCTTAGCAGGCACAGAGGTGAGACTTAATGGCATGCAGTTCCCCAAATCTTCCCTTCCTCCCTTTTTAAAAAAGTGAGGGTTATGTTTACCTTTTCCAGTCGCAGCATAAGTCAATTATGCAGTTCACACAGAAGTTACACATCCACATGTTTCCAGGTGTGTCTTAAGGAGCTTCCTAGGATGCACTCATTGTTTTTGTAATTAGGGAAACTATCTCTAGGAAATAGGTTGATACAGTTCTAAATGTGACCAGATATATAATTACTGCTTGGTGGTGGATGGCTCTCTGAATACCCTAGGTTATGCTTATTATATGCGAAAAATAACAACTACTTAATTAAAAAAAAAAAGTTAAAAAGCTTGCTAGATTGCAGTACTAGTACTAACCACCTCTTCCCTGAAACGTTTTGGAAGTCCCACAGACACAAATATTTAAATCACAAGAATAAGTTTTAAATAATTGAAGAGGAGAGATATTTTGAGTTACAATTAACAAAAATTTAAAAAAAATTGAGAAATTATGCTGGAAGGCAGGTTACATGTAAACTACTAAGTATGCTTTTCAATTCCCAGTTCTCTTTTTTTCTTACTCGTGCCGCAAGTGCCTAGGTAACAAGATAAAACTGAAACATATCTGTTTTTCAGTCCCAGGGTTCAAGTCACAGATCAACAGCAACAGTCCAGGTCTGCAGTGGTTCCATAAATCTCAAAGGTGCTATGAAGTGCAGAGCCTATGTACATAACAACAAGCCGAAAGTGAAAGAAGCTATTCAGGTAGTTGCTAGTTCATCAGAAATACTTTTCCAAAATACATGAAATTTATCATGCTGGTTTTTCTTCACTGAAATGGTATGGTCTAAACTGGGATTCACGCCTTGAACATTAGTTCTGGTTAGTTTCTGAAATCATCTGTCTATGTGTATATGTGAGGGATTCAGTTCATTTTTCACTTTTTAAGGTATTTCTTCTGTTAATACTATTCTCTGTTGAATCTTTGCACAATTTGTGTTTAGGCTGTGACAGATTTTCTTAAGATGATGTTGCAGACTGTATATTTTTGTACACATAGAAGGTAAAGTACAATTTTGCTTGATCACTGGGTTTTGTTGTTCTTTATTGAGTCAATACCTTGTCATTATTTGTGTTTGTTTTTAATATTGATGTCCAGAAATCATCAGTTCTAGCAATACTAAAATTTTTCTCTGCTTTTCGTCTTTGTTGTTTTCTATTTTATTAATTCTTGTAATGTTACCTTTTCTTTATTAAACCTCTAGTTCTCATTGCAGATTTTTAAATCTGGTAAGATTACCTCTTATTTTAATTCTCTTTAGAGCTTTTTATTTTCTGGAAAACTATTCTTTCAATATGGTTTAGACCTACGAGGCACTTCTGTTGATGTTTCTTATAGTGGAAAGGTTTGAAAATGTCTTTTGTGTTGCTCATATTTTTGCTTTTTCCTTTTGCAGGCTTTGAGGAGAGACATAATAAACACATTGAGTGATCGCTGTGAAATACTATTTGAGGATCTCATAATAAATGAAGGACGTTGTAAAAAAAGTAGGAATTCAGAGAAAAATCTATTTATACTTGCAATAAATTTTTGTTCCTGTAGAAAGTTCTGCTGCCATACTGAAGTCCTGCAATAGCTAGAGCAAAAAAAACCACCACCACCAAAACGAAGTGCAAAAATTCAGTTTGTCAGCATTGACATTTTCTTAAGTCAGGAGAGTTTTGATTAAGTTCAGATATGTTCTTTGGTACCACAGTTTTCACACAAAGTTTGTGTTCAATTCTTACAGCCACAAAATGCAATTTCAACCCTTTTCTCATTGGTTGTGAATTTTGTGATTTTTTAAAATTCTGTAGTTAAAACTGTAACTGAACTCTTAGTTTGTAGTGTGTTTTTTTTTTTTTTTAAATCTCCCTATGATATTCCTTCCTACTAATATCGAAATGAAAGATATGATAAAATTCGGAAAGATTAAAAGAACCAGCTGTGGACATGGCCTTGGATGTTCTTATGTTACCTGTGTAGCATTCTGCATTTCTGTCAGCCAATTTTGTCTCAACTCCATGATTTAAACTTTTTTCAGTTGCATGCAAGTTTCAGTTTCCTCTCTAGGTGGCACCCTTACTTCATGGCTGTAGATACAGAATAAAGCAGCGAAGAGTTTGCATACTTTGTGGTGTTGAAATTATATGCTGTCCTGTGCATGTTCTTATCTGCAGTCTTTCCCAGAGTTCTTCTGCTAGTCATTCTAAACATGATAAGAAATCTGTTAAACATTTGTGGTCTATTTTGGAGGTCTCTCAGATATTTCTGGAGAGAGTAAAAACATCTGTATAATAGCAGCCAAATCCGTCATAAAACAGTAACATCTAAACAAGCCATGTTTGAAATCAGGATTTTTACATGGAAACCTTGAGCAGTTCTTTTGCAATAGCTTTGTATTACTGTCAAGATTAGTTGGGAATCTTATCATAACAGGCAAGGGTTTTATTTGGATGATATTTTCCCCCCTTTTCTTTCAGATTTTGAGAGGGCATATCATGTCTTACCTCAAAGACTGTTTGTTCCTTTTGCTGGATCCAGTGTGATGCTCAGTGATTATAAGTTTGGTGATGAGGCTGCTGGAGAAATTCAGGAACGTTTTGTTGAGATGCTGGACCAGTTTGTGCAAGCTGAAGATATCCATATAGCAGAGGAAGTTAACACAGGTAATCAGAGTATCTGAGAGCCAGGATAGAGTGCATCAGAAATTATCAAAATGTTGATTAATTGTATAGGCCAGTTTTATCCAAATAGGGAATTTAGTATGTTTAAAGTTGGTTTACTTACTTAATATCAAGATTTAAGAAGATTGTTTGTATCAATCTAATTACATTTTAAACATAGTTCTCAAAAATTTTAAGTCTTCTTGCAGCTCTGTTTTTGACTTGTAACAGAGTACTGTCAAATATATTACACTTTCTTATTGATTGCATTATCTATACAACCATGGTCGCAGCTCATGAACTGTAGTAGATATGTAAGTATATAGCTGAACAATGTTTATGTATGTTCATCCTATATTTGTGGATAAACTGTGAGAAAAATCTATGAGGCTTTATATTCTTACTTTTACAGAAATTCAACTTTGTGGTTCAAGAGCAGAGTAATTCTAATACTAGATAGAATAAGAAGTTGAGTGCTCTAGTCAAATCTGTTTTTTGAGTAAATGTTAAAAAAAACCCCAAACAAAAAAATAACCTTAAAAATGCTTTTAGCATGACTTTTTCAAAAATATAAAGTCCTTTCTTTGTTCTGAGTGTTTTTACTTATGTTCTGAATTCAGTGCTGAAAACTGAAGTTTTGTGGTTCACTTGGAAAGAATGTGGCTCACTTGGACAGATCTTTCCTTTTTTTACTGAATGCTTTATAAGTTTATGATCTCATTATGAAGCTGTTATCCTCTATTTAATGCAGATACTTTGCTACAATCTAGTTATTGGTTCTTTTTCTGAATCTTTACTGATTTTTTTTTTCTGTATAATCTGAATTAGATTGTTCCCTATTTTTTCCATATGACTTTGATTTCAATGTTGGAGTCAAATCTGTATTTGAAATACTAGTAATACTAGTATTTAGTAATCTAGTAATCCAGTAATACTTCCTGTGGTCTCATGCAAGAGATTGCCACCCCAGCTTCATTGTGAGCTGCAGGCTAGAGTTCTGTAATATAAGTACAAAAAATTAGCACTAATTCTTAGATAATAGTGGTGATATCTTCTTGATATTTGTTTTAGCAGACAAAAAAAAAAGTGTAGCCATGAACATGCTTTCTGAATTGAACTATGATTCCTGATATTCTTCTTGACCCCCTTGCTCACTTGCTTTTTTAAAATTTCTTAATTTCATAACTAACCATAAATTCTTACATCTTTCTGAATTTATTGGATTTTCTAGGTTTTAACAAAACTTAGCAGTGAATCTGACTCGTTGAATTGGGAAGCAAAAGCATGCACACTGTAAGAGCCTGAAGAAAAAACAGTAAAGGCAATAAAAAATCTCTTGTATTATGAGAGTACCTTTTATCAATCTTAAATCTAGTTATTACTAAAAACTAATAACTTAAAGCAATTAGTGTAACTTACGGAAGTAAGTTAATGCAGCACTGAAGGTAGGTGTGAGAAGAAATGATTATTCAGTTCAGCTTTACTGCTTATGTAAGGATATAGGATCCAGAGGTAGGAAGAAAGGCAGCACTTAAGCTAACAGCAGCACATCAGAAAGATTAGGAGCTACTAGTACATGTAAAATGATGGCTCACAAAGTAAATTTGTGAACAAAGTTCTTGTAACTTACTGGTTATAGAGCTAGATATGTGGGATTTTTAAAAAATGTGAATTAAAGTAAATGCATAGAAGAGAAAGAGGAAAAAAAATACTAAGAGAATTTTAGAAAAGAAAAGAGAGTGACCTTGCCCCGGTGAACATCAAAATGTTTGCCCATAAGAATGGGTTCTGTTAATACTGCTGGTGGTAATTATGTTATCCATGCAGTGCTGTTTGATGGATACTGTTAGGAAATTATTAACTTGAGATTTATTAAAATGCTTCTTCAATTTGTTAGTGCCAGAAGGCTATTTTAGAAAATAGACATGCTAGCTGTGTTGTTTTACTTTCTTTATTGTAAAGAAAAGCATTTAATTCTACAGCTTGACTTTTATTGGTACTTTGAGATTTAGTCTGTGTGTATTGCTGTAAACATACTTTTGTGACAGGAGAGTTTGTAGTTTCCCTTGTGCATTCCTAATGCATCGTTCTAATATGGGTAGCATTTGTTGTTTCTCAAAGTTTGACTGTCATTACTAAAGATATTTCTAGTACTCAGTATATGGTATAAAAACTGTTTTGCTGCAAATTTTGACATCGATCTGTTTGTACCACAGTTACTGTTGTTTTAGACACTGACCTTGAATTAATGAGAGAAATGATATCTGTTACAAAGTTATGCAGAAAATTTGCTTACAAAAAAAACTGTTTAAAATTCAAAAACTTCAGGAAGCTTTTCAAATAGTGTCTTTTTTGATGTTTTTAAAAAACATAAATAAGAAGTCCATGCAGTCAGTAGAGTGAAAAGATTTATGATTAAGAAGCACATAGCACATGTGAAAGGAAGATATTTGGAGAAGGCCACGTTCATGTGCTTACTTGGTATGGCCCATTGTTGTCCCCTGCAGCTTTATTTTCTTAATCACTTGAACATTGCTCCATTGAGGTCACTCTGGGGTCATGCTTTAAAATTGTTACATGGAAAATAAAAAGCAAAAATGGAACTGTTTATAAGTGAAGGATGTAAATAGCTCTAACACTGTGGTTTCAAGATATTTAGTACTTTAATAGAAATAATTCAAAGCTCTGCATTTGTGATTGGCTCAGGGTGGGGGTGTTAAGTAGGCTGAGTAGATGAGATGGTGGTGGTAATCTGTTCTCCATCTTTGTTAGCAAATTGAGGAATTGCTGAGGAATTAAGTGCTTGTATAATTGGTTCATATAATTCTGCTTTCAAAAACTCTTTATATGGTTTATAATACAACTGCTTCAAATACAGGTTTTCCGTAACTTAATGGAATAAATGCCTTCAGTAACTAAATAGCTCAAGGGTATTTCTTTTTTTCTTCTTCTCTCTCTTTTTTTATTTTCATGAGTAAGTGGGCATTGCTGCCTTGATGTTTACCTTCAAAAGTTATTTTCAGAGAAGTGTAGCTGTTCTTACAACAGTACAAAGAAATGTAAAGTTAGAGGGCACCAACTACCCTACTTGCTCATCAAAGCTAAAGCAGAAGGTAACCTGCTGGATCTAGACTTCAAAAGGGACCCAAGAAATGTGGTCGACTTCTCTAAAAGCAAGATGTTATTTTAGGGAATTGAGAATTCTTCTAAGTAATTTGGAGAGAATGTGGTGCTCTTACTTAACTGGGTACGGTATTTACTTAAAAAGCTATCCTAACAGTTAATCATTTGCTTATTGTACACTAGTTACAGATTTCTGCTCATATTTTAGGTAGATGAAGTTGTGTTTTCCTTTGCACAGTAAGAATAATGACGGATCAACAGCCTCAAATAGATGTTAAAGTTAAGATGATTTCTCTTCATAAAAGCAAGCCATGCATTGAATGTTTTTAAACTT
Source organism: Aquila spilogaster (assembly GCA_024606505.1). Classification (NCBI taxonomy): domain Eukaryota; kingdom Metazoa; phylum Chordata; class Aves; order Accipitriformes; family Accipitridae; genus Aquila; species Aquila spilogaster. Next base: position 15,298,132 of record JANHGO010000020.1, read on the forward strand.
ATTTTGCATAATGTGCAGCTTGCAGGTAGATCTCAGCCATGTTTATGCTAAGTATATGCATGCACATTGGTGTAAATTGAAAGATACCCTGTTTTGTATCAGGCAGTTCTTAATTGCTGCCATGTAGTACACTCTATACAAAGCCAGTGGATTAAGGGATATAAGTGGCTAAATAGAGGTAGTAAATGGCTAGTTTGAATGCTTTTGTGAAACACAAGATCTTTTGCAAGTTTGACTTAAGATTTTGAAGATATGTACACGTGACTCATCTTAGATGACAGAAACAGCCTATCTGATCACACATTTAGATTATACATTTCCCCCATACTTTAGGATAAAGTACATTTCCATGAATCATTTGCACATGAATCATAATGGGATGTGCCTTGTATTACTCAGCTATGTAATTTGTAATTAAAGCTGATTAACAACCCCACTCTGAAAATGAGACATCCATTTTTTTTTTATTTAGATCAATATTTTGTAGACTTGATATTTAGCACTGCTGTGGTTTTTTCCTTCATCTTCAGAACAAGAACAGTTTGTTAGTCTCTGTTTTGTATCTGTGTTTCTATTCCCTTCTTTCTGCAGGTGTCCAGCTCTCACTGCAATAGCACAAGCACTTTCTCCCACTTCCTTTGTACTTTTCCAGAGCAGAAATGCAGTAGTAATTACTGAACTGTGATTAGAACTTTTGATGCCTTAACAAAGTGTGCTTGGGACAGGAATGGCAACTGAAGACCTTTGGTCCGTTGCCACCACTAAGTGGACTTATCAGTAGACTGCATAGTCTAGTGCATTCTCACTCTGTGTGGGACAAACAAACAAGTTCATGTAGAGGCCTTCTTTCTCTCCTCCCTCCTCCAACACTCTGGTTATATCAAAGTGATTAGAGAAATCTTTGGAAGGGAAATAGATAAGAATTTGAATTCCATCAGCCTGGAAGTAGTCAAGCTCTTTCTTATCCTAGATAAGTAGTCCAAGAATTTAGTAATTGTTCCAAAGGAGAATAGATCCTCTATTCCTGTTCTGGAAGTATATTTTTAAGGGACTTTTGAAAAGAAATTTCTGTGCTTTGAAAAGAACATTTATTTAAGTGCAACAGGTGAATGATGCTGGCCTTTCTGTTTTAGTGGCAATAGGTTTTGCATGTACCCTGAATTCTGCACAAATGGCTTTGATGGGAAAGCTTATAGTACTGCTCTCTTGCTGCTATACCATTTCTACAGGGATAAACTGATTTTTCTACTTTGTGAAGTTGATAGGAAGTTCACAGTCTTCTGCATTAATTTAAGTTCAAAATGCAAATGTTACCTTTTCACCTGGTATTTACTTGTTCACTTGATTTCCATGCAGTTGATGTTCGTCCACTTTCTGAAAACATGGATGACACACAACAGAAACAACTGACGAAAGCAACACTGCTGTTGAAACTTCAGCAAAATATGGGTATGTTACTTCCCTAGTTCTACTATGGCAATCCAGAGATTATAATGGGTCCTTTATAAAATTTGCTTCTGCAGTGTTATTATTATTCTCACAGCTGGTGAGATTAATTTTAAAAAAAAGAAAGCAACATACAAAAAAAAAACCTCTTAATTGCTTCTGCTAAGAGATACAGTAGCTTTTCTAGAATTTCATTGTTGTAGGTGCAAGGTGTTTCTGGGGAAATAAGAACCCCAATCTGCTGTTTGAACAGAACCAGTGCTTCTAGTTTGTTTAGCCTACAAGTGAAAACAGAAGGCTTAAGTAATTTTATTACTTTACTGGAGAGCCATTACTTCTATAATTTTGTAGTTGGAATAAAACCCCACAGTTGAATGGCTTTGTCAGACAGGCATCCTTAAATTGGCTAGTGATTCACTAAGCTTCTTCTGTTGTTGATGAACACATATGGGCTTGGGTGGTATTTCTCAGCCTCAGTAATACAGAAAAAAGCAGCTGCAGAACTCTTCCAATTGCAAACTCTCCATTATATCCCTTGCTTCAGCTTTCCAGCTCTCATACATTTGTCTGCACTTGCTGCAGTTCTCTGTGCTGTGAGCTTTGGCTGTCTTTTTGTATTACATTTAGTCAACATTTGCTTTCTATTAATTCTTAATTCCAGAACCTGGTGACTGGAAGATTAAAAGAGAAGAGTATTAATGTCTGTTAGGTTTGCATGGTAACAGTGTATTATTCCCTCTAGTCATCAGTTGTTTCTCCCACCCCAGCATATTGTATTCAACTGAATCAGTAACAAACTATTAATCAATAAGAAAATTGCTGTTGTGGCACGAAGAGACTTAAGGAATAGGTGCAGTGCCACAGAGAAAAACCCTAACCCCAGTGCCACTGAGGAAAAACATAGTAGCTTTTGTTTCTTAAAGCCTAAAGATTTTGTTATTTTTGCTAGTTGTATTCCTAGAATTAAGCAGTAGTGTGGAGTAACTGCATTATTTTATGGGCAGGACATGGCCAAGTTATTAGAGAAGGTGCAGTCAAGTGGTCTTTGGAAGGAGCCTGCTCTGATCAGAAATTTTATGAGAAGCTTCTGTAATTTAATTATCTGAGATCATAGCTTTAAATTTAAGCTTAGCAGTGGTGTACATAGCTCTTGGGGTGGCTTTTACTGTATCTTCTCTTGCTTGTCATTCATACTGACCCTACCCTCCACACCCTAGCTGCTGACTTTACCACTCACTGAACTTATCACTCATGGAAAGCATTTCCTTTGTTGTTTTTAGGTGTGGTAATAGCAGTTGCTGTCGCAGTCTTTGCATCAATCTTCTCTTTCAATTACTTCAGCGACTAAAGTCAAGCACAAGCAGCCTCATTGAAGTACTGACCAGTAATTGCATTTGTACAAGATGGAAACGTTGGGGTTTAATATGCCAGTAACTGAGGATTGTTGCCTAAATAGCACCAGTTAGATATGCAATATAAATTGTAATGATATTTTTGGTTACCTTGTTCCAGCATGCAGTTAATATATCAAGTAGCAGGTGGATCTAACTTATACAAAACTAGTTATGTTACTCTTATGTAAATGAATGATATTATGCTCTAGAAAGTGTCCTAAAACCAACACAGAACCTCCATTTTCCTCTGACTTCAAATTTTAATGTAAAATGTTATTGCTGGTATTTTTCAGACTATTGATAATATTACCAGAGTTACTTAGTATGAAAATTCTTACTTCCGGAGTTCCATTGCTAAGAGATAGCTCATCTTGTTAAACTTAATTAAGGGAAAATTAGATTTTGTGAAGCTAGTGTCTCACCACATGCACTTTTTAGATAATATTGGTTTAAGTAGCTTAATAGTTATGGAAGCAATTTCTAGTAGATTCAAGAGTAGGCCAATTCAGACTGTAAATATCTTAGTTCAAGATCTGGAGAACTCAGAAATCAGTAAAATGTGTAGAATTTTGTGGATATGCTTCCTTTTACCCTGTAACTTCTGGTGACAATATCTCTGTCCTGAGCTAGGACAGAAATCTGCATCTAGACAGATCTTAAAGACTATCTTTTTCAATCACTGTAAGTTGTCAAAATTTGTTTGCTAGTCATGATTTTTAGACCATAAGTAGATAGCTTTTCATCACTAGATATTCTTCTGGATATAGTGGGCAATACCATTATCATAAACTTGACATGAGGAATGCAGGGGGGAAAGGAAAAGTTCTTGTAAAGTTAATAAAGGTAATTCATATAGGAAATGTGATGTTTGCTTGGATCTGAATCACAGTAGAATAGAATTTCAGATTTTAGCACACTTAAATATCACTGCAAGTTTCTTTTTAGTGTAAAGCCGTAGGAACACTTAAAGAAAGATTAGATTCTAGAGCATAATCAAATGTGTAAGTATGTATTTGAATGCTTTCAATAAAAGGCAACAATGGGAAGTATGCATTTTAAATCCTCTTACCTTGTCTGCGTATTCTGTTTTCACATGTTTGGTAAAATTAACTACTTTTATTTTGTAACTTTATTTTGGAATACAGCTCTTCTGTGCTCAGTATTGTCAAGTAGGGCCTCTCAGGGAAAAGCAAAGGCAACAATTGGAGACACTCTTTTCAGGTTAAGTCCATCAGCTGCTGCATATTTTATAGATGAATGATATTCTGCGCAAATAGAAATTGAGTGCTGCCCAGAAAATGAGATGAGTTTACCAATATGCTTCATAATATAGTTGGTCTAAAAATTACTCTGCTATAGCCTCAAAAAGAAGGTATTGCAAAGGAACAGAATTAACGGGAAGAAAAAAGTTGTTTTTTTTCCCTGTCTCTCTTTTTTTTTTTAGTATACTTGTCCTATTTGCCTCATTCTTGCTCAGATCTCTAGAGGACCCAAGCTTGATTTCATAGAAGAAACCTGTTGCTTTTGTAAATAGTCATGCTTTTAAACTTGTATCTGCTTTGTATTCTTATCCATGTGTGACTATTTATCTGATTCACTTCGTGGTTAAATCATTCTGTATGAGATAGAATATTTGCAACCTAAACAACAACAAAGTCACTAAATTGCAAATGTTTTGCTTGTGCTCTTGCCCATCTCTTATCCAGGTTTACTCACAATTTCTATATACAGCACCATGAAAGAAAGCCAAGAAAAGGACTGCTTCTGTAGCACTGTTTAAAGTTTTCTACTTCAGTCTCAGACAGCTCAGCTGCTTTGTAAACAGAAGTGTTCTTATCTGCAAAGTGCCTCCACGGAAGTAAAACTGCAAAACAGTTCTTCTGTAGCTTCTGTTACTCACAACTCCACCATGGAAGGGAAGAACAACATTTGAGATGCTATGTTAAACCCAAGAAGAAAATTGTCATGAAATGCTCTTCCAGTAGTTTTTTTGTTTGACAGTTATGTAAAAAGTACAGCTTGTTCCGTGGATCATCTAGGGAAGAACTCTGTTGTCCTTTTCACATGCATACTTACTCAAGATACAGTAAACACTCTTTACAATGTTATCACAGACCATCAAATTAATTTTTAATTTATAACTAACTAGGTATCAAGGATCTGTGGAAGTCTAATACTGCATTTCGATGTTGAAGTACAAAGAAAGAAATTGCACTGGATAATATCTGTGCTTGATATCACAGAAGACTTCATCTTTGCAGTAAGAAAACAGTTTAGCTCTGTCAAAGAAAAATGGAGTAATTTGGCTTGTATCTACAGGTTGAACCTTTCAGTCATCGTGCCACGGGAAACAGTGGATGTAGAACAAAGCAGGTTCTCACTTGTTTAAGAATTGCAGAACTAACCGAGAGGACTTCACTGTCTTCTTGCTTCCCAACCCTTTTCCACTGTTAGCCATTGACAACCTACTGATTTTTTTTTAAAAGGCAAATTAAAAGCAAACTTTTAAAGGTCTGTTAATTGACTGTTTCTTAACTTTTGCTCAGGTTTTATATAAGCTTGTCCTTTTCCTGACTATAAGCTTCTGAAGCTTACAATTTGTGAAAATTCCATTATGATTGAAACTGAGATGTTTAACTCCTATTGCTGTATAAAAACATATTTTTATTTCAATGTTCAGGAGTCTAGAGAGGCTGTTGAGTCTTCCATGTCTGAATATCTGTCTCCTCTAAGTATAGTTGTTAGTTGTAAAGTTGAAGTTATGGAATAATTTTATACGAACTTTATTTCTCAGTTTGTCCTTACCATTTCATTTTTTGTTTGTGTGTTTGTTTTATAGTGTTTAAATCTAGATGCTTCACTTTTAAATGATATAATTCAGGATACCAACATCTGATGTGCTCCTTCCTTCTAGAGTTTCTGTCCTTAGTCTAGTCAGCAGTGATACCACTGATAGTTTCCCCACCTTCATTTTTGTCTGTGTCAGTGTATCTGAACACATGTAGGGTTTCTGCCACTTTGAGTCAAACAGAAGAATAACTTTATATTAAGGTAGCAGAAAGGGTGCTCTCTTGTGCTTGTTAAAATATTTACTGCTTGTTTTTTAAGAGCCTTCTTTGCAGTAGAGTGTTGTTTGAGTCAAGTCTTGATTTATGTTTTAAAGGTTCTATTTTTTTCCTTTCTTGCAGAAATAAGGATGTGATCAGAGCCTTATTTGAAACTTAGTCATGAGCTGTTAAGGCTTGGTGTCACATTTCTCTTTCTTTTTTTAATTACAGGTTGAAGGAAATCCTGCTTAAGCGTTCTTAATCTGTCTTTTAAATTGGAGTGTCAGCTTGTTTCTTACAGCTAGCTATTAATGCAGTTTCGGGGATGGTTATTGTTTGTGAAGGGGTTTTGTTTTCAGTCTGATTTCTCAAAGAAATGAAGCTTACATGATTAGACTGCTTAAGTTCATCTCCTACCAACTTCTGAATTAAGTTTGATAAAAAGAGAGAATTTTCAAGAGTGTTAAGTTCCAACCAATTATTTGGAGGCTTTCTTGTGTGTAGAGTACAAAAATCTTTTATACCTCCTGTTTCAAACATTTCACAAAACAAAACAGCCAGTCCCAAGGCAAATGTCTTGCTAGTCAGGAAGCTAGTTGTATTTATGATGGACTGAAGATAATGACCATACCATTTTCATAATGTTAGGTGTATCTGTGATTGCTAGCTTTTCAAAAAGTTGACGTGCTGATGCAAATGAAACAGTAAGAGAAAATGAAGGTGCTAGTAGCTGAAGGGTAAGCATCATGCTTGATGAAGAGAGAAAAGGTGTGCTCTAAGGAAAAAGACTGCTGCCAGTTTTATCCCATCAGGGGATCTGTCAGAAAAATGTATGGCATCGTGTATTTATTGGTTCTTAAGAAATTTATGACACAGAAATAATGGAATTTTGAGAAGACACTGTTTGATCTCCTGGGGGAAGAGAATCCTGCATTGTTTTACATGTTAAAAGAGCTGATGTGTTGTTAAGATATGAAACTTCATTCTTATTGCTTAATTTATGGAGGGTGAGGTTTTGAATGCTCTTTTAAAATATAAATCCATGGCAAAACAATATTGAGAATAAATTCAGAAATATTTTGATAGCCATTAAAAGTGGACAAATGAAAAATCTATTTTTGGCCACTTTTAAAAATTAAGCGTAAGTTTTGTTCTAACCATTTTGTTTGAAATGCTATCTTGTGAGTCCTTCAGTAGCTTTTTACAGGGCTAATTTTTTTTTTTTTAGTATAATTATTTTGTTGTGCCGATTTGTTGGAAAGTGGTATAACTTTTGTTTGCCCTGTGAATTTTCTGTATGAATGAAAAGTGGAAAAGTGTGTGTTTAAAAGACTGATCAGGAGCCTGCTTTTAATGAAGTCATGGAAGTTCGGCTGTGTGCGTTATACCACAGCAGTAGTTCCTTGATGCTGATGTCTGAATTGTGAATTCATACCAATCCACGTTCAGGCCTTTCCCAAGGTGACATTTCCATGATGGGATTCTGACCTGAAGCAAAACTGAATCTCTCACTCCAAAGTGGTCAAAATGTGAAACCAGCAAATCAAATAAAAACTGGTAAGTGAATCAGATTAGTGCCAGAAATAATCTTTAAGATATTGATAATATCAAATGTTATCAGCAAAACTATGTGGTTAAGATGCAGCTATCTCTGTTTTCAGAATAAAATTTAGCCTTCAGACTTGCCCTTATGTGAAAGAAGTTATTGAAACATTACTAATATTTTGCTGCAAGAGCTCAGCATCTTCACATGTACTAAGAAGGAGTGAGCAAGAGCTGTAGGGAATCTACAATGTGTCCTCCTCAAATGAATTTTAAATTTGTTCTCAGCAGTATCCTGTTCTCTAAAGCTAAAAACTTGAATGAATGTGTGCTTTCTGATATTCCCCACATTTTTAATGTTACAGATTAAAAACATACTTTGCACTCCTCATGGCGGTTTTTTGGAGTTGTTAAGCTTTATTCAGTTATTACATAAGCACAATATACTTTTTCAGTAGCTTGCAAATATTTTAAATATTACAGTTCAAAACATGGAGCAATGATAAACTGAAATGAGCTGGTAGTTTGTGTTAGCTGTTACGATGAAAGAGTTTATAGAAGCACTGTGCTAACTTCAGTATTTTCACAGTTACTGAAACTTAAATGCAGAAACATGAAATAGTGTCTTAGGTACCTAAGTCATTTAAGATTGCAAGGGCTTTAGGCTATTTGTTTGTCCTCAAAACTAAATGAATCAGTGAAATCTTGTTCCTACTGAAAGTGGTTGGAAAAGTGAATCTGTGGAGCCAGGACTCTCCATAATTTTTGACCATGGAGATTGCTTTTCTTGTCTGCTCAGGGGCAGATGAGTTCTGTTCCTGTTGATATGAAGTTGTTCTTGTGCATAGCAGAGACCTGCTTAGGCCCTTGATTTCTAATTTTGTGCATGCCTAGTTTCTTACAGATCACCAGTATCATCTCTTCTTCTTCCTATTACTTGTGCCTGGTGTAAAAATAACTGTACATTGCTGGCTGTTGTATGTGTTTTACTTAAAAATTCACATGCTAATAGTTAAGGAGTATTTATATATGCGTATCTTGCAAATATGTTAGGAAGCAATGACAGCCTTCTCTAAATGAGTTGGGTATTACTGAGATTGATATATAATGTACAGGAGAGAAAGGGAAAGCAGCGAAGACTATGGCTTTCTATTCAACATCTTGCTCATCTGTGTTGCCATTTCCCAGTGTTGGAAGCTCCCTTTCAGGTAGCAACCCATACTCATTTAGGAAAGACTCCACATCCACAGCAAAGAATTCCTCATTGAATTGTTCAGAAATGCTGATGAAATTGCTCAGAAGCTCTCCTCCCTTATAGACAAGCAGAGTGGGAAGCACTTCATCTGAGAAGCGGTCTCCAGCCCCAGTGTTGGAGGCCTTGATCTTGCAGAACTTCACGGTGGTGTACTCGGCAGCAAGGCAGGTTAAACTGCTGTTCAGAGCATCACAGCCTTTGATGCCATCTTCATAAATATGAACAATGACAGTTGTAGTTTTACGTTCTTTTTCAATGGCTTCCAGGAACTGTTCTCCATTTTGCAGCTCACACAGAAAGCCGTATTTAGGCCCAAAACTCAGCCTTTGGTGCATATCCTGCATGCAGCGTTTACGGTATTTTTGTAGGCAGCTCTCATCTTCTTTCTCATCATTTATTAATTCATACTCCTGCATACTCATCTGTGAATATTGAGAGAATGCTATATGAATAAGTGGTTGTTTATTGACACTCAAACAGGAAGGCAAAAGTTGCTATCTAAAGAACACTGCATAGAAAGCTTAGCTGGAAGAACAACTTCCTACAGTTTCTTCAATGCCTCTTGAAGAGATAGGCATGAAGATCCCATCCCAAGGCTTTTAGGCATGTTAAAAAATTTTCAGTTGCCCTAACCAAAGATAGTGTATTAAGGCAAGGAATGGAGAAAGAAAGGTCAAGCTCTCAGAATTGTGTGGTATATTGTTGGGAAGTATACTGCTTATTTCACAGAGCTTAAGATCTTTTGGAGAGAGGACTAGGTAAATGGTTGGATGTGTGTTTTAGGTCAGATGCTGCTATTCTCCTGGCAAGTCAGTCTTTGCTCTTTGAATATGCTCTTTATTCTTCAGTGGCGTGCGTGCCACTTAGTGACAGTGATGTGATCTGTGCCCAAGAGGATGCTTCACGTTATATTTACAGTATAAATACGAAGTAAAGTTACTGTCAGTAGTTCTGATTTGTTTGTCTTATATGACCTCTGCTAAGCTGCAGAGGAACTGAGGCTGGCGATTTCAGGATTTTCTTGTTTATAGAATTGTGTGTTTTATATAGAATCAAAAAGTATTTTTTTTCTTTTTCTCTTACCTTACGACAGAATCTCTCTCTGGTGTCTTTATCATCTTTACTGAAGGACCTGTGTGGTGAAGACATTTGTCTAAGAATTTCTTTCTTGCTCAAGGGTAAGGAGTCTTTATCTTCACTTTCTAATTTAAACTTTCTCCAGTCATTGATCACACCTTTGGGCCCTAAGAGAGAAGTTGTTAGATGAGAAACTGGCTGCAACAAGAAGCTCCCTTAAGTTTGCTCTTTATTGGCTTGCCTACCTGTGCTGCAGTTTATCCACCCGTTTTCCTTTCAGAGTACTCTCCAGGAGGGCTGAAAACCGGAGCTTTAGAATCAGTGTATTCATTACCCTCCAGAAGAAAGAGTTTGTTTCTAACCTGGATCATTTTGGTGATCTAGCTTATATCATTTTCATAAAAAATATTTAGTGATCTACATGAATAGTTAACAAGAATGAGGATGTGGAAACCTGTTAAAACTGGTATCTTGGCCAAAGCCAGTGTTTTGTGAATGTACTTTTGCTTTTCCTGATGGACAGGGTCTGAATGTGTACCAGGCATAAGGAGTTGGCATTCATTGTAATACTAGGATCCTGGAGCCCTCGAGATTTTATTTATTTTTAAATCCATATATGTTCCTCTGGCAGCATAACCTGTAAGGCAGTGGTGTACTCTGTAATGCAGATCTTGCTCTTTGGAACTATTTGATTACATTGGTTAAATTTTGGAGTGGAGGATGGAGAAGACATGTTCACTTCAAAATTCCTATGTTGTTTTTTTCAAAACGGAATACTTAAAATTTGCACCATAAAGTAAAACCAAGGAATATTTGAATGTTTTCAGAGATGAAGTTTACTTCTATGGAAAATTCAGGAGCGGCTAGTTAAGAAGCTCTCCCACTCATGAGAGAGCGTAGTGTTGCCAGTTGCTAAGAGTCTGTTTTGGATTAGATTTTGACATCTTGAAAGGCAGCTAAAGGCACTACACCCCCTAGATGGGAAGGGAAGGTGAACTGTCTTTTGCAAACAAGATTCCAAGACAGGAATTAACCTGTAAGTCTTGGCATAGTGATAATGATTTAAGTATACAGTGACTTGATTTTCAAAATTGTTTAGAAGCCTAAGTGTGGATATAGTGCCCTACGTTTGAGTCTCTGAAAAATACCAACTTAGCCAACAGCAGCAAGGCTCCTTGGGAAAGAACCCTAAAAAGCAGTTATTACAAGAGCTACAAGAGTTATTACAGCACAAGAAAAGAAACTTTCAGAGCACAGAGAGGAATGCTTCTCTTAAAGCGTATAGTTACCTGTTAGGGAGATAGGATGCAGTGATACCTGAATTGAGTGCAGCGTCAGTACTCACGAAAAGGCTTAGTGATTGAGGGCTGGATTAAAAAGATGATTCCAAGCAAGAATGCTTTTAAAGCTTTTAAATGCTATGCTGTGTTTGCCAAAAGGATGTATAGGTGCAATTTTAGCACTGAATGTTCCTTCCAAAAGAAGGAAAAAATAATTCAGCTTTTGTTGTGGAACCTTGTAACCTAATTCTAGTCTTAGTATGATTCTTGCTGTTTTTATTTATTTATTTATTTATTTATTCCCAAAAGAAGAATGGCAGTTTGTTTGTGACTGAAACAATAAACCAACAAGACCTGCGCTGGGCAGTTGCTGTTCGTGGCTTCTTCAAGTGTCTGCATTTGTCATTTGTTTGAGATATGAGGAGGATTGTCACAAAAATCAGTTTGGTATTACCTGCCTTTCCATGAGGGCTGTCACTTAATCCAAAATATATTCCCACTGGATTTGGAGCCTACATTTCTGTTCAAGGAGTTTGGCATCCCAGTGAATGTAGATAGATTCTAGGCTTCCCTGGTGATCAGAGGAAGTTTTGCTTATTTTTAGAAAACAGATATGGCCAGTTTTCTTGCCTGTATGTGTAGCTTGTCCTTCGAAATCTTCTTCCAAACTGGTATTTGCATTTTCTTCCATTTTGGTGACTGGAGTAGGAGATACTGCAGGTTCAAAAAAGAAAACAAAAACAGGATAGAAAAGGGATATGTTTACAGCAGGATAGTGTGCAGTGTGTAATTTTCTGTAGCAGTTAAGTATCAGTGAAGGTCAAAATACACTTAGCTGTAGAGTTTATTATCATCCTGTAAAAAGCAATTGGAATGATATGTCAATCTCTTCTTAAAGATCTCTGGCTAAACCCTTACTGAAAACGCCCAGGCTGCTGCTTCGTTGTCATCACAGGATATTCAGACTGTAGTGCTCTGAATATAGCATAGAAGTAGTGCTTGTAAACCTTTCTGCAATGGGACTGTTTTCCCCTTGGAAGTGGGAACCTATTAATTCTCTATTCTGTCTGTGTGTTTGTTTTTAAGGATTGCCTGAACTGCTCATTTCTCATACAGAGCATGAAGCCAAGTATTTGTACCTGTTGGGCAAGGGACCTCAGAATATCCTGGGGCTAGACTGCTTGTACTGGCTCATCTGGGTTTCTAAGAACCAGAAACAATTATATAAATAGTTTTCTTCTGCCTGTTCTATAAACCAAACCCCAAGAGCCAGGCACCAATCATGGAATATTGTGATACAGCAGTGCCCAGGTAGTGCCAGAGCATTACAAAGCAGTAGGATTTGACCAGACCGTTTGGTCTCATACTCATCTGGTCAAGCTGATGTTCTGCTGTATCCTGAAAGTCACAGTAAGTGTTCTTGGTGTCCTGCAACTTCCACAAGTAGATCAAATTTCTGTGTCAGAAGGATAAAAAAAGTTTTCTTTGTAGTTGAAAATTGTAATTCTAATGTGATAAAATGTCACTGTCCACAGGAGTCTTGAGGCAGACAATTTGAGTGCTCCCATTTAGTTTGGACTAGGTCTGTTCGGTTCTAGCTGTTTGTGTGTTAAGGTAGAATCTTGAAGCAAATCCTAAGATGCTACAAAGCCAAGAATGGCGTATTTAAAAGCTACTGATGAGTTAGACCTGAATGACTTCAGTGCGATCACAAGCATGCACAAGAGGAAATACATCTTTTTTTTACCAGTTAGCATCAAAGGATAAAGTGGAATGCTGGCTGAGCAAGACCCAAAGGATCTGATTTTCATGTGCATTGGGATTAATTCTAATTAGTAAATGTGAGAATAAGTCCATACACATGTTGCTGGCAGTTAATCAAACCAATCAAAATTAGTTTGGGATGAATGTATGTAAGGAACTAGTATAAATTCTTTATGTAGATAAATCTGTTGATAGGTTTTTTGACTGTGCATAAATCCTGATTACTGGACCAGTTTTCATTCAGTTGATTTTGAATAGAAATGTGAAGCTAATCCCTTCTTACATATGCAAAACTAAAAATCTTTGCCATGTCGGTATATACAGCTCTGTGGGCATGCTTGCTAGCTCAAAGCCTTGTAAGTCAGTCTCATTTCTTGTACTGGTATCTACAAAAAGCTGTACTGTGTGCTGATGCTGAGGATATTTTTTCTTCTGAGAGGAAAGAGAGGATTCAGTTCTCTGTATGCTTTGCTTTTTTTTGTAGCTTTTAAGCCTGAAGAGCACTAGAAGTACTAAAAAGTCTGTTATGAACTTGAACTAGAAAACTGTCCACCTTTTGTGTGGAACAGCAGTGATGGAAACTGGTTGCTTAACAAATGAAAGCTCCCTTTAAGAGGTGCATTAGTGATCTGTTGTACCTAATAATGCTGAAAAGATTAGATGAATCACAGCAATGCAAAGTTGCATTTCACCATTCTATTGAAGTGACATGAGGCAATGATCCTAGCAGTATGCAGACTGGTAATCTGACCATAGGCCCCGGAGTTGGGAACTCCTAAAATTCTACTGCACAGCCTTCTACTGAGTCAGACTGTGAGCCTGGAGCAAGTCATGCAAATTATTCTCCTTTCCTCTCAATGAAGTTATAAATATTTATAGTTTTTAGCTTGGTGTGGCAAGAATGAGGCTGTCCAAGCCAGGTGTTTTCCAGTTAGGCACCTGAGGACACAGGCATGTGAACATGTAACTGCAAGGAGATCCATGAGAAGCTTCATTATTGAATAAGTTGTATCTTCTGTAATACATACTCTCCCTTCCAAAAAAGTGTAGTGCAAAAAGGGGTAAGTTGTTGCATTTTTGGAGTATGTGGGCAATCATGAGGGTAGGGAATTCTCCTATGTCTTAGTGAAGGACTCAGATGTGTTCTTTGTTGTTGCTGGTTTGTTTTGTTTTGTTTTGGTGTGGGGAGGGGAGGTGCCTAAGGGGTCTTTTGTGACATGAGCATGCTGCATTTCCCAAATTAAAAATAGGTTCATAATATTTGGATAAATATGAGGATGCTGGTAGCTGAGTACTGCCAGCTCTGGAGCACATTCTGCAATTGCCTCTGGTTAGAAATATGCCCAGATATTACTAGTAAAATTTTTAAAATCGAAGTCAGCAGGATGCTGAGAAAGATGAGCAAATAGTGTAAAACCACACTGACAAACCAGAACATTTGTGTTCACGCTCCCAGCTGTCAGTGAATCCTAATTAGTTGACTGACTGTGCTGTTTTTCAGGATTTTAAGGTCATCTGTTAACGCAGTCCCCTTAAACCCGAGTTGACTCTACAGCATGGTGGATCACAGAGCTGGGAGGCAGCAGTTAGTTGCACGGGGGTGGCACAGGTGAGAATGATATGATCACTGAGGAATTCCTTCCCTTGTTCCTTTTTGGTACAGCTGTGCTCAGTGGCAAAGCTTGTGTTGACATCTCTCCAGGTTGCTCTGCAACAGTGTAATACTCCAGCCTTTTCAGTGATTACACAGGACTGACCTCTTTTGAGCAGAAGCTGGCAAATGCACAGGGTAACTTTGTGCTTGGGAAATAAAGAATGTAAACTCCACTTATCCTACGTTACTATATTTAGAATGATTGCTACAGTAAGCCTACAGAATTACCAAGCTTCTCTACTTTTATATGTCTTATTTTTGGGTCACAGGGTCACCAGAACCTATTAGAGCCAGGAATTGCCACAATTTTGCCCATTAATTTCAGTATCCTGTGTTTGATGGAGGCTGCTGTGAAGGGCATCAAAGCCGAGTATGAGAAAATGTGTTGATCAGATGGTTACAGATCAATATGTTTCTCAAGAAAATTCCTTGTTTGTGTTCTGTAGGGATGGGCTTGTGTGCTGGAGAACATATGTCCCCGGCCAGTTGCAGCCATCTTGTAAAAATCCTTTCTGCTTTAAACCTGTTTGATGTTTGTTTGTTTTTGTTTTTCTGGAAATGTGCCATTTCAGACTTCTGCTAAATATTTGCTCTGTATGAGAGCACATGGTGAGAGCCAGAGCATCCTGAGATGGGAGTCAAGTAAATCAGCAAAATGGGATGATGTGCAGTGATAGTCAAGTGATAAAATGTTATAACTAAAGCTGTTTTCCCTGAATTCTAAGGAAGTGTCTGTAGGTCTCTCAGTAGGCCAACTGCATTGCTATTGATCAAAATTATTCCCTTTGCAACATTTTAACAGCATGTGACATACCAGATGAAGAAAAACTTTGTGGGAAAAAAATAATTATTTAGAAGAGATGTGTATTACGCATATTGAGTTTTCGAGGCAGCTCAAGAAGGAAGCATGTAGCCTGTGTATTTGTAATAATGGCTTATTTAATCCTTGTAATACACTGCTGCTGTAAATACAAAAATAGTGTTATTTAGTTGGTAACCTACAGTTAGAAGGGAGAGGGAAAAAATCTCTAAACAAACTGTAAAAGACATGATGCATAATGTAAAGGACAAAGCCAACAAACAAAACTTGTTTCCTAAATTAAAAGTGTTTGCTAGTAGTCCAATAAGTAAACACAATAAATATTTTTCTCAAAATATAAACAAGCTCTAGGCAAAAAATTTGCTGCTCTCCACATGTGCAAATCCTCCTGAAAATGCTGATCTGTTTACAAATGATAAATCAGCATTGTGCTGGTAATCCTTGGCAATCAGTGGAAAATTGCCTGTGAACTGTGAAATTTACTGGACTTGTGGAAATGGAAGAATGAAGAGTAAATGGTGTCTCCAAAAGATCTTTGTCAGTGAGATTTGATGGTGTGTTTGTATTTTGAGTTATGTGTGGGTGGTTGGTTAGCCAGCATCTGCATCCAAATTGGCCGGTGAGGCTCTTGCCATATGGAAAAAATGGTTCAACTGCACTTCCCTATATCCAAGCACAAATTTGAATCTTTCTCCTTTTTCCTTGAATCCATTTGCAGAATTTCTTCCCTGTGAGACATGTCACCTCTGTCACTTGATAGTGAACTTATCAGGCGGATGGGCAGCAAGCCAAGAGAAGAAGTAGGTATAGACTTAAATGTTCAGGTTGATTTTAGAAGAAACAAGTAAAATAATATATTCTGAACAATATTTTAAAAGCTGTAGTCTGCACACTATTCCATAGCAACTCTAATCTTAATTTTCTGACTTCAGTTTTTCATGTCAATATGCATTTTCCTGTGGTTGTTTTTTTTTTTTTACCTTTTTTATGATCTGTGTCCATGGCAAAATAATGGAAATACAGAGACAGAAGTGAAAATCTTGTGTTGTGAGATCTGAAGGAGTCTGGTCCCATTAAATTCTGTGCAATCCAATAGTGAGATCTGATCTAGACTGTGTTCAAACGTTCCTCCCAGACAGTTTCTTAGGAAGAGATCCTGACTGTAACAGGAACAAAGCATCATCTGCCCCATGTAGGCAGTGGCAGTTTTCCACTATAGCAGAATCAAGAGCCCTCCACATGTGAGACTGTACCTGCTGTTGGGACTGGAGGCAGCAGGCATCCTTCTGTGCTAGCAACAGTGACAGATTTCCAAAGAGCCTCATCTAGCTCACCAGTGTCACTGAAGCTTTCACAGTAAGTGCATTTTGTGTGCACTGCAGGGTGTGATCTGCAGCATTGAACACAAATTGTGTGTTTGAGGTTATACTTGCACTGTTTGTTTAGTTAGGATGCATGTGCTTTAGCTCTGGACATGATCTACTAATTGCTACTGTAGTGACTATACAGTTCCTACATTTGCAACAGGTTGTTCATGTTTCATTCTGTGTTCTGTATGTTGTGTAGTTCCTTCTGTTAGTTAGAATGCATGTTTGCTTAATCACTATCATATGAACCAGCTGGTCTCTTTAAAAAAAAAAATCCATCTCGGTCATGTATGCATTTAGATTTGCAAGTGGCATTAACATCATTACGTAAGCAAATCCGATGTCAAGGTCTGAGGTCAGAATTTTGGACCAGTTGCCAGCGCACTGCAGAAGGAGCTGAAAGCCTTAAGCTCCTCTAATCACCAGGAGCAGGTCACTGGTGGCTGGCACCAAAGCAGATAGCTGCTACCAGAAGTGCTGAGTACCTGCAGCTCCCTTCATATTCAGTGATGCATGATCGCTTCCATTTAGGTGGGTAAATTCTGTTTTCGGAGCCAACCTTCAGAACTTTGGTCACCCCACTTGATCATTTGCACCAGTGCAGTGTTGCTGAGATTTGTGAATGAAGACTTAGATTCGTGGGCTTAGTGTGGTGTATCACATAGTGTTACAGATCAATGTGTCTGAGGGAAAAAAAGAAAAAAAAAGTCAAAATGCTGGAGTGGAGCCTTATTTGCTTAAAGAAGAGGTTTTGTGAGAGGAAGAAACCCAGGAGGGGTTGACGTAGAAAGCTGTCAGCTTCACTGCAGATTACAGTGACTGATGAGAGGGTTATTGGATTATTTGGTCTATCTGCTTTGGGAGAGTTAGGTTGTTCTTTATCTGTGAGATGGAAACATTTGAAACATGTGCAGTTCAATGTTTCATTTATCTTTAAGGCTTTGACAGTAAGAAAATTCCATAAATCCTCAATGTGTCCTGGCTTCACAGCATTGTATTAGGTTAAAAATCACAGGATAAAAATGTATATACTTTTTTTTTTTTGGAAGAGTCCTTCTAAATTAGACCTATAATTATGCATGTGAAAAATAATTCAAGTGTTATGGATCATGTTTTATAGATTGCCCATTTCTTTCATTTTTCACATATGCAACTGCAAGATCTGATTGTCTTTATAAAATTAAGCGTTCTATTTCTGGATTTCACTCTGAAGTGGAGAATTAGCTCAACTTCTTTTACATCAGTCAACTTCTCCACAGTACCACTGTGTCTTGGATGGGGAGGCAGCAGGCAGGCTTTTTAAAATTGGTCCTCGTTTATTGTTTTAGGAAAAAAGTTAAGATTAATAATATCAAATTTCAATTAAGATTAAACAGATTTAAAAACAAAACAAAATGCACAAAAAAAACCCACCCAAAACCACAGAAAACCACCCAAAGCACAAAACCAAAAACTAAACGGTAAATGTCTTGAAATTCAGGATTTTACTCAGAGAGCAGCCAATGTTTTAAAATGTAGATATCTGAGGTAACAAGCCTCAATCCATGTTTAACCTCAATGCGTGACCTGATTTGCCCTGCGAAAGTCAGGGCAGATGTTTCAGTTGATATTAAAGTATATATTTAGTTTCTGAAATCAAAGTAAACATCTGCATGCCTACTCAAATTAACATAGCCCTGAAAGATCTGCTGGAGCTTTTTGCTGAATAACACTGAATAACAGAACCCTGTTGAGAGAGGTTTTTCAAACTCAGTGAGCGTTTGGCAGTGCATCTCATCCCTGTGTTTTGTCTAAAACCTCTTGTGTTAGAACTAGAACTCTGACAGTGACTGGAGACAGGCATTCAGAGAGACTGGGGAGCAGTTTTTATGAAAAAGGCAAGACACTTACATTGGTTGAGGAGTTAATTGTGAAGTTCTAGAAGCAGAAGTACCTGGTAGGCACTTCACAGGGGCTCATACTGCTCTTTTCTGTCAAGAGGAAAGAGCCCCTGCAGGGAGGGCTGGGGGAATCTAAACTAGTGAATTGGAGAGAACCTCCGCTTACTATTTGGGAGTAACATTTGATCATGATTGCCTGTTAAAACTCTGGATGTGCAAAAAGTTGTCTGCAGAAAACAGCAAAATAAGTTTGTCTGAGAAACAGTATGTAATTCTGGTGGTTTTTCTTCTTAGCTTGGTTAAAGGTTTTTTTTTTTAATGTATATTTGTAATTGTAAAATTATGTCAACAGGCATTCTTGCTTTTGCTTTTTTCCTAGCTATACTTTGTTATCATTATCTGCAAAAGACAGGATTGACCTTACAATCAGATTCAGTATAAATGCTGTCTTTACCTAAGCAGCTTTACTGTCAAATTTGATAGGCAACTGAACAGAATTTTCTTAATTCCTGGCTTTCTCTGACTGTCCTCTGAGCCGTGAAGATTTTGTTTGTCACGTTCCTATCATTTGAGAAGTTGTGTTAGCTTCCAGTTCTGACACTAGAAAACAGCAGTACCTTCTTCTGCAGCAGGACTTACTTGTCCCAGTTGGAATTCCTTCTGAGAAGGAAAAAGAGTGCAACACTTCGGGCAAGCTGGGGCAGTTGCTCTTGAGAGAGAGTGTCTACTAACTTGTCAGTTTTATTAGATTTATGTGCATTTTGTGGTGATTATAAGTTCAGGCATCGCAGACCAAATAAGAATGTGCTCCGTTAAGGAGTGGGGTATTGATCTTCAACCTGTGCTTTCAAGAAACTCTTGTGTCCTCCTTGCTGCCTTGGAATTGTTCCCTTAGGACTGACAGACCCAAGCAGACAGGTTCACTCATAATTGCAAAAATGTTTTGCTTCTGTCCTTACATTAATATAATAGCTACATCTTCAGGCATTGAATGGTGGAGTGTTTTCCTTTCACAGAGTAAAAAGTGGGGCTTCCTAGTTCGGAGGTTAATTTCCATATTTATCTTATTTGAGAAGGTATAGATGTAAAAGTGGTGTACGCTGTATTTGCCAAATGGCAAAAAGGACACCATGAGGAGGACATAGATTATCTTGAATGGGATCTGCATGTCCTAAATAAGGGAAAAAAATGTTTCCTCTGATGAACTATAAAGCAATGTCATTTAGATGTATTACAACAGTATGTTTTTTACTTGGATATTTACCAAAGAAAGTAATAATTGCTTAGAAGGCATTTGATTAAATGATGGAGGATGACCAAGTCCCATTCTAGCCATCTGCAGCTTTACAGTGCGTTGGGCTGGATTGCTTTTCCTTCTCACTCACGTTATCAGATATAGCAGTATCTCCACTGTATGATTCTGACACTCCTGTGGCAACTACAGATGCATGAAATAAAAACAGGAATAGGAATTTATTCTTCCTGTTACTTTAATCAGAAGATGAGAGCCAAAGCAGACAGTATCATGTAACCACAGAGAACTCTGCAGAGCTGTAATTTCAATAGGGTTTACATTACTTCTTAGTTTATTCCTTTCCTGTATAGCTTTTTATTATTATTATTATTTTTTACCATTGGTATCATTCCAGTGATTTCACATTTTTCTTCAGCTCCTATGGTTGATTCTTAATTATAAACAATGAACTTTTGCCAGCAAAATTGTTAACAACCTTACATGTGGTTTATAAAACTGCTGGAGATTAGATTTAATGCTGGTGCTTTCTTTACAGACCAAGACTAAGGAAACTGGGAGTGTAGTTGTATAGTAACTAATGCATTTACATGGGTTTTCTCTGAATACGTAAATAAATGTCTCAATTTGGAGAGAACACAGCTATGACTTAAAACACATGCCTTTCCTATCCTACCCCAAAAATAGACTCAGATTAACAGCAGATTGAATCCTTTTCCTGGGACTTGAATTTATTTATGTAGAGCATAGCTTCTGGGCTAGATTTTCTGTGTGGATCTAGTTGTTCCTAAGACATTCATATGGACTGCCACAGCTCTATCGTGAAATTAATTCTGAATATTCTATGTTTTGCCATGGTCAGACTGCGGTTATATCAACTTTTAATAAGCTAATCTCATTGCTTAGTGATCCAGTAGTGGTATTTTATTTTATTTTTTCTGGAAGGTTTCTAACATATTCTCCTTTCTTATGTTGAGATGCATCAGCATCAACAGAAAGTGGCTTGTAACATGAAGCATGAGTTACCAGGAAGCTTATTTGTCTAAGGCGGAGTGAGGGAGAATAAGGGAAAGGGGAAAAGGAAAATACAGGGAACAAAATGATCTTCTCTGGAAAAGATCTTACTATGAATGCCTCTGATTCATTTCAATCTCTTCTTTTATGCACGCCAGCGCGATGTGTACACTAATACAGTGTTCAAATGCCAATTTACCTCCCAGTGACAGAATTTGGAGCAAATTCAGTATTACGTGTTGCCTTTGTGATGTGAAAAGAAGCATTACTTATTCAAAACAGAAGTAACAGTATCACTGTCCTAGGTATGGGCAAAGATATCTGAATTTGTTTCTTCAGTGCTAATTTCAAGAGTAAACTGACAGGATACTCAAAAGCATGAATTTCTGGTGAGTAATATAGGAAGGGATTGGCAAATGTCTGAACACCATGTTCCTTGTCATAAAACAGATAGGCTGGCATCTTGTCCTACATCCCCAACGTTTGCAAAACCACTACATGTAGGTTTGGTGCAGCTGTTTCAGAAACTTGCTGCAGAATTTAGGTACTTTCTGCAAAGTGTCAGAGTAGTTCTGTTTCATTGCTGCTGTGGTTGATCTGATAATATCAGCCAGGTTCTGATCTCTTCTCTTAGCAACAGCAGGTCAGACAATCGAAGATGTGAGATCAAGAGATAGTAGAAGTGTTCTCATGATGCTTTTTCTTCTCCCTCCAGATGTGATTATGCAGCAGAACATAACGGTTAAACATGAGCTGCTGCAGGTACCTGACTGCAGACTTGGAATTAATTGCAGCAGGCACTGGAGGTGGATGGAGTAGCAGCCATATGCAGCATGCTGTATGTCTGAAGGGAGAAGAATCCTGTGAGCTCTAAGAGTAATAAGATCTGATTTTCTAGAGGATTTGGTGTCTAAAAGCTTTTTGGCATGGCTCCAGCATTGAAAGTTTTTCTGCCGATTCACCAGTGTTAAAGATGTGAATGCATGCTAGAGTGCTCTCCCTTTGGGAAAATTAAGCTCAGATACAAAAGCATAGAGTATGATAAATTAAAAAAAACCCTATGCTGTTACAGATGATCATGACATCAGTTAATTGGATTTACATGATAAATGATTGCTATAGCATTAACTCTACTGTCAGAACAGTTCAACTGTGAATCAGTAAGAGCATCATTTGTTGATGTTACAACATGACCTCTGAAGAAAATCAAATGATAATTCATTTAACTGTTTAACAGTCAGTAAACACTAGATTGGTCTGTGTGACAGCAAGTGTTAATATCTGTATTTTATATATTGTAGGAGAGCCTTCGGTGGCTCATCAGTGTTCATACTAAACAAAAGCTTACCTTTAAATGTAAAGTTCTAAAATTACTAATATCTCCAAGACAATTCAGTTCAGTGGCCTGAAACCCTTTTGGACAAAACCCAATTTTTGTATACAGAACGCCACACTAACTATTCTTAAGAGCATAGAGGTATGGATAATGGTAACAAAATTTTGTTTTCATTGGGAAGGGTGACATATTGGACATCAAATAGTGCCTGGACATGGCTGTAGCAAGGACGCTGAGGAAATCCCTAAGGTCTAATGGCACTATATTTAGAACTAGGATAAATGGCTGGCATGTTTCCTCATTTGATATGGCCTGACTTTAGCAAGAGCAGAGAGGTGACTGTCTCTCTGTACTTGACACTGGTGAGGCCACACCTCAAGTACTGTGTTCAGTTTTGGGCCTCTCACTGAAAGAAAGACACTGATGTCCTGGAGCGTGTCAAAAGAAAGGCAATGAAGCTAGTGACGGGTGTGGAATACAGCTCTTATGAGGAGTGGCAGAGGGAACTGGCAGTGTTTGATCTGGAGAAGAGGAAGCTCAGGAGAGACCTTATTGCCCTTTACAGCTACTTGAAGGGGGGTTGCGGCAAGGTGGGGGTCAGTCTCTTTTCCCAGACAACCAGTGATAGGACAAGAAGTAGGACAATAGACTTTAAGTTGCACCAGGGAAGGTACAAATTGGATATTACAAAAAATGTTTTCTCAGAAGGAGTGGTGAGGTACTGGAACAGGCTGCCCATGGGAGTGGTGAAATCAGTGTCCCTGGAGGTTTTCAAGAAACATGGAGATATGGCACTTGGGGATGTGGTTTAGTAGGCATGGTGGTGATGGGTAGATGGTTGGAATAGATGATCAAAGTGGTCTTTTCCAACCTTAATGATTCTATGATACTATGAACTCTTTCCGATGGTTTACTTCATCCTGTTTGCCTGAAGTCTTAACAAGCTTATTTTTAACTAGGCTTTATGTATGTTTTATGTGTGATCAAAAATGATATATAATGAAACAGAGACAGCATCCAGCATAGATGTGAAGGAAGATGAGCAGTTGTCAAATCCTGCCGTCCTGTATTTCTTTTCAAGAAAGAAATAAGGTTTCCCCCGGACCAGTTCTGAATATCATGAGAGTTCACCATAGAATGTAGCACTGAAATGTGTGGATTTAAAATTGCCGATGAAGGCATTTCATCATTGCATGATTTCAAAGAGGTGAAATCCAGGGCTTTATCTCATAATTTCTTTCTTTCTTTGCAAATACTCTGCTTTATTTAAAAATTTCAAAGGCATTCCTTAGGGAATAAGGAATAACTATTATCTTTACAGGTTTAAGCATGGACAGCATCATGCTATAAGAAGAAATTATAATCTGTGGTTATCTTTGAGTACTGCTAGCTATTTAAATAGGATTTCAGTAATTATGAAGGGTAGTCTCTGCAGAGGAATTATTTTATTTGATCCTTTTGTCAAAATGACAAGCCTTTATTATGGTATGGTTTACTCTCAAATTGAGATAAAATATTTAGTTCCCTGCAAAACAACTGTCCTTAAGGTATTGCATAAATGGGATAATTTAAGAATGTTTTAACTATGATGTCATTATGAATTATTGTTATACTAGTGAAATGGCAAGAATATGCAATTACAAAACAAATTTAATTTCAAGATGTCATTTTAATTCCTTACTTTAACATGTTCAAAACAAAGATACTGGTTTTTTGGTTGGCTTTTTTTCCTTTTTAAAAAAAAAAAATCTTTTATGACATTTTGAGCTGACTTTATGCAAGAACAGCAGTTTTGTATGAGTCTGAGAAAAAAAGACCTGAATCTGCCACCCGGCATGGTTGAGGTTACTAGAAGCTGCTGCTGCTCTTACTGTTTGTGGAGCCTTATTCAGCTGTCTGACTTGAATAACGAGAAATAGTTCAAAAAAAAATTTAAGGGGCTTCAAACATGTAGAGGTTCATAATGCAGTTGATACTTCGTTAGGAATATCTGACATAGCTCATTAAAACCCAGCTTAGCTCTCTACAGTAATCACATTTTGCACAAAGTTTTCTTCTCTTCTTTTGGCTGAATGCAGTGAGGAAAAACTATTTGGCATCTGCTCAGTGCAATTTCTTGTATTTTTCTTCTTTCTCTTTTATTGTCTCTTACAGTCACAGTGGAGGGGGTTCTGGGTCATTAAAGAGAGTTTATTGTTATGGCAGTCAAGTATATATTTTTTAGGTTTGTCATACTTCCTACACCTGTTATCCTCATCTTGCATGCCTGTTTGAAGTCAAACTACCAATGAAAAATTGAAATGTTTCTTAATGCAAGAGTTAACATGAATTCACAAGTCTTTCACTTGAAATAGCTGAAAGGGGTTATTTTCTAAGGATTGACACGCATGAAAAATGTTTGTGCCTGTTAAGTCCACTACCAAATCCAAGTCTTGAGTACAAACGACAAAGATATGCCTTTAAAATAGCAAAATACTGATTACAAATCAGTAAGTAAGTACAATCAGTAAGTAAAGCCTTCTTTGCGTCTCCTTCGAGCTGTGAACTTAAGATGTTTTCCATTGAGGTCAATGGCAGTGGCCTCAAAGTAGGTAGATTCAGCAGCTACAACAGGGAAATATTTTATAATTTTAGTTACATACTTGCAACCTGCCTTAAATTAATGATGTTATACCAGCTACATTCTAATCTAGTGTGTTTCATTTATTATTTTTACACCAATATCAATATTTAACAAAACACTCTTCTGCAACAAAACAATTCTGAGCCTGAAATAAGATACATGAGTAAGACGGACTTACTCTAAAGCTGGATTTTAGAGTTTCCTGGAGGATACGAAAATGAGGAGTTCAGTCTCTCTGACATAAAAATACTGTGTGAATTATCCCAAACATTGAACCCTTCACTCACTTTTCACCAGTGCGCAGAATGCAATCCAAGTACAGGCAGTAGAAATGTTTACATTACTCTTTTGTATGGGTTAGTATTTCAAGGAAAGTTACAAAAAAGCAGTTTGGTTTCAATTAAATCAATGACAAAGTCAAATAAGAAGAGGTACGATTCCATGCAAGGAATATAAAAGCTGCCTTAAACTGGATGTAGATGTCTGTTCCAATAGTCTGGGCACAGGCAGCAAATCAGGAGTTGGATTTATAACATACTTTCTCTTCGCCAAAACTAGTCCCATCTGGAGTGACGCACCTTTTACCATAAAACTAGAGTAAAACGTGCATTTATTTAAACCATAAACAGTTACATTTCAGTCTAATGCCAAAGGTGAGGTTCTTCTGACAGACTGTGTCAGTGAAGTTTATCTACTAGAATGTTTAATACACTACTAATAACTTTTTTGCAGCTGTGGCAAACTTTTAAAAACCATCTTTTATTCCCTTACTAACACAAAGCTTAAAAAGCAATCAACATACAAATCACTCTACCTGAGAGATTCAGTCGCTTAACTCTTCTTTTTTCAAGTCTTGATAAATGCCCTTGATGGTTTCCAGGAGGGGAGCTGGATTACAACTGAATATAGATAGACCTGGTCTCAGATTTACGTCTCTGTATAATGATGACCCTTGCAGAAATAGCTTCAGACGGGTAATAGGATTATCATAAGGGAATTAAAAAATTCTGTTCATTAGTTTGAGCCAATGAAGTTGCAGGCTAGATAGAGATTTAAAGGATTTAGTGCGTAGATACAATTGAGAAGGGAGAAAAACAACTGAGCCTAAGAGATACAAATGGACACCTTGGTATTACAGGGAAAGGTGTATTAAAATTATCAAGATATACAGATGAATTATAAAACACAGTGTGAGAACCATTACTGTATATAGGAAAGCTGCTATTCTACATCTCTAATTCTGTTTTAAATATTTCTGATTTGTGATAGGACTCCTGTTTATAAAAAGGATTGTGCTATTATTTAAATTACACCTATTTACTCATGAATGTAAAAAATATACATTCAGAATGCAAAAGGGAGGAGAGAGAGAAATTTACTCTGTGAAGGACTATGAATATAATGTCTATGTGACAGTATGAAACAGTTAAATTTGGAGCAGTTTTCAATGGAAAACTTGTATTTATACCTCTGCTACTGTGCCTCATACACAGTTGGATGCCCTGCAGCCAGAAAGGTTTAGCACTCACCCACCATGTTGTTCAGACAAGCTTAAGGGCATGGTCCTGTGAAAATAAAGACAAGTGGTGGCCCCAGCAGGGAGCTGGCAAGGGACTTCCATGCCCAGGTCTCTCCTGGAAGTGCCTGGTCAGGCAGTGCTAAGATGAGCTACGTGTATTGTGGTACCTTAACTGAGTCCTTCTTTTCCCGTTCAACTCATGTCTTGCATTTTCTGTGCAGTAAAGCAGGACTGTAGCACCCAGATACCTAGCAGGTGATTGCCTACCAAGCTCTATTCAGTCAAGTATATTCATATGTTACTCTATTTGAAAACACATTCTAATAATTCCTTCTAAGTTCAAAGAAATCCTGTGAACTAATTCTGAAAGAATGAGGCTTACAGCACCATGCACAAGCTTTACTGTGCTCTGCAGTACTTGCCTTTGAGTTGCCTCTCTGCACAGAGCACATAGGGCTGTTAACTTGGTGCTCTGTGCAGCTGTGGGGTTATGAGCCACAGTCCCCAAGCCCAGAAATTCTGGTTCAGAGACGACTCCTTGCAGTGAAGGAGGATCGAACTAGAGAACAGGAACCAGACAGTCTGTGGGACCTGACAGCATGCACACACAAATGCTGCAGGAGCTGGCTGATGTCACTGCAAGGCCGCTGTCATTTATCACTGGTGAGGCATGTCTGGGTGCTGTGTCTAGTCCTGGGTTCCCCAGTACAGGAGGGATGCAAACTTGCTGGAGTGAGGCCAGTAAGGGGACAGAAAGGAACGGAAGCATCGGTGGTATGAGGAGAGGCGGGGAGTGTGGGTTCAGCCTGGGCTCAGAGGGACATTATCAGTGTAACAAATATGTGATGGAGGGTGGAAAGGTGGAGCCAGACCTGTCAGTGGTGTCCAGTGAAAGGAGAAGAGGCAATGGGCACTAGCTGAAACACAGGAAATTGCCTTTAAGTGTATATATACATATATATTTATTTATTTTTACTGGAGGGTGGCTGAACAGGGACAGATTGCCTGGTGAGAATACAGAGCCTTCATCCATGAAAATATTCAAATCCCAAAAGGGGCCCTGGCACTCTGCTTGAGCGGGGGATTGGGCTAGCTGATCTGTAGAGGTGACTCCAACCTCAGCTACTCTGTGGTTAATTAATTAGATAGCAACAGTATAACTTTTTAAGGAATAGTAGCAAGCTATTGAAAAACAGAATCACTGTTTTCTTAGAAATGAGGTTGTAGAGAAGGATAACAAAAATTAGTTTTCACTGTATTAATAAACTCTGATTGGTTCATCTGTAGAAATAAAGGAAGCGTGTTGGGGACCGGCAAAAATTTTCCACCAAGATTCCTGCATGAACAGACAAAGCAAAGCATTTCTGTAGATCTTCCTTACATCTTCAAATTTAATTGCAGAAAGCTGTGTTTTTGGCATTTAGGGTGTCTAGATGCCTTGTGGCCTGGAGAAAGGCCTGGAAGCCCAGAGGACTAAAGGCATAGAATCTGACCTAGAGGTGTAGAGACTTAAAGGCCAAGAGACCAAGAGGAAGGCCAAGAGGCTGGAAAAGAGACTATGGGACCTTAATGGCCAAAGGGAGGCCTAGAGGTATAGAGACCTGGGAGACCAAGAGACCCAGAAAATCTGTATTTTTTTCAGTACATTTTGCCTTATTTATCTTAGCGGACTCAAAGCTCATGCATTTGCTTGCTGGCATCCGTCACTCTGGTTTTTTGTTTACATATTGTTCTCCAATTTAAAACAAAATGAAACAAAAACAGTTTGAGGAAACCTAAATACCAGTATTGCTAATTAAAATTATACATTACAGTTCACTGACATTTCTTCTCCAACTTCTCGCATTTATGTAAAAGTTCGTACACGTTTGTTCTTTCTCTCTTCGCTTATTTTTCTTTCTTGCTTGATTAGGTTTCTGTTTGCTAAAAGACTGCCCTGGGCTATTTCCTACCTTGATACACTCTAGCTTTCAGAGATTCAAGTGCTTCAATTTTTTGCTTCCTTGCACGATATTTAAATGTCTTTTTATGAGATAGTTGTTAATTTTTAATGGAAGATCCCATTGAATTGGGAAGTTCACTAGCTGTATTCCAAAGGGCAAAAGCAAGATGATTATTTAAAGAGCAATTCATACCTTATAGAAACATATAATATCACTGTTTTCAGCCAGCAGCAGGTAGGCAAAATTCCTTTTAGCAATGAAGTAGTTGATAGGGCTTTTCCAAGGCCCAAATGGAGGAGGACATATATTTGTATAAGAGGGCAAGCAGGTGATTTCTGAGTGTAAATTCGTCAATTTCCAGGTCTTCTCTTTCAATACAGAGTCACATTGCATTTGGGACCAGTTTACCTTTGAGCATGATAATCGGTATAATTGTTTTTAAATTTTTGAACATGTACTTTTATCTATTTCATCTGTTTTTCACAGCATGAAACTGTTAGCATTCATTTTTGTCTGTGAGACAGCATTATTTTAGGAAGAAGCCTGGATATGACAATCTCAGCCATAACTACATCACCTCCTCTAGCTTTTGCTTTCTAAAAGCCCCAGAGATGTATGTTCCAGGTGTGCCATATGGAGAAAGCCTTTTAAATTAGCATGGCCAAAAAGCATAGGGAAGTCTAAAAGGGCCATTTTGAAGTGGTTTGATCCTAAATTTTCCTAAATTTTTAGTTTTTTTCATGT
Organism: Aquila spilogaster; assembly: GCA_024606505.1. NCBI lineage: Eukaryota > Metazoa > Chordata > Aves > Accipitriformes > Accipitridae > Aquila > Aquila spilogaster. The sequence continues at coordinate 15,327,089 of JANHGO010000020.1, forward strand.
TTTCTTTATTTCCTTATTTTTTGACGATATATTGCTCTTACAGCATTAGGCTAGAGGATGCTCTTAATGTCTCTAATGTAAAATTGTGTTTTCTCTGCTGGCAACATGTACAGCATGTACCATGATTTTACAAAGACACCTATTGAATTGATTGCTAGTGTTATTTTGTGATAGTTTTCTATCTAATGATGAGTACTTACAGGAAGATTTACAAAATTATTGTTGTTTATCATTCACTTAAATAGACCTTTGTTGCAAAAAGGTGGATTAAGTCTTGGCATGGAAACTGATACTAAACCAATTAGGGAAACTGCTTGTCTGCATTCTTGTCATTAACTTGAGGAAGATTAAAATGAGGAGCAGGAAGAAGAGCAACGTGTTTCCTGTGTCTGTTTCATCACAAAGCTGCAGTGTTATCCCGTTGCAGCTCCAAGCACAGCAAGCCTGAAAATTTGGTCCCACATTCAGGTTCTTCACGGAAGCTTTCAGAATGGCTCTCTGCAACAGAGCAATGGATTCTCTGGGGATAGCCCTCACATTGCTGGAGTGAGACTTCCATCTTCCTACTGGCCAGCCTCACGCTGTCAGTTCATATTTTTGCATTTGTGTTCTATTTTGCATATTGGCTTTTCTCCCACTGTCACCCAGGTTTGCCGCATGCAGTCACTGTGTCAGGTTGCACCGTATTTGAAGAGCGATGAGGAGCAGGCCATCCTCATCCCAGGTGGTCATCCTGCAGCACTCTTCTCTTCTGGTTGCTCAAGGTGCGTCTTATGTGTTGTCCTGCAGCAAGGGCTACATCACCATTGTGTCCCTGCCATCTCAGATGTTGATATGCAGCTGAGAAATTTTTGGGTCCCATCCATGCTCAGTGCCAGCTGGAGTGTGTGGGGCTGGACCTCCTGATCTACTGAGGTCACTTCCAACCTGGGCTTCTCTAGGCTGAGATTTGAAGTGGTTTGAACACGAGGGCAGTAATCTATTTTGCACCATTATATATGCTACACTAACCCATAGAGGTCAGTGTTTGCCTTTGAAAAGGAAGAGGATTGTGTGTCTGAAGCGCTAATACCTGTCACGTAATGTGCAGCTTGCCTTCCTATCTGCTTCTACTGATTGCTCAGGGTTAGTAACGTACCGATGTCTTTCAAAGCTTGGAAGATATGGCTGAGAAGGCAAATCTTAGTACATTTTAAGTTTTGTTATCTAACGTTTTAAAGGCTGAAATGTGGTATTTAAAAAAAAATCATAAAATATTTGCATATCTGTCTTAAACAGGATCATTTAGGGGGAGAACCTATCACATCTGTAGTTATGGTGTTAAATTAATTTCATCAGTCATCTTCTGGCTGGACATATGGAATGCTGTCAGCAGCATGCTTGTAGAATGAAACTCTCCTACTTCATCCTGAGACCTGTATACCACGGTTTGTCAGTGATATTAACAGTTGTATCTATGTAAAGGTAATTACATGTGAGCCTCTTTATTATGGAGGATACTTTCAGAAATGAAGTCTGCAGAGTGCTGTGGCAAGAAAGTATAAAAGTCACTCCAAAAAGAATGAATGAATGTATTTTGTAGCTTTTGAAAGCTGTATTTTGTAAGGACCGTCTTCTCAAATGTTTTTAAAATGAACCATAGTCAGTGTTACCTAAGCACGTTAAAAATTAATACTTTTAGTTTGATTCTATATGCTTTCACATGGTAATTGAGGTAAGAATGGCATAGGCTGCCTCATGTTTACTTATTTTCTCAAATATATTATTTTGTCCCCAGGCTGTGCACATTGTAGTTTGTAATCATCTAAATGCTTTATAAACAGAAAGTTGAAATGTGTTCGCTGGCTGGATAAAAATCTTATCACACCGTAGCTCGAAACTTTGTTTACTAAAATAAACTTTATCAAGTATGACAGCTGGAAATGATTTTGAGCAGTATGGTTGACTGAAAAATAGTCTGAATTCCAGTGTCTTGAGCAAAGAAACCACTGCTGTTAATCACTGTGTTCTTTAATTGGCCCAATTACTTTTTGAAGAGTAACTATTTTTCTACAAAATCAAAACAGTTACTATAATTGGATAATATTTAGTATTCATTTTATTGTGAAGTTTATATGAATGCTGCTTATTAATAAGAAGTTTGCATATGGTGCAGCTATTGCTTTTGAAAATGTATTAATGAGAATCTTCAGCTGAAGCGCTTATGCCTCTGTTCTGATATTCTTTCTTCCTCCATAAATAGCGTTTTAATCTCCTACATGTTTTGGGTGTGAAGTGAGAGGCTCTGATATGTTGAAATACCCTGCTTGCATCTGAGTGTATCCTAGCAGTCTGTTTGTTTTAAATTAAGTGCTTAGGATGATGATGCACAATTTTCTGAATTTACATCTGAGAAAAGGAAGATTACTTCATTTCAGATCTTCTTTCAGACCTGTAACCAGAAGGGAGCACTCTTACCTAAGGCATAGAAATGTTCTCCTCAGCCATTAGTTTCTGCTGTTTTGTATATGTTGGCAGCAAATTATTTCCCTGGAACAATGGGTAAAGGGTGAGCCTGGAATTTTTCAGTAGTGCATCTACAATATCTGTACTGATTTGTTGCTGAGTATTGAGAGATGTCTGTTTCTCATAGTCACTCATAGTTGTAGCCATTGGTTGCTGAAACTGAATGAATAGCATTTCTGATTGAGATGGAGTTCTGCTACTGAATTCGTGTAGGGAACTGGCATGTACAGATTTCCAAAACAACGATGTATATCTCTTTTATTGCCTCTTTTCAACATGAGTTATGTGGTATTATGTAGGACATCACCAACTTGGGAGTGCCACTGTTTGCCATGAACCAGCTGTAAAGGATTCTAAAAAGGCAGAGATCTCCTACAAAGAGTCCAGCAGAAGGCCACAAAGACGAGTCAGGGATGTGGAGCATTTCCCATATGAGGAAAGACTCAGAGACCTGGGGCTCTTCAGCCTGGAGAAGAGGAGACTGAGAGGGGATCTCATCACTATTTATAAATATCTAAAGGGTGGGAGTCAAGTTGACGGGGGCAGACTCTTTTCAGTGGCATGCAGTGACAGAACAAGGGGTACTGAGCAGAAGTTGGACCACAGGGAGTTCCATACTAAGTGAGGAAGAGCTTCTCCACTGTCAGAGTGACAGAGCTCTGGAACAGGCTGTTCTCTTCAGATCTGTTGCAGTTTCCATGGAAATAAATAGGAGTCATTACTTTCAGAGCAACCCACATTATTCCTGAAGAGGCTGCACTGAAATGTTGCTGTCCTACTGTTGTGCATCTGGCTCACCTTGGGTTGGCTGATGTCTCCAAGAATGAGATACTGCTTGGGTCTTACATTAGAGCTGCTCTGAGCAGTATCTTTGAGACCCCACAAGAGGTATTTCAGACCTCTCTTTTGTTTGCCTGTCTTGAAGAAAATCCAAACAAACCATTTCTTAGCAGTGAGGGAAGTGCGCTGCTGCTCATTTCCTTAAGCTCCATCTCAGATTTTTCTCTAATGGCTAGTTACTCTTCCAAAGTTTATTTAAAATTTGAATGTCATGGGTAGCAGGGAAGCCTGGCTCAGATCCTTTCTGGTCAGCTAATTGCATGTGATAATCTTGTTTTCTTGCAGTGTATCAAGGGCATTTTTTGGCGTATCTTTGGGGAATACACCACAGGAATGTCAGACTGCTTGTGCTGGCCCTCTGTGTGTAGGGCCCAGGTGGAAGTTTGTGTGCAAGGTCTACAGTTGGAATATGAAGAGAATGAATTATTATAAAATAAGGGGAAAAGGATTGCGGGAGGACCAGGAATGTCTGGGGCAGACATACAAAGGGGGTGGGCAGTTATTCATAGGTCCTGATATAATACTGCACGTCATAAAGTGATTCAGATCTAAGTCTGACTGATGAATTTAGAGCAAAATGAGGAAATAAACTGGCAATGCAAACAGGTATTTAGTCAGCATATAATCTCAGAAACATGTTTGGAAGGAACGCTTCATTGGTCATTAGGTCTGTCCCACTGCGTCATATGGAAGAGTTCAGTTATATTAAGCCACTCCTCCTTGGATGGATGTCAGATAGTTGCTATGTCCAGTGAAGAGATTTCTTGGCAGTTTACTGCACTATCCTTGTCATAGAAACAAAAGCACTGAAGTGTAATGTTGTTATACTCTGGAAAATGTCAATAAAAATAATTTGGGTTCCATGTTTACTGCTTTCCAGTAATTTCTGTCAAAGTATTGTGAGTGGATAACTAAATTTGTAGTTTTCTTTTCTGAACAGGAGTCCTGGAAAATGTCCTCTGGCAGTTGAAATTCTGGCTGTATTGTGCTTTCTCTGTTTTAGCTTTTTACTAAAGCATCTGGCTCCTATATATGTGTATTTTATGTTGTCTCATATGTCTGTATACATATATATGTTGTTGTTCCACACCCATTTATACATGGCAGATTGTGAGTTTTAGAAGTGCTTCTGTCTCCTTGGAGGAACTGAGTAATTACAGTAAAAATTTAATGAGTTTAAATTACTTTTTCAGTTAACATTTGCCCTTTCAGTGTAGTGAATTCTCTGAACAGTCTGGGCCTTATTGATGTGTGCTTCTAGATGAAATTTTGCAAAGGAACTTGAAGCTTGTAGGTTTTTGTGCACATTTTCCTTGGGGTATTTTGAGATTTAAATTTCAGTGCTTGCAATTGAGTAAACAAATCTGAATCCTTCTTTCACTGGATGATTGTAACTTCCTGTTTGGAAGGCCCAGGACAAGCCTATGCCAGCAAACTTCTGGTAGCCAGGGGTGTAGGGAGGCATCACCTGTGCCCAGCATTGTGATGTTGGTACACCTCATTTTCTGTGAAAAGAAACAGAAAAAACACACACACGGAGCATTCCAACCAAGCATGTTCCACAGTCTTTGCCGTGAGCAACACTCAGAATCACCATGTTCAAACTATTCATTTTCCTTAGTTTAAGGAAAACGTCTCTGTCTTTTGGATGTTATTTTATGTCAGGTACTAGCTAGTTTTCTGTTTGCTTAGGTTCTCTGCTTACGGATTATGAAATCAGTGCAGATTGAATGAACGTAAAGAAAAACTGTGGTCCTGAATTATGTTTTCCAAATGATATTTCTCATTATCTTCTCAAGATCATATCAATCTATTCTTGTACCAGCCAAGGTAGTTCTTGTCATCTAGTTAGTCCTGGTCTAATGATGGACCTGGAAATGGAGGAGCAACCTAGGCTACCAGCCTTTGCAGTTGTAGCATCCATGCATCTCTGCCCTTTTTTGAGGACTTGCTATGATGGCACCTCTTGAGTTCTGGATCTGATCTCCCTGTCTGCCTGGGTTTAGCACCTTGTCAGCCCTCTACTACAGCACTAGGCCGCTTAACTTAGTCATTTACACTTTGTGCTGCTATTGTTGCCATAGACAGAATGGTTTTCATGTTCTAGTCACTGTGCTGTGGCTCTGCTCTTTTTCTTGGTGAAAATTTCTTACTTACTTTCTAAGGATATGTATTTATTTATTTATTTGTATCCGCTATAAGGCAAAGTTGAGTTAGGAGATCAAAATTTTGAGAATTTATTCTTGAAATGGTAGAAAACAAGATTGCTTCAATTAGAATGAGCAACTGACATATCAATCAGATGTGCTGGATGCTATCTTGTTTAAATATGTTGCTTTTAATCAAAAAAAAGGAGGTGAGATTCATAATCAAGTTTTCCTTTGGGAATTTAAAATTCTTGGTACAAAGTACAGTGATTTGATCAAAGTTTTGGTGTTACCTCTTCATTATCTAAGTAGTTTCAACATGTTCTTTGGCTTTGCTCAGATACAGTGAAAATAATGGATTAATTGCCTTACCTGACTGACAGGTATGTCAGATTTGCAAAGTTAAGAAGAGGCTAAAAATATTCCCCTGGCCTTCTCTTATTTCTTTGAGTATTTGTTACCTCATTTAAACTTTTGAAGAGTTCCTTTGTTAAAACTACCAATCAGTGCCTGAGGAGGATTCTTGTCTAGTCTGACATGGTGTTAATGGCATTTAGCCCAACAGCATTATAATCTGGCAGATTCCAAATTTTAAGGGAAAGAGAGAGCTTTCCCTTGTCCTGGGGCTTTCACCTTTTCTATTGTTTTAAGTAATACATTTCTGTTGGCTCTTATTCTTGCCTACTTCAAGAGATGTTAACATGTCTGTGCAGAAGGCTCTTCTCTTTTTCCAGAAGCCTCTCAGGGATTTGTTTGTATCAATTACATTCTAGTACTGTAGCCTAGTCAAGATTATGTCTTGCAATACTGCATGAGCCAGAAGGCTAGCCACCTCAAGCGTGTGTATACCTATGGGGGATTGTCTTGCATCCCTTTCGGGAAACCTCCATCCTCCTGCTCCCTCTTCTTCTCTGAAGCGCCTGTATATCAGTGCACATGGGGAATAAACAGGAAGAGTTAGAGGTCTGTGTACAGTTGCAGGGCCATGATTTCATTACAGTCATGGAGACATGGTGGGACAGCTCTAATGCTGTCATGGCTGGCTAAGTAATTTTTAGGACAGACAGAACAGCAAGGCAGGGTGGTGGAGTTTCTCTTTATGTGAGGGAACAACTTGAATGTATGGAACTCTGTTGAGGGATGAATAATGAAAAAGTGGAGAGATTATGGGTGAGAATTAAGGGGCAGACAAATGTAGATGACACCACTGTGGGTGTTTATTACAAGCCACCTGATCAGGAGGAGGAAATTGATGAGGTCTTCCACAGATAGCTGAAAGTAGCATCACAACTATGGGCACTGGTTGTCATAGAGAACTTCAACCACCCTGATATTTGCTGGAAAAGCACCACTGCCAGGCACACACAGTCCAGAGGCTTCCTGCAGTGCATAGAAGACCACTATCTGATGCAGGTGGAGGAGCTGATGAGGAGAGAGGTGCTGCTGGAAGTTGTTCTTACAAACAAGGAAGAATTTGTTGGAAAAGTGAAGTTTGGGGGCAGCCCCTGCAACGACCCTGAAATAGTGAAGTTCAGGATCTTACATGGAAGAGACAGGCAAATAAGTGAGATTGCAACCCTGGACTTCAGGAGACCCAACTGTGATCTCTTCAAGGACCTATTTGGAGGTATTCCCATGTGTTAGAGCACTGGAAAGTAAGGGGGCCCAAGAGAGTTGGTTGACATTCAAACACCACTTCTAAGCTCAAGATTGGTGTATCCCTAAGAGTAAGAAATCAGACAATGTTGACAGGAGATCTGCATGGATGAGCAAGGAGCTCATGAAAAAACTCAAATGGAAGGAGCAAGTCTATGGAATGTGGAAAAAGGGTCTGGCCACTTGGAAGAAATATGGGAATGTCATCTTCTTTAAGTATGACAGTAGTAAAAGGAAGACTATTGAAAATGCAGATCCACTGCTGAGTGAGCTGAGTTCCCTGGTAACAGAGGACCTGAGAAGGCAGAGTTACTGAATGCCTTCTTTGCTTCAGTCTTTACTGCTAAGATTGCCCCTTGGGAACCCCAGATCCTGGAGATTCTCAAGAGAGAGTCTGTGGAAAGGAAGGCTTCTATTTGGTTAAAGGCCCATCTGATCAGAGATTGTCTTGACAAATTCGACACACAGAAATCCATGGGTGCTGATGGGATATATCCATGAGTACCGAGGGAGCTGGCAGAAGCAATTGCCAACCCACTGTCTGTTGTCTTTAAAACAGGAGAGGTGTCTGAAGACTGGAGGGTAGCCAATGTACTCCAGCTTTCAAGAAGGACAAGAAGGAGAAGCCAGAAAACTACAGGCCAGTCAGCCTCACCTCTGTGCCTGGGAAGGTGATGGAGCAACTTGTTCTGGATGTCATCTCCAAGCAATTGGAAGAGAAGGTTATCAGGGGTAGCCTTCTCTGATGCCACGTCTGGCTGGGTAGGTGAGGGGAGAGCAGAGTACCTTGATTTCTGCAAGGCTTTTGACACTGTTTACTGGGACTGTTTAGGAGGAGGAGACTGAGAGGTGATCTGTTCAATGCTTATAAATGTCTATAAATGTGAGAGTCAAGTGGATGGGGCCAGGCTCTTTCCAGTGGTGCCCAGTGACAGGACAAGGTGTAGCAGGCACAAGCTGGAACATATGAAGTTCCAGACAGAGCACTGAAACAAGGCACCCAGGGAAGTTGTGGACTCTACTTCTCTGGCGATATTCAAGACCAGCCTGGACACTTTTCTGTGCAACCTACTGTAGGCAACCTGCTTTAGCAGGAGAGTTGGACTAGATGATCTCCAGAGGTCCTTTCCAGCCCCTATGATTCAGTGACTCGAGTCGTCCTGTGGGGAGCCAGGGGTTGGACTTGGCAATCCCTGTGGGTCCCTTCCAGCTCGGAATATTCTATGATTCTGTTCCACATCTGACTTGAACAGGAGAGTGTCAAGCCACATTTCAGTGACTTTCATAGTTTTGATCAGAGAACTTAAGCATATCAACCAAAGAAAAGGTATTAGCATCACTTGAATCAAGTGTGTTGAATGAGTGCCTTGAAATGATTTGCTGGAGAAATGACACTGAAAGAAAAATGTATAAACTTCTCATTTATCTGAAACACCTGATGCAGTAATATTTTTCTCTCAAGAAAAAAAATTGATAAAATCATGTCACAGAAATGTAGTTCCAACAAGTAATGGGACTTCTAAATAGCAAGTGAGGCATAGCTAATAAGGAAATACTGTAGGGATGATGCAAGAGATACAAAGGAGGATGAAGGAGAAATGAAGGCTTAAGGTGAAATGAATATATCTTGTTTTTTTTCAAACGCAACAAAGAATCACAGTTCTACAAGTAATTGAAAATGCACTAAATGCTTTAAAAAGACCTCAACTTCCTCCTTCATTCTCTTTCCATCTTGGCAACAGGTACAGAGAGAGATGCTGCAAGGGAACACGCGCTGCTTGTAATAAACTCCAGCAGCCCCAGGGTCAGACATAACTGGTTTAAATTGTAGCAGGATGCTATGAGATACGTTACATGATTGAATGGGCACATATGGCCTCAGCTGTGGGGACCGCAAAGATGGCTTAATGCTTCTTGGGAGTTATCCCTCTCCAAGTTAAATTTATCCCACAGCTGTTCATGAAGATTGCCATTATTATCCTTTCCTGTATTTTTTCCATCTTCAGAATTTTATAAGGTGAAATAATTTGGACAGGGGATTTTTTGGACGGAGGCTTTCTCTCATTTTTGCTGACCTTCCCTAACCCTACTCTGGTGTGATTTGAGAATCTTTTCCCAAATGGCTAGATAAAACTCTGTCTGGCAATGGAAAAACTCATTTCCATGTTCCAGTGGTTTAAGTCTGAACATAAAGTCCAGCCCTGTATTTTGGCTTCTCTCTGCTGCTGCAAGAAAACAAGTAGATAAAGGCAGTGGAATTGGCTGTCTCCTGTTTCAAGGTATTTGCTGTATACACTTCCATATTTCAACAGGTTGTTCCAATGTAAATATTTTAAAAAGAAGGATAGGAAACCCCAAACTAAGTGGATAGCAATTTCCAGAGCTGCTTCACAGAATGCCTGTGGCAGGAAAGCTCTTGACTGTGAAGGAGTAGAGTACAGCATGTTATCAAAAGATAAAAGATAATTGCTAGGCAAAACTGTGAAACGCTCCAGCACTCACGTCTCCTGTGCTGATATCCAGACTGAAGAAAAACAGGCTTGGTGTCAGGCTGTGGGGGGCTGCTGCAGAGGAGGTGGGAGGGAACCTACTAAACCACAGTCCTTCCTCCGTGCTCCTCAAAATGTCAAATGCAACTATTTCTCTTTGCTGCTCTGCACCACACACATGACAGTATTCAAGAATGTAAGCAGCTAGAGCACATCAGCACCTAGTCACGTCTGTGTGGCCTGTCTGCCTTGCGGCGATGCATCATGCTGCAGTCAGTACTGACATGGGAATGAGCAGAAGATGGCCATGACCACATGATCTTCCTCCTCCTTGGGCTGTTCTTTTAAGGGATTTAAAACTGCCTGAACTCACCAGATAAAATGAGAAACTCCTAGTTCTTGCATGTGAACGTTGGATCTATTATTGTCAATTATCAACGAAGGGCAACTTTATACTTATAGTCATGGATTACTTCAGTAATGAAACTTCCTGCTTTATTTGCTTGTGAAGCATTGTCACAGTGGCTTGGGAATCCAGTGCAAGGAAAAATGGCAGTTTCTGTTTTATTTGTCATCTTAGCTATCTACTATGACTACATTCTCTGAAAGAAAAGAAGCTCTCATGCTCTGAAAACATCTTTTGCATTTTACTTTTTGCCAGGAATAGTTACTTTAACTCTTAGATTGCTGAGCACATGTAAATTAGAAAATCTTCAGAAAATGAAATGCAGGCCATACTAGGTACAAATCCAGTTTTGCATGCTAGACTGGCTCCTGAAGAAGAGCATATATAAAAAATACAATTTTTAAGAGTTAGGAAACTTAATTCTCTTTTCTCTTCCCCTTCTTGTAGGCTGACTTACAACTTCTGAAATTGAAACTTTTTTTTGAACTGTAAAAAACCTGTTCAAATCAGTATTTGCAATGATAATTACTCTTATGTGCTGTGTGGACTTCACACAACCTTTTTCCGTAGTGACTGGCAGAAGAGAGATGTGATTCAGAAGATAATCAAAATGTGGGAAAAAAGAGCTTTTTTGAGTCAAAATAACATGTTTACTGCTTTTTGTTGAAAGAAAAAAGTTCTTTTGGTTTACCTTAGCACCACACTAAGATATCTTCTTTAATATTAAAATTAATGATGTATTTGGATAATGTTTTAATTTTTAATTTAAAGTTTTTCTTAAAGATTTTGTTATGTTTGAAGTGAAACTTCTCAGTTACAGATCTCCAAATTCTGTTGAACATTCTTCGTTCTTTCACCCTTGAAATGAAAATAACTGATAATCAAAATCAAAATTCTGGGCTTTTTTTAAATCTTCCCCTCACCCCAAAATTATTTTATATTTTGTTGCTTGGGGAGGAGCTGAGGAGGGTGGAAGTCATGCTAGTATGCATAGAGTCTATTAATGTTTTTTGGGGGCCCCATCCTTGTTCTATATTGGCTTTCTTTTCATTAGGTCTGACATTTGAGGGCTGACCTCTGAAAGGTGCTGGAAAGCACGAGGGAGCCACGTAGGTCTGTGCTGCATATCCAGAAGGCAGACTTCTGGTGTGATGGCTGAACTACAGCTGCTGCACCTGCCTGTACTGTGTGAACCTGCATTACAGGTAAAACTCAGCCCCAAATAGGTGAGATTGGTGACATTATGCTGATTTATAGGAGATATGACTATGTTCCATGGACTGAGGCACACCGTCTTGTCTGTAAACTAATTCATTCTGATTGTCAGACCACATTACCACCAGTCCTCAGCTTGGGTATGCAGAGCCAGTGATTGATGCAGTTAGTTACCCTGAGTGTTTTGGCAAGATGGATGTTTGCAAGCACTGGCTGCCGACTGTTGTTTTATTGCTTCATGTAGTAAAGATGTGAACCATATTTCCACTTTGCTATTGGAAACAATCAGCCAAGTTGCACAGGTAGTCAATTTAAAATATGTAGGTTCAAAATGGTGTAAATAAAGCATGATCAGAATGCCTGCTTCTTTATGGCAATGCAATTCTCTAAACTCTCCTTCCCTACTACCACATCATTGGTATTAGTAGGGAAAATGGTAAATCCTTTCACTTCAGACATAGGTGCCGTTAGTTAGCTGCCATGCCTACCTACAGCTTGCCTCCTTGCTTCCCTACATCTTGCTGGCCAACATGAAGTTTCTACACAGTGATAAGTCAGTGTGCACCAGTAGTCTAGCTCCAGGCTTGAAATGAAAATATTTACCGTTTTAGATGCCAAATGGTGCTTGCAAAATCTCTAGACCATGTGTGTTTAACATCATCATCCTTAACATCACTGGGAGACAAGGGGACATGGCCAGCCTCTTTTCAGTGGTCTCTGGGGACAGGACAAGGGGAAATGGTCACAAACTGGACCATAGGAAGTTCCACACCAATACGTGAAGGAACTTCTTCACAGTAAGGGTGACAGAGCACTGGAACAGGCTGCCCAGGGAGGTTGTGGAGTCTCCTTCTCTGGAGATATTAAAGACCTGTCTGGACACCTACCTGTGCAGCCTGCTGTAGGGAGCCTGCTTTGCATGGAGGCTGGACTAGATGATCTCTTGAGGCCCCTTCCAAGCCCTTCAATTCTGTGATTCTGTCTCTAAAATGTTACCTAATGTTCAGGAAAGGATTCCTACTGCCAGAAGATGATTTCTTCAACTATTCCTTCTAACTTTGCATTCATATTTTCCTACTGGACTCATCATGACGGTGTCAAAGCACTTCGTCATTGATGCAGCTCTGAAATCTAGTGGATGTGTCACACATTTGCTGTGGCATACACTAGCCTGGGTTTCTTCTTGCTAACATGGTCTGGATGCGTGTAGCCACTTAACAGTAAAACCATGAATCACAGCCTATTGTAGTATTTTTTTTTACTCATTTTTTTTCCAGCTTACTGATTCATTCAAGTGGAAGAAATTTCTATGGCAAAATTCAAGGTGTCAAAATATCCATCCCAAGAACTCAATGCTTGATTGTCTTGGCTGCTGTAACTTCCTTCCTCGTATGTTTTGACTGGAAACCGTGATGGTGGACCAAACGCTGATGGCTTATTTTCGGAAAAGAGAATGTATTTGACTTCTTGGAATTAGTAAGGTGATATGTGAAGTATCTCCAAGTTTTCAGAAGAGTCCTGAGTGAGCAAGCCAGATGGTGACCAGTAACAGGTTTTAAAGAGAATAACTTTGAACTTTAGTTTCACATGAACAGTATATCCAGAAATGGAAGAGGACATAACTAGTGTGTGGACTTCAGTGTAGTGGTAATCAAGAAAATAGACTGAGTTAATGTGATCTTTAGCATTTAAGTATGGATTTCTCAGGCCAACTTGTTGGCCTCATTGCAGTATGGTAGATAAAATTTGTTCCTCCTTCAGCAATAGTTCAAGTTAACGTGAATGTCAATGTAGGTCATTTTTCCTTACAAATGTCTTGTCAGGTGAGGTTGCAGAAAGTTGTTTAAATACGTGATAGCATAAAGGTAACTAACTGATGAAAAGGTAGGAATTTTTTTTCTGTTATAGAGTATTTGACAGAAATAAATTTAATTAATGTGTTCCTTAATATTTTCATCTTCAGACTTCTCACTGTATTGAGAAATGTTTCACAGATCCAAGTCCTTGTCTTGTTAGTCCAACAGCACTGTAAGCAGGGAACCTCCAGTGTTTTCCAGTTGGGTTCCCTGCAGCATAATCCCTTTCTGGCTTTTGCAATGCAGGCCTTAATGGCTAGAAAAGGACCCTTGGGTCTTGCAGCTCTGGCTTCTACTTTACCTTTAAACATAGCTAGATGAGCTAGTCTTTAATACAACTGAGTTTAAATTATTTAATCCTTTAGATTTCAGAACTCCTTGTTTTGTTTTGGGAAGGGTGTGTTTTTAATGAAGGCAGATTGACTAAAGTCCATCAATAACGACAACTGTTTTCAAGATTACAGAAATAACATGGATACTTCTGTTCGTCTTTTCCTAACACTGTTTTTCTAACCTCAGTACTTCTTACCTTACAGTAAAACCATCAGCAAATAAAATCTTAAGCTTACAGTGCCAGATTCCCCTTTTTATTAACTACTACCTGTTCTGTATTAATTTATTTTAATGCAGTATAAGTGTAAACTCTTTGAGACAATTCATACTAATTTAACAGAATATTTCCAAACTAAGAGTTTACTGCTGAGGCCAACTTTTGATTATTCTTTCCCAAGGGTTAAGATAGTATGTCTGAAACAAACCAAATGGTGATGCTTCATTGCTGCTGGAGTGCTTGTGCCTGACTTAAAAATGATAGCACAGATGTAATTGCAACCCTCCTTTAGCCTACACCTTCAGTGCTGAGGCTGAAAGATACCCAAACTACACAAACTGTGAATTTGTACATCTGTGTTCTTGGAAACTACAGCAGTTCTGTACTCTTGAACGCTTAGATCTTGTATTGAGGAAGCATCCCACTTGCAGCAAAGGTTATAGGAGGCAAGGCAATGCACTGAAGTCATAGAAAACCATTACTGGCTGCAGTGAAAATACAATTCTTTTTCTCCCCTTGACTTACTAGTGCTAGACAAGTACTTTGCTGTTCTGTGTTCCACTATGATGGGCTCTTGAGTTGCTTATGGTCACTGCTGCACCTCAAAGGCTTGCTTTGGTTCCCAGCTGCCTGAGCAAAGCGCAATACAAGCAGTAATAAGTGCATGGAGGATGTGCAAATGTCTTGTAAGGGTACTGCTACCTCTCCCAGCACGCAAGTGTAAGAGAATTGGATAAAAAGATGGTGTCTTCAGGGGTCTTCTATATGTAAAAAGCTCCACATCAGCTTCCCAGATCAGATGTTGGTGTTTTGCCCAAGGTGTGTAAGCTGGCTGTGCAGCAGATCTGAGCTGAGTGGCCCATGCTTGGAAGTCCCTGAGCAACAGCCTTGATAGAACATATGGGTTCTACGCACACAGGAAAACTGGCTTTAATCACCCTTAGTCTCCCAGAGAATGTCTCAGATTTTCTTAGAAGCTCCTGGTTTCTGAAATGTCAGCCAGAGGGCTGTTTCCTATTATGAAAATAGGATTAAGATAAATGTCTTACTCCTAATAATTTCAGTCTGTATCAGGTTCTCTTTCCTGAAATCCTTCTGATCTCTGCTGAACTTCTCACAAGAGCGCTGATTTAATAGCCTTCTTGCTGACCTCATTCTCAGTGGAACTTTTGGACAGTTTTACGGATTTAACTTTTCTTAAAATTCTAACTGAAATCCTAACGCAGTTTTGGTATCAATGGCAGTTGAGTTTCCTAGGTGTCTGAACAGAAGTCCTGAATTATACCCATAAAAAGGAAAACTGCTGTTACAACTAGCCTTTTTCAGTTGAATAGTAACTGAGAAATAATCCAACTGCTGCATATTTTTATTTCATTTTGAGCAATCAGTCTCATTTTAATCCTCGCTTAAAGGCAGAATGTGCCCTGCCAAATCACACTCTGGTGGGTTTTATAGTTTTCCTTAGCCTGGGATCAAATTGCAGCTATTTGGATCTGAAACTCAAATTAGAAAAACTAGAATAAGAGAATACAGGAAAAGGCAGGAATAAAACAGTATGATAAACTCGTAATCATCTCTCTGCCGAAGATAGAAGGGTTTATACTCTAATCCCTTTCCTAAAATATAGCAAATCCTCTGAATGACTCCAGTCATATTTTTCAGTGAGGAAAAGTGGCAAAGTTTATTTAACACAGCACTGGTTGTAAAGCTGTTTTCCCTAATATTTATTTTAAAAGCTACAGATATTTAAAACCTTATTGACAAAGTGTTTTCTTCCCTTTAAGCATTAAAGAGAGCCACTGTCTGCAGTGAACACTGTTCTTGCTGCTGCTGTTTGTGAGGGATGCTGCCTGTTGGTGCTTGCGTCCTGTAAGGTACACCTGTACCCGGTGGGATCCCTGTGTGGAGCCATGTGCTGCAAGGATTTGGTGACCTGTAGAGAGCACCTCACTTGGCAGAACATTCTCTTGCCATAACTTATGCACTTCATCTTGTCTCATTGCTTCCTGGGAATGCAGCTTACAGGGAACCTCGCTTCTCTGTGCTGCCTTTACCATTGCCCCGGGACTGTTTTCTTTCCTTATGGCCTAGGTGTACGCATGCATACGTGTGTATCCACATGCTTCTGGGCTGTGATTCTTTATGAAACATATATATACATACCATGTATTTAACATATATATGTGGGAAAGAACTCACAGCCCAGAAACAGCTGCTAATGGAACCAGTTTGAGCACTTTTACTTTGTCCAGAAACACCACTGAAAAAACAACATGCTGGAAAATATCTCCTGCACCTCATCACTTTCTAAGCTGCTTTATCCACCTGCTTCTGAGCTCCCAACCAGCTTGTGAAAATTAGGCAATAAAACCACATTGCTGTATCACTCCTGAGGCAGTTACGTACTTTTCCATACAATACTGAATGCTGAAAGTTCTGTTTTGATATTTGTTCAACAAAGTACGGAAATATCCTATGCTTGTGTGACTGTGCTATCAGTTTGGTGAAGTTTCTTATCATGTTATCAGGCTGCAGTGTTTTCTGAATGCTTTGCTCCATTGGCCAATCTAGTTTTAAACACGCAGGATTGTGAGCGTGCTTTGAAAAAAAAACAGCATGTTTGCTATCCTATCAGTTTTGTTAATTTTCTGATAAAACTTCAGAGGGAGATTATTAACATGACCTTAGAGTAAGCTGACCTGTATGTCACTCTGCTGTTCAGTAGCTCTCAGCAGCCACATGCAGGCAACTTGCTAGGGCTTGTTTTCCTTCCCAAGGATTAATCAATGCTCCATGCGTAGTTTAGCGAAGATGTTGATGGGATGGCAGTAGAGGCTGAACCTTCCTTCCAGTATTCCATTACATTTTCTTGCTGTGTGACAGATGGCAGCAGAGGGGCAGGCTGACAAAGTGGCATCTGACATGGAAGTGTGTATGAAGAGAAAGGGGGTGGAATTGAACTCCTTCATGCAGAAAAAATGACACCCATTGACACTCATCGACACTTGTGAACATTTATGGAGACAAAACAGTGGATGTGAGCACAGTGTGGGTAGTGTATTTCAGCAGTGACGACAGCAACATGAAAGAGAAGCCACGTTCCAGATGCTCATTCAGATTTTTATGAGTGCAGCATGCAAGCTTGTGTTCGTTGCTGGCAGAAACGCACAGCTAATGGTGGTGACTGTTGAAAAAACAGCATTTTGTGCTTACTCTTATCAAATAATGTTATTGTTCTCTTTGTATCTTTTGTAGTTTCCATGGAAATAAATAGGAGGCATTACTTTCAGAGTGACTTACATATGGCATCAATAACATCTTCATGAGCACATAGCAAGTAAAATTTTTAAAATTTGCCTCTTCAGTTACACATTTCTTCTCTGTGTCATTAAAGCTGATGGAAATTTCTTAGAAGTACTTAGGTGAATTCTAGATGGTTGTTAGTGACTTCACTATTAGACTAAGAATTGGCATCTTTAACAGGAGAAATCAAAAATGAACTTCCCTTACCAATAACCATATTAAAATTGGCTATTGACATGATTCAATGTGGTATTTCCAAATGGACTCCAAAAAAAAAAGTCCTCTGTATCGTTGTTTTGCGGGTTAGCAGAAAAGAGCAATATTTTGGTTTTTAACTCACTGTAGTTAAAATTCTAGGGAGTTTCTCACAGTAGAGATCCCACTGGGCTGAGTACATGAGTTCATACACTGCATCAGCAGAAATGATCATCATCTCTTGCCTTTTTTTTTTCCCCCTTTTACTTTTTATTTTTTTTACTTTACTTTTATTTTGGATGGACTTACTTTGACCTTTTTTGTCAGATGGCTAATCCTGACCACGTGCTGCTGGACCACTGTGCTGTGGTTTTGCTGATTCTGGTTTTGGCTCTGTTTTCTGATTGCAACCCTGCTCATGGCAGGGGGGTTGGAATGACATGATCTTTCAGGTCCCCTCCAACCTAAGCCATTCTGTCATTCTGTGAAATAGTATAATATGAACAGTGCTGCAGATTGCCTCTTTCAGAGTTAATCTTCCATGTTTATAGCAAAGCCCATTATTTCTTTGTTCAAATTTATTAAAAAGAAAGTCGTTTATGTAATTCAGTTCTCTCAGCGGTGAGCTATGACTGTTCTCAGCGGTGTGTGTTGATAGGATGAGGGGAAATGGTCAGAAACTGATGCATAGGAAGTTCCGCACAAATGTGCGTGGGAACTTCTTC
>JANHGO010000020.1:15345075-15439862 GCA_024606505.1 Aquila spilogaster
AATAGAATAGCCTGAGTGATTTTCAGAAATTCAAAGGTAATCTTTGATGTGTAAGAAGATAAGTGATTGTGGTGACCAATGACCTTCTGCCTACAACCACTAACTTCAGAAGAACTGGGACACGAGAATTGATGAGATAAGATGATGAATGATAACAACATGGGAACAGAGACTGACTGGAAAATTACGAAGACTTTGAACTGGGACAATGGGTGGTAAAAAGGTATATAAGATTTGGAAATTTTTGGAAGGTTGCCATCCACTGTGGTGGTGGCCCAACTCTGAGTTGTTAATAAAGCAAACCCAGAGAAAGCCATGTTTGAAAATTCTTTAACGCTCTGCTTATACCTGGTATTGGGTAGACCCCCATTTCTCTCTTTCATTCTATGTTCTTCTACTCCTAGTTCTCTGATATCTTCCAGTAAGCAGCAGAATAGGAATTGCTTTGTACTTGGGTACTGATGGTGAAAATTGCTCTACAGCTTTCATTCGAACTCCGTAGGCATGGAACATTAAAGGCAAAAACTGTGGTGTATGCTCATTGTAACATAATGGAGTTCTCTGTGTTGATTTGTAGCATGTTCCAGCTTACATTTAAATCTGTGAGAAACATTTCACTGTATTGGGACTCAGGCTAAATCTTTGTGCTCCTTCAAGGAATTCAGAACTAAGGTTATAATTCAGTCTAACTGTGGTTAGCCATATGCCTTAAAATGAAGCCTATTATGTGGTTTAAGATGGGATAGCACTGAAAGCTAGTTACCAGACTTCCCAGCTGACTTCCCTGCATCCTTTTGCCATGTTAAACATATCAAATCATGGGCGCAACCTGATTTTTTCTTTCCTCTCCTTGCTCACTAGTGGCTGACTAGAGTGCTGTACAGTCTCTGGAGAGTTTTCTGTCCACAGGTGGCTTGTGGAATATGGATTTGTTATTCTGATTTTATACCACTGGCTATCTGAAAGTGGTCTAAGAAGACAATAGGTCTAAAAGATGGGGTGGAAATATAAGGGTGATGTAGTTTTTTCATAAGTTCTTGCATCTTGTGCATTTAAGACTATTCTGAAGTTGCACAGCTTTTGCATATAATGAGAATCACAGCCTCCTGTAACTGCAGTTAGTTGCACAACTGAGCTGACTAATCCCTGTAATCCAGTCTAGTGCAATATTTATTGAGAATTATTTCCCCACTGAGGTGGGGCTACTGATTGTATCGGTCAGGCCCTTTTTTCTGAATTGGTCCTCTCTTTGCTTTTTTTTTTTTTGGAGGGCTGGAAAGGGGCAGAGATGCCCTTTAATAATGTAATTCACCCAGGAAAAAACTTTGCAGCTGAGATGAGGATATCTCAACTATCAGACCATGAGCATTTTGAAGATGTAAGGTACCTGTAGGGTTTTTGCACTTTGTAAATTAGGAATAAGGGAACCCTGTGATGGCTTCAAGATCCATTGCTGCTAGTGATGAATTCCCTTTATCACTGGAAACAAGTAGTTGCATATACTAGCATATAGCAATAATCTTTAGCTATGCAATTTTCTCTCAAGTTGTATTATTTTGAATATTATCTTTCATTCCCTAATGCATTTCCCCATGATTTTAGCTGTGCTGTAATTAGAATTGCTAGGGTTAGACACTAATATTTATAACAGAGATCAGCTTGAAATCCTGTTCTGAAATAGGATGAAGTATTCACATATAATTCTAGCAATCTTGTATATGTCAGGTCCAGAAGACTGACTTTATGTTCAAACTGTTCCCCTCTGTCAAAAAAATTTCAGGTACTTGCAGAAAACTTGTAAAGCTGTTGACTGTGAAGATCATATTGTTTGTGTAAGCAGGTTGGAAGCAAGAATCCAAAATGTAATGTTGCCCCAAGGTTTCTTAACCACTTAGACCTGTACAATTCACAACGTGCTCATCTTCTGGGGATCTCGGCTGTAGAAAGCAATCTCTCAGTATCAAAAAAATGGGGGTTTACTGGACTGTTATATATACTAAGTTTTCTTTGTTTGCTTATTTTATGGTTATTTTCTAAGGATTGACATTATATATATTATAAAAATATGGCTGCTGTTCTGCCCACTGCCAAATCCAAATCTGAGTACAAATGACAAAGACGTGCCACGGAGAAGAGCAAAATACTGATAAGTAAGTAAAGCAGTCTCTGCATCTCCACTGAACTGTGTGGATCTGAGGATTTTTTCCATTGCTGTCAATGGCAGATTGCCCTCAGAGTAGGTAGGCTTACCAGCTAGATGGGGACATTTTCTTCATCTTTTCAGGTAACACGTCATTTATACCTTTAGTTACGTACTGGTAACCTGCCTAAAATTAATGCTGTCACACCAGCTACAGAGCAAAATTTCTTGTCTGGTACATTTGGTTTATTATTCTTTCACACCAATATTTATACTTACCAAAACATTCTTTTGCAAGAAAACAATTCTGAGCCTGAAATTAGATACCCGGGTAAGAAGGATTTATCCTAAAGTTAGGATTTAGAGTTTCTTGGAAGCTCTGAAAATGATGGACCCAGAGCTGAAAATTTTCTGGGGATTATCCCAGACATTTGAGCCCTTCACTCACCCTTCACCAGAGCACAGAATTCCATCCCAGTACAGGCAGAAGAAATGGCGTGTTTATATTCTCTTGCAGATTCTTATATACAGGTTAGTATTCAAAGATAGGTTACAAAAAAGCAGAAATCCCATTTTGAATTAAATCAATGACAAAATCAAATAAAGAGAGAGAGGATTCTATGCAAGCGATATAAAAGCTCTGTTAAATTAGATATAGGTGTCGCTTCTGATAGTCTGGGCACACACCGTCAGCAGCAGCTCAGGGATCAGATTTCTAATATATTTCCTCTTCCCCAAAATGACTCCATCTGGAGTGAAGCATCACTTACTGTCCATGCTAGAGCAAAACCTGTATTTATTTAAAGCGCAAATAATGACAGTTCTCATAGCTTCTTATTCTCAGCTTAATCAAAACAGCCTGCCAAATTCATAACTGGAAATCTGGCATTAGTTTTTATCTCAACAGCTACATATCAGCCTGATGCCAAAGGTGAGGTTCTTCTGAGAGACTGTATCAGTTAAGTTTATCTATTAGAATGTTTAATACACAGCTAATAAATTTTAGCAGCTGTGGCCATCTTTGAAACACCATATTTTATTCCCCTACTAAAATAAAGCTTAAAAGGCAATCCACATATAAATCACTCTACCTGAGAGGCTCAGTTGCTCAGCTCTGCTTTTTCCGAGTATGACAAATGTCCTTGGTGGTTTCTAGGAGAGAAACTGGATTACAACTGACCACAGATAGACCTGGTCTCAGATTTACATCTCTGTGTAATGATGACCCTTGCAGAAATAGCTTTGGACAGGTAATAGGATTATCATAAAGGAATTAGAAAATTCTGTTCATTAGTTTGAGCCAATGAAATTGCAGACTAGATAGAGGTTTAAAGGATTTACTGCATAGATATAATTGGGAAGGGAGAAAAACAACTGAGCCTGAAGAAGAGATGCAGATGGCACCTTGATATTGCAGAGCAGGGTGTAATAAAAATGCTGAAGACACATAGATGGATTATAAGCACGGTATAAGAACCCGTTATTGTACGCACGAAAGCTACCCTTACAACCTTGATGGCCTTTTAAATATTTCTGAATTGTGATAGGACTCCTGTTTATATAAAGGATGAAGCTATTCATGGAAATGATGCTAATATTTAAATAAATCACCCAGTCATACCTTGCTACTCATTAATTTAAAAAATTAAGTACTTACAGAGTGCAAATGAAAAAAGGGGGAGAGAGTGTTTTATTCTATAGAAAACTATAAATGTCTTTTGTGGCATTAAGAAACATTAAATTCAGAGCAGCTTTAAATGGAAGACTTGTATTTAAACATCTGCAGCTGTGGCTCTTACACGTAGTTGGATGCTTTGCAACCAAGAAGGTCCCATCTCTCACCCACACTGTTGCTTAGACAAGCTTACGGGGGGTGGCTCTGTGGAAATACTGACAAGTAATGAACGCCAACAGAGGTGGGGAAGGGAAGGGGACCCTGGCTTTGGTGTCCATGCCCATGCATCTCCTGGTGAGGCAGTGTGGAAATGACCCAAGTGCAGTGAGGTGCCTTGAGAGTCTTCCTCCCCTTGAGGTCGTGTCTGATTTTGGTTGTGCAGTCAAGGAGAACTGCGAAATGCTGCCACCGATGGCCATGGGATGGTGGGAACTGCTGTGCTTGAAGCTGTTTGCTCTCTCTTGTGGCACATTTATTTTGGAATTCTTCCTCTCTATTCGGACCCTGAATTTGCTGGTGGGTATATCCCACTCTAAGTTTCATAATGTCTGCTGGAATAAAGCTAATCCCAAAAGTTAGTGTCAACTGCATTCCTTTTATGGTCCGCACTATTTCAGTCCATCATTTTGTTTCAGCTCATTCAAAGTGCTTATGCAGCAGTAATGGAGTTAGTTTATTGCTGCACCAAAATCAGTAAATTTGATGCAGTTAAAAAAGCCACGTATAGAGGGAGAACGTGCTACATAGGTGCAATGTGAGGGTTACTGCATAGAGTGAGCAAGACTTACAGGGTACCAAGACCTTTTGGAAACCTGGCTCTGAAGGGGTTGCTGGAGTGGCCATCTGGTAGCTTAGGTTAACCTAGGTTTTGTGTAATTTGTGACTAATATTAGTGACAGTAACAACCAGCTTTCAGTCAACTGCCAGTCCTGCTTTTATCCACCTAGGAGTGACCCTTGATAAAACTGAAAGCTCACCAGAGGTCTCAGTCCTCATTAAACCAGCCTTCTTTAAGCCCCATCCTCTTGAGCCCAGAAAGCCTGGCACAAGGAAGACTCTGTCTCGCAATGGAGGAGGATCAGGTTAGGGAACATCTAAACAAATTACTCAAGTCCATGGGACATAGGGTGCACCCACAAGTGCCGAGGGAGCTGGCCCATATCATTGTGAGGCCACTGCCACTTGTCTCATCACTGGAGAGGCACATCTGGAGTGCTGTGTCCAGTCATGGGTTCCCCAGTACAGGAGAGGCCAAAAGAGCTGGGTGTGCTCAGCTTGGGGAGGAGAAGGCTCAAGGGGGATCTTATCAATGTTTATGATTATCTGATGGGTGGGTGTAAAGAAGAAAGAGACGGACTCTGGGCAGTGGTGCCCTGTGACAGGACAAGAGGCAACAGACACAAACTGAAAGACAAGAAATTCCTATGAACATAAGAAAATGCTTTTTTACCACGAAGGTGGTTGAACACTGGCAAAGGAGAAATTATGGAGCCTCCATCCCTGGAGATACTCAAACCCCACTGGTTAGTCCTGGGCACCCTGCTCTAGTTGACCCTGCTTGAGCAGAGGGGTTGGACTTGGACCATCTCCAGAGGTGCCTCCAACCTCAGCTATTCTGTCATTATTTATTTGTTAACAGTGTAACAGTTGTTTAAGGATCAGTTGCAAATTACTGAAAGATGGGGTCACTGTTTCCTTAAAAATAAGGTTGTAGAGAAGAGCAACAGAAAGAAGTTTTCCCCTGTATCAATAAATTCAGTTTCTTATTAAAGGTTGGTTCATCCTTAGAAATCATATTGTAAATGTGTTGGGGACCTGCCAGAATTCTTCACTGAGATTATTGCCATGGAAGACAAAGCTACGCATTATTGTAGGCTTTTCTATGTCTCAAAATTTAAGTTCCAGACAGCTGACACAGTGGCTGTCTGTCTGGTGTAGATGCCAAGTAGAGAATGCAGGAACGTTCCCAGGAGGAAATGCTGGGGCTCCTAATGTAGGTTTGATGGGATATTATCCTGGTAACAGCAGCACTGAGAGTAAGGAGCACAGATCTCAAGCATGGTGCCCCAATTTTAAAAAAAGTCACAGTTTTGAGAAGCTGACATTACAATATTTCCTTTTACAATCAGGCATTCCAGCTCAGTGACTTTTTTTTCCCCAACTTCTAGCAGTTATGTAAAAGTTTATATACATTTGTTCTTTGTTTGCTTGCCTGTTTTTGTTTCCTGTTTGATTATGTCTCTATTTGCTAATCCTGCCCTGAGGTATTTCCTACCTGACATGCACTAGCTGTCAGAGATTTCAGGTGCTTCATTTCTCTCACTTCCTTATGCAATATTTAAATGTCTTTTATGAGATAGTTGTTAATTTTTAATGGAGGATCCCATTAAATTGGGAAGCTCACGTAGCTCTGTTCCAAAGGGCAAAACAAGAAATTTCATACCATTTGAAAACATATAATATCCCTGTTTTCAGACAACATCATGTAGACAGAATTCAATTTATCAATGAAGTAGCTGATGGAGCTTTTCCAGGGCGCAATAGGAGGAGGACGTATGTATAGGAAAGAGGGCAAGCAGGGGATTTCTAAATACAAGCTTTTCAACTTCCAGTTCTTTGAAGATAAGGGGTCACATTAGATTTGAGACTGCTTTGTATTTGAGTATGATACTGAATATCATTCTTTCTAAATGTTTAACCTTCTACTTTTATCTGTTTCATCCATTTTTACAACTTCAGACTGTGGGCATTAATTTCCTTCTGTGTGACAGCATTATTTTAGTGCAAGGCCTGGATACGACTTAACTCCATCACTCAGTCTTAACTTCATCACCCTCTAGCTTTTCCCTTCCCTACTGCAAGTCACAGGAACGTAAAAAACATTAAAAAAAAAAATCCCAGTATACTTTGTGGAGGTAGCCTTTTAAATTAGCATGGCCAAAAAGCTTTTGGAGGCCTAAAAATGCCATTTTGAAACAATTTACAGCCTGCTGCAACTGGTAAGTTTTCTTAAATGTTTAGGTTTTCCCTTTTTTTTCTTTCCTCCTTACTTTTGATGAGATATCAGTTCTACAGTTTTAGGTTAAAACATGCTCTTAATGTCTTTTAATTTAATTTAAAATTACGTTTTCTCTGCTAGCGAGGTGTAGTGTACGTGCCACAATTTCAGAAAAATATCTATTTTAGAAATTGATTACTAGTGTTATTTTGTGATAGTTTTATATCTAATGATGAAGAATTTGTACTTGCAAGAATATTTACAAAATTACAGTTGTTTATCATTGGCTTAAAAAGCCCTTTGTTGCAAAAAGGTGGATTAAATCTTGGCATGGAAACTGATCCTAAGCCAATTAGGAAAACTCTGTTTGTTTGCATCCTTGTCATTAACTTAAGGAAGATTAAAATAAAGAGCACGAAGAGAAGCAATGTGTTTCCCATGTCCCGTTCATCACAGAGCTGCTGCAGTGTCTTGCCCTGTTGCAGTTCTGAGGCATAGCAAACCTTAAAATTTTGGTCTGTTTAGTTATTTTTTCACTGAAGAGATCAGAACAGCCTCTTGCAACTTGGTGATAGTACTGAAGGTGCCGGGGGATAGCCCAGATCTGTCTGTCCTCACGCTGTCAGGGTGAGCCTTGTCCCATCTTCCCACTGCCCAGCCGTGCACTGCTCTTTCATATTTTTGCATTTTGTGTCATAGTTTCTGTCTTGTTTTTTCTCGTGGTGTGGCCTGAGTCTCCGTCACACAGAGAGCGACGGTTCTGCACCTGTTGGCAGTGCCCTGTCTTTGAAGAGGGACGAGGAGAAGCCATATTCCCAACTGGCCATCCTCCAGCACCGTGACATCTGCTCCTTCCTCCTGGTTCCCCATCCTTACGTACTTCACGTGACCCCGGGGCCAGGGCTGGACCACTGTCTCAGCCTTGGCAAGGAGGATCTCAAACACTGGCATGCATTCGAGGCACCCATGTTTGCCCGCTGTCCTAGGGGCCCAGGACCACCTGCAGTGTGCGAGGTTGTGATCCGGAGTGGTTCAAGCATTGGGGGGTGCTTTTGTGAGTCATTCCCTTGGTATTAGTAGTCCTTTGTATATTGAATTAAGTCTGTTTACAGGCAAAATCTGTTCCACTGAAGGATGACACAGAACTGACGAAAGCCATTTTGGTGAGGGATGTAACTGCTGCTGAAGTTCATTATTGCAACCAGAGAAAGGATCCTTATCCATATCCTACTTCAGTGTAATGACTTTGTCTTACAGAAAGGTGCACAAAGCTTTTTGAAATTGTTTTGCATGCACGTTTGGCCTTTCTTTAGTACTCTATTTTGCTCCATTACATGTTGCCCATAGAGGTCGGTGTTTGCCTTTGAAAAGGAGAGCCGTATGCCTGAAGCACTGTAATATCTGTCACATAACATGCAGCTGGCTTTCATATCTGCTTCTACCCATTTCCCTCGGTAAATAACGTGACATTGATCTCTTTTGAGGTTCTAAAGATGTGACTGAGAAGGAAAATGTTAGCATGTATTTTGGTACATCATTAAGTTTTGCTATCTTTAACACATTTTAAAAGATCAAACATGGTATTTAAAAAAACCCCGACAACCTGACATTTCATAAAATATTTCCATAGCTGAAAGAGGAATAGAGGATGATTCAGAGTGAGAAATGTATCTGTAGTTATCATCTTACGTATATTTTATGCAGTCATTTTCTGGCTGAAAACATGAAATGTTTTCAGTGATGTGCTTGTAGAACGAAACCCTCCCTCTTTATCCTGAGACCCATCTACCATTATTTGTCAATGGTTGTAACAGTTGTGGCTGTATGAGAGTAATTACATGAATTAGTTGCCTGAGATTATGGAAGATACTTTGGGAAATAAAGTCTGTAGAGTGGTTTTGAGTGAGCTCTGGGTGAGGAAAGTATAAAAACAGACACTCAAAAAACAATGACTGCAGGTTGTATTTTGCAAGGACTGTCTTCTCAAATGTTCTTTACATGAACTGTAGCTAATGTTACCTAAACATGTTTAAAAAATATTACTTTGAATTAGTTTCTCTATGTTTTCACATGGAAAGTGAGGTAAGAATCACATGGATTGCACCATGCTTCGTTATCATCTCGACTGTAATTGTCAGCTACCCCTAGGTTGCGTGCACTGCAGTTTACTTAACTGTCTAAATGCTTTTTAAGCAGAACTGTGAAATGAATTTACTGGTTGGATAAAAATCTTAGATTATCATATCAAGACATGGAAACTTTGTTTACTAAAATAAGCATTTCTTAGCTTCATCAGGTGTGACGGTTAGGAATGATTTTGAGCAGTATGCCTGGCTGCAAAATAGTCTGAATTCTTGTGTTTCACGCCTGTTGATAAAAGAAAAACTACCATTAATAGTTCTGTGTGTTCTTCTAATTAAGTTGCCCTAATCCCTCTTTGAAGAGTGACCATTCTTCTACAAAAATCAGAACAATTGATTTAATTTGATAGTATTTAGTATTCCATTCATCGTGAAGTTTATATGAATGATAGATTATTAATGAAATGTTTGCAGAAAGCATGGTGCAACTAGTGCTTTTGGAAATGTCTTAGAGGAAATGTTCAGCTGAAAGTGCTTATACATCTGTTCCAATATTCTTTTTCCCTCCTTAAAAAGTGTTTTCCCTCTCTGTTTGTACCCAGGTGTGTGTGTCCCAACTTTTTTTTTTTTTTTTAAAATTAAGCACATAGGACAACGTGATGCATGACTTTCTCAATTTATGTCTAGGCAAACGAAGATTGCTTCTTTTCAGATTTTCTTCTTTCAGACCTATAGCCAGAAGGGAGCACTCTTACCTAAGGCATAGTAGTGTTCCCCTCACCCCTTAGTTTCTGCTGGCTTGGTGTATGTAGGCAGCAAATTCTTTCACCAGAACAATGGGTAAAGGGTGAGTCTAGGAACTGTTCAACAACACACTTGCAGTCTCTATACTAATTTGTTGCCATGTAGTAAGACTTTTCTGTCTCTCTCATTACTGGTGGTAGCCTTTGCTTGCTAAAATTGAATGGCAATTCAGAGTAAGAAGAAACAATTCTCCTATTGTCTTCTCGTAGGGATTTGCCATATATGTTTTTCCAAAGCAGTGATACATGTCCCTCATATTGCCACTCCTCAACATGATCATAGAGTGGTTTCAGTTGGAAGGGACCTTAAAGATCATCTAGTTCCACCTTTCCTGCCATGGGCAGGGACATCTTTCACTAGATCAGGTTGCTCAAACCTTCATCCAACCGGATTTTGAATACTTACAGGGATGGGACATCCACAACTACTCTGGGTGACCTGTTCCAGTGTCTGACCACACTCACAGTTAAGAATTTCTTCCTAATATCTAATCTAAATCCACCCTCTTTCAGCTTAAAACCATTAGCCCTTGTCCTGTCACCACAGGCCCTGGTAAAAATCTCTCTCCATCTTTCTTCTAAGCCTCCTTTAATTATTGAAAGGCTGCAATAAGGTCTCCCCAGATCCTTCTCTTCTCCAGTCTAAGCAACCCCAACTCTCTCAACCTTTCTTCATAGGACAGGTGTTCCGGCCCTCTGACCATTTTTGTGGTCTTCTCTGGACTTGCTCCAACAGGTCCATGTCCTTCTTGTACTGGGGACCCCAGAGCTGGATGCAGTACTCCAGGTGGGGTCTCACCAGAACAACTCCCTCAACCTTCTGTCCATGCTGCTTTTGATGCAGCCCAGGACACATTTGGCTTTCTGGGCTGCGAGTGCATATTGCCAGCTCATGTGCAATTTGCCACCCACCAGTACCCCCACGTCCTTCTCCGCTCTCAATCCCTTCATGCCCCAGCCCATATTGACATTGGGGATTGCCCAATCCATGTGCAGGACCTTGCACTTGGCATTGTTGAACTTCATGAGGTTTGCAGGGGCCCACTCCTGAAGCCTGTCAAGGTCCCTCTGGATGGCATCCCTTCCCTCAAGCAAATCATCTGCACCACTCAGCTTGGTGTCACCCACAAACTTGCTGAGGGTTCACTCAATCCCACTGTTTGTGTTGTTGATGAAGATATTAAATAGTACCGGTCCCAGTATGGACCCTTGAGGGACATCACTTGTTACTGGTTTCTATTTGGACATTGAGCCATTGACTGCAACTCTTTGGATGTGGCCATCCAGCCAATTCTTTATCCATCAAATAGTCCATTCATCAAACCCCTATCTTTCCAATTTAGAGAGGAGGATGTTGTGTGGGCCCATGTCAAAGGCCTTGCAGAAGTCAAGATAGATCACATCAGCTACTCTTCCCTTATCCAGCAATACAGTCACTCCATTGTAAAAGACCATCAGATTAGTCAGGCACGATTTGCCTTTGATGAAGCCATGTTGGCTGTCTCTAATCACCTCCCTGCCTTCCATATGCCTTGACACATCTTCCAGGAGGATTGGTTCCGTGATCTTACCAGGCATAGAAGTAAGGCTTAGTGGTCGGTAGTTCCCAGAGTCCTTTTTACTCTTTTTAAAAATGGGGGTGGTGTTTCTCTTTCTCCAGTCACTGGGGAATTTGCCTGACTGCCATGACTTTTCAAATATGATGGAGAGTGACTTAGTGACTACATCTCCCAGTTCCCTCAGGATCCTGGGATGCATCTCATCGGGTCCCATGGACTTGTGTATGTTCATGTTCCTCAGATGGTCTTGAACCTGATCAATATGGTATCATCTAGGATGTTACCAACTTGGGAGTCCCACTGTGTTTGCCATGGACTAGGTGTAGAGGATGGATTACAGAAATCTGTTGTAAACATGTGTAACATGATTAAAATATTTTGACGGAGAAAGGGGTCAGGTTCAAAACTGAATCGAGTCAACTGACCCATCAGTCACCCCATTATTCAAAAGCTTTCAGCAGTCAAGTGCAGACAGCTTGCATGTGTTTGTTTTCCTTCCCAGGGATTAACCAGATCTTCATGCATGGTTCAGTGAAAGCTTTAAAAGCAAGTAGGAATTGTTCCTCTAGCAGAATCCAGGCAACGCAGGTAATCTCATGTAGCTGTTGACTTACGATGTAGACAATTGTTAAGATGACAGCTAGCTGCAGGCAGTAAGTAAGTGGGTGTCTGAATACAGGATGTCAGAGTTCCCGGTGCAAAGAGTTTGCAACTGAAACAGCTGTTTCCTAGTGCTAGGCTACCTTGCTCCCCTTACTTTGGACAACAACTTCAAGAATCAGAGTATGCATGGGTCATATGGTGGAGAGCCACGCTGGCTGTACGGTAAGTCACACGCTGAGCAGTGTCACTGGGACCCCAGAAAAGGTCTTTCAGACCTCTCTCCTATTTGCCTGTTTTGAAGAAAACCCAAACAAAACGTTTCTAATAGTGAGAGAAGTGCAGTGCTTGCTGGTGTCCTTAAGCTCCTTCTCAGATTTCTTTCCAATGGCCAGCTGCTCCTCCAAAGTTTATTTAAAGTTGAATGTCATGGGCAGCAGTGAAACTCTAATTGCCTGTGATAATGTTGTGGGTTTTTTGCAGTTTATCAAGGGCATCTTTTTGGCAGATCTTCCAAGAATATACCACAGGAATGTCAGACTGCTTGTGCTAGCTTTCTGTGTACAGGGGCTGGGTGGGAGGTCTGTGTACAAGGGCTACGGTTATAACACAGAAATAGTAAATTATTATAAAACCAGGGGAAAGGAAAAAAAAAAGCAGAAGTGACCAGGGCAGACACACAAAGGAGGTGGGTAGTTATTCATAGGTCCTGATATAATACTGGACGTCATAAAGTGATGCAGATCCAATGAATTTGGAGCAAAATGGCGAAATAAGCTGGCAATGCACACAGGTACTTAATCAGCATATCACAGAAAGATATTTGGAAGGAACCCTTCATTGGTCATCAGGTTTACTCCCCTGCGTCATGGAAGAGTTTAATTATGCTAAGCCACTCCTCCTCAGATGGAGGCCAAGTAGTCATTATGTCCAGCGAAGATGTTTCTTGGCAGCTTTGCTGCACTGTCCATGTCTTAGAAACAAAAGCACTGTAGCATAAAGTTGTTGAACTCTGGAAAATGACAGTAAAAAATGACATAATTTGGGCTCCATGGTTACCACTTCTCAGTAACTTCCCCCTAAGTATTTTAAGTGGATAAGTAAACTTGTAATTTTGTTTCCTGAACAGGAGTTCTGGAAAATGTCCTCCAGGAGTTGAAATTCTGTGCTTTTTCTGTCTTAGCCTTTTACTAAACAAGCTCTGTCTCAGATGCATATATACTTATATATATATAGGGCAACATAAAACATATATATATATATATATATATATATATATGTCACCTGTATATGTTCATGTTCCACACACATTTAAACATGCCAGATTGTGAGTTCTTGAGTTGTTTCTGCTTCCTTGGAGGAATTGAAAAATTGCAGAAAAAGTTTAATCCATTGAAAATTACTTTTCCAATCAATATTTGTCCTTTTGGTGCAGTGAATTATCTGAACAGACTGTGCCTTATTCATGTGTGTTCCTACATAAGATTTTGGAAAGAATTTTTGTGATTTTACATCCTTTGTGCACACTTTGCTTTGGGTATTTGAGATTCAAATTTCTTTTTTTGCGGATGTGATTAAGTAAACAAATCTGATTCCTCTTTGATTGCATGAGTGTAAGTTCCCCATTAGGAAGACACAGCACAGGGTATGTTCGCTGGCTAATGCCAGCAAACTTCTGGCAACTGGGAGCGTAGTGAGGCATCACCTGGGCCCAACATCGTGATGCTGGTACGACTCTTCTTCTATGCAAAGAAACAGAAAAAAGACACACAAAGCTTTCCAACTGAGTATGCTCCATGAGGGTCTGCTGTGAAGGACACTCAGAATAACCATGTTCAAACCAGTCATTTTTCTTAGTTCAAATAACCTTACCTCTCTTCTGGATTTTTAAATCTGTTATGGCAAATGCCAGGCATTTTTCTGCGTACTTAAGTCCTCTGCTTCTGCGCTATGAAATTAGTGCAGATTGAGTGGATGTTAAAAATAAACTCTGGCCCCGAATCATACTTTCCAAATGATGTTTTTCTATATCTTTTCAAGATAATAGTGATCAGTTGATCTATTACATTCAATGGAAGCAAGTGTTTTAAGCGCTTTTTCCCCACACTATGATCAAAACAGAAGCCTTAGAGCATGAAGACTTTAAAAATTAAAGCTAAGTGCATTGGTTTATCAATTAACTTTTCATTATCTCAACAGAGAAGAACTTAAAACCAAAAAATCTTAAGAAATGTAATTTAAAGAATCTTTCTTTTTTAATACACTATGTTCTCATGAATAGACAGGGATCTCCTCAAAATACTTTTAAACTTGACTGTGTCAACTAAGCTTTCTTAGCAATGACAGTAACATTTCATGATGCTTCTGGGCTAGTGATGGCTGTTGGATTGATGTACAGCATTTCTTGGACATTTTGTGAAATGACATTAGAATAAAATCAACGATTTCATCTGCAAAATCTATTATTGGCTCTTGGCTTCTAGGTCTTATTTTTCTATTTAGAAGGTTTTAAAAAGCAGTAGTAGGATGCTGTCCCTATCAACTGGAGAGTAGAAAATAAAGGTGTATCTACACAGACAATAATATCTCTGGATTTGCTCAGAATGAGTAAGTTTGAACCTGCTCAGGTTAACTTGGGCACAAGTCCTTTATATCGTATGGTCAAAGAAAGGAGTTTGCATCTCTCTGTATCTGTCAGCCATACTGTGAGTGAGGTTAATAGATCACTCCTGCTGTCATTGCAGTCCATGGCGAGGCATCTGAGGGAGTCTATGGAATCAAGCAGAATTCATCTGAGTTTGAACAGACCGAAGTGGGTAGTGTAAGAGAGGGTGTTTTGCACACAAGGCATGAGATTTATGCTAGTGCTTTATTATATATACCTTTTCCAAATATTTGTGTGGCTTCAGGCTCATTATCATTTCCTCTGAGCCATACTTGTCTCATGTTGGTGAAGAGGTGAGACTTGGGATGATGGAACCATTAAGATACATAATGAGAAGCATTATGTGCTGTTTATGAGACATATTTGAAAATAAGTGTTTGGTAGTCACTGGGTCTAACTTAGTCTGGGTTACCACTTACACCAGCTCACAGTCTGATCCAATGTTGCCAAGGATGTTTCTGAACCCTTGGTTAGTGACAACCATCCTGCTAAAAAGTGATTTGTGACACCAGCAAATCAGACTTCAGTCTTAGGTCGTGCAAATACTTTCCTACATGAATTGTGAGAAAACAATATAAAATATATTATATAAAATATATTTTTTAAATGTAATGAAAAATGTAGTAAACATGAGGAAAAATATTTTTTTTCTGTGTAAAAGCTGAGGAAGAAGAGAGAATTTTCACAGATATGTTATTGAACCTAAGCAGTGTTATAAAATAAGAATTGCTAGGCCTGGCATTGACTTGCACTTGTCCATTTTATGCTAAACTGAATGTGTATTTTCCATCTTGAAGCTGCAAATGGATTAGTGCTGTGCTGTGGTATTATGGGACGTCTACAGCTCTCACAACTGCAGACAATTGCATGAGAGGCTCAACTACCATGAGGACTGCACAAGTCATTTATTGTAATCTTGGTAATGTGTTAATGATAATCTTCTGCTTACATCAGTAAGCTCTTATCTTGTTTTGCTTAAGTCACCTTTCCCTCCTTGCAAAAGGAATTTTTTTTTTCAGATTCTTAGTTATCATCTCTGGCTTAAGCCAGATGCTTAAGCCCTTCTGTAGGTGTTGAGGTCACCCATACCAGATTCTCCCACAAGACTGAGGTTTAAAAGTAGTTGCGGCTCAAGACATGACAGTACAAAGACAGTCTGGAGTAAGATGATGTGCTAAGTTTGCTTTCTAAGGATAAAGAACAGATCATGAGGTTCCATGCTATAAACTTAAGCTTCAAGCATGTTTCCTTCATTTATGTTCCATTTTCCCTTCCTGTAGCACATCGGTGTCCAAATTCCCATTCCTGTACCATCCAAGGGAACTCTTGGCATCTATTAAGTTTTGGTATAATGACAGAGCCAGAGATGGAGAAGAGACTTGGCTGATAGCCTTTGCACTAGCATCCAGGCATCTGTAGCCTTTTTTGAGGACTTGGTTTGATGTTACTATGATGGCAGCTCCTGAGTTCTTGGTCTGGTCTTACTATCTGCCTGGGCTCAGTACCCTGTCAGCCCTCTACTGCTACTGTAGGCAGCAGAACCCAGTCATCTCTGCTTTGTGCTCTCTTTGTTGCAGCAGACAATCATTTTCGTGTCCTAGTTGCTGCATTGAGGCTCCGCTCTTTTCTGAGTTAAAACTTCTTACGGACTTTCTTGGGGTGAATTGTTTCTCATCAGAGTGACTGTCTTCTGGGTAGCTTTTCTCTCCTTCACAAGGGTCTTGGATATTCCTTTTAGTAACCCCTTTTCATGGATATGCAATGTCTCCTTTTTTTCATAATAGCAAAAACTATAGGGAAAATCTGTGTTGGGAGAAGACAATTTTGGGATTTTATTCACAAAATGTTGGAGCACAAGAGGTTATTTCAATTAGAATGAGAAACTGGCACAACAACCACATGTGCTGGATGTTATCTTGTATAAATGTATTGCTTTTAATCTAAGAGAAAAGGAGGCAAGATATAATTAAGTTTTGCTTTGGGAATTCAAAGTGCATGGTTCTTTGTAGAAAGCACAATAATTGATCAAGAGATAACACTACGATTTTGATCAGTCCAAGCAATCTCAGCATAGTCTTTGGCTTTGCTCGGGTACTACTAAAGTAATGGGCTAATTGACTTCATTTGACTCACTGGTATGTCAGATTCACAAACTTAAAAAGATATGAATGGGCTATACACAGTCCCCTGGCCTTTTCTGATTTCTTTGGGTATTTGTATTACCTCATTTGACTTTCGAAAGAGTGCCTTTATTGAACCTGCCAATCATTGCCTGAGGAGGAGGATTCTTGCCTAGTCTGGCATGGTGTTAATGGCACTGAGCCCTAAAAGCACTATAATCTGGCAGATTCTGAATTTTAAGGGAAAGAAATTGCTTTCTGTGTCCTGGGGCTTTCACTTTCTCCGTTATTTGAACGAATGCATTTCTTAAATCATACTTGTGTTGGCTCCCATTCTTGCCTGATTTATGTGATGTTAGCATGTCTGTGCTGAAGGCTCTTTCCTTTTTCCATAAGCCTCTAAGGGTTTGGTTTGGATCTTTTCTATACCAGCACTGCAGCCTAATCAAAATTATGTTTTACAATATTGCCATTCTAAAAACTTCTATGTTAAATAATACAAAACCAGCTACTTTATTTTCACTGGCTGTGGAGGACACTTACATTTCTATGTGAGAATTTATGTGAATGTCTCTCACAAAGTTTTATTTCCTGAACAGTGGGAACAGTGGGAGTGGCATACTCCTCTGCTCAGAAATCCTCCCCTGAGCCATTGCAGCAGGCTGTGTTCAGCTGCAGAATATACCAAGACATTTTATTTAGATGAACGGTTACATGCTGGATCTGAGGAAAGAGAATGATCTGAAGTAAATTTCTGAACATAGCCTTGGTTACCTATCTTATTTAAAAAGCTAAGGTCATGCATATCAAGAATGTTTTATAGATTTTTATGAATGTACCTGTCAATATCTGACAGGAGTCCTTCTAACACGACTTTCTGAAGAGGTTGTAGAAATGCAGCTTGGAATCAGTCTTGGCACTATTTCTTCCATTATCAATTGCATTACAATGCATCCAAGGAAATGCTGAGAAATATTGCTGTGGTCATTATAATTTTATCAATTGTGATTGCTTGGCTAATCACCCTGAGTATTTCAATCTCAGTTTCTCTTCCACAAAAAAAGATGCTCACTATCCAGCACGAGGGAAAGGGTCTGGAGCACTTTTCGTATATACTTACATACTTTTTGCTTATATTTCTGTGGATCTGATCTTGCCAGGTTGGATCAGATATGCAGATCTCTTGCTCAGAGAGCTTGAAATAAAAATAGACAAGACAGATGGACATACATGGTAAAGACTCTCTTTTAGCTTGGAGTAGGATCCCCAAGTGTGATGGCGTTGTCTATTTTGGCAACCTTTCATCTGACGCTGGCTTGCTCAGGAAAAGTTGGACCCTTGCCCACCTCAAGATTTAGATATTAAAAGGAGTTGCCTTTTTAAATTTCTGTGCTGTGTATGATCTATGTGGCTGTTGTTTGTTGTTCGTAAGTCAAGAACCTGAAGCCTATGATGTAACCAATAGGAATTTGCTTCTAAAATGGCAGTCTGGTTAGGACATACCAAAGAATATAAGATGTGTGTGTAACATTGGTGCTGACTGCCCAGCAAAATCCACTGATCTTGCCACCTAACTCCCTTAGCCTCCTTTGAGAAATCCCAGTCTATGTAATCGAATGGATGAATTAAAAGTTCATCATCAGCAGCAGCTGCTAGATGAGAGAGGAACATGCTTAATGCTTCACATCATTGATCTCTTATAAGAAATAGTGATTCATGCAGTACAGCTGAACTCCAGAGCACCCTAAGTAAACTAAATACATTCAGAGAAATCTCACCAGGATATGCACGTGTATTTTTGTGTGTGAAGAAGTTGAATATGTAAAACATTGTACAGCCATGCTGCGGTGCTCTGAAGGGAGAAGTCCAGGGAGGTGGGGGTTTAATGTCGCACCGTTCCTTTACTGCACTTCTAACGGGAGCAAGAGGAAAGTGTCAAGTCAGATTTCAGCTGCTTTCACAGTTAACGATCAAAGGGCTTCTGAAGAGTGTATCAGCTGAACATGAGGTTTCAGCATCACCTTGGATTGGGTGTGCTGAGAGCCTGCAAAAGTTTTATTGAAGGAGAGAGAAAACTGTAAACTTTTGGTTTATATGAGACAGTGATCATTTTTATCTCAAGACAAATATCAATGAAATTATGCAGCAGAGATGTAGTCCTTACAAGTAATGGGACTTCTAAGTAGCAAGTGAAAGGTAGCTAATGAGGAAATACTGTGCAGATGATGCAAGTACCTCAAAGGAGGATGAAAGGGAAATGAAGGCTTAAGGTGAAATGAATGTATCTTGCTCTTTCCAGATGTAATAAAAAAATCACATGTTCACAAGCAATTGAAAATAGAGTAAATGCTTTAAAAAGACATCAGCTTCCTCCTCCATTCTCTTTGCATCTTGGCAACAGGTAGAGAGAGTGATGCTGCAAGGGAACACCTGCTGCTTGCAATGATCTCCAGCAGCCCCTGGGGTCATTAGTAACGGGTTTAAATTATAGCAGGATGCTGTGAGTTATGTTACACAACTGAACACGCACATCTGGCCTGGGCTCAGGGGACCACGAAGATGGCTTAAAGCTTCTTCTACGTCATTACCCCTCTCCAAGTTAAATACGTCCCACAGCTGTTACTGAAGATAGAGGTCATTATCTTTTCCTGTATTTTTTCTGTCTTTAGAGTTTGTTGTGTAGTGTCATAAAATGAAATAGTTGAAGCAGGGGCTTGTTGGAAGGAGGCTTTCTCTCATTTTTACTGACCTTCCCCTAACCTCTCACTGGTAGGGTTTGAGAATGTTTTCCAAACCGATAGATAAAACTCTATCTAGTAATGGAAAAAACTCATTACCATGTTCCAGTGGTTTAAGTCTGATCTCCTTCCAGCCCTGTATTTTGGCTTCTCTCTACTCCAGCAAGAAAACAAGTAGATGAAGGAAGTAGAACTGGCTGTCTTCTCCAGTTTCAAGGTTTTTTCTGTATACACTTGCATATTTCAACAGGTTGTTCCAATATAAATATTTAAAAAAAAGGACAGAAACCCCAAGCTGGAGTGGATAGCAGTTTCCAGAGCTGCTTCAGAGAATGTCTGTGTCAGGACAGCGCTTGACTGCAAAGGAGGAGGGTACAGAATGTTATCGAAAGATAGAAGATAATTGCTAGGCAAAACATAAACCAGTCTGGAGCTCATGTCTGCCGTCCTGATATCCAGACGGTAGGAAAACAGGCTTGGTGTCAGACTGCAGGGGGCTGATGGAGAAGGGGTGGGAGGAAACCTGTGAAACCGCAGTCCTTCCTCCCTGCTCCTCAAAATGTCAAACGCCAGAATGTTTTTTCCTTGCCTTGCTGTACCACATGCATACAGAAAAATGTGAGTACCTTAGAGCACATCACGGTACAGTCATGCCTGCGTGGCTCGTCTGCCTGGCTGTGATGCATCAGGCTGCAGTTAGTAATGGAGAGTGTGGGGACGAGGAGGGGGACAGCTATGTCTGCAGCATCTTTCCCTGGACGGCCCTCCCAGCTGAGCCTGTCGAAGGGTTTAAAATTGCCTGAACTATTATAAACTCTGTGGGGAAGAGCTACTTTCCAGATAAGAAAATTAGAAACAGTTAGTCCTGTAATCCTTGCATGTGAACGTTGGAGCAGATATTGCCAATGATCAGTAAAGGCTGATAATGTAACTTTATACTTACAGCTGCACAGTACCCCAATAAAGAAACTTTCTCTTTCGCTCACTTGTAAAGCCTCAGCACAGTGGTTTAGGATTCCAGTCTGAGGAAAAATAGATTTCTATTTTTGTTTCTCTTCTTACCGACCTGCTATGACTTCAGTCTCTGAAATAAAAGAAACACTTGTGCTCTGAAAACATCTTTTGTTTTGTTTTGGTTTGGTTTGGTTTGGTTTTCTTTTTGAAGAAAAAGTACTTTAATCTCCTAGGTTACCTGAGCTGATACCGAAAAAGCCGAAGAAACTCTCTAAGACTCAATTTTGGAGTTTTAGAAAGCAAGCATTCTTTATTGCAGCGCTGGGTGCACGGGGGATCGCTCCACCTATCGTGCACACTGTCAGGCCTAATTGTGCAGGTTAAGTACATGTTCTACATAAATATTCACTAGATTTCCGAGAAATGTTATACATATTCATTAGTTTTCCGGGAAACTATTAGCATATGCAAATGTCCTTTACGCAGGCACATTGAAGGTCTCTGGTCGTTTTCAGGAGTCCTCTGGTGGTTTTCCATAGTCTTCCTCACTTGTCTACTACTTGACCCTTCTTGGATGATTCTGCGCAGTGTGATCTTCTGCACGTTTGATACATCTTACCCTAAAGAATGCTTGTTAGTGCTTCTATTATCTATGCTTACATTTTGACGTAATTCACATGGATACTTCTAAACTAAGTTACCTAAAAGGGTTAAAGTCCTTAACTTCTTCAGTGGGGGCTCGTCCAGGATGGTCTAGAAACTGCAAGGTCATCCAAAAACAATTTCTCACACATTTTGCAACATACAGAACCCCCCCATCCACCACTGATCAGCAAACAATTGGGCAAAGGAACAGCAATGCCATTGTACTCAGAAAAACATCCTGCATCAAAGCATATGTAAAATTTAGTATCTTCAGAAAATTCAGTGCAACGATTTTAGCTATGAATCAAGTCTTGCATGCCAGATGGATTCCTGAAGAAACATTATGAACATATAATTTGTTAAAATAAGGAGATTTAATAGTCTTTTCTCTCCCCCTTCTAGAAGGCTAATTGTGAACTTCTGAAATTGAAGCAACACTTTTGTTTTTCCTGCTGGAAAACCCCTAATCCAGTCCATGCTCACTACGTTAGTTGCTCCAATCTATATGCTGTATGGACTTTACAGGTCCTGTTTCCATAGAGTTGGGCAGAAGAGAGATGTGGTTCAGCAAGGTAACTGAAACTTGCAAAAAGAGCTTTTTCTGAGTTAAAAGTTCAATGCTTTTTGTTGAAATAAAAACATTAAAAAGTGATTTTGGCTTAACTCTGCCACATGAAGATGTCTTATTTAATTTTGAAATTACTGTTGCCTTTGGATAAACTTTTAATTTTAACTTTAACCACTTTAAAAAAAATTCTTAAAGATTTTGCTGTGTTTGAAGTGAAACTTTTCAGTTAAAAATGTCCAAATGGCTTTGAACTTTCTAACTACTTTCTCCCACCCAGTGAATATAATCGACAAATAAACCCAAAATTCTGGGCATTTTTAAATCCTCGCCTCACTCTAAAGTTATTTTATATTTTGTTTCTTGAGGGAAACTGAGGAGGGTGGAATTCATGTTGCTGTGCGTACAGTCTATAAATGTTTTTTGGCCCAACGTATTCCGTATTGACTTCCTTTTAATTCGGTCTGACATTTGAGGTCTGACCTTCTCCAAGGAGACCTGCTGGCTGCTGTGCCTAAGGGGCACGGGGAAGCAGGAGGGACACATATAGGTGTGCATTGTGTGCCCAGAAGGCAGACCTTCTGGATGGCTGATGGTTCAACTGTGAACACCGCATCTCCCTGTGCTGCATGAGCCTCACTGCAGGTCCAATTCAGCCCCAAATAGATGGAATTTTGATGAGATCAATGAAATTATGCAGATTTGCAAGGGATGTGACTGTAGTCCATAGACTAAGAGACACTGTCTCATAAGTAAACTAATTCATGACAGTCGTCAGACCTCACTACCACCAGCCATGAACTTGTTCATATACAGTCAGTGATTGATGCAATTACCTTGATGTTTTGGCAGATGGATATTTGCAAGAGCTGGCTGCCAACTGTTGTTGAATTACATCATGTAGTAAAGGGTGATCCGTGTTTTCATGTCATGATACAAAGCAACCAATCTCTGTTGCACAAGTAGGCACTTTAAAATATGTGGGTTCAAAATGGTATAAGCAAAGCACGTTTAGAGTGATTGCTTGTCTCCAACAAAAGCAATTCTCTAAATTCTCCTTACCTACTACGATATCATTGCTATTAATAGGGAAAATGGTAAATCCTTTTGCTTCAGACGTAGGCGCCATTAGTTAGCTATGCCGTCTCTACCAACAGCATGCCTCTTCACTTCCCTCCATCTTGCTGGCCAGTACAAAGTTTCTCCACGTTGATAAGTCAATGTCTACCTGTACTCTGTTCCAGGCTTGAAATGAAAGGATTTACCATTTTAAGTGCCAAATGGGGCTTGCAAAAACTCTAGGCCCTGTTGTTCACTATGTTTAATACTTAACGTCACCCTTAAAACATGTTGCCTAATGTCTAGGAAGAGTTTCCTGTGGTGAAAAGATGGCTTCTTCAGCTGTTCTTTCTTCCTTTGTCCCCTTATTTTCCTCCTGGACTCATCATTACAGTGTCAAAGCACCAGTTCAGCGACGGAGCTCTGAAACCTGGTAGATGTGTCACACTCATTTGCTGATACATATGCTAGTTTTGGTTTCTTCTCCTTGCTAGCTGCAGTGCTCTTCTTCACAGTGTGTCCTTTAGCATGGTATGAATGCATGTAGCTACTTAACAGTGAAAAAATGAATCACAACCTATTGTAGTATTTTTTTACTCATTTTGTTTTTTTTTCCAGGTTACCGATTCATTCAAGCAGAACAAATTTCCATGGTAAAATTTAAGGTGTCAAAATATCCACCCCAAGAACTCAATGCTTGATTATCTTGGCTTCTGTAATTTCCTTTTCAAATGTTTTGACTGGAAACAATGATGGTGGACCAAATACTGATGACTTATTTTCAGAGAATGGGGACTTATTTGAATTCTTGGAATTAGTAGGGTGATATGTAAAGTATCTCTCCAAATTTTCAAAAGGATCTAGTGTGAGCAAGCCAGGTGGTGACCACTAACAGGTTTTAAAGAGGATAGCTTTGAACTCATTAATTTCAGAGGAACAGTAAATCCAGAGACAGAAGAGGACATAACAAGCACGTGGATTTTACTGTAGTAGTGATTAATAAAATAGATTGAGTTAATGCAATCATTAATGTTTATGTATGGACTACTCAGTCCAACTTGTTTGTCTTACTGTGCCACAGCAGATAATTGGTTCCTTGTTCAGCAATAGTTCTAGTAAATGTTTTACTGTTGCTCATTTTGCTTTATAAATTACCTGGCAAGTGATGTTATTAAAAAACCCCAAACTTATAAATAAGTGATAGTAGAAGGGTAACTGATGAAGAGGCAGGGGAAAATCTGTTACGAAATGTTTGATGAAAC
The DNA here is from genome assembly GCA_024606505.1 of Aquila spilogaster. Taxonomy (NCBI): domain Eukaryota; kingdom Metazoa; phylum Chordata; class Aves; order Accipitriformes; family Accipitridae; genus Aquila; species Aquila spilogaster. The sequence goes on from JANHGO010000020.1 coordinate 15,368,940, forward strand.
TAATTTTAATCCATGTGTGCTTTAACATTTTCATGATCAGATTTCTGATTGCCCAGAGAGATGTTTCGCAGTGCCAAGTCCCACAGGGATGCAACTGGGTAATCTCTGATGCTTCCTAGTTGTATCTCCTGTGGCCCAATGACTTTCTGGCTTTTCCAATGTAAGCCTTAATGGCTAATAGAGGTCCCTTAGGACTTCCAGGTCTAACTTTAGTCTTAGCTTTAAGCATAGCTAGGTGAGCTACTCCTTAATAAAACTTAAGTTATTAATAAAATTTAACTTATTTATTCCTTTTGATTTCAGACCTCTTTTTCGTTTTGGGGGGTGGGTGTTTGTTCGTAGTCAAGGCAGGCTGAACAAGGTCCGTCAATCATCACAGTTGTCATCAGGAGGATTACAGACATAACGCAGGTGCTTCTGTTCTTTTCTGACACAGTGTTCCTAACCTGAAACCTGACCTCAATCATGGCTTACAGTAACACCTTCAGCAAATGAAATCTTAAACTCAAGGTGCCGGGTTCCCTTTTGTTACTTTCTACCTGTTCTGTATTAATGTATTTTATGCATTATGAGTGTAACCTATTTGAAACAATTCACACTAATTTAATAGAATTCTTCCAAACAAATAATTAACTGCTAAGACTAACCTTTGATTACCCTTTACCAAAGGCTAAGGTAATATGTCTGAAACCAAATGAAACAGATGAAGGTAAATCTCTTTTTCCTAATAATTTCAGTCTGCATCAGATTTCATTTCTTGAAATTCTTCTAATCTCCACTCAGCTTCGCACAAGAGAACTAGTAAAATAGCCTTCTTGCTGGTTTTAAGATTGGCTCTCAGTCTAAACTTAAGCCAGTTTAACAAATTTTTATTGTTCTTAAAATACTGATGCAACTTTGGTAACTGTGATGAATGAGTTTTTTAGGTGTCTGTACAGGTATCTTGAACAACACCCATAAAAAGGAAAATTCCTGTTCTGACTAGCCTTGCAACTAGCAGTTGCAACTGAATAGTAACAAAGAGAAATAATCCAAGATTATAGGAATTTGCACTAATTGCTTGCATAAGTTTATGTGATTTTGAACAATCCTTCTCATTTCAATCCTTGTTTAAAGACAGAACATGCCCTGCCAAACCACATTTTGGTGTTTTGTTTTTTTTTTTTCTTTTCCTCATCCTGTGATCGAATTGTTCCATAATTCCAGCTATTTGACTCTGAAACTCAAATTAGAAGAACTAGAAAGAGAAGAAATGTGGGAGAAGACATGAATAAAGCAGTGTGATGTATTCAGTGTTCATGTCCCTGTGTAAGTTAGGATTTATACTCTAAACCCTTCCCTGAAATGTAGCAAATCCCATTTTAGTATGAGACCAAAGGACTCCAATTATACTTTTCAGAAAGGAAAGATTGCACAGTGCATTTATGCTACTCTGGCTGTAAATCTGTTTCCCCAAATATTTATTATAATGTCTATCTTACTATAGATATTTAACATCGTAGTCACAAATCTTTTTTCAGGTTTTAGAGAACTGCTGTCCGCAACTGATGTTACTCTGTCTGCTGCTGTTTGCAGTAGGTATTTTGTTTGTAGGTATTTGGGACACCTGTACCTGCTGGGTTCCCTTTGTAGAGCCAGCAAATCTGCTATGTCCTTAAGATCTGGTGACCTGTAGATAACAGCTTAACTGAGCAGGAACCTCCTCCTGTCATAATCCATATATATTTAATCTTGTCTCAGTTTCCTGGCAATGTAACCTAAAATGAACCTCCCTACCCCGTATTTCATCAGCCGTTGCTCCATGACTCTTTTCCTTCTTTACGGCCTGTGTACATATGTATGGTAAAGATCTCACAGGCCTGAAGCAGATGCTTAATGAGGCCAGCTTGAGCATCTTTTCTTTGTCTAGAAACACCACTGAGAAAACAACATTGAGAAGTATTCGTGTTTGTTTTGATAATTTCCTGATAAAATTTCAGAGGGAGATTATTAATGTCCTCCCTACAGACATGCAGAAATTGATTTTGAAGGAAGTCTAGAGAGAAATGAGGAGATGATTTTCTTCTCAAAATTCTGACCCAGGGCCGTCCCCAGGCATCACTGAGAGCAGCAGTTTCACTACAGCTGCCTTTATTCCTCCTTTGGTTTCAGTGTGAATTCTTTAATGCCAAATGTCATTCAGACTTGTAAAGCATAGAGAACTGGGATCAAATTTTGATTCACTTGCTGCTAATCTATTTGTTGTTGTCTTAAATTAAAGAACATTTTTAACAGTAATTTTTTTTTTTACATATGTTTCTGCCATTGCTGTATGATGTCTATATAGGGTATCAATAACATCTTGAACATATAGCAAGTAAATTTTCCAATTTTCTTCTTTGGTAGAACATTTCTTGTCTGCTTCGTTGAAACTGATGGAAATTTGTTGGAAGTACTTGCTTGAAGCCTGGATAGTTATTAGTAGCTTCACTATTAAGACTGAGATTGGAGTTCTTTAACAGAAGAAATTAAGAATCAACTTCCTTTACCAATAATAATTCTAAAATTGTCTAAAGGACTATTGATATGATTCAATATGGCATTTCTTAATACAATCTGCTGAAACAAGTATTTTGTTTCATTGTTTTACCCAGTAAGAGAAGAGAACAATATTTTCTTTTTTAACTCTCCTAACTTACAATCTTTTCTCTTGAATCAACCTTCTGGCAAGTTTTCCATGGTAGGGATCCCACTGGGCTGAATATGTGTGAATTCACATAGTGAGTATGCATTCACACACATGAGCATGAATTATAACAACAGTAAGCAGAAATGAACATTGTCTCTTGATTTTTATTTTGTATTTTGCCGTTGATTGCTGAAGTACTTTGGATGGACTCACTCTGACCTTATTCATCAGAGGAGGTTAATCCTGACCAAGTGCTGCTGGAGCACTGTGCTGTGGTTATGCTGATTCTGCTCCATAGTTAAGGCAGTTCTTTGTGGGAAATAGAGATGAGAGAACCTAATTTTCTTTAAGTGAGATAGTGTATTGTGATCAAAATTACAGCATTTCGTCTTTCAGAGTTTATTCAGTTTTCCACATGTTCATAGGAAAGCCCATTTTTCTTTGTTCAAACTTATTAAAAAGAAAGTGCTTTGTGAAATTCAGTTACTGGTATCAAGCCAATTTTTTTGGTGGAGTAATGAAGATACTGTTCAAATTTCCTGTCCAATTTATGGCAATCCTTTGCCTAACTTAAGTTTTAAAACATTATTAAAATTATGATTTTCTAGCCATAATTCTTCATAAACCAAAACCTCTTTTCTGTAATCTGTAAAATTCTCAGAGAATTTTTCTTCCTCATGTCTTGTTCCCAGGAAGGGTGAAGTCTGTACACCAAAACAACCCAAAGCTGCCTTGGAAGGATACTGTAAGAGGGGAAAATGTAGAAAAATACTTCGTATATGTCTATGAGATTTGGGACTGAGGTTTTGTGCCTCAAACACAGGCATGAGTATAATTGTGAGTACATATATTCTTTTTTTATGCCTTACCATATGTGAATTTTGTGTTAAAATGGACTTTAAATTTCTTTCTTTCTTTATAATAAAGAAATTTTATTTATTTATTTATTTTAGCTAGTTAGTTTATATTTCTTTATTTGATTTTGCTTACTTTTGGGGTAACATCTTTCACACAAAGTTATAGCGTTGGAATATCCGCCTTAACTCCATTTCAACTTAATTTTTATCTGTTGTGAAAAGTTTTATATTTTATTACTTTCTCTTTTCATTTGTGCAGTTACACCTCTGTTATCATTTCTAGCTAGTATTTACAGCTGCAAACAGTTCTGCTTTGTTAACAATCTATTGGTATATTGATTCCAAGTTGGTTGGAAATCTCTTAATAAAAAGGAAAAGAAAAATAAAGTCTTTATTGGAAAAGGCTGGGTTTTTTAGGAGAATTCCAAGAAAAGTAAAATAATAAACTGAATAAGCAATCGTGTAATTGCCACACATAAAAGAAATGGATTAGGAAAAATAAAGAAACTCTTGAGAAATATGAAAAAAAATTAGACTCTTTAAAACAAAATATTTGTGTGGGCACCTTCATTCTCCACTAATAAAACAATTTTCATTAGCTTATAAATTTGGAAATGGCTAGAAGAGCTAAATGCATACAGAAGAATTAAAAGATATGGTGATAAAGCTTGAACAGTGGTGTCCTTGTGCTAACTGAATGTCTAAAAATGATGATATTAATAAATAGCTTGACTGCATAAATTCTAAGGATTTTAATTACAAATCTGTTTCTTATTGGCTCCTTGCCTATAAACAGAAGGGGGTTAGAGCAGAGCAATTTTGTGTGCTGAATAAAAATCTGAAGCTGTTTATGCTTCAGAGGCAATACTTGCCCCAAAGGTTTTTAGTTTTGCTATTTTTAGCTGCTTGAAGTTCATTTCAGGAGACAGACATTGCATTACAAAAGCAGTATTAATAGAAATATTCCTTCATTTCTTAATTAATGTGTGGTTTGAGCTAGCATCAATTATAACAATTTTATGAGTTTTTTCTCATGAAACAGAAGTAATTGTAATAGAGGAAGATTAAATCTTGGGCAGGTCATTTTGCAAAGGAGAAGTTACTTTGAGTAGTTTCCCCTGAAGAACTTCTAATTTCCATTGGGATGAACTTCTGCTTTGAAAATGCAAAACAGAAGTTGTTTGATAGTGATGAAATTAAGTCAATAAGTTAAAGGCAGAGTGCTGCTTCCAGGTGGATATTTGGAGGATAAATATAATGTAAGATCTTTCAGAGGACAACTTTATTTTAATGGCAATAGGAGCTGGTACTCTTGAAGTGTCTCCAAGGAGAAAGAGCTAGAAATACTACAAAATTATGTCAGGATATGTGTGTATGTCAGCTTTGACGTTCTTTCCACAGTGTGGCCTCTGCTGCCCTCCAGGATAATGGATCGCTGTGACAAGAAGACATCAAAGACTCTGGTGCTCTCCCGTACACCTCAGGAGCAAGATACAAGTGTCATGTGTGGAAATGGGTATTCTAGAAAAAGATTAAGAAAATCTATAGAATCATAGAATGGTTTGAGTTGGAGGGGACCTTTAAAGGTCATCTAGTCCAACCCCCCTGCAATGAACAGGGACATCTTCAACTAGATTGGGTTGCTCAGTGCCCTGTTCAACCTGACCTTGAATGTTTCCAGGGATGGGGTGTCTACCACCTCTATATGAAGCCTGGATCTAATTTGCTTTACCAAGTGTTCCTAACCAACTGCAGCCAGGGCTTCCTTTTTTCTTCAAGTAGTTTAGTTTATCTGGTATAAGAGCTAGGCAATCTCTAGACTATCAGTTTATAAGGTACCTGATTTTATTATTAGAACTCCAATTCATACTGAAAATTAACATGGTCAACATCATCTCTGGGTAATGGACACCACAACTGAGGTACAATTGGTGTGCAGCCTGACTTTGATCTTTTTTCTGTACTTGTAAATAATAAATGCAGCTTTAATCCATAAAATACAATCTTAGTGGAACCGTTCTTTTTAAAACAGCCTGTCATAACTAGTCCATGACTATGTCAGTCTGTATGTCTCCCTTGCTCCCCTGAGACCAATTGTCCCGCTGTTTTCTTAGCGAAGTCCAGGGAAATGACCTGCTGGTTTTCTGTGGAGCTTAGTTTTGTTCACATCCGCTGCTCCATCCTTGGGTGAACTGCTTGACATCTTTGAAAAATGTCTTAGGGGTAAAAGATATTTATTTCTCAGAAGTTTTCTGATGCTTAATACAAGTACATTGTGGTCACTGAACAGAATGGACTGCTGAAGTGCTTGGATCATTGAATCAGTATGGTGGCACTGGATTTCTAGAATTTCTACCTAGTTGTCTTAACTCTTCTGTTTTGTCACTTTTGGACTTTGGGAAAATATTAAAATACCTCTTATGCTTCTGTTCCCTGTTTTCCACCTTTATAAAATAGGAGTAAAATATTTTTTTTACTTTTTACAAAGGCATGTAGTGATAGGACATGGGGTAATGGCTTTAAAATGAACGAGGGTAGATTCAGATTAGATATAAGGAAGAACTTCACTGTGAGGGTGGTGAGACACTGGAAGAGGTTGCCCAGAGAGGTTGTGGATGCCACATCCCTGGAAGTGTTCAAGGTCAGGTTGGATGGGGCTTTGAGCAACCTGGTCTAGTGGAAGGTGTTTCTTTTTCATAGATTCATTAAAATTTCTGTTTCATCTGAAAAAAAAATAAAATATCCAAGCAAGCAAACATACTTGAAGCTAACTCAAGGTTCCATTTAACTTCTTATAAATACCTCAAATAAACATTTTTCCTGATTTCACCAGGTGAAGAACCAGAAAGAAAGTCTACATTTTTCCCCAATTCCCTCCAGGAGCCACTTCTGCTCAGCACAGTAGCTGCCTTTTCCTTTCTGTACATTGATGAATGTTTTTTGTTATACTCATCTACATTTGTGTTCCCTTTACATGTAAAATCTGGGCATGTATAACTTCAGACAAATGTTTGCTTAGGAGCATCATCTTTGGCTGTAAATACCCGACCAAAAGCCATCCTTTCCTCTCTTTTCTCCCTCAAACCAAACCACAATTCTCATGATTTTGTTTGATGGTAAAAGTTTTGATGAATATGAAGAATTACAGAGATAGTCGCTGAGATGATCATGTATTCCTTCACTATGAGTTCTTCCATTCTTGGCATTTATGGCGGCTCTTAAATTTCACTTAAATAACATCTCTTACACCAATAGGTGGGGCTGGAAGTTCATTGTGTTTCACCAAAACCAAACAGGTGTTTGCATGCCTATTAAATACACACCAACTTGTAATCAGTAGCATATGCTCCGTGCCAATGCATGATTAAAGGTAAAAGATATTTCATGGTAAAATAAGGTCCATAAAGAAACTGTCAATTGTATGGGATAATGAATCACACAGGAAAGGCTGCAGAGTGGGAGAGAGTCCCTGGGTGCAAACATGGTGTTCATTAGCAAATTGAGCTATGACCTGAGGTGGAAACGCTAAGTTTTTGTTCTCTCAGGCTTGTCATTTGTGTATGTTGTATTTCAGATGGAGGAGATAACTGAATCTATAGTTGTCTGTGTCTGGTCATAAAGATTCAGTGGAGAGGTATCCATTTTCCCATCTCTTGCAAATTTTTGCATTTGAAAAATTTCATCCTCCATCTAGGGATGCAACAAACATTTTTGGAGCTTTCCTGTGTTATGTAGGCATGGACTTGAATGTCAAATCTCTGTATCCTAAACATGTGCTCTAGCTTTTGGGTCATTTCTACTTCTAATGTGGCTCTGTCTGTGGTGAAGTGGCTGGATTAAAGAAAAGCTGAGTGCACAGCCCCTTGGTTACAGTCCTTACATGGAATACAGAAAGTATAAATTCTTGCTTCACAGAATGCTTAATTATTGAAACGTCTTGGAACAGCTCCTACAGAAAGCTTGGGATAGACTGACAGGAGAATACCTAAGAGCTGGCTGCTGCTAGCTGGTGGGGAAGTTTTTTGACCATAAATGCTAAGTTAGAACTGATTTTTTTTTTCCCCCCAAGATTTGCACATTTTGGTGAAAAGACTGCTTTTGATAAGTTGCTTTTCTATTGGAACTGCAGGGAAATTTTGAACATGTTCCAATTATTTGTATGTTCATATTCATGAATTTTTGTTGGACCTTCTGTCAAATTCATATGAAGATTACAGTTGAAGATTAAGTTGTGTATGACAGCAAGGGTGTAAGAGACTGTAAGCAGTCTTCTCTTCTTTACACTTTTGCACCAAATCTGGAAAATTTAAAAGTGTTGTGGTGCTATAGCACTGTCCATCCTTCCTGCCACACTTCCTGGCTTGAGGTCAATATATTGAAATAAAAAGTGAACTTGATGTGAACTTGAATTTTCAGACCGAGGAAAGGAACTTCAAAAGGCAGAAGAGAAACCAGAGAAGGGATGTATTTCTAAGAGCTGCTAAAAAATTTCACAGGAAGTTTTCTCATTGTTGCTGGTGACAGCCTGGTTCGTCATGCTGCTCTGTCGTGGGTCCTGCGAAATGAAAGGGGGTTGTGACAAGTTGGGGTGCAAAATTATGGGTTTCTTCAGGTGGACAGTTGTCTACAAAAGGCACCATGTGTGAAGAACTGTTACTCCTGGCATCCATGAATTAGGCATGCCCTCATCCACATTTTCCCTTCCAAAGGTTTGGAAACCCATTCCCAGTTGCTGAGAAAAAGCTCTGGTAATGCCTCCAAAGTGAGAAAAAAAACCCAAAACCAAACACCAAAGAAAGCAGAAAGCAACCCCCCTCCCTCAGCCACTTTTCCCAGCATTATTGCCTAAATACGTGTGATAAATCAGCCAGCTGAGAGGCAGCAAGATAAGGTTGGGTTTCCTGTGTTACAACAGCTAATATCTATTTAATCTCAATTAATATCTTTTAATCTTTTGTGCTCCTTCTTCCTCCAAAAATTCCATTGACACAAGTTGCTTGCTGGAGAGAAACTGGTAAAAATTATTCCTTCAGTTGCATTTTGAATGTCTGGGGACTAAAGTAATTTTTTTTTTCCTAAAAAGCTCTTTTCTTGCCTTTAAAGGAAACAGAAATGTTGGAAAATTCCAAGGCTTTTTATGTTGTGACTTTGGTGCATTGTCAAAAAGTGAGAGAAAGAGGCCGGTGAAGACTCCTGCCTCTGGTGTGAGGAAAAGTTTCCTCATCAAACTCCTAACACTTAATTACAGTGATTTTCTGCTAGGGGAACCAAAGAACCCACAAACCATTCAAGTATGGTCAGAAATGGGGAGTTGTGGCTGGGAGCCCTTCTCCTCTCCTGACCTCGCTTCTCAAAGTAAAAGGGCCTGATTGATGCCAGGGACTGAAAAAAACCTGTCATTTAGTTGAAAAGGGACTCTCTAAGCAAGATGAAATGGGAAATGACCATTCTTCCTGGGGGCTGGTCGCACAGCCCAGCATGGGGGGCGTAGGTGGGCAAAGGTCTGCAGGAGTTGGGGAATATTTGGGAAACTTCAGTGTAGGCAGCCCATGCCATTTCTGTCCCCCGAAGAGCTGGGGAACGTGAGGCTGAGCTCCATCGTGATCCCAACAAGACCCAGATGTTGTAGGAAGTGTGGTGGGGTCTTACCACCATTTCTGTTATCTAGTCCAAGGCCAGTTTTCATTCAGTCTATGGACAATAAAACATGGTCTGAGATAGATCTTAACTTTCATGCATTTTAATGGCTTGGACCAAGGGTTTTAATGGCTTGGACCAAGGCTTTTAATGGAGAAGTGCTTTCTGGGCTAGCTGGACGGGGCGACTCCATATCTTAACTTGCTACAGGCGAAAAGTGAAGATGATGATGATGAACATTTTGCACAGTGATGAAAGCCTTGTGGAGAAGTATATCCAAATATTTTATTTTAGTCACATTGAAAGGCAAATTGCATTTTCCAAATTGAAATTCTGAACTGTTTTAGCAAATTACTGTTGCCATTTTCACTGTTTAAATTCAAGGCTTTAAATTTTTTAATATTAAACATCAAATTTTTTCACCTAGCTTGTGAGACCATACACATAGCCTGCAGTCTTTGTGTTTCTTGCTGTAGTTGTATAGGTATTAAAATACCAGGGAAGTCTGTTTTCAAGTGGTTCTAGAAAATTTGCTCTTCATGTTGCTTTTTAAAGTCAGTACATCACAAGTGCTTCATTTGACTTTGTTATGAGTTACAGGCTTCAGTAGGGTGGTTGGGTTGTAGAGGACATCACAGGAGATCTAGAGGACTTCTCCTATGATTGCTTAATATGAGAAGGAGGAAATCCGTAGCTTTAAGGAAGGTTATGTGAGTTGCAGAAATATGGTTCTTCTGCATAGAACTAAGTTCCCATTTTATTGAGTTTTCTGACATCCCATGTGGATACACAGTCCCACGCTGTGTAGTACTGTGTAGTACTCGGTGATCTTTTTTGTGGGAAACTATAAACACTAGCTTTGGCATAATAGATGGGTGGGCTGTATTTCAAGGGTGGCATGCCAGACTGTATTTTTCCCTTCTCAAATTAGATGCTAAGCGTGCTGCTGGAAATTCAGCAGAGACAGGGAGATGCTCCATCCCAAACAGGTAAGATGCTTCCAGACACTTCACGGGTAGCACCTTGCTTCGGAGCAGGACGGTATCTCCCCAGCCCTGCTTCTCACAGACCCTGTATAAAGACGAAAACCACACGACTCCTGACTTTAACCCAGCTCTGCCATGTGGTACTCAAAATGTGCTTGCAGTCTATTTTTGGCAGTCCGTACTGGGGGTGCTGGCTCTGCTCTGGTAGTTGGTGAGCGGTGCCTGCTGGCACGTGCATGCTTGTGAGAAACCTGGTGCATGGACATGGACTGAATGGCTTTAAAAAGAGACTTTCACTCTTCACACTTGATGCAGTGATGCTATCTTTGTAAGTGGATTTGCTCGAATGGTTTGCTGAGAAGTGTGCAAGCAATGTACTGCACTTAGGAAAAAAAAGTGGACTTATTCAATTTTCCAGAAGGAGAGAAGAAAAGGGCATTAAAATGGTGACACAATTAAATTAATGTTGACATGGCTGTATGCGAACGAGTGCTGTGCATGCATGAAGTGCCTCCATTCGTGATGTGAACCAGCCACAGCTATTCCTTAGAGCTGCGTTGCAAGCCAGAGCAGTCTGTGTCGATGATCAGCTGCACACAGCCCTTGTGTGGCTGGAGAGAGTAAATGTTCAACAGGAAATAAGATCATTCTGCATTTGCCGTTTTAGCTTCAGCTCTTAAGATTTCTTTAAAGAGTTAGGCAAGATGAATTGCATAACAAGGAAGTTTACTTTCTACTCACGCTAGCTTTCCCTCTGGACTTTCTTACTTTATGTAAGAGATTGTTTATTTTGCCTCAACTCCAGCGTGATTCAAGAGTAGCATTCTCGTGTTTAACAGTTAAAATGTTGGAAGGCTTTAAGAAAAAGGCTTCCTGCCTTCCTAGTAAATGGATGCCAGATTCTGCAACCGTAATACTCAAATATATGTGATTTAACGGGTTCTTGCTCATATCAAAGGCAGAAATACTCTATTCTTAGTTGTTCAGGAACAGTGAAATCAGGGAGCTCTTCACCCCCTTCATTGTACAAAGCAACATAAAGCCTAAAGAAATAGGGAAGAGAGGTGGGCAAGAAGCCAAGAGCCTTTTTTGAGCAAGAAGGGAAAGCAGAGAAACAACTTGCCTAACTTACAGTGTCTTCAAATAGACAGCATTCATATATGCTTTCCTGTTTATTTGGGAACAGGAACAGTGGTGTAGGGAGGAGTGAGCTGGAGTCTGAGACACATATACGTTCTACGTATGCCTATGAGACACAGGGGTCTTCTTTCATCCACGTTCCTTGCCCAGGTGGACCTCCAGCTTCTACCTGGAGCTGGTCTTGAAAATCTGTTCATACCATGTTCCATAGGCACAGGAGGAGCAAATGCAGAATTAGGTCATGATAGCAACACTCTTTTGCTACAGATTCTCGACTAATCATCTAGAAACAGGGATTTCTGAAACTTCCTAGTCTGCTCCAGGGCTAGTTTTCTTGATTTAATGGATGCATATAAAGGCTACGCTAGGGGAAGGTGTCAAGAGATGAGACAGTTCAAGAGCTGGTGTGTCCCAAGTGAGAGAAAGACAGAGGATGAGGTGGAGATGACGGTTGCTGAAGTATGGGACAGAAGGGAGAAGAGGGGGCAGGTGGAACATCACAGCCAGAATTGCTGGTGTCTGCGGAAAAATACACCTTCCTGAGGAGTGCGGTACTGCCTCTGTAGCACAGTCTATCTAAAATCTTGTGAGGCTTGCATAGTCTGAGGCATTTCTTTCCCTAAAACATTGTCCAGACAACTTCTCTGCTGTGGCCACTATATAAAAAACGGAGATACTCATTCACCTGATTTCTAGGAAACTGGCTTTTTGGCATCCTGAAGTTTCTGTCTTCTCTGGTCAGTTTGTGCTACTTGGTAGAATGTGAATGGTCCTCCAGAGAAGTTAACAAAAAAAATGAAGTAGAAAACTTCTCATCTCATTATCAGCTTTTTCAGGTCTCTAGACTGGTTAGTGCGTGGCAGCTCCTAGTTCGTATGCTTGCCTTGGTTCTCCGGGATGCCTGTGTCCTGCAGGCAACCTGCCCAGCAAAAACAAGACGGGTGGGATGAGATAAGCTGTCATGGGAGTTATTCAGTCTAAGCCTCAATTGCTAGGGGCAGTAGGCTGTTTTGAAAATACAGTCTTCCTGCTAAGAATGTTAAAATGTTATTGATGATTTTTTTTCATCATCCACTTTGAATTCTGTAATGCGGGCTATTCCCAGCCTGGGGCAGAGCTGGAGATGACAAAACATTTTCACAATCGTCCCCTTGGACTCCAGCCTGTGGTTTGAGGGAAATGCCATTGCCCCATGCGGAGAATCCCATGTGTATCCGGCCCAGAGACACCACGGCGCGCCTGGCTGTCACGCCGATGCCCGCCTTTCCAAATAGCGTAGTGTGGCCACAGGGATACAGGGAAAAGTACCTTTATGGTGGGATGATGATGTGCTGACTACATGGTGTGTGTACAAGTGGTTGCAGACCGCATGGTGTGGAGAGGCATAGCATTTGCAGCGGAGTCTTTATTTCTTGTGTTGAGTTGAGTTGTCCTGTTACCTCTACCCTCTGAGGCCACCAGGTACTTAGGCTGGTATTTAGACCATCTCAATCTAGAATATAACTACTGAGATGGATTTTTTTTCTTGTGGATATCTTCTCTCACTCTCCTGCCTCCATTTCACTTACGTTACTAAAAAGCACTTCCTTTACATGTGATTTTTATCTCCCTTACAAATGATTGCACATTATAATTTCCAAATTTCAGTGGAGTAGCACATAAAAGAGGAAGAAATCGGATAGCTTTAAACTGCAAACTTCACCCAAAACATGATCTGAAAACAAATTATCTTTCCTGATGCCCTTATTTGCATTTTCACAGGCTCCTCCTTGTTGCTGGGGCTGTGAAGGGGGATGGCGTGAGAAGCACCGGGACGAGATGATGTTTGTTCAGCGTAATGTGGGAAATGCTGAGACCTTTCAGGGGATGGGTATTTTTCAACAAGATTTCCTGGTTGATTCAGGTTGACCAGGAAGAACTGCGTAGGCTTGGAGAAGCACTAGAAATGGGTCAAAATACGGCAATGCATAAAATTTCTTTGATATGTGGAAGAAAGTGAAGAAACTGATACATGTGCTGGTTTTCACAAATCTGTTTCACTCCTCTGCCACCTCTCTCCAGTAAAAGAGCCATTTATGAATGAATCGTGATGACAGACACCTTTTTTCTCCGCCTAGTATTTCAGGCGAGCATCAGAAACACCAAAGCCCAGCTCTGATGTTTATTTATATCCCCTGAAGTCTGGCATTTTCCTTGTGTTGTGCATACAAAGAGCTACATCCACCTGGCCGTCTGGTCCAAGACGTGTAAAAATACCAGAGCGCCACAAGGAACTTAAATGTAAATGCAGGAAACATAATTACAAGTGAGTGGCCTTGCACATCTCTGCAAACCGTTTTGAGGCATGTCCCAGGCTAAATTGGGTTGCCCAACCTCCCTTGCTCCGTGCTTGCAAACCATACGCCTTGTTCCCTGACAGACTCACGCTCTCCATTTGCAAAAAAAAAAAAAAAAAAAAAATTAATAAGATAAATAAATAAAATAAATCCCCTGCAGCATTGCACTGACTTCACAGTCTCAGCAGCCCATAATGACAGTAGTTTGCTGAAGGGCCCCATACGTCATTGGGGCTCTCTGCAGTGCAACCTCATCCCGCTCTGAGGTGCCATCGGAAATATCTGTCTCCAGCCGCTCTGCGCTGGAGGACCCGCAGCAGCGTTCTTGTCGGACATGCTTGGAGCGTGGCATCACGGAGCTCTGAAGTTTAATTATAGCCTCTGATGCTAACCCTGCCCTCCCGCAGCTTTCTGGCAGGGCTTGCATCCCAGGCAGGGACGTGGTCACTGGAGGGAGGGAGGCCACCGAGTGGGGCGGGTGCGCGAGAAGGAAGACGTCTGGTATCGGGGTGGTCTGGAGCTTGACTCTTCCCTGCGCCCTGCTAGCACCATCCTGCTGGCGAGGCCAAAGAGCCAGGGCTGGTGTGCGCCGGCTATGGTGCGGGGCATTACGGGGAAGGGCGCGGGGCAGCCATGGCAAAGCGTCAGGGTGCACCTGCCAGCAGGGCAATGCTCGGGCTGCTAACAATCCCACTTCGAAACCCAGCCGAGAAGTTACTACTGAAATAATTGGTTTGTTAAATGCTGTCTTGATTAATTTTTCCTTTTTTATTTTTTCCATGAAATTGGAAATTTTTTGCATTTTTCCTCTGGGGAAAATATTTGCAAAGGGAAAAAAAAGTTTTAGATAACTCTCATGTAAGACTGAAAAGGTGGAGTTCAATTTAGTCATTCTTAATGTTCATATTTTTTATTTTCTGTGTGATATGTCGGTGGCAGCAATGAAATTTTATTTTTCTCATTATTATGATCATGTGTTTTAATACCCTCCTTTTTCACCTAGTTAGGTTTTACAAAGGAAGGCAGCCAATAGTACAGACTGGAGCATCTTTGCTATCTGAAGAGTTTCTCTTTGTGTCTTCGGCTGATCTGGTACATCACACACTACTCAGCATGCATCATTAAGATAAAAATAATAAAATACTAAAACACAGAACACAACAAACCACATAATGCCTGTATTTAATGGGTCTCTTTGTTATTCTGAATTGGAAAGGGCAAAATAATGTCTTTTCTCTGAAACAGAAATTCTTAGGACCTCTGTTGATTGCAGATGAAGCCTGACAGGAACGGCCCCAGCCCCTTTCCCCTTTGGACTTCAAATACAGCATTGGGTAATGAGTCAGTGAGGGAATTTTTAATTGGCAGTTTCCTGCAAGGGCCTTTCTGCTCTTATGAGCTCTCGTAGCCCAGTTAAATGTGCGGTCATCTCCGCTCGTAACAGGCTTTGTGCTAAGCACCGACCGACCTCTCAGCCTCATCCAGGTCCACTGTAGCCTGCCTGGAGCTTGATTTCAGCCTGTTAAAAAAGCCAGTTTCCATGGACCAGGTGAATACTTTTTGCATTGTTGTAGCTTTTGTCCAGCTTTGCAATGCAGTGTGGTGTCACGTGGCCATTTTTCTTAGCGGGCAGCTAGTAACAGCAAGGGGTTATTTGGTTATTTAGTGACCCAGGCAGAGGAGAGCCGGCGCAGGATGGGAGATGCCATAAGTGTTAGCATTGTTGTAACGGGATGAACAGTAACTCTGCAGTTAGACATGGAGAATTTTTATTAGGCTAATGAAAGATCCCTTTTATATAAGGTGTGTTCCTCTGGGCAGCACAAATGGTGCAAGTTGTAGTGCTGCAGAGTGATGGAGAGTTTGGGCAATTGTAACTTGGAGGTGACGACTGGGAACACAAAAAATTCACCTCACCCCAGTGCTGGTCCCAGTATCTCTGCTAAGGATGAGGGATACAGGAGGGTTGCAGCACTTGTATTCCTTGCGCTATATAAATTAAACACCAGCCTTTGGCCTCCAGACCATTGCTTTAACAATTCTCACATCAAGAGGGTGTCTCAGTGCAAACCCCTGTTTTTGCCATGACATGGTAACGTCACCAGCAAGGTCAGGTAGACCTATGGTTAAAATCAGACTTAAATAAATCTCTTAACTAGCCAGAAGGCTGAAAGTACAACTGAAAGTTATACTTTCAGTTATAACCTTCAGAGTCTTATACCAAGTGGAATGGATTTAATCAGAGCAATATCCGGTGCTGTTCCCTCTGGGAGAAGGGGCCAGCAAAGCAGAATAAAGTTGTTGCAGATCAGCTGCACTTCAGATGGAAGATTTTGAGGAAAAAAACACAAAACCAAATTAAAGTCTTCCAAAACAGCTCTGAGTGTGGAGTCCGTGTTGGGTTCCCCTTCATTTAACCTGTCTGCCCTGCCATTTTGAACAGTCCACAACACAAGGCGAACGACTCCAAATGAGTTTTTGTATGGAAAACTGATTTTTTGAGTTTTATCTCCCCCCTAATATCTTCTGAATGGTGTAATGTCATCATGGCCTACAGAAATTGCAAGAGCTGTTTCCATCCATCCATCCATACAGCTTCGCGTGGTGGCACTGGAGTACCACCGGTACATAGGTCCCCATGGATTCACGAGGAAGTCCAATGTTGCTCCATGTTACAACCTGGAAGCCGAGAAATGAAGGTGAAGTGATTTGGGGGGGGTTACACTGCAGAGCAGCGCTAAGGCCGGGAAAGCAATCCTGGCTTTTGGGGTCTTAGGGAGTTTTTGTAGCACAGAACCTTCAGGTACCCCGGAACTCTACCCTAGCTTCTCCAGAATGCAGTACTGCTCTGGAAATCTTTCTGAGAAAGGTTTTCTTCATAACCACTTCTCAGAACTTAGGTATAGGAAGCTTTTTCATTGTTCAAGAAATTCACCTTTTTCACAATGATCACTGTGCTCAACTCGAGCAAGCTGGAGAAGTTCCCCTTTCTCTCTCTTTCACCTGAATATTTGTCCACATATTGGCAAGTAGCTGTTTGTGGAGCACAGCTAAACAGGCAGCACATTGCTTCTGGAGAAAAAAAAACGTGGGATTCTTTTTCAGTGACACGTAATGACATATTCGTAAACGTGTCCTTTGCAACCCCTTCAGAATTGCCTCAAAACCATGAACCCCATGGTCATGCCATGGGGGGACCATGACTCTGCATGCTCCCTGCGATGCAGGTGAGATCCAGCCCTTCTCCCTAGATGTGCGCGGGGCCTGGATGGGGTTTTCAGGACCATGCAACATCTTTCTCCGTGAGCAGCCAGGGTGGGAATGGGGAAGCCTTCCTCCGAAAGGAAACGCATGCATGGGCAGGGAGGAGCCAGTGTGGCTCCTGATGGACCCTGTGGGCTGGAGGATGTGGTAAGTTCATGTAGGAATAGGAAAAAAAAAGATATATTTTTCAATAACATGCAGTTGCTGGCAGCTGGAAGCTGCATTTGATTCCCCTGGCACATAGAAGAGACAGAGGTTCATATCCCCACTCCCAATCAAAGGGAAGAGCGACCTCCCAACAACCCAGTGGAGAACCTCAACTGGGAGGTGCCCACGGCAGTGGGTTCATTGCCTTTTCAGGGAGGGGCAGCTACCCTGGCACACATGCAAATAGAGCTGGACACGCATGTGTACACGTGCAGGCATGCTCACGAAGAATGTCAAAACCTTGTATTATTGTCACAAGACAAAATCCCTGTTCTTCGGCCAGCTTTACTTCTAATCTAGCAGCTATTTCACTGGGGGCAATCCAGACTCTGTGCCTGGTCTCTGAGCTTGCTCTCTTTTGCATGCCTTTCAGCATACAGTATTGGTTTAGATTTATGACTGACATCAACTAATTTACATGTAGATTTAATTGTAGGTAATATTTTCCCTTTCTGAAGCCTACCTAGTCCAAATGTTGGATCATGCTTTCATCACAGGACCTTTTTTTTTGTTGGCTGATACCTTGGCCCCCAGGCCTTCTGTACATAGCTAGCTACCTGTATTTTGCTAGCATCCTTTTTATTTTCCTGACTGATTTCCAGGGTCATCATGATATTTGTCTTGAATGTAGGTGAATCTAACACTAAGCTAAAGTAAAATATTTAGTAAATTGCTAAAGAATCATTTGATATTCCAGCTTGCTCCCACTGCTTCTCCTTATGCAACATAATTCTAATTCATTTTTTAAGTAATTCAAGTGTTTATCTAAATAAGTCTTTAAATATTTAAAGATGATTATTCTGCCCAGCCCTGCCTTACGGCTTTAATGATCTTTTTTTTTTCTTTAGCTGTTTCATCAAGCTAAACAAAACCTGAGTTTGAAGGGGTTTATTGTGTTTGATTTTAAACATGAGAGGGAAAAATAGCTGCTGAAACAGTGAAAAAATGAATGAAAGATTTATTTCTTTGTTTTATGTGCTCAAAAGAGATTTTATTTTCCTGCTGATGTCTTTTTTTGCTTGAAATGGATCTTTAAAGAAGACAAACATAGCCATTCAGTGGATTCAAGCTCAAACACTGTTGGGCAGGTACTGCACTGAGCAGCCAGTGGACAGCGTACTTTTTAGCAGGGTCTTTGGAAGCATCAGTTTATTTTGTGCCTGTTTGAGCTTTGTTAGTAAAAGCTGAGAAACTGCCCACAAGTTACACTTCCATATGCATGCATGAACTCCAGTTGAATCATCAGTTTCCAGAAAATCCCTCTCACACCTGTGGCACTGTTTAGCTTGTGTGAGACTACCTCAATAAATGCAGTATTAAACAAATGATTCAGAGTCAGACACACACATTCAGCCTCATATACACAGCTCTGAATAAAACATACACATTGGATGGGCAACGTCAAGTTACAAATAGTTGCAAGAGGATTGAGCTGTAGCAAGGGTGCCCCAATACTCATGGGAAGTATTAGCTGATCCACTGCTTGTTTCCAGATACAGGATGCAGCCACCTTTTCTGCTAAAGACAGTTTCATTTCATATTTCAGTAAAACTTCTTTTAAAGCAGGCTTTAAACATTCCTTTACACCACCAGGTGATTTGTAACAAAAATACAGGTTTTAAGACTGTATCTAGACTCTGTACCAATACTATTCTTGTTACTGGTGTCCGGTTGGATGTAGGTAACTGGTCTGGACTCTCCTTTACTGCAAATTCAGTCTACCCAGACCTGTTCACTCTGCAGGGTACATAAAATAAGATACATTAAAAACTTATTGTCAGCAGTATAAGCCAAAAGCTGAATTCAGATGGGAGACCCTTGAGTAAGTCTGGAGCCTTCCTTGTGTGGTTGTGTCTTACAGCGATGCCACACCTGTGGACCTGCAATTTTCAGCAAGCTTCTTGATGCTTCAGAGAGATTCCCTCAGTGAAGGCCAGAGAGCTCAGGAAAGGCAAAAAAAAGGTGTAAAGGGCAGAGGAGGACATGGCCGGAGTAAGCCATGTGGCAGAGTGTGACTGGAGACACCAAATTTGTAGATGGTGCAGAAGAGTAGGAAAATGCCCTGGCTGTCTGGGAGAGAAAGATGACACACAGAGAAAATAACTTGGAAAATATTCCTTCTTTGTCTTTGTGTGGTAATAGCTGCCAGTGTCTCTTCCAGCACTGCTCAGCACATTCCTCTTGTCCCATTCATTTCACTCCCAGATCTTTGCTGTGGCTGGAACTCTCATCCATCGGGGAGCAGAAGGCATCTCAGATTGAGATGCCAGCCTCTCGCAGGGTGTGCAGAGGGACATGTCAAAGAGAAACTCCTTGCTGTCCTCAGGTCTGTGCAGCATGGTGGCGAAAGGCAATAGGCACACACTGCAACAGGGGAAAGCTGGGCATAAGGGGAAAGCTTTTCATAGTGAAAATAGTTTAGCACTGGAGACCATGCAATTTCCATCTGTGGAGATCTTAAAAGCTGGACTGGGAAGGCTCACAGCAACCTGACCTCGCTTTGAGGCTGTGTTCAGAAATGTCCTTCTGGGGTCCACCAAGATCTCCTCATTAAGGGTGTCCCCCAGACCGCCAGCCTCAGCATTTCCATTGGTGTCACCACACACCTAAATAGTTGTGGAGAATGGCCTTGATCACTGCTTTGGAGTATTTCCTCCAAGGAAAGCCACTGTATGCATGTGATTTATTGTGGCTCTCGCTAGAGCTGCAGACCTCCATTTATCAAAAGGAGTTTTTTAAGTACCTATTCAAACAGGGTGGGTGCTGCCAGCCTGGGACACAAGCAGGTGAAGGATGAAGAAGAAGACATGCTCCTACAGTGCTTCAAAGGCAGTTTGATTTTTATGGAATATGAACCTGCTGGCTTCAAGTTTTATGAGCCCATTAGAAGGGTGAGTTCAGACTAGCTCAGACTTTGAAGACAAGTCAGCCAGTAAAACCGCCTGTGAGACTAAAGCACAGTGAATAATAATACAGTAAAGCATATTATTAAGCTTGCTGTTCCCAGTGCTCTTTTTTTAAACATTTCTTAAATGGAAACACTTTGTTTCCTGAAAGCTTCATTTCAGCTTAAGTGCAGCTCTTCATCTGTGACTGTTATTTTATGATTTAAGCATTAACATTGATGAATTTTAATAGACAGGCCAAATAAAATTAAAAGTATGTTTGTGGGTGCAGCAAATGCTTTCAGGAAAAGAAAGATTTTATAGGGTGCTATAATAAGTAACACAGATGGGATATTTAAATTAATAAACCCCAGATACTGAGAAGGATGGAAATACCTGTAAAAGCTGAATTTAACAGCTAATAAATATGTTCACAGGTAATGTGTGTCGGGGCGCTGGGTGGCCTCAGCTGGGTCCTCCCGCACTCCTGCCCATGGCCCCAGGGTTCTGTTTAAGCTCAGCCCTGGAGCTTCAGTTCTGATTTGAGTTTGATCCCAGGTGTGCCAATTAGTTGAGATCTGAAAAATCATGTGTTTCTGGGGTAAAGACTGGAGAAGAAAAAAGGATTATGAAGCCCTATTGTGGAGGGGTACATCCTTTGCTCTGGTGGCACTGTCGGACCCCTTCCCTGGCACTGCTGGCTGGTTTCCTTAGTTGTCTCCCAAAGGGGCTTCTTGGATGACTCCTGGTGCTGTGTTAGGTGTTGACTGGTGGATAGGGCCTTTTGTGTTTGGGGTGCTCAGGGTGTTTTGGCTGAGTGATCCTAAGAAGGTCTGGCTCAGTTAAAGTGGAGAGGATGTTGGCAAGAATGAGCAATGTCTGGAGAACTTTGATCACCAAAGAAAAATGGAAACATGGATTAGTCTACATCCTGCTTTTAAATTTTTTTGAACCAAGAATTTTTTCAATGGATATGGAGAATCATGAGT
This sequence comes from Aquila spilogaster, assembly GCA_024606505.1. Lineage (NCBI taxonomy): Eukaryota > Metazoa > Chordata > Aves > Accipitriformes > Accipitridae > Aquila > Aquila spilogaster. Next base: position 15,389,909 of record JANHGO010000020.1, read on the forward strand.
CCTGTAACTGTAGTCCTGCTTTTCCAAAGTTAAGGACTTTGTTCTGTAGACTTAGTTTTAAGTTGTGTTTTATGGAGGACAGGCTTCTGGAATCTGGAGGAAAGAAGGACATCCTCTAATCTGAAAAAGTCTCTTGCAGGGATTAAGGGAATGAGCTGTTTCTTCCTGGCCACAGGCAATAGAGCAAGAAGTTGTGGGTTTAATTTCCAATAGGAAACTCCACTGCCTTTCTCTGATGAAAGCAAAGCATGGGTCTGAGGGTGTGGTATCTCCGCTGCTGATGTGTTTAAGAATAGGTTGGACCAGCATCTGTCAAATTATTTGGGTCAAATTGATCATGGCTTGGGGCAGTGGGAGGGACCATGCCTAGCTTTCTTGGAGCTGAGTGTCACTTAGGAAATAAGCACCATTCCTTTCCCTTATGCATCTGGTTCCTCACTTCCAGTGAGGGTAGCTCTTGCCAACTCCTTGCTCTCCTCCATGCATGAAATTTTGGCAGAGTCCATCTGGTTTGGGTTTTGTGCTGGTTTTTGTATTTCATCTGTGCTTGCCCCTCATCAGAAACTGGTTTATTAGCAACCACAGGACCTATGATATGAAATTTCCCTATGATTATGGTTGCAATAGAATAAAAACCCTGGCTTCTAAATGCTGTTCCCATTTTTTTAGTTCAAAGTGTAAAATGACTTTTTAAAACACTTGAACCAAATCTTGGGAGTTCTTCATGTCTGCGGTTGTGTCCAGAAGGAGGGGATACATTTCTTTGCCAGGAGCATTCATAGTTGGTAGGTTTGAAGCCTGTAAGAGGTTGTAGTGTGAAGTTATCGCTAGTTGGTGTACCATAATCAACTGCAGGCATTAATACTGTTACAGCAATTGAGTGATTTGTTGAGTTGGGACTGATGATGCTGGCAATTTTGGTAGCTTGGGGGATACATCCAGAAGTAGAGAAGAGCTTGCTATTCACCAGTTCTTTCTAAATATCTCACAGGAGATGGGATGAGATCCACCAGACTCATCGTATGTCCGAAGAGGTGTTTTTCAGCCTCCACTTGATCAGGCAAATTCTGCTGTGCCTGCTCATTTTGGGCCTCACAACTAAGCATGTATTGATGCATTGTGTGTTTTTTGTTTACAGTGAAATGAGCTGCTGCTTCTGCTGGATGTATTTCTATGTTAACTGCTGAAAAATGGGTGCTTGCTTTTACATTCACTGCAAGAGAACAGGATGAGTGCTCTTACTGTGCGTGGCAGTCACCCACAAGTATGGGAACCTACTCAGTTCACCACTTTTCCAAAGAGCCTGTCCTTGCCACAAAACATGTGATATAAGTAAATTCATGCTAAGGTAATAAATAAATAAAAAACCCTAACAAAAACCCTGTTGTGTTTTGACAAGAAGAAAAACCTCCCTTCCTTGCCCCTTAGGTCCGCTGTAAGGACTTTATGTGAGAACAGAAGAGGCAGTGAACTTCAGAGCCCCCAGCCTGGGCTCAGCTTCTCTGTTGGGGGAACAAGCAAATATTTGGCTGCTCATGTGAGCTTTATAGATCTGAGTACCTTTAGCTTAGCAGAAAACTGTTTCCTTAAGGGGACATTCACCTAAGAGAAAGTTGTCATCCCTTTGCCCTTTTTTCCTCATCTTTTCTCAGTGTGGTCACCTGATTGTAAAGTTTTATTACTTAAACTGCAAGATGCCCAGAGACCCCTGGGAAGCTCTGGCATAGTGTATGAATTTAGGGAAGGGGGCTACGTTTATTTGATCCTAGTGATGGGGGGAATGTGTGCTATGGAAAACCCACTCCTTAGTGCACAGCAACATGTGCTGCAGGGGAAACTTGGCGTTTCCTTATTTCATTGCTCGTATGGGCAACGCGAGAGCCTCCACGCCCAGAGAGGGGGTATGATGTGGTTGTGGGAAGGCAGAGCAGGCAGGCATATCGTACGTGCACTGCTGTCTGTGCAGAAACCTTATGACTCCAACAGCACTGGTCTCACGGGGGAACCAAACTGGGTCTGACCAGTTTTAACCTACAGCTCACCGATGCGTCTGTGTGTTTGTTTGTTTGTTTTAACAACGGAGATGATAAAATAGGAGTGCTCCCCTTGATTCCTCTGGCAGTGGGTGTTTCGGTCATCGAGTTACTCGCGGACCAGCTGATGGGAAAATGAGTAGGAGAAAATTCCTCTTAAGCTGGCAGCATCCAGCCCCTGGCAGAGACTCTGTAAAACTCATCCGAGAAAGTCTGTTTCTCAGCCCGCACACATTCTTTTAAGGGGAAAAAAATTAAACAGGAAAGGAGGTGGTGGAACGCCAGAATAAACAGCATGTTGCTTGGAGCTTGAGGCCATGAAAAGATGGAGGGAAAGAGAGAAGGAAAAAAAATACTTTGAAGAGGTACAGATGAATGCGTCGACACGCGTGTGCTCTGGTTTTGACAGGGTTGTAATTTGAGCAAACAAACAACAGAGCTGGGAAAGTCAGAGTAACCCTCAAGTTCAGCAGTGCAGCACCTTCCTGTTACTGCCTATTCTTATTGTCAAAGCTGACTCAAGATAACTTTTCCTCAGATGACTTCCCTCCAAAACAGTTCCAGAACTGAATTTTTCTGACACTAGATAGTTTCTTTTTTTGGCCATTTGTATCATACTTAATTTTCCCTTTTTTTCCCCAGAGAGGGAAGCAATGAAAAGATGCAAAATACAATATATCTCATAGCTGTATTGATATTCCCAACATGGATTTTAATGATTCAAGCACTAGTAATTAATTTTATACAATTAACCCATTTCCTTAATTGCTCTGAGCAAAATTACAATAAGATTTTGCTGTCTGTTCACTGAAACAATTTCCCAGTTACCAGCCAGATTCTTCTACGTGCTCAGATGAGAAATTGCAGTCATCACCACCAGCCAGATTCTGGCTGAGCACCTGAGTCAGCAGACCTTTCAAAGGCTGATATGCTAAATAGAGGTGATAACTTACTGAAATGGATTTGATCTTTGTGTGATATTGTGCATTTGCCCTGACCGCACCCCGGGGATGGGTGGGAGCAGCCATGCACTTTCTCTTTGGTGCTCAGCATGATCCATCACAGATTCAATACGCAGCTCTGGTTCTCAGCATTCTTGGTGTCATGACCTGGACCCAACTTTTAACTGGGGGGGGTTGGAAAAAGCTGCTTCCTAGTGGCACAGTGTCCACAAATCCAAAAATACTGCTGGATAGCTTGGGGCAGGAAAGGGTAGGTGTAAGCCACGTCAGGAAGAGTTTTAATTCTGGTTTTCTGCATGTGGCACTGCAGTACATAGCCCCACTACTGAGAATCGGCTTTTGATGGGGAAAATCACCCTCCTTTTGTGTCAGTGTGCAGGGAGCCTCTGTTCAACAGCCCCTGCTCTTCTCAGCGGCATTTCTTACCCTAATCGTGCAACTTGGCAGTTGGCAAGAGGCAACTTCAGGCCTCTGAAGGAACAGAAAGAAAGAAATCATCTGTCAGTTATTCTCACTGAAGACTTGCTTTCTTCTCCTGGGAGGCCTTCTATAAAGCATTCAGTGGTTAAAAGAAATAATAAGCTCTGGTGTTTTCTCAGTGCTATATTAAATCAATTACACTAAAGAAACTCAATTTTATAATGAAACAAAGGTGAAACCTCACACCCCCTCAAGCAACTCACTGCAAGAGGAGTACCTGGCTAGGCTGGAGTACCTCAGGCACTCACACGTCAAAGTGCCCATGAGATTGGTTTAAAACTCAGCCATTCTCTTCCATGGAAACCTTGAGCTCTTTGAAAAAGACATTATTATTAATCAGATACAGACTAGAAAACAATGAAAGTTCCTCCTTCCCCCCAAGTTGTTCCTCTTTTTCATTTTGAAGACAGTGATCTGTGTGCTCAGTCATGGGGCTTCAAAGCTGTGAGGCTCCCTGGGCTGGGTTTGCTTTGAGTGCAGTTCACTGAAATGAGCCATTTTCATGAAAGGGTTGGGTTCAATAAAAGGATGTATTGTTTGCTGAGATAGTGAGGAGAATGCTGAACCCTTATCACTGTTGACTGGGCCAGGAACCTAGATGAAAATATTCACCCAGCCTTAGTCCTGAAAATGGCCTGCTCCTCCAGCAGCTTTTTATCAGAGGAAAGTGATGGTGGGTCCTGGGTCATCCAGCTGGTGGTTATTACGTTTTTTAGCATGTGTGATAATTCCAGAATTGAACAAATTATATGCTTGCTAAAGATCTTAATCTAGAGTCATTAAGAGAGTCAATATTCCTGGAAACCAAGTTCAGTTCGGTGCATGCTGGTGTAGAAAAGGGGAATTTGGTGTTTGCCTCAGAAATCTTCAGGATGACTAATTCACCGATGGTAAATGGCATGTGGCATGAATGGAATTAAGACTGGATTTTGAGCAGATTATTCAGTGATGATGAAATGCTAACATCTGAACATGAGCAAATCTTCTGCATTCTTAATGTAAGAAGAGCAAGACTTCACAGGTTTGGGGTGAGATAATGGTTGGATAGAATTGATTTAGTCTAAATTTAGCCATCTGAAAGAAAGTCTTGTCTAAACGAGGCTCATACCACACATCTTGAATATCTGTCTCTGAGAGGGATGACTCATCTTCTGAAAACATCTTTCTCTTATCTATTGACCATAGATGGAGCCTGGATGACCAAATTGTTTAACCTTTGCACTGATAAAGTTAGGTGAGCTGAATCTCACCCAACATGTTCACTAACAGTGCATTTCTTCTAAATGTTAGGGTATCTTCTAGTGTGCACTGAGCACTGGAGCCACTTCTGCTTGCCAGAGAGCTACTTTGAGTTCTTTGCAAAGAGACCCTCTTAAAACTGTCATTACAGAGCTGCACTTTCCTTACAATTTAAGGCAGCCTATATTAACTAAACTTGGCTCATTGGAACAAAAACATCTGTTTTGCCCCAGGGCTTGAACTTCACATCTTTCTCCATGCAGAAATCCATCTTGCTGTCTGCGGGGCTCCTTCTGGCAAGAAGCTCAATGCTTTTCATTCCAGACTGGTGGAAAGCCTTGCTTTTTGCCTCTCTGGCCAGAGGACATTTAGGAAAGCAGATGGTTTGAGGTGTTTCTGTTTGAAACTGAGGGAAGGAAGGAGAGAGGGACAGTAGGAAAAGTGCATGCTGAATATCTGTCATTTAGGGAGACACTGGGCATGCATCTGGGAAACAGAGATACAAACTTTTCTCATTTTACATGTGGGCTGAAACACTGGAGTCAGGCATGGTAAAGCTTAACATCTTGCTGTTTGAGCTCTTCCTCTTTTGTGGGTTGAAGGCTGACTTTGTAATGGGTTAAATTAGCTGTCTCCATTCCCTTTAAGCTGTCTCCATACCATTTAAGTTGCTTTTCAATTAACTTTCTCTCTCTCAGAAGAAAATACTGTTCGAGGCACAGAGTAAACCAAAGTTGCTATGTGTATAACAGTTTCTAATGCAGATAAAATATCAGAGATGCTGCTAACCTTTAAAAAGCTTGCTCTCATATCATGCACATTAAACGGGATATACCATGCGCACCTGAATATAATGACACAGTAAATATGGCTTAACTAATTGTTAATAGAACTAAGACAAAGGGTCCTTGATCAGCCACCTTCCTCCTGCTGCCTGGCCCCACACCATTTGCCAAAAGCCACAGCCCTTCCCTTCATACTTTCCCCTAGGGCCAAGAGGCTGACATGGGAGGCATCAACTCAGCAAACTGTCAGACCTTCAACGTTCAGTGAAGCTTGTGTCTAATTAATTCCCACTGCTCTGACGGCATCTTTTCTCCCCCCTGCCAGTGGCTGGTGGAGAGTGGCTCTCCACCAGTTTGGGATGATGCTCCTGTGGGATGCCGTAGGGAGCTTAGGAAGTCCCAGATGCAGCTTATGCTACCAGCTCCGTCCCATCCTATGGCCCTGCCTTCCCTTAACAACTCTGGCACCTCCTCAGATGTGTGCGCCTCCCACTGATTTGTGCTGTGGGTAGAGACTGCAGCCATCGGCTGGGAATAAAAATGGAACGAGTCTTCATGGGGAAAAAAATGAAGCCTCAGCTACATTATTTTTGGTGGGGCTGTGAGAGTGAAGGAAGGTCCTTCTCTGATCCCACCGGCTAACAGTGATGCAGGGATTGTCTCATGTGAATCTGCAAATCATATGTTTCCCTGGTAGTTGAGAAATAAAGTGATCTAATTAGCCCTCTTTGGTAAATCTGAACTTTGTAAGGTTGTTACAGCTTGTATTTATATAGTGATTGTATTTTTTGTCGGGTTTGGACAGGCTTTCCTTTATAGATCCTACAAGCTGATCTGTGTTCTTAGACTCCCAATGCTTCTGGACCCCTCCAAGCAAAACAGCTTGTTTCTACAGCCCTGATCTAGATCACATTGAGGCAGCTTGTTGAAGCTCTGCTATTTGTGCTTTTTTAAAGTAGGGTTGGGTGGGTCGTACTTCTGTGTCCTAGCAGCTACACAAAATAAAATTAAAATCTATTTCTGGATCTACCAAAATCAGTTTGATTTGTAGCAAGTTGTTTTGGTCCATAATTATATTTAAATACTTGCTTTAAAATTAACCTCAACCCACAAATAAAGCAAACTCCATAACTTCTACCTTCAGTTTGGGGGGGCGTGGAATCCGCCAAACCCAGTGACTCTGAAACAGAAGCTTGAAGTATATCAGTTTGAAATACTAAAGTGCAATTTCAGCTCCCAAATTTCCTCTTCTGTGTATGTTATTAAGACTAATACTTAATATGATGAGCATTGAAAAATAGTTTCCTCCTTCTGGATGCTCTATATTTTGATTAATTTTCTTTTTTTTCCCCTGAACTCTTATGCGTAAAGGTTAAGGTTGTCAGGATACCGTAAAATGGCAAATGATAGCTTGACCTCAGATTTTTCTAGGAGAGGAAGATGATTTATTTATTTGAAGTTATTACCAAACTGGCTGGACTTATTTAAGGTGGAATTGTGGCAGGGGATGATTTTTAAAAAATACTTTTCCAAGTATGTAAAATAATTGGAAATTTCAAGCGTTCCTTATGCCTGTTTCAGCGTCTGCCTTCCTCATCTTCCCTCCCTCATTTTACCCTTTAGTTTAATTGGCAAAAATCACTTTCAGGAAACAGAAAACGCCAGCGATACAGTAGAAAAAGGTGGTTTCATTAACAAACCGCAACAACTTCCTTTTTGTAAAAGGCTGATCCTAAAACCATTAAGTGTAATGGAAACTTTCTAGAAGGATTTGACCTTTTGTCCATCTTCCTGATCATAGTCAGTCATGCTATTCCTAGATCACCTGAAAGCAGAACTAGTACAGCATGTAATTCTCCTCCCTCCTGCATTTTTTATTAGCACTCTGAAGTTGAATGAGACACCTGAAATAATTTGTACTTGATTTTATAATTATTTGTTTCCAGAGCACTCTAAAGTCCCAGGAAGAGGAGAATAAGGTCTTCTCCAACCAGATACAGCACTGACCAGGCTGCAGATTTTGGTTTTGATGTTGGCTTTTGGTCATGATGCATGGTTTCGCTCTACTGGGTTGAAGTTATGCTTGTAGGTGTGTTGTGGTTTAACCAGGACAAGGTGTAAAATGTAAAATCATCCATCATTACAAAATATTTTTTGACCTAGGTTCCATTAGATTATTGGTAATTTTTACATTCATACTGCATGTTAAATATATACAGATGAGAAGATTAACCCTGCTCTGAATTGAATAAGGAAAGGTAACAGGTAGTAAATGAGATTATGGTTCACATTGGTTTGTTCCTTTCCCATGACAAATTTGAGGTAATGCTAGTCAAAGAGCATTTTAGCATCTGCAGGGTTATTTCACTGTGGTTGTTACTAAAATAAGTGATGGACACTGAAGCAGACTTCTCTATTTCATTTTTCTGAGGGCAGACATATCTTAATCCTCTGATACAGTTAAGTGCCTCTGAGTCAGACATAGTCAGAGACAGATATGGTGGGGGTGTTGCACACAACTTGCTAATCAAATGTCTTATTAAGAAAAAAGTTAATTCCTTCATTTGTTTCCTTGGGGATTCCCTTAGATTTCTTGGGGCTTTTGGATATTTTCCTTAGTCTAAGAGTTCTGGGTTATGTTTTACAAACTTTGTATCTTCTGAGAGGAGGTGAAGAGAAACCACATCCTGCCCAGGTTTATCTTCTTTCTTATCAGCCAGAAATACAAGCTGGGCTGTTACAACCTTCTTTTTGGACTCTGCAAAGCTATTCAACACAGATTGACTATTGCAGGTCATGCAGCTTCCTCCTCTCTGATTTTGGTTCTCATTCAGCACAAGGCAGTTGTAGAAACAATCCCTTTTATATGGCATATAAATATGGAATATAGGAGTATCTTCAGAAACAGTATGTCCACTTTCAAGGGAAAAATCTGGGCGGTGAAAGCTAGAAAAATTTTGAAGACTCCCGTCAAAGAAAGAAGACAGGCATCCATGATGCATCTCAAGTGAAGAAATCCATAATGGAGAAGGAAGGCATGATGTTAAGCTCCTGACGCACAAAATAATTCAGGAAAAGATGTAATTTCTGAGGGACTCATGGCCAAAGCAGCCAGGGTTTTGGTATAAACCTGCCTGGTTACCTGCCCTTGGGAGAGGGAGCCACTGGGAATCCCAGTGACCAGAGCCTGTGGTTTTGGGAAAGCTGTAATGGCAATGACTGGGAGGCTGGAACCATTCTGCTTTCCAGTCTGACCAGTTAGGGTGTCCAGTTCTCAGAAGAGAGGTAGAACTGGACCAGAGAGGGTGTCCAGTTCTCAGAAGAAAGCTAGTATTGGAGGTTAAAAATGATTAGGTGGTCTTGCTCCTGTCCATGGCTTTCCAAGACCAGGCAGTTTAGACCCCCTGATAAGTTTGGTGCAGGAAACTTTGGCTCAATTTGGACAACAAGGGCTTGTGACAACTCAGTATCTGTGTAGGTGTGACTGGTGTTTCATCTCCCACAAGCCTTTTCCATGCTCTACCCACCCAAACTACCTTGCTGTTTTGAGGCTTTGCCAGGTTGAGCCACCCTACCCACAGCCAGATAAGAGCACTCAGGTGTAGGATCATTTGACATCTCCCCATTTGCATTTTCAGTACCTAAGAAGTCATTGTCTATATTTTGAGTCACTGTTTAAATCTAGCACAAGTTGAGCAATTTAGGACCACGGAAGTGCAGTTGGTACAGCCTGACAATCCTGTTTGGATTAACAGGTAGATGATGGATGAATGTCTCAGAAGCACGGAAGTTTTTTCTTCAGCACACACTGCACATGTAGTATATGAATCAAAGCACATAATTAGAGAGGTGTTCAGGTTTTCATTACTCTGGCCACTTGTCTATACCAGCTGTTAGGAAATTGGGTCATGCTACCTGATATTTATGTATTCTATTTCAGCATGGCTGGAAGATGTTGATAACTGCAAGAAGGCCAGCTAACTGGAGTATGGAGGTTGCAGGATAAATCACAAGGTTGGTGGGTGAGTGACCACTATGCCTGAGCATTTTACACCAAAGCCAACACTCTGTGAAAGGGAGTTCAGGACTTCAGATGTTCAGTCTTGTTCTGAAAAATTATGACCATAAATCCCACCCTGAGCAGTTTGGGTCTGCAAATAACTTTACTATATATCTTGGGTTTTTCTCCCTATGGCTTTGGAGTCATCGTATAGCTCCATGCCTCCAAGTTTGAGCTTTAGAATGAAGGACTGAATTTAAAAGATTTTTAAAAACCCCCATCATTAAATAGTCAACTAGGCCTGTAGGGATAACAGTCTTAGCTCCACAAATGCTTGCAGTGAGGGATAACTTCATTTGCAGCTGGTGCATGTAGGAGCACCAATGGAAGGAAGCTTTTTCTCTTCTCTGAGAAGGTGAAAATGAGTAGAAATCGGTTTGACCTGTGAGAGCATCTGCCTGAGGAGCTGAGGCCGTTTCAGACATACAATGTTAGACAAAGACAACCCAGATTGCTGGTGGTATTGGAAAGTAAAAGGCACTAGAAGGTGACTTTCTTCCTCACCTGATTTCCTGATTCCAGGTGAGGAGGATAATAGGAATGTAAATGGAATTATTTTGACTGCCAGACTTTTTCTTCTGGTCAAGTCCAGGAGGCGTGAAAATCTGTGCAGCACTTGTCATGGGTGATTGGCAATGCAATGGTCCTATTCAACAGTTGGTATTACATAGTAACAAATTTCTTTTCCCATAGTGTCCCATAAATATGCAAATCCTTTTTTGATTTGATTGGTTCACATTCTTTAACTTTTAAACAGTTTGAATAAGGAGCTTGAAGGCAAACTGATGCAGAAGCCCAAAGATCTTTCTTTAGTTTAATAACTTCCTCCCCCAACCATTGTAGGTATCAACAATGGGGAGCTGTTGTTGGTTGAAATCCACATTTGGCTGTAAACTTTTGAGTTAAATGCTTCCCTGATGTGCTTAATGTGTTGTCACTTGTTGATACACATGCATGTGTATTTGTGTGTGGTCTAAGCTCAGATGGGAGGTAAAAAGCCTACACATTAGAAATCACAGCAAGCAAACCTCTACAATAAAAACATGCATTGATTCAAAATATCTTTAGTTTAGTTACCATTGAAAAGTTGTCAATCTAGCTTTTAGTCTGAATTTTACCAGAAAGGCAGCAGCCCAGTTAAATGGGTCATCTTTGTTGAGGGGTTTTATGTTTATTAATCATTACCTTTACACACCTTATTTTCACTTTCACTGCATGTTCACAGCAGGATAACCCACATTTTGCTTGAGAAAAACAACTTTTATCTCAGTGAAGAGAGCTCCTGGAAAGACAGGATGACAGGGGTGGACCCAGATGTAGAGAAACCGTGGGGTGCCCTGCCTCAGTGAATGTTTTAAAAGACCTTTCTTATAAAGGGATCTTCTTCCTATTGGAAAAAATTTGCATGAACTGTGGCAGTTCCCAACAATTATCCTCCACTTGCTAATAGTGGTTTTCCCCTTCGTCTTGGCAACATGTCAGCTAAGGTGTATCCACTTCCCCACCACTGTATTTACAGTAAACTTCCAGGAATTTGGGGTTAAACTTAATGATTACAACATCAATATCTTATACGAAGTTTTGTGGTGACAGTCACGCATGAGAATTTTTCTGCTATGAAAAATGTTTGCAAATTGGGGAAAAAAGAGTGAAACTTCATGTCCCCAGCGCAGACTGTTCCCGTGGTGCCTGTACAAGGCAATGAGCAGATGCCATTTGGAGTCTCCCATTCCCAGTGGGGGAGAAAGGGGCTCGGCACACCTCTTCCTGATGACTTTTCAACTGAGCCAATGCAAAAGGCTTCATGTTGATTGACTCACAAAGAACACCAGCTGCATCAGCCTTCGGGAGACAATTCCTCAAAGCATGGAAAATTTCCACAGAGTGTATCCAGGGTCTCAGCACAACCGCTTCCTCTGACTGCTGCTGGTCTGTATGGTGACTGGCTTGGTGACAAACTCAGTAGTGCTAGAGGTATCCAACTTGCTGACAGGCACCTTCCCCTTCTCCTTCAGACATGCTTTATCTTGGTGATCTTGCAAATACAAGGTAAAAGAGCTTTGGGGGAAAGGATCATGCACCAAATAGCCTTTGTAATGTGGCCTGTGTTCACTTTTCAAGGAAATATGTCATGATTTCAACTTTGAGGGTCCTGTAGGAGGCTGATCTGAGGATCTGTGTCAAAAACAGTCTCTCCAGGTGGGTCTCCCAATGCACAATGCTAGTCTGCGGCTTTCACAGCCAGGATCAGTCCACAAGATGCCCTCTTAGAGGCCTTGGTAGCCTAAGTGGCAATGTGTGTGCTGCTCCCAGTGTCCTGCCTTTGCCCACCATCCCACGACGGTGCTTTCTGCCCAGCAAACCCTGACAACCACTGCTTGCTTTCCCCTGTCCCTGCCCTGTATGCCCCCACCCAGCAGGTTAAAGGGTGAATAAAATCAGCTGTTTCCTCTCCTTGTTGGGAGTAAGGAAGGCTTGCAAAACCCAGACAGCCCTGGCAAATGCCCCTGTGAGTGTGCAGGCATGTACCAGTGCTTTGCATAGCAGACTAATGGTGCACTGGCAGCGCGCGCATGATTCAGGCACCTTGCATCAGCCCTTCAGCTGGCTAAAAAAACCCCTCTCTGTCTGTAGCTCAAAGAAATTTAGGGGTTCCCCTTTTTCTAGTCACTGCTTATACACGGTCAGTGTGTCCAGGAACTGTTTATATTTCCCCGAAATAATAAAAATGTTACCTTTAACTCCTGCTTGATGACAGCAGAGATGATGAATAGAGATTCACCTCTCCTTCTAAAATCCTGCTAAAATCTGCATTAGCCAGTTGATTTCAGGAAGCTTTCACCTGCCTGTTGATCACTGTCCCAGATAGTGAAAATGGTCAGGTATTTGCTATTACTTCCCATAACCTGCTGAATGGAGAGAATAAGTTTACTCTCCATAATGGCAAACTATAGTATATAACACATGGAGAGGTCTGGGGGTCTTTAAATGCTGTTAGTTATTCAGTGATTTCCATTCAGAGTACTGGTTGGTTCTTTTGTATTCAGATTCACAGTGGAGTATATTTAAAAGCTGATCCTAAGTTGCATTAAGAAACAGTGAAGGTTTTCATAATAAAACCAGCCTATTGTGATTCTTTTTATATAATGTATTAGGAAAATTGAAGTGACACAGCCTTGGTCAAACATTAACATACTTGATTGTCAAGCATCAGCAAACACACAGGTACAAAAATTGCTGAAAAGGTCCAAATAACTTGCATTGCTCTATACTGTCTGCTCTGGTTAAGAACAGAGATAGGGGAAATGGTTTATTGTACTTTTACTTATGTGCAGAACTTGCTGTGCAAGTTTGACATTTAGTGATATGAATAAGTTGATTGAAATACAGATATTAGGGAAGGGTAGCCTTTAATGTCTCATGCCTTGCCTCTAGGAACAAGCTTATCCACTAACTGAATAATACAAAGGACCTATTGAAAGACTTGGGTTTTATGAAACACTTCTATGTATCTTATCAACAACTCTGAAAAGCAAAATAAGTGCAATTGCAGGGTTCAGAACAGCGTGTTCATCAACAAGAAAATACTTCTAGCATTTTATTAGAAAGGATCTGAGAGGAAGGGCAGAGTGACTGATATGATGCAAACCAGCATAATCAAATAGCTTGTTCTCTTGAGTAGCTTGGGCTTGATAACAACCCCATGTGTGCTTGATACGACTGCTCATGAGCCTCAGTGGGGCTGGAATCAAGTTTCATCAAGTTCTGCTGATCTGCTCTGTCTGTTTTAAGCCTATGATCTCAATCAAGGGAGCTTTTCATAGCAAAGAAAAAGGGTGCAAGGATTTCTGGGCCTCAATGACACTTTTGGGTGTAGTGTGGGCACCCCCTTAGAAAATGTGTTGGCAGCAGGTGATGCAGCTCAGTGAGAGCAAACACCTATTTCAGCTCATGCTCCTCTCAGAAGAGCTGTGCATCATCTTACCAAAGCTTGCTTGTTGGTGCTATTTTCCTCTTTGTTCCCCAAACCACAGCACACTTGACCAGCCCTGCGCTAGCTGCCATCTTCCCATCTGAAATTTTAAGCAGTCCTCTTTGTCCTAGTGCATGAAGTACGCAGGGAAGCTAAATATAGCTCTGTGTGGCACCGTGGCAAACTTTCCCCTCTGTTCTTGTATCCAAGCCATGTCTTAGTGGCCTTGTATTTCCTCTGAGCAAAGATGAGGGCTGACCATCACCACCACATATGGAAGGAAAAATGCAGCTGAGATGAAGCAGAGAGTGTGGCCTCTTTCCCACTGCCTGTCAGAGCCAACCTGATGTCTCAGACGTCCACAAATGTCACTCCTTGGGATAGATCTCTGCAGGTTTTTGCTTGCATTAGCCAAAAATGCCTCTGCTGCTGGCTGCTGAGGTAGATCACATGAATACACACACACTTTCTACATGGACATTAGCTGCAGGAGCCCAGAGACTGCAATTCCTTCCCTCTCTGGCTGTTGCAATGCTGCTGTTGGAGACCTACATGCACATGCCAGCATACAGCATGGTATGCAACAAATCTTGATTTCTCAAGCGTTGAACCAATATATTTTTTTCTATCCACAGATTTAGCTATTGCAAAGCCAATTTCTATTACTAAATCATGAGGGCTAAGGGAGTAGAGCATCCTTGAAATTATAACAGGACTTAGTGAGAACAGGAAACTCCTAAGCTGTAAAATGCAGCAGATCACAAAATCGAAACAATTAAGCATAGCTACCCTCAGCCAAAGCAAATGTGTCTGTTGTAATACTGGCATATCTAATCTTTTTGTGGTGTGTGTGTATAAACTTGAGCAGCACACGTGCCAGCAGCTCTCCCCTGTTTTGGTGACCATTCTGCGTAAGACATGTCATGATTGTCTTGCCTCTGCTCACTTCTAACAGGGAGAATGAGTTTGCTGTTTGCAATGAAATAGTGAGCTCACAGTGAAGAGGAATTTAATAACTTTGCAAAAATACCCACAGACTCTAATGATAATATTCAATATTGAGCATTTCTGCATGGGTTTAGGGCTGAGCGCTAACCCCAAGGTGGGTGAAGGATCTTGCACAGGTTTCATCACAGGGCTGGTCTTGCGTGGTGTTGCCACTGTCAAGATAGATGGACATTTTGCGGTGGTCACTATGGGGCTGCTCTTTCTGCTCTCAGAGATCAGAGGAATTCTTTAGTTTGCAATTTCAGTATTTCTTTTTCTCCATGATCTTTAAAGGCTTCCCCATATCACATTCCTATACAAAGCTAGTTATAACAATGGAAATAAGTGTTACTGTGTGGATCAGAGCTGTCGCCTGCTGGAAAAAAGGATCTGACCTTTACAGAGCTATTTGTTTTTCTCAATTGCAATAAAAATGGATGCACAATTAACACCGTGCTAATAACTGCATGACCAACAGTAATGCACTTAGTATTGCAGCATAGATTAACACATCTAAACAGTGACTACATTTTGTCATGGGAAAAATACAATAAATCCAAGAATAATGGTATTTCATTTATGAAGATGAAAGAATTTATAGTGCGTAATTCTTTGCTAAGTCACTGGTTGTGTAAGTGTGAGGAAACTGTTCATGTGGTCAGCTTGATGATCCTACTAGATCTCATGGATCATATCTCCTGCAGTGAAATATCTTTGCATAAGTGCAGGAAGTCTTAAAAATTGTGTCAAACACCAGTGACATACTGTGTTTGCTGACTGATGTATGCATAAAGTACCATTTCTATGGCATAGGGTCACAGGATAACGCACGCTGGAAGTGACCTCAGAAGGTCCCTGTCCAATCTCCTGCTCAAAGCAGGTCAGCTCTGGGCTCAGACCAGTTTGCTCAGGGCTTGATCCAGTTGGGTCTTGAAAACCTCCAAGGACAGAGATGGCACAACCTCCCTGGGCAATATGAGCATGTGTGACATGTTGTACCTTCCTCCTGCCCAGAATGAGTGGTGAGGGTCGGTCACTCCTGTGCAAATCACCATTGTAACATACGTTTCTAAAATCAATTCCTTTGCTGATAATCCTTGCTCAGATTGGGGATATGAGATGTTTTGGCCCCAAATTCATTGCTCTGCTGGTCTCTTTAGCAGATTAAATAGATTCTTAGGAAACCAAAATTTTGTACCAAAATGTTCTGTGATGTGTTTTGTACAGTAATATGAAGAACCGCCTTGCAAGATAATCCCAGAGCCAGCTCCCAGTGAATGCACCAATGGTTGGTAGGAGAAGTGGGAAGCATGTCAGGATCTGCTTTGTGGACATGGGTTTTCCTCTTTGTGCCAGGCAACAGGACCTACAGGCTGAACTCTTCCTTCTTGAGACAATACTCTTTTTTTTTCTCTGAGCTTCTTTTCAAGGTCAAGTTCTCTGTACAGATCTAGTTTATTTTAAGGAGGCTGCAGATTCAGAGGCCATAACTGCATTACATTATTACTATTGTCCTTGCTAAAGTCTTCAAGGAAAATCACTTGAATTAAATCTTCCCCCCCGCTCCGCTCTAGGCAGGATGTAAAAGAAAAAAGATTCCCTAGCACCATGGAGATGATCAAAGTATTTTTATTTACTCTTTTTTATGGTCAGTTTTGTTGTTGACAGTAACTGTTCAAGGAATAAACTGAAATCCACCTGTTCTCAATGTCATTTGTAGAATTGTTATGTATCAAAAATGTTGGTTATGCATAGTATAAACAAAATTGAGGTGATTTACAGTAGCTACTGTAAAAGGAAGTGTTACAGAGTGAAATGCGTTGCGACATACCGCTCAAGGCGACGAAATTAAAGTAAAATTCATTGTTCTGATTGCAACTGTTTTTTAATGCTGACATATTGCTTAAGCAAATTGTGAAAGAGTTGGTGAAGTTTCTGGTCTGTTTGAATCCTTTTTTAACATCAACTGAGTCACTTGAACTATATATTTAAAACTGCACAGCCAAGAATAAGAATGTATTTTCTTTAAATTACTTAGTCTGTTTGAATTGGAGTAACATTTAAGAAAGGACTGCTGGGCAGCTTTGCTAATGTGGGTGTTTCAGAGTCCTCAGGATGTTGCCACTGGGAATGTGTTTATCAGCATAGCTGTAAGATGTATGGATTTTTTAAAAGTTGGAAAAAGTTTCAGATCAATCTGAAAAGCATTTTTTAGGTTTAATGTCAGCATGACTGAGTTTGATTGAAATGCTTTGGACCTGGAATCTTTAGTTTCAATCTTAGGACTTTTTGTTCTTTAAAATAAAAAGGAGTAACTTTCACAATGCCACACTTCACAATAAAATCCAGTGTGTGTTGTGTGCTGAATGTAGGGACAAGTGGTTACTGTTCCTGAAGTATTTTGGCTGAAGCCATTTGACACGAATTCTGGAATAAGACTGCAACAATTTAAACATCAGTAATTTTTAATTCACCTCTGAATTACAATCTGAGCCTACATTGGAGTCATGAGCAGCTAGGTTATTCATGGATGGATCCTTGACCTGTGCAAATCAGTCAACCTGTTCTGCAGCAGAAGAGAGCTGGGGTTCAAAGATTCATTGTTCTGGTCTCTCTTTCTGCCTCCTGCTGTCACCTGAGGACAGGTATTCCCAGGATCAACCTGGGCAGGTTCAGTTTTCAGGGCCTTGAATGAAATGTTTCCCCCATTCAAGGGTCAGGCTGCCCATGCTGGGGCCAGCTCTGTTACGGTGCAGCATTATGGACCAGACCACAGTGACAGCAGCTGTGAGAGAACGCTGAGAGAAGTGGGAGGTTCCTCCACCTCTGCTAGGGATCTTGACTTCAGCTCCCCACCCTTGGTCCTACAAGGATGGCCCTGACCACCACCATGGGCTTGTCCCAGCCTTCCCCATCTCTACAGGTTCATCTGGTGGGTCTCCAGGCTGTGCATGACCCTGGCCACTGAACCTGCTCTGCTCAACCTGCTCAGGTGTGGTGGGATAGCACCCTGGTCAGTGGGGATGCTCTGCTGCCCTTACTGCCACCCTTGAATGGATTTTTTTGCTTGTCCAGACTCCCTGTGTCTGCCCCTAAATCTAGCTAGACTTTATATTTCAGATTATTTTAGATATATGAGGTAGTCAGGCCTACTCTTGGGCTGTAAACTTTTTAAAATAAATGCAAGTAAGGAAGATGTCTTAGCTGGTACCATTTATTCTCCACCCAAAATAAATAATTTCATTCCCAGCTGTAACTCAGCTAAAATAGCACACTTTTACAAAAGTGCCATAATGTACAAATAACTCTCAAGCTGGCATGTTATTAGCCATGTTGTCAATGACACTTCAGTGCCACTTAATGCTTCTTCAGTGGCCCTCCAGCAAATTGCTCTTCTGCAAAGATTTCTGTTAGAACGATGGAAATACTGGAAATTACTTAGATCTGGGTATTCTGCTGCTCAAAGGGCTGGAGAGGCAGACCCATGGAAGTGAAATATTCTTTGCAGTGTACTAAACTGTTCACACTGTTTCTTCAGCTTTGTACCGTCAGAGCTTTGGCCCGGGCTATTTGTTCAATGGTTGCTGTGCACTGCAAAATGCTTTGCATTTTTTTCTTTTTCTGCTTTTATTCCTCTTCATTTTTTTGTGTCAGCTAGTATTGGCAGAACGGCCAACCTTTCTGCACTATTTTGAAATCAAGATTTCCCTGCTAAAACTGATTAAATTACTGATTACAGCCCAACAAAATACTTCCTTTTTTACTAACTTCCAAAGCTTAGGGATGCTTCTCTTCTATCTGAATGCATTCTTACTTTAATTAAAAAAAAAAAAAAAAAATCCTTGTAAGAGTGAGTTTTGCTTCTGCAGTTGGAACTTTATGAAAAACCAACAATGTCCTTACAAAGTATATTTAACTAATACTGGCTGAAACCTGAAGTAAAATTGACTTTCAAAGAGTTGGGTAGTCTCTTCATGAAAATGAAGTCTAGGATTTCTTCTTTGGTATTCACAGTAGTTTTTCTACCACAGTAGAAACTTTCATAGTTCAAGCACTGGAAAATCTTGCAGGTAAAATCCATCACTCTTGCTTGTTTTGGTCATAAATAATGTTGAATACTCAGTAATTCATAGAACCACTGCAGGTGTTGGGGACTCGGGAGGTCTCTCTTGCTCACAGCAAGGGTCAACACTAAATTCAAAGCAGGTTACACAGGGTGTTATCCACTTGGGTCTTGAAAACATTCAAGGATGGAAGCAACACAGCCACTATGGAAGCCACATTGCTTCCATACTTGACTGTTTGCATGGTCAAAAAATTTCTCCTTAAATCCAGCCTGCACATCTCTTGTCCTGATTTATGCTGGTTGTCCTTCTTCCTCCTACCATGTGCCACTGTGAAGAGCTTGGCTCCATCTTCTCATACACAGACTCTGTGAGCTGAGTGCTCTGTTGAATCTCTCACGTCACTGAAACAGATATTAAAGAGGACAGGTCCTAGGACAGACCCCTGTGGTACCCCACTGCAGCAGCCTTTAAGACAGAAGAACATTCACGGCCCTCCCTGCATTCACAGATGTATGCATTTCACCATAGGAGGCAACCAGGTTGGTCAGGCATAACTCACCGTTGGTCAGGCCGTGCTGTTCCCAGTCACCTTGTTCTCCCCCACACATTCAGAAATGTACTCCAGCAGGCTCCCTCCATGGTTTTCCAGGGACTGAAGAGAGGTTGACTAGCGTTTACATTCCCCATCCTCCTTTCCCTTTTTGCAGATGGGTATAACATACACTGGGAGCAACATTTGCCTTCTCAGTCATCTGGGTCCTTCCCTGATCTCCATGATCTTTCAGTGATGATAGACCGGTCTTGCAAGGACAGCAGCCAGCATTCTCAGCACCAGTGGATGCCACCCATCAGGTCCCATGGCCTTGTATGGGCTAAGATTTCTCAAGAGACCCCAACTTGATTCTCTTCCACCACTGGTAGATCCTTTCCTCCTTGAACCCTGTCTCTAACATCAGGAGCCTGGGAGACCTTCCTGGTGAACGGCAGGACAAAGGAGGCATTGACTACCTCATCCCCATCTGCATCAACTGTCACTAAATCATCTACCCCACTCAGCATCAGGCCCACATTTTCCTTGTTCAGCCTTTTACTGCCCCTGTAGGTGTAGAAACTCTTCTCACTGCCCTTGACATCCCTTGCAAGTCTCAGCTTGAGGTGAGCTGTGGCCTTCCTGATGCCATCCCTGCCTGCCTGGACCATGTTTCCAAGTCCCTCCCTTGCAGCCTGTCCCTGCTCCCAGCTCTATACGCTGCCTTCTCAGTCTGGAGCTCAGTCTAGACAAGGCTGCCATCCATTACTGCATCCCCAAACCACACTTGCTATTTTTGTGAGAATTTGCTTTCAGTTTTGAAGAAAGAAAAAGTATAAAGGCAGAGATTTCCTTCTGTGTTTAGATCTAAGGGCACGTTGTGACTCTTGAATTTCTGGTTTCTCGTTGTACTGGGAAAGTACAGTGTCTTCAGCTTCTTACCTGTCTATTATCCCTGTCAAATATTCAAGATGGTATTTGGATGAGTGTTCACTTGTAAGTAGTGCTACTGAATCATGAGTTGCCAGGAGAGAGTATTTATAGCTGACGTTAATGTTTATAGAAGTGAAGAAACATGGGAAACTTTGCTTACACATGAAAAAAAAAAAAAGGTTTAAAAAGTGTTTATTCCAGAAGGTAAAGTTTAACTCTGATATGATTACATGATGCTGTTGATATTCTGCAGGCCTGGGTAGATCCCTGGACATTTTTTCTAGGGCCATGGTGACCTTTACATGCTGTGTTTAATGGCAAATTAGAGAAAAAGAGACATTATTTGCATACACTGGTATAATGGATTAATCCATGTTTACATACATCATCTGTGAGTCACTAGATAAGTGCCAAAAATCTGAGAAGAACAGATAATAATTCATGGCTTTGCAAAGTTCCTTTTCAAGGTAAACTGTCCTGTGCTGCTACTTGTTGTGTGATATTTTTATTTCCATTGTGTTGAAAGAAGGTATATTCAAGAAGGATATGCTCAAGCATTGAACAGATTAAAGGATTAAAGGATTTTCTGTGCTCTGTTGCCTTCCATCTTTTGGGGGAGTGAGTTCCTATAAACATTTTATTTCAGTTCCTAGAGTTTTTGAGTATGTGGTGCTTGGACAGATAATTCATGTATTTTCATATACTCCTACGCACTTATTTCTGTTAGCTACTCAGATACAGAGAATTGAATTAATTTCCATATGGACAGTTAACCATGTAAATACTAGAAATTGGACATTTTTGTTTAGCCATCGATATCTATTAGGGCAGGGGGCTATTAGAAGATGACTCAGTATCTTTGAAAACTTGAAATATATTCTAATCAGGAGACCTGTGAGATACTGTGAAATCTATTGTGTAATGTTAAGTTGTATGTAAAAATATAGTTTCTTGATCAGTGTTAGAACAGCTTCCTAAATCTTGCTTTGTCCTTCTGAGTTGTAGGTGGACACAGGAATGTGAATAGGAATTTAAATTAAGTAATTTTTTTGTAGCAAGTCTTACTATGAGAAAGCGTAGAGTTGCATCATTACTGTGTAACCATAGCAACAAGATGATGAAATACCTCTTTCAACAGCTACTGATCCCAGCCACTATTATTTCTTGTATTATTCCTGATGTTGTTATTTCTGAAAGCACTTTTTACAGAATTTCTACTCTATGGGAAATCTTGAAAGCCTATTTTACTTTGAATTGCAACAAAACCAAGTTGAACGCAAGTTGAAAATGTTGAAATTCTCTGCAAATTGGAAATGCTGTGTTTTGACGTGCCATATGTGACGGTCTTTTCTCTCAGCCATACAACGAGACTGAGTCAATAGTGTGGTTCTGTGACAACGACAGAAAAACAATAGTAAGTGATGGGAAAGATCTTATTTGGCTATTGGTGTGCGTGTGTGGCGGGGTGTTGGTCGTTCTTTCCATCCCAGAAACCAGTAATTCATTTCAAAGGCTTTCTCCATTTCATGGCCTCGATGGAGATGACTCAGACGAGAATATTTCTGAAATTTCCCTTGGCAGGTTATTGCACAGTTTTATAGCCCGTCACCATAAACAATACTTCTGTGAACATGTTAAGCCCTTAAAAATATGTATTTGTTAAATTTTGTGTGTGCTAATGTGTGAGCTAATGTGAGTTCTGTAATAACTTGGTGGCATAAAATGGACTTTCCCTAGGGTATGGCACTAGGGGGTGTTCTTATCCAGGGAGGGGCTGTTTGCAAACAAGTAGACAAGCGTCCTTGCACAATGAAACCCCTGCACACCGCAGGTGTGGTGATGGTGTTAGCTCTTGCTTCTCTGCCTTGAAAACAGCTTTTAGGAGATCAGAATAGCTGATGTTGCAGATGCTTAAGTTTTTGGGTTCTTTATGCTACAATTCTTATTAGCAGGATTTTTCCTTTGTTCACATCCCATGGTTGATGTTTTGCTGTCACTTGCATGGCTGGTTTTGCTGGCACATTGAGGGATACACTAGCAGAGCGCCATAGTATAAGTGTGACCATATTGACTTGTATCTATTTATGGTTACTAATCAATGAATGACCCTTCTTCCATTAATCTGACTAATTATTAAATCTTTTTATACTTTAGGCTTTGCCAGTATACCATGGCAAAATGTTGTGTAGTTTTATAAGTTGTGTGGAAAAAGTAATCCTTTTGTTTTAAAATTGCATCAGGTAATTTGAACAGCTCTCAAGCTGGGTAGTGAGAAAGAGTGAATACTCCAGTGCTACTCACCTTTCAAATGCCATCCGGTCATATCTGTGTCATGGATCAAGCCCTGGGCAACCTGGTCTGACCCCAGAGCTGACCTGCTTTGAGTAGGAGGTTGGACCAGAGGCCTCCTGAAGTCCCTTCCAGCTTGAATTTTCCTATGACCCTGTTTCTCCCATGAGTCTGCTCTCTTTCAAACTTATGTTATGTTATATTATGTTATGTTATGTCATATTATATCTCTCCTTCTGTAGCAGCTGTTCTGTATTTTTTGTCATCCTTGTCTTTCTGCCTTTCCTTTTATTTTTTTCAATCCTTTTTATGATGGGAGGGGAACTGGTAAAAAATCCAAGGGTCTCAGTTACTTGTATTACTTTTTCCATGGCACGTGTCTTCCACACAGATCTTTTGTCTACTCCTGCAGACTGGCTAGCAGCCAACATTGAGTTTGGGTCTCTTCAGGCAATGTCCTGAGTTTTGTTGTCATATTTGTGTCAGGAGTGCAAGGCAAAACTGTGCTTATGAAAAGAAATTCAGTTGCCAAAACTTTGCTCTGAATGATTGTCCTGTCCTAATAGCACTTGTTCACGTAGACAGTGCTCATGTAGACAGCTAACCTGGAGAATTGCACAGAGACAGACCGTATGATGGTGCCTGGAAGTAAATTACTTCAGGTCTCTAATGGCTTCTCCTGCATTTAAACTGATGATCTACCAGAGGAATTTTTTTTTTACTCTATCATCATTTTCAAAAGTTATCCAGTCCTTGGTATTTCATTTAGGGATTTAAGCTTATGAAGAAGCAGTTATAGATTATTCCATTTCAGCATATGGGATGACTGCACAGATGCTGCATAAATACCAGTGAAATATGGTTTCCCATCAGGAATGAGAGTAGGAATATTTGAATGGGTTTCAGACTTTAGATTCAGACTTGCCTCGTTCTGCTAAATTTGCTTACGCACACACCTAAGCTGTCTGTTGGACAGACCTGATGTCCTTTTCTGGTAAAAGAAAGAGCCTCAGGATTAATGATTCACAGAAGACAGATGAATCAGTTGTGAAAGTTAAAGTTTCTTTTAATTTAGACTGTTAATGTATGTAATGCATAGAAATGAAATGGGTCAGGAACAGTGGATTACATTTACATATGTAATTACATTACATTACATATGCAATCCACTATGCTACAGTCTTCAAAAACATTTCAGCTGTCATTGTTAGAAGTCCTTTGGTGCTTGTTTGAATTTTAGTTTCGTTTATAATGTGTACATAATCTTTATGATATATACTGTAATACAGTATTTCTCATTTAGGAAAGACAGTATTTCCAATAGGGATGGTAATGGGAAAAAGTATGGTAGACAAATTACATGAAGCCAGACAGCTACAATTAGTTCAGGTTACTAAAGGCTTTCTTTTTCATGGACTTGAAGGAAAAATACTGGTTTGTCCTATGGTAGGGCTTGCAGTCTCAGCCAAGTCTGGGTGCTGCTAAGTTAGCACTGCCTCTCAATGAGCAGAGAAGCAAATGGAAAAACAATTAGTCTCTATAGCTGCATTTTTCTGGAAGTCATACTTTTTTACCAACAATTGCCAGACGATGTCAGAGTCCAGGAATTAAAAAAAGAATTCATTGCTGCTGTTCCAAAATGCTGGCACAAGTGTGGTGTTACACCACTACTAAGGAGCTAGACAAAGAAAGACATGGTTATGAAAAGCTTTTCAAGCATCATAATACAACTCCTAGCTGTCTAAGCCTGCATACCTTTCACAGAGTCTTCCTAGCCTCCGCTTTGCAGGTTCTGGCTGCAAACCAGAGTGATTTCACTTTATTAGAGGTCTCACAGTTCTTCTGGCTTGCGATGATGTGATTACACTCTTCTTAATACAAAATGCTTTAGTATGGGTAGTTTCTTCCTGCATGAGTGACAGCATTAATGCCTGAGAGGACAGAAACTTTTATCCTTTTTGGTTATTCTACACATTCAAATCCCTCTGAAAGCTGGGAAAGTTGCTATTCCACATTATGTGTGGAGGAATCATGAAATTTTCATCTTATTCTGTCACTACCAAGTGACCTAGTCCGTATTTCTCCTTCCTATGCTTTAGTGTAAGTCAGTCATAGATAATTTAGGCAGCCATAGGAAGCTTTACGATTTCAGACAATTTAGGAAGATTTTCCAAAAATCAAAGGGCTTTAGACATCCGAGATGCTCTGAATCATCCTTAGTAGGTGCACAGCTCCGTCCACTCACTACATTTGGGAGAAAAGGTTCTTTTTTGGCTTTTCTGAGTCACAGCTCAGTTGGATTCCCAAAGCAGCAGCAGGAGGAGGATCAGATGGGAGGTGGACTGTGGGTTTGCCTCCTTCCTTGGGGAGGAAGAATTCCTGGGGTTTGTCAAAAGGAACCCCACTGGCCCTTACTTCTTGTGGGAACTCAGCAGCCAGCAGCACAAAGCAGCCCCAAACAGGGCACAAAACCTTTCTCTTACTGGAGGTGGTCTCTAACAATCAGTAGAGACTCTCACAACCCATTGGTATAACTCAAGGATGGATACACTGTTTCCGGTTGAGGGTCCTTCCACCCCCTACCCATCTCCTGCAGTGGTGCCTGGGGAAGAACAGCACAAGCCTTTTCCCCCCAGCCTGATGTGGTTTCCCACCAGTAACCTGTAATTAATTCTTCCACGTACTTAGACAGCTCCCCATGTAACACTTCCAGCTTTATTCTAGAGCTCAGAAGGTAACAAACATCTCCTACCAACCTTTCCACAAACCTCTTTCTAATCCTCAGTGTCCCCTTATGCCCTATCTTGGATGTGTCTCCAAAACTGTGGGTTTTCTTACAGCACTCTTCTAGCATGTCTCACTCAGCTGGCTTGCCAGTGAGCTGCAAAGAGCTCCTGCTGATGGAGATGGGGAGCTCCTGGACCTCAGTGGGATGAAGGGTTCTTCCAGATGTTCTCTGCAGCTGGAAAATCTGTTGTGCTCATAGAAGAGTGACTGCAACACTCGGGGTCCCTCACGTGGTTTTTATCTGAAAGAGGTTTGGTTAATCTGTGACAGAAACACATCTGTTAAAAAGATAAGTTGGCCTTTGCCTTTGAATCCTTTGGCAATCGTCTTGGTTGTGAGCTTGGAGCAGAGTGAGTCCCATACGCTCAGCACTCAAGCATGAAACTGCTTTGTGGGGCATTGCAGACACCTTCAGGATTCAAACACCACTTAAAACACATAATCTGGGGTGTTTTTTCCCCACTGTTGGGAGAGGCATTTCTGAATTGTTTCCTTATGGCCTTCATGGTCCAACTTTCCTGGCCAGAGCTGAGCTGTCATCTTCTGGGGAGAAACCTCTTTGGTAGAGCAATCACAACAAAGGGCTCTTCAGTAAAAGGGAAAGAAAAACAAAATAAAAAGCAGGGGAAAGAGCTGGAAAGCAGAGGTGGTGGAGGGAGGGCGGGAAGCGTGGCCCCACCGCGGCCTCGCAGACGTGCTGGGCGAGCACGCCTGCCCCCAGGGGCTGTCCTCAGATGCAGCCAGAGGTCCACGTCATATCTACCGCTCCTTCCTGCCCCCGGATGAGCATAATGTCAGGCTCCTTGCACAGCTGGGAGTCTGGACAGCAAGTGCTGTCCACTGATGGCTGCTCATGCTAGGTGCCTGTTTGCCCAATCTCATGCTACGCCTCCTCTGTTTCTTCCTGGACCCTTCCATTGCCATCATTCCTTTGCTCTCACCATCTCCTTTTTTCTCCTCTTCCTATGTCATCTCTTCATCACTCCCTTTCTCCAGTTCCTTCCATTACCCCATCACCTCCCTTTGCTCCATCTTCGACTCTGCCTCCTGTGATATTTTTTTTCTCCTACACAAGGAAAGTAATGCACCACAGTGCTGATGCTTTGCTTCTCTGCTGTGTTGTGTCTTCCTGAAAAGGAAGCCCTTGACATGAGGGTCTGTGTTGTTTCTTTTGTTTCTGGACCACAAAAGCTGCTCCCTGTGGAGGGCTCTGGGCACCATGACAATATAAATAGTGATAATTAATGGAGCACTGCATGTACGGAAGAAGTGGGAGAACTGACGACATGGGGCTGACATCTGGGAACGTATGCGGCCATTAACGAAAGGCTGCTGAGATGTTTCTCCAGCAATTGCGGAAGCACTTACCACTTCAGACTGGTGTAAACTCCCAGGAGTTACCCATTAACACAGAAGCAAGGCACAGAGCTACGGGTATTTAAATATAGACGAAATCTGTGCATAAGCAAGTTTAATGAATGATAGCCACAGATGGAAGTAAACACGTTAGGCCAGGTCCTTGCAAGGTCTGCCCAATTGCCGTTGGCCAAAGTAAACACCAGCCAAGGCCTTAAGGACTCTAAATTGCTTTTCTGTATAGCAATGTCTATCAACATATGTCTGTTGGCAGTATGTGACGAACAAGTTCACAATGCAATACCCTTTCCCATATCTTTCTTTCAAAATATCCCCACCTGAAAGGAGGTATTTCTGGGCTTTTTCCAGCATACTGCGGTGACATGCATTGACGCACCACCAAGTATGCTTGTGGCACTCTTCAAATGACACTGAGCCAAGCAGTGAAAGCTGGCCATTAAGATGTGTGTCTGCTCTGCACAGCCTTTACAGGAAACTTCTTGAGGTCACTGTGCCTGCAGAGAGCTCTGCTACAGGAGAGGGGAGTGAGGAGATGCAGGGGAATAGCAGGAGGGAGCAGGGAACTCTTCCACCCACATCCAGGATCTGCCTCCCTTCTCCAGGCTCCTGGAGTAGCAGTCAAAACCCAATGCATTTAATTTAAATGTACACAGCACAGTTAGGCTGTCAGTGCACTGTCCTGCTGCAATGACACCCGAGATCAGCCCTGCTGCTATTAGGCAGCAGCAAGTCTTTTATTTCTAGTTCTCCCCATCTTCCCTGGTGCCCATGTGTCCATTGCCTAACCCCTGGGTGATATGCTTAACTTGGTGTCCTGTATGGATGTCCTTTGCAAGGTGCATAGAAGGTGTCAGGGATTTCCTTACACTTTGGACATGCTGGGGTGACCCTCTCACGTGTGTTGTAACACCGTGCTGTTCCTACCACTGACACCACAGCATTGCTGTTGCTCTGTGGTGGTAGCCCCAAGGACCATGGCATCACATAAAGGGTTTTTTTGGGTTTATATTCCCAAGTTTCTTGTAACTCTGAGATAATTTCCAACTGTGTAGGCAGCCTGAGTCTCCATTTTCTGTTGAACAAAAGGCTATCTGGTTTCCTGCATGGGGGCAGCTCTGCGTCTGAGCTTTGCTCTGTGACTGCACAGTTTGGGTCCATGATCAGCCTGATTCCCTGGCACTTCAGCGCTCTGTTTTCCACCAGCCTCTGGGAACGAGGGGGAGGAGGGAAACATGATGGCATGCCGAAGATTGCACTCCTCGCGACCTGCTTCTGTGCACTCTGAAGTGCGTCAGATACACCACATACGGCTAAAATGGGTTTGGTATGAACAGTTGTCTGGTTGGTTACTATATCTTCAAAAGCCTACGTAAGAAAGGCTAGCATAATAGCCTAGAACAAACAAATAGGGTTTTTTTGCCTAGCCAATTTAAATATATTTGTTTTGCTTCCCAGATGTACTGTTGCTGTGCTGCCAGCATGACTGGCTTGACTGCTTGACAATGACTCTGCATATAGGGTGAATTTTAAAAACTTTCTCCTTGTCTCAGTTCACTTGAAGGCAGTATCTCTAGCCTTTCCTTAGGCTTCCATCCCCCCAAAAACTTATACTTAACTTTTTAAGCATCTTTTTTTTCTGTGATAATTTAAGAAACATCATTCAAGTGGTGCAATCATATTTTGGCCAGGGTGCTTCTTTTTAGAGTGTAATGAGCCTGGGAGTATGCTGTCCTGTCCAGACGATGCTATCTCAGCCAACTGGCCCCAATTACAGGCTCTCCTTGTACAACACTCATAGCCTCTTTTTGTTGACAAAAAATTTCCCTGACCTCTGGCAAACTGGTGGGAGCACTGCTTTGCTCCGGACTCCGCTCTTTGGTCCTTCTGTTCAAAAAGGCAGGTTTCCCCACGGGAGGTGGGTGAGGCAGGTTTGGCAACCTGCCGAATTCCCCTGCTCCCTCCCACCCTCCAGCAGATCATGAAGGGCAGAAAAGGGAGGGGAAAGCCAGGATATAGCAGGTGGGTCTTGAAGACCTACAAGATGGGGTAGTTCCTTCTAGGAAGGAAAGGCTCCAGGTGTAAATACTGCCATGAGAAAGGCAAGTCTGGTCACCAGAAGAATAAAGGCAATGTTTGGCCACTTGCCTCCTGTCTTCTGGACCTGACTGGCAACTAACCATATTATAATTTGGGGGATGGAGAGATTGCGAGAGGTTCACCGACAACCAGTGACTCTCCGGAGCATTTCAGCAAGGGACAATCAGTCGATCCTTGCATCTTTTCTATAATTGTAATGTCTCATTAGCTTTCTGATCCAAAATTGGTGTTCGTGCTGAAGTCTATATTTTGCTTTTCCAGGAAAGCCGCTTTTGCAGACAAATTCCTTTCTGTGAAGTACAAGGCCAATTATGAAGTGAGAAAACATTTGCATGGACTAGCAGTAGGCAGGAAAAGATTTGTCATCCTACAGAAATTCTCCCATTTTATGGTGGAAGAGAAAAGGAAACTTAAAGTTGTATTTTTTTAAAATGAAAAGCCAAGTATGGAATAGGTGGGGAAAGAGGGATCCTGCAACAGTGAACTTATTGGTAGTTAACGTACTTACCTGGAGGATTAAGGCATTGCAAAAGCTTATCCTGAGCACTTGTCCGAGAGTCTCTGCGAGAGGGTAAACCTCTGCACTATCTTATCAGTGGAGGAGGGGGAAGGTCTCAGCTGTGTTTTGACCAAGAAATTCCTTGCTAGACCTGAGAAATGTTTCCCAAGGACGGTTTAGTTGAACTTGGCCTGTTTCCATAAAAATATTACTTTCCAACAAAAGACAGATTTGTTCAAGAATTTCCACCAGGCTCAAACGGAGACGTTTCCTTGCTTCCCAGAATACGAAAGAAGTGAAAACAACCTCATCTTTTCGGGGGGGAGTGTCTTCCAGTTCTGAATGAATGTGGCTCCACATGTCCACTCCTTACTCATCATGAGTCCACTCAATACACTTAAAATTATTAAGCAAAATAAACTCCCTGTTAAAGATGTTTTTGTTTGAGATCAGGAAAAGTCCAGGACCCAGCCTGAAAAAGGTTACGAGCGACTTTCTGCAGTGCTGGTGGTGGCCCATGATGTCAGAAAAGAACTACTTTATTATTGTGTCTGCAAACAGTGCTTTTTTGTTTAAGGACTATGTTGATGGGAGGGTTAAAAATCGGCTAGCGATGTAGGGACTTTATAAGTAGATTTGGAATACGTTTTAAAAAAAAAAAAAGAAATTGAGAGTAAAATACCACGTTGCTTATAGAGATGTTAAACTCAACCAAAGCAACGTTAGCACTGCCCTATCATGGATTTTTCCTATTGTGGCCCCCTGTTATTATTAATATATTTATTTAAAAACTGGTTTCATTTCACCTGTTTTGACTTCTGATATCACTGTGCAGTAGGCCTGAAGCTGTTTATTGCCTAATATGCATTTCTTTATTTATTTTAATAGGTTTATATTTCTTTTAAACATTAACTTTACTTTTATTCATTGCAATGTTCCTATGTTATACTCTATTCTAAATTAAAATTGATCTTTTCCTTATATTCTTGTGTAAGTACTAAACAAGAAGCTTAAAAGAAATCTTATTATATGCTGCTCTGAAGTATTTTAAATTATGAAGATTAAAAATTGGAAGATGTTTATTACAACTTTTACAACTAGATTCAGAGATGCACTCCAGTTTTTACCTAAAAAGCAATAAACACAGTTAAACTGGTTTTGCAACTGATTTTTGTTTTGCCAGGGCAGTAAATAGCCCTAAATATAGCATATAAATTAAACTGATTTCTTCTGCTGCTTGGCCTTGGTGCGTTGCTGCATTCCCTGAATGTGAATGCACGCTCCTGCCTGTGGGATAGCATGTCTTTAGGATGCAGGCATGTACACACACGCATGCATATGTGTACACACATTATCTTTGATATCTGCTGAGGAGCTCTGGATGAATGGGCAGCTTTTACAGAGGTAATTTTTGTAGTTCTGGTTTAAACCTGGAAGTTTCTCATCTGTGGTTGACTTGTCTTTACCCTATCCATTAGGAATGGTCATCATATTCCTTCTTGGAAATAGGTCTGAAGACAGGAACTACCTTTAGGGCAGGGTAGTAGTATTATAGTAGAAATGAAGGTACCCATAATACTGAGACACACCTTAGTCAAACCCGTCATGGACTGAAGATCTGGTGTCTGACCCCAGAGCTGCCCCTGTTTTGCACCAGAGAATGGACCAGAGAGCTCCAGAGTTCCCTTCCAGCCCAAGTTATCCTGTGATTCTACCATTGCTAGTTGTGTTCATTGCTTATTGTATCACAAATCACACATAAAGCTTTTGCACAAATCACAGTTAGCTGCAATACCTACATACCACAAAAATAATCTGATAACATTTGCTGGTATATGAAATCTAAGCAGTTATTCTGGTAAGTGAACATTAGTATGAGATTTTTCTTTCAGTCAGGCACATGCAAAATGCATACCTTCTAAATAACAAGAATATGCCATGTACAAAGGAGGTGCTGCATGGCTATTAGCACTTCAAATAGAAGTCGAGTTGCTAGACAGCTTTCCATGATTCAGGAAGGATGTCTTCCCACTTTGCAGTAAAGAGAAGAAAAATCTTCATTTTTCTACTTCACTACTATTGTAGGAAACCCATCCTGGTCCCTTTGCCCGACTGATACCAAGGTCTTCTGCATTGTGCTGTGAGCTTTGCAGATTGAGGTAGCAAGCCCAAAGTCTGAATACCTGCAGAAGACTCCAGCTGAACACCTTCACATACTGATAATAAATGTGACTCGGCTATTGTTAGAACAATCTAGATCATACCAGCTTTGTCTGGAAAAAAAGTGGGCTGCAAATCCAAATTGTCACATTGCTTACATCAAGCAGTAAGCTTGTATCAGTGGGACAGTGCTGAATAAAAAACTATGTTCAACCTTGGCGTCAGTCCCCGCCTGGTTGTCAAATTTCTATAGATTGTCTCCTCCCCGTAGAGGAGAACAAAAACTGGAACAGTTACGGACTGCAGCTAAAAGCAGAAAATGCAAGCTTTTAGCTAGATTTAGATTGGTAAAAACCAGCTAAATAAAATAAGCTAAAAAGCAAAATATTCAGAAAAATTGACTTTTATGCAACTCATTTTTCAAGTAAATGCCCTTTACTTCTCATCATCTTAGAGTCTGTGCCCTAAGGATTATGAGAATCAGGGAGTGCAGTAGGGAAACAAGGAGGGGATTTTGTTAAGGAACTGAAAGCGTGCAATCATTAAATTCTTTTTGATTAAATGTCAATAGTGGAGTAAGGAGAACTTGACCCGATTTGAGGAGGATTGAGCATGGCTGTGAACTGGAAGGTGGGGCTGGCTTTGTGCAAGTCACACCAATCTAGACTAGCCTAAAATCTGATGACGGATTGCTCTGTCAAAGCTTTATTCAAGTGGGTGCATTTATGGCCATTTAATAATAAGGAATCTTATTCATAATCTCCCATGTTACCTACCCATTCATGTGCTGAATCATAAGTAATGTAACTTATTTTTTAAAGGAAGGACCTTCCTGTGAAAATGGAGCTAGAGGCAAATAAATAAACATTTTATTAGTCACTCAAGAAAATTTACATCTTTTTCTGACTTCCAGTTCCTCCAGTAAATTTTATAGTTATTGAGAATGAGTGAGCAGATTTAATGTGATATGGAGTAGTACATCCTTCTCTCAAACTAATTTTTTTCTCAGACCAACCATTATGAAAGTGCTGAAGCAAATAGTTCCTCAGTCTATCTTCTGGTTCCTGGTATGTAAGTGAAGAAGAAAAAAAATTTCTGTATTAGAGCTGGTCTTGTAGTATCTCACTATGACTGAAAGCAGAAGTGACAGAAATCTCATGGGAACCTTTTCTAGTGAACTTCCCTGTCCATTTTTGCAAAGTCAGGAGGTGCAGATAAGCTCTTCAGTTTTTCAGAACTCAGTTTTAAATCTGATACGCAGTTACAGAAGAGTTTTTCCAAATTGCTTCATAGTACTAAGCGTCCCAAGGTGCTGTTTTATGTTGAATGACGCCTGCAGATTTTTCAGTTCCCTAACAAATTACATAGGAAAATGGCTTTGTACCTGTCTTTCCCTTGCATTCCACTGAAGATGGAGACTGGAAAGTACCACTAAAGTAGCTGCCCCTTGTTCCTGGGAAAGTACATAAACTTTGCAAATGATGTTTGCAGCAGAACAACGTTACTCAAATCCTGTATGCAGCTTCACCAATGCCAAATTTGATGTGATAGCTGAAGTCATTGTAGACCTGACTATCAAATAAGCAAATATTTAAGAAGACAGTGGTAAATGTTCACTTGTTTGCATAGAAGGTTTAAAGGGAGTTGTAAGAAATATTTGCAACCAAGGGTGGCTGAGGAAGTGACTTTAAAGAGGAAATCAACTTCCTAAAAAATGAGGAACCTTGGGGATTTTAAGTCTCTATTCACAAAGCCTTCATATGAGAAATGGTTTATTTTTGCTGTTGCTTTTAAAAATTAGTCTATGAAACACTATTGATCTTGGCTTACTGGTAAACCATTGCCTGCTCTTGTTTTTTCTATATCTTATTTAAAGTGATATTTTAACTGAAAAGCCTTACAGATTTGGCACCTACTTACTAAAAGTGATGCAGAGCACTTGCTGGCACTCTGGGGGAGCCCTGGACTTCAATATCAAACAGAAGATCTTTCTGAGATGCTTTCAGAAGTGCCAGAGTTGCAGAAACCAAAACCCTGGGCTCTGCTAAAGCTGAGTTGCTTTTAAAAGTCTCATCTTTCGTTAAATGTTCTGATGTTTGTTTTGTAGTTATGGGAGACACTAACTTGGTCTTCACGCAGGGTATTCATATGCTCCTTAAATTTTCCTCAAAATGAGGCAAGTATCCTTTTTCTTTCTTCAGACTGAGGAAGAACATGTGGAAACTTCAGTACAGTGTTTTATCCATCTCTGTCTCCTGAGTAGGAGAGCTTTTATAATTGAATGAAAAATGTATCTGATATAAAGTGAAGATTATTGAGAGCATCCAAGCTTACTTACTACACAGTAATGTCAGCTTGCTTTTGGGATGATTTTATATATTTTGCTTGATCCGTAAAAGGACTTCCATTTCATGGTCAAGTTGGGAAATCTTTTGTTTACCATTAAGACTGGGTCAGTTATGATGACAAACATGGAAACATTTCACCTAGCAAACAGTGAAAAGAAGCTGGTTTTATTGTTCCAGGGCCAGAAATAAGTCCTGACTTTGTCTGAAATTCCACCAATTTATTGGACAATGAGAAAATTCAGTCTATTTCTAATTTTCTGCTTTCACTGAAATTCTCTGTGCTATAAAAATCTCAGCCCTGATTTACTTGGAATAGTCTCTACTTCCCTACCTCATTCAACATAATACCTTTTTAACAGCTTCTCTAAGATGTGATTGGATCATCTCATGTTACATCACAGCCTTATGTAAGAACTAGTATTTCACAGCTGAGCAAGCTCAATGAAGTTTTGTTTTAATTATTACCTATGACTGCTACTTAGCAACTCTGCCATTATTTGTTAGGCAGGATTAATTAATATTGCCTAGGCAACAGGCTCGAAAGCCACAACTGAAAGGCTATCAAGTTGTGTCAGTTCTCAGGGTAAGGTTTTGAAGGTGCTGGAGAACATATCTGGAGTCAGCGTCACAGCCTTTAGCTGTGTTTTGTTGCTCTGTCATGGTTCACGGAAGCTTTTCGGGGCTTAAAATCATACTGAACAACTGATGCTTTTGCAGTCTCGCACAGCTGGGTTTTTACGCCAAAGCTGTGTTGCTTCTCGGGGTCTTGGTCTCACCTCCCATCTCTGAAGACCTGCCAGCACAAATTCAGAAATATCCTTATTAGCATCCATACGTTATGGCGTTACACTAAAGCCAGTATGACTTGCACAATGTTTCCTTGATGAATGCTTATGAAAATATTTTCTTTAGGTAGATCTTCATGGTATGGGGGAAAGCAAGATGAGATGACATGCTGTTTGGGGAACATGCCTTCTCTAACTGCCACCCAGCTGCTCCATGGTGCTCAGTGTGATGGGCATTGCTTTCACTTTTTTGCCCATTTCGGGGTGTGTGTGTTTAAAAAGTTTCATGTGCTCTCATAGAAAAGTCTACCACAAATGCAGTCCTTTTGTGGAAAATGAATGGGTGTTAAAATTACCTGTCAGCAGGGCAGGTTTGAACAAGGATGCTTGCACACACCTATATCCACTACTGTGTAAGCCTGAAGTAATGAGCTACACCTGGTTACCGTGAAAAAATAAAGTGCAGGGCAAGAATGCATTTCCCGCAGGATCCTCCTTTACTTTTTGTGAATATTTTTGGTTTTATCCTGAGACAGAAGCATGAACTACTACTTTGCTACTGTATTAAGTAAAAATCTGAGACACTTGCAAGCAGGATGCTCCTAGTTACGTGAGACTGTATTTTCCCAGGGCCCTTCTGGTAACAGCTCCTAATTAACAGAAAAAAAAGAATATTAGGATTACAGTTGATTAGAAGATGCAATGTATTTTCAACTTTCTGTAGACGTGCCCTGCAATGGCCTAGATCCTCAGCTGGTATGCAGTCGGCTGGTTTGAAAGTAGATGCTTTGAACATTGTTTGCCTTCTTCCCCCAGATTTGGGAGTTCTGTGCTTTGCTTTCTATCTGATGGCTAATACCCGCTGGATAAAATGGCTTGGCTTGCCCAGAACTGAGGACAAGTAACCAGCATGAGTCAAACCTTGAGTGCTTTATACCCTGCCCTCTCCTGATGGTAAACTAGTGAGATCTCACAAGCTTTAATATCCTCTCTCTTGGAGCTTGGGTTCTCAGCTCCCAACTTGACCAGACCACCTCTGACAGTCTGGTTTCTCAAGCTTTAGCGTGGCTGTAAGTGAATGCTGAGATTTTCAGTCCAGTCTCAGGATTTTCAGCCAAGAAAATCCCAGAAAAAAAAATTTGTGAATTTCCTGTGCTACCTTTTTTCCTTCTTACTTTCTTGACATCTACTTTCTTGTTTGTCTCGCTCCTGAATGGCAGAGGAGGAATATAGTGGTTGGGGTTGGGTTTTTTTTGGTTTTGGTCAGTCTCTTGCCAATATTAATGAAAATGTCTGAATTTACAGAGTAAGTAAGCACAGGAGTCACAGACTTTATACTAATTTTAAAAAATAAGTATCAGAGGAAAAAAAGTACATTTGAAACCAATCATGTTGCCTCTCAGTATAATGTTACTTCCAAACTGAAACTCCATATTAAAGGAAGAGGAGCACTCAGCACTTGCCAAGGAGAGTTTTTTCTGTATGTTGTTTCTTTGTGATGCTGCTGCATTTCTGCTTTGCGTGGCTCTTTTCATGCCTTTTAGCAAAAAGGTTAGGATCTCTCCCTTCACCTCCTTTTCCATATTTAGAGTATATAGCTACAGCCTGCTCCTTTCTATCCTATATATATATTCTTACAACTTGCAGGTTTTTTCCTTTCTGGTCTTCTAAAGGAAACAGCAGGTCTTTGCAATAAGGTTTTCCAGAGCTGTTCACCTATTTCAGTGGCTGTGAACAGGCAAGGAACAAGTGATGTGTCCATTCCCCTCTACCCAGGTTCCCTCTCTCCTTCCTACCCTTCCTGCAGCTTGGTCAAACTACCTGTTGACTTTTCTGGGTTGATGCCGATAGCCAAAGGAGTATTTTCTTGCAAAGCAGAAGCCACTTTTGTGACAGAAATGTCTCCTGAAATCTGGGTAAAGCAGCTGCCTTGGGAGCATTAGTGCTGCAGCGTAAAGGTCAGCGCACCTCCAGCGAGTGTAACAGAAGTAATAAACCTGGTTAGATGCCCGCGGGGCTCCGACTCAGCGCCCGTAAAGACCTCTTATGCAGTGAGCAAGTGAGCAAATGACGTACAGCAAAAGCCCTCGGTAAAGGTGATGGTGTACGGTGACCTGCTCCCAAAGCACAGACCGCTTGTGCTCCTTGATGGACTTCCCTCCAAGGGTATGACTTAAACGCTGAGCCCCGCTCCTTTACCACATTGCCTTGGGTGAAACAGTTACCTCAACCCAGGCTGGAGAGCAAGTATTTCGCAGGGCACGTTTCCTCTGAAGAACATTCTTGCCTTTTGTGTCATCAGGACATGCCCCTGCTCAGAGGGAAGGAGGAGCTCTGCCATGATCAAGCTATCTATCTCATCCATCCTGCGCCAAATCCATCCAGACTGGCCCTTCCCTAATTAAGGCAGCAGTCACTCAAAACACCTTCACCACGGATGACCTCACTGCTGCCTTCTCACTGCTGGGCCTCCCTGCACAGTGCCTCACCATCCTGGCAGCAGTGGCCAAGCCTGTCCTCCTCCCACTGAAGCGACCAGCCTTGTCTTCACTTGCTCCCTCGCTTAACTTTCCCTCAAAACAGAAATGTCAGAAATGAATTAACTTGTAGAGTGAATGAGCTGACTGATTATTAAAGAAAAAAAACCCTCACATTGCTCATAGATGGTCTGCACGTGCCTCCATTCACCCACAGCCTCTGCATGTGCCCAGGAGAGGAACTGGAGTGATGGTCTTGGAAGAGCCCTCAGGACGTGGCATTTTGGGGGCTGAAGATGGCCACTGAAGTGACGAGGACCGAGTTTTAAGTTGAGGGGAGCTGCGGGAGATGTTTAGGTGCCTGGGTACAATAGGAATGTAAGGGAACTGCACACTGGTGGAGATGGAGAGGAGCTACACAGCAGAGGCAGGAGGACTGTCATATTCTCAGGGCTGGGGGGCCATTGGGAATATAGAGCTGTGGGTCACCAGGATGAGCCTTGGACCAAAGAGGATTTTGGGTGGTTGGAAGGAAGGTGACTCTGGGTAAAGGACTGTATTGGAGACAGAAGAGTGCTTGAGGTGACATTTGGTCAGTGGCCGGGTGGAGGTGGTAGGAGTCAGCTGAGGCAGTACGGGGTGCATAATCTCCTTGGTTGTCTCCTTCACAGCTTCCCCTTGTTTCTTATCAGAGATGAGAACATAGGGAAGAGGCTAGGTGGCCTCAGAGGTACTCCTTGTAGGAGAGGAACACATTCCTGCCTGTTTTTACTAGGCTCTTGCCCTAGCCCCACTGCCCATCTTTCCAGCTTGCATCACTCTTTGCAAAGTTAGTCAATAACTGTGATGAAGATAAGAAATCAGGACCCTTGTGCAAAGGGAAGGCGGTTAATGAAGAAGGGGCTGTCACAGCTTCAGAGTTTGCTGTCTGACAACAGGGACAAGCTACCACTGCTGAAAACATGCTCAAGTGCAAAGGCCTCAGCCAGTGGTTGCCTGTATCCCAAAGCAGTTTCCCCTTCTGGAGTACGCTAAGCTTGAAGAGAAACACCTATGGACTGTTCTTGCTTGGCAAAGTCTGAGCACTCAAGAGTCATGAAGGGAGGTTGGTTACACCAATGTGGTGGTGTACAACTCCAGTATTGTACTTCCCCTCTAAAGCACCTGGGTACTCAGGGGATAGCATTGCTGACATCTTTACTATGATGAATAGCAGCTGGCTTCTCTAGGGGTGTCATAGCAAGATCCCTTTTCACCAGTGACCAAAGGGGAAAAAAACCCCCATATTTGGATGATTGAAGTTACAGGCATCTTGGGTCTGCTATGTAAGAGAATTTAACACTGTTAGTAATTACCTGGAATTCTCTAATCTTAAGCAGCCAATCAGATGAAAGAATTGTTTCATACTAGAAATTGTTAAAGGAAATCACAAACAAATGAGCCCACACAGGTAATGTTTTCAATTTATTTATATAAACAACTGCATTTTAAAAACATTCTTGTCCTACAAAAATAAAGTGAAAAACAATTCACAGAATTTTAAATAAATAATCTCAAACATACACATTTATCATGAGCAACTTGAACCCAGCCAAACCCAGCAGGTTGGGTCACAGGTAAGTGACTGTTGAAATGTGGCTGCAGAGTGAACAGGATTCCTTTCTGAAGTGGCTTATAACTCAACTCAAGTGACATGGTCTGAGGAATTCCTCTTTACCTACCCCAAAATAACTAGATCTGTCCAGACTTGTCTCCCTTTGACTCTAAGCCAAACACTTTTCCTTGTTAATGGCAGAAGGGTGCTCTGAAGAAGTGCGTTCCAAAGATGGATCTGAATGACAATTACATGTTTAACAAGCATCCAAGCAGTTTTCACTTATTATCATATACAGTACAAGGTTATTGAAGTTTCTCCGTTCTTCGTGCTTCACATAGAAAAAGGAAAACAAATGCCCTTCTTTATCCCAAAGCATTCATACCAAAGACCACCTCAAATCAATCACTGGCATTGATCACTACAGGAGATCTTGATTCAGCTATTCATGCTAACAATTACAAACTTACACAGCATAAGGTAATTGACGTATCTAAACAAATCAAAAGAAAAAGAAGTCACAGTCAAGCTATACTATTGCCATAGCTGTTACAATGCACGAGCCTCTACAAATGTTTGAGAGATTCAGATGAAATAGAAAACTCAAGTCCTTTTCCACAAGTAGTCAAGGAATTTGGGGCAGGGACACAGAATATCAGGTTGCTGCTCTATTCCAGTCTGAAGTGACTTTTTCTTTTTACCTATAGTTCCCCAGCTGTTTTTATGGGAAGATCATCTTCTACATTTCCTCTCTAGAAATTAAAAAAAGATACCCTTGTATGCAAAGTTTGAAGTACTGGTACAAGATCCTGT
The DNA here is from genome assembly GCA_024606505.1 of Aquila spilogaster. Lineage (NCBI taxonomy): Eukaryota > Metazoa > Chordata > Aves > Accipitriformes > Accipitridae > Aquila > Aquila spilogaster. The sequence continues at coordinate 15,429,183 of JANHGO010000020.1, forward strand.
GTAACTTCTTATGTGCGCAGATGAGACTAGATATTTTAGTGCTGGATCAGGACAAATACGTCTAGGAGATTTTGTGGTAGCTAGCCAGTTTTAATTAAGCTTAAGCCACTTACTCAAAATGCCTCTGTTTATAACTTATATAAACAAAACATTATCCCTCCTCTCCGCAATAAATAGAACTAAGTCACAAGTATGGCTTGCATAGATAGACATAAGCTACCTTCAAGTCTTGGTACCTTGAAGTTTTGCTAGATCCATCCTGTATTTGTTTCTCTGCTGTATATGTTTACACAGCTTCTCAGTTTTCACTATCCCCCAATAACATCTGTTTTGGGTACACAAAGCTATACTATAGTCACATCCTTAACTAAAGCAATACCGCCCATTTGTCCTTAAAATGACAGAGATTAAAGTTATATAATCAATTAGACCAGAGAACTACAGCTATGAAAAGAATACCAATACTTTGGACTAAGTTAAAGACCTCCCCAAACTTGCACAATAAAACATCTGTATCAAAATACAAGCAGCCTTGTATTGCAGCCTGAGAGTCAGTTATTTCTAAGCTCAGTACCTTATCATCCTCTTACACAAATAATACTTCTGCGACATATGCTTCAAAAACAAGTAGGATCCAAGAGACATTCTATTTTCTTTAAAATAATTAAATTTAAAAAAAAGTGTAATGCCACATGAAAGTAGATTTACACATAAAAACAAACATATAAGTTACTATACAAAGTGCCTTATTTGCAATAAGGGAGAGGTAGTATCAACAATAAATGCAATGCATTTTCTGACTTAACATAAATAAGTGAGTCTCAAGTATATGTATTTTCTGTTAATCTTGGAGTGCTCATACTGAATTCATAATCTTTTCTGGCAGTTTTCATTAAGTCAAATTTTTCTTGTACTTTTAGTTCAATGGTCTGCTTTCAAGTTTAAGAAGTTGCTGAGGCAGTAACTGATTTTGTAGTGTTATGTGACCTATCAAGTGAAAAGACAAAAACCCACCAACACCCTTTGTCAAGTATTAAAACAACATTAAAAAAAGTTGGAACCTTTGTCCACTTTGGAATACATAGTTCTGTTACAGAAGATTTTAAACAAGGGATTCACCACTGTAGAGCTCCAACACAGAAAATCCCTTTTGTAAATGGAAGCCTTACCTGAGTAAGGCATCTAGGGCAACCCCCACAAAGAAGATGCTCAAGTTTTTTTGTTTTTAAACACTTTAAGCAATAAATAGAATAAATTATATAGTTAAATAAATAGATGGATTTTTACAACTCAGCAGATCGCTCTTTCAGTAGTAGTGTGGGGTTGATATCTTCCATTGCTGTTTTTGAGGTACTAACATTAATAGTTGCCTCTGTGGGTTCAGGATTTAAGATGTGGAAAGCAGTGAAAGGACAGCCTTTCACATTGTTGCAGATAAGCTTCTGTAAGGAGGCAGTATTGATTATTTCAAAGCCCACTTTTCCACCAAAGGTGCTAGGCTTCCAGTACTCAGGGGAGCAGATAGCATTTCCCATCAGTCCTTTCAGAGAGAACGGTGCTCCAATCTCCACCATTGTTTCACCAAAGATGGCACCTGGTCGTGGCTTTTCTACGAGAAGGCCTGGGTACAGCTCCATAGCATCAATGTCGCCATAAAGCTCTTCCAGTTCAGCTGCCATTTCTTTTTCTCCTGTAATTATTGATGAGAAAAACCATAAGTAGAAAAATCCTATTTTCATTGCAAGACTATCTTGTTCAAGTTCAGTAATAGCACTGCAGGACTTTGTCAGCCATTTTAAAAAAAAGGCCCTTGTTTGTCAGAAAGGATGAAAACTGTTACCTGTAAGTTCTTCAAATGATTTGAATGGTTTCAACATGAAGCGTTTCCTGTATTCATTCAAGGACTGGTATCTCATTTGTCTGCTTTGGTCAATTGAAGCCTTTGCTACTTTCTGTACTGCAGCAGGAACGTTTTTCCCACCAGCAACCTATTTAATAGAGATGAAAAGTAGTAAGATCTCCCAATAAGAGTCATGAGGAAGTTGTAACTTTATAGTATATGATTAGTTTTGGATAGCTTTATTCTACCCACAGTTTACGTCTCTGTTGGTTCACTAGCAACTTGAGAAAGTACCTACCCTGCCAGCGCTTTGCTTGGAGAAAGACTTCACCATATGGGAAAGGCCATGTTCCAGCATTATAGAGTTGTTGTAGAGGAACTGCTGGAAAGTGTACTCCTGGTCATGTATCTGGAAAGTGTCAGGCAGAAGTGGGTGCCAGTGGTAAAGAGTATTGAATTCAGCTGCAATTCTGTTCTGGTATTGAAATCGCTGGCTGAACAGCAGCTCAGGATCGAACTTGAGTTTGAAGTGGTAGCCACTCAAGTGCTGCACATAGTCCTCAATAACTATCTTGATTGTCTCTCCTATTGGTCAAAGAAACAGAAGACAATATCGGTACTGGTTCCCTGAGAAGTTTTAGGTGGTTACCCCGCTGAGAGAAAACACCATTTCTGAACTGTTCTAAAAAAATACTGTAGTGATCAGGATAACAAACACTTCAACATTCTGTAATCTTTTCTAGAAAATAATTGATGTGACTAAGGGGGGGAACACTACTTAAGATCCCAAGAGTTTTTGGCTGTGGTGAAGTAGCCTGCTTCCCCCCCGCCCCAAGATATGCTTCCTTGTATGTACCACAGAACAGCACACGTGAGTATCTACATTGTGTGCAGCTATACCATACTCTTTAGGATAAAAGGAGGGGATAATGAAGAAAGTTGGTATCTGAAAACAACTCTCAGCTTCTGAGCTGCTTAATACAATTGTCTTGGTTTACTGTTTCAGTCAGTTTGGGCAAGGTCTTTTCAAGCTTAGCGTACATCACCATTTACATATGACAAAATGAACAGACAATTAGACAGAAGTATTTAGAATTACATTTTATATAACTTCCTGAACTTCAGACTTAATCACAGCCTTTCTTTTAAAGCATACCTGAACTGACCTAACCCCAGGAGAAAAAACCCACAAAAAAAACCCACAAGATCCGAGAGTCTGAAGTCATCTTGCCTCACATGCTTTCTCTCTGAGAAATGAGCCTTGGCTTCCTGCCTTTTCATTGCTTTCAGTTCTGTTTCCCTTAGATAAGGGAATTAAGTATCACTTCGCTCAGTTTTCTTCAGTTCTGCCTTTAACATAGCTGGGAGGAAGCTGTATCTCAATACAATCCCAGTGACAGGTCATGAAGGCTCAGATTAAGTGCCCTCACACACCAACTTAAGTAACAGCTTTTCCCTCTTACTACACCTGCTGCAGCTGCAGTACATAATGGGTAAAAGTGTCAAGCTCGCGAGAAGGTTAGAGTTGCACGTAGTAGGAGTGACACTCACCTATCAATATGAGCCTACTAGTTTGGAACAGCTGCTCATCATCCCACTCTGGATGCTCCTGTTTCAGGATGTCACAGACCCGGTTGTGTTCCCTCAGCCATATTGTAGCATACATCATCAAGCCTGGGACCAAACCGAACACCTCCTGCCCAACAGAAAATTGCAGGTGTTCAGGTACATGAGGAGGGTAGATCATATCAGCCTGAGTGTCCTTCACTGTTGGTGGATACATTTCTCCGTCAATCATCTGCAAGGCGGAGGGAGAAAGAACAGAGTTGTAAGCTATGATGCTTATGAGTTAAGCTATATTGCCTGTGTCTGACTTTAGGCTTACACTTTAGATCAACTACACCATGCACAGAGCACTAGTTTTAGGAAGTATGTGTCATCCAATAAGAAGGCAGGAGTTTTGAGGTAAGACATACCTGGTATTTTAGCTTTCCATCCTTTAGAAGTCTCAGTTTAAGTTGTCTCTCCAAAGTCTCTCCGTAAATATGGTTCAAGTCAACCTATAAAATAAAAGCATTTGGAACATGAAGCCAACCCGCATTTTTTGCTATTTTAGGATATGTCCCACTTCTATGGATGGCAACAGGAGTTCATCCCTTAGATGTTTACTTTTTAATTATATTATTATTACCTTCTAAGTATCACACACTGATATTTAAGATGAAGCCAAATTATTTCCTGGCAACTGGAGCCATCTCTGCATGAGAGCAAGTTGTTAAATTCACTGGCAATTTAAAAGGACTCTGTTTAAAGTGTCAGCAGCTTTCTATTACACAGACAGCTCTTTGTATATACATGCATATTTTATAGCTTTGTTTTACACATACACATTACACTTATATTGAAGAACTTTGTCCAAAGGCTGCCTGTTTTGTAGATAAAGATCCTAAATCCAAGTCTGCTTTTGAAGTTCTTTTTAAACTAAGTCTCTTCAATTAGCAGCACACAAGATACTTTACAGTGCTGGATACAGCTCTTTGCAACTGACAGAAGGAGTCCAGAGAAGTTCTGGATACTCACTAGATCTAACATGGTTTAAGTGAAAGCAGATTCTTGATAATAATAATAAAAAAAAAAGTCAGAGATCACTGTGCAGGTATTTTAAATAGAACCACGCGCCTTGCACAAGCAGTTCTGACCCAGGCAGAGATGCTATCAGGTGCTAGAATTTTGCCTAAGGAGAAGATACAGAAGGGGTAAGCCCATCAGTTTGTGGCAAACAGTCTTGTACAGTATGTGCACCACTATTTGCATACCCTGACAACCTGTAAGATACCATTCTAGCTGCTCAGTAGCTCCTAAGAACTAAGTGCTGTGTTCAAGTTAGACCTATGATCATACCCCATGGCCGAGAGCTTTGGTGAAGCCAGGTCCTTTCTTGTGGTCTGTCTTAAAGAACTGATGAGTGAAGTGTTGAGCAAAGAATGTGAACATCACATTTGTGCCTTGTGGGTCAGGAATAAATTTTTTCCTTAGCAAAAACTTCTCCACAATCAGCTTGGAATCTGGGAGCTCCTTCTTACCTGTGAGAGAAAGAAACAGTGAGATATTCAAGACAACTATGTTTATGCAATACTTAATTTTGTTCCTAACACCACAAAGGCTTAAGACTTTCAATGTATTACTGAAGGACAGCAGCATACAAATAAAGGGAATTATCTGCTTTTCTAGGCTCACTTTCTTGATTTTATTCGAAACTTCCAAATTCCCTTTTTAGCATGTAACTCAATAACGAGAACCAGAATACTTGTCTTCTTGGTCTTTACACAGTGTATCCAAAACATGACTATTCTTCAAGTTAACTACACCGAAAACAGGTTATAGACAAGCAGGTCTCATGGTATTTTCTACGACGACAAGTAAAAATTCCTAGAAGTGAGCATTATGCATCTGGTTTATTCCTTACCTTTAACACCCATCGGTGTTGGACAGTCAAGTCCTACTGGTGGAAGGCTTCTTGTGTAATAGGAAAGATTGGAATAAGCTTCCCAGCTTTTGTAACTATAATCACTATTGTAAGTTGGTGGGCTGTCAATCAAGTGTGATCTTGCTGAAAAAGAAAGTATTTGATTTTTTTTTTAACTGTACATTTTAGTCTCAAAAAAATAAATCACAAGGCCAGATCTTTTCCCTATATTTTGGCAGCAGTTGCATTGACAAATTCCACATATATCAGCTACTGATGTTATTCAGTAACTGTAATCCCATTTAACAGGATTGGGTCCTGGATTATCAGCTGGATCCAACTATTAACATGAGCAATTTGGTGCAAAGGTTATGCTAGCAAAATCATGGATTCTACTAGAGATCAAAGCAAAATGCATTTCCATTTCAAAGTGTGTTTCATACAAGTCCGCATCATGCGGAAATCTTAAATTTTGGCTAGAGTGTTTTTACCTTAGTGCATTTTAGATTGCTAACTTTATATACGGACCAATCAAGTGCAATATTCTAGAGTCCTACAAGCACCTTCTGCCAGTCAACAGGACTAGATGAGAGAAGTCCTACTTACACGTTAATACATATCTCATAATAGCATCTCGTAAGAAGGGAACGTTGTTGATGATACTCCAGGCTGCTTCAAAGTGGGTGAGGATGTAGTGGACAGTATTCGGCGAAGGTTTCAATGTTAGCCTCAGCCATGTGAAGAACTCCGCTGTGAACATCAATGGAAAGATTATTGTAATTTAGCTATTGAGAATAATCTACAATCCTGGAATTGAATTCTCAAATTTCATTTCCATGAAAAGAGATTTAAGATACTTACGTGTTGTACAGTTTTCTCCATAATATCCTGTCCACGTACAGTCGCATTCATACTGATCAAATCCTGTTGTCATGCATACTCCTCTGTTCTGACAGGGGTTTGAACAGCAAGGGTTGGCTAAAATGAAACCAAATGCTCTGATTAACATCTTATACGGCTACACTCATATTCTCATCTTGCTAAGCTAACTTTTCAAACTTCAGTAAGCAATGCCCTGAAGTCTAATGCTTATCAGGAAGATGACAGAGAGTGAGCATCTATTCACGCTAGCCTTTGGGCTACAACTGGTAATAGTTATTAACAAAAGCATAGGACTTTGCGTTTCCTGACAGCAACAGACCTCCTCAGGAGGGCTGGATTATCTCACACAGGCCAACGGAGGCCTGACATCCTTTCTACCATACATCAAGTATTCCAGAAATCACAGGAGAACACACAGAACGTTTAAAAAAAAATAATAAAATTAATCCATTCCGCAACTCAAAAGAACAGAAAAGAAATCCCCATCCATGGTCTGAAGCACCATCCACCCGCGGCCGGACCCGCTCCTGCCCCCGGGAGGGGAGGGGACGGGACTCACCTGCGTGGCCAGCAGCCAGGAGAGCGGCCACCAGAGCGCAGGGCAGGAGCATGTCCCGGCGGGGCTGGGGCTGCGGCGGGGCTCTCGCTGCGGCTCAGGCTCTGCGGGTGCTCGGCGCCGAGAACCCAGTGCCGCTCCCAGGTAGGCGCCCGCCTATTTATCCCTGGCGCCGCGAATGAGTCACCCCCTCTCCGCCCGCCCGCCCGCCGGAAACTATCACGAAATGGGGGATTTCGCGCCGCTGCGCGCCGTCCCGTCCCGCCCCGCCGCCGCTGCCCGCTCCCACCTGCCGCGGGCCGGGGCCCTCCGCCCGCCCGCCCCCGGGTGCCGTCACGCTGCGGCGGGGGGCGCTGAGGTGGCGGCGGACATGAGGCGGCGGACATGCCGCCGTCGTACCTCAGCCGAGCCTCCGCCGCGGCGGGCCGCGGTTCTTCCAGCCGGGAGCGCTGGGGGGCGGGCGCTCAGGGGAGCACCCGCCTGGGGGTGGCTGGGCTGCTGAGGCCCCCCGTCGCCCCCCGTCCCTTTGAGTCCCCGGCTGCTTCGGCGAAGGGGAGCAGGAGGAGGCGCTTTCGCGGAGGCGGCTCCTCAGCGCCCGGGCTCGCCCTATCCCCTTCGGGGCCGCCGGCGTCTCCTCGGGGCAGGGCGGCGGGGAGGCTGCTCCGGGTTCCACGGCGCTTCCCGGCGGCTCGCCTTGTGCCGAACGACTCGGGTGCTTGGCGTCCAAAGAGGTGCCGAAATCTCCCTGCACCCCCAATTGTCCCTTTTCCAAGTCATGTTTTAAAAATGCAGCTCGTTATCGCACCTGCCCGCGGTGGGGTTCTGCCGCCGGCGTCGCCCCGCGCCCGCGGGAGGAAACGCACGTTTCTGACTGAAAAGTGCGGTGGAAACTCACCCGGCAGAAGAAATTACACGGACACCAGGCACCATACCATCAGTGTCCTACGGACGTTTGGGTTCCCCCGTGTCTGACACAGCATTAGGCGCTCTTGGGAAGGGGGGCTGTAGATGGTTAATGAGGTAATTTTGATATTAAACAAGCGGTTGGAGGACTTCTTCATACGCGCGAAATGGGGCTCGCTGCAGAGCACCTACGTTGCAAATGAATGTGCACGGAGGGGAGAAATGAATACTGAGAGTATTTAATTTTATTTCTATATGTTTGTGTTTCTGGTGAGACCAAATCCCGTTATTGGGCGTCTTATTTTGAAATGACCAGTGACTTTTCCCCAGCATTTTTGCTTTAAAATACCCCCCACCGCTCTGTATAGTCGCTTTGTAAACACATCTTTGCTCATTTCCTTCACATGCTGCACAGATTTTGCCATTTGAGGATGCTTTACCTTTTTGTCATAGATTTTTTTTTTTTAATCAGTACACTCTACTACTATTTTTAGTCTTCATTGCGCATGGAAAATGTATTATGAAATAAGTTGGATGTAATGCAGCTGTGTAATTCTCTACAGCGTGGTGCTGGGGGCTTGCTGCGGTCTTCCCATTGCTTGCACTTTCGCCCTTGATGTCAGCATTAAACACCAAAAAAATCCATTGCTGTTTCAATAAAGATATCTTCTGAGGTTCAATGCTGATTGTGTTTAAATTGCAAATCGGTGACTTCACAGAAAGTGGATTTGGCCTACTTTAAACAAAATCTTATTTTTGGCCCAGAAGAATTGTATTGTGGTCAGTGAATAATTTGTATACATCAGCAGTAGGTCATCCTAGATGTTTTTAGGGAACGTTGCATGAAAGTCTATAATCACATGATTCTTCTGGCATAGGAAAAGGCATATATTATATATTTATACATTTACACACATATGTGTAAAAAAACTACTGGCCTTGGTCATCCACTTGAAGCAGAGGATGGCTGTCGGGAGCCTGTTCCCGTAGGTCACTGCAGGTTGTGGCTATGTGCAAGCCTTGTAACTGTTGCTCAGTCTTATCAAGTGTGAAAAGGGGATGTTTTGTTCTGCATTACAAGGTGTCCTGAGCCAAATTGACTAATAATGAAGCACTAGTAATGTCCAGCGGAACAGGGTATAAAAAGGGATGCATGGTATGCACAATGCAGTAGATGAAGGGTCTGGCTTCGTAGATTTTATGTGTCCATTTTACACTGATTTTTTTCTGTCTTACAAAGCTTTTATTGATGCTGTTAGATAATAAGACTTTACCGAAAATACTAGGCAAGTGAGATGTTACATTTTAACACGGTGCATCAGAAAATGTAAATCCAGAAAATGTGTGTAGGGTGTAGAACCAGCGACATTAAGGGGAAAATTGAACTAATTGTGGGGAGCTAGGGAATTACCCCCAAAATGACGATACAAAGCTAACTATGCTGATTTGGAGGACCCTGGGGATAGAGGTAGACAACATTGCTTAAAGTTTTCAATTATTATAAATAGCCAATGTGCAAAGCAAGCAACAGGGCAGAACTTCAGCCTTGGCAGAAGGCACTTCTCCCTGGGAAGCAGCACTTTTTGCAGCTGAAAAAAAGTCAGCACACTTCACCTTCCACCCTACCCTACATACGGTGAAATGTGAGCTCTCTGTAAGTGTGTTTTTCGTTGGGGAAGGTCACTTGTGCGCCTGATAGCTGCAGTATAACTGAAAGGATTCTTCAGCTTTCCAAGATGGAAAATCAGGGAGATATGATAGTGCTGTTTTTCTGAAGGCTGCCCTTACCCACTTGTTGTTTTGGGATTGTCTATCATAAAGAACTGGTTCTATGTTGGAACGGGAATGTTTCTTAAAAATAAAAGTTTGCTGTGGCAGGACTCACCACCAGGTGGAGATTTTATCCATCAACTAATAAGTGCTCTTTGTTTTTGTTTTGTTTTGTTTTATTATTTTAGCATATAAACGATCTTTGCAAAAAGTCAATATTATTTTTACTTTTGCGATAGTTATTTTAAGTACCCTTTGGTCCAGTTGAAAGCAGCCTGTGGAACAGAGTAGCTTCCTCAACCTCAACATTTTTACATTGGCTGAAATTTCTGGAGGAGGTGATTCCCTGAAAGCTGTTTGTTCCTCTTTCTACTTTAGGTTTAACTGCATACAAAAGGTTGCATATAGAATATATATCGAATTCATACCTCTTTGCTGAGGTCAGGTTATTGTTTCCCTAAGGCAAGGTTTCAGGACAGTATTGGCAGAAGATAGAGCAATCCATAAGGACTGACATGCTTCAGTAATGCCACTGAAGGAAGGGGGGGCGGAGTGGCAGAAGGGAAAATGTTGTCCCCCAGCACTGGTGCTAGTCCATTTTTGAACTGACTCCCAAAAATCCATGGCAAATGCTATTGTTCTAATAATAATGATTTTTCTGAGATGGTATTTGTGTGGAAGGGAGATTGAGGCTTTGCAAATCCCATCACGTGCCTTCCTTGCAAGGCATGCACAACCTTTAAGCACAGTTTTCAAAGCAACAAAATCTTTCCAGCAAATGCATTACCCACCTCCCACCCCAATTATTTTCATTCATTTTATCTGTAGCTATGGTTCAGTTGGAAAAATTAGTAAATTCCTCAATTCTCATAGGGAATATTTGCACCCCTAAAGTGAAATTCGTCTCTGCCATTCTGGGACGTTTCTTAACAACTGCACATGGCAATTAAGTCATAATTCTATACATAGTGGAATATAAGCTCATCCAATTTTTTTTTGCCCCAATAGTAGGTAGAACCCCATAAGACCTGTTTTTGACAACTTTTAAGGAAGCCAAAAGTGTCCAAATGCAGAAGGATTCACTGAGTATTACTGCCCTCTTTTGCTGGATGTTTGTTTCTTATTGTATGACATGATAAATGATGATGTGGAGCTTATTTTTGCTCTTATTGTTGAGATGATACTCTATGTGAGAATAAACTCTATTAATATAATAATTTACAATCCAAGCTACATAAAGCTCTGTTTTTTAACTGAACTTTG
>JANHGO010000020.1:15446874-15524123 GCA_024606505.1 Aquila spilogaster
CCTGTACTTTGTTTTTCCTCTCCATTTTGCTGCTGCCATGTCGATCAGAAGAAACAAACCCAGTGCTGTTTAGTCATAATGCTGCCTTTGTTGTAGGATGCCTGGGAAGGGCACAGCTCCCATGGGCTGCCACGCTGAGCAGGGTGCTGCATGTTGGAGAAATGAGTTCAGCTGAGAAGCAGCATGAGCTAGGATTTATAACTTGCTGGAAAAAAGAGAAGTGGTAAACATAAGATGTTTATATTACCACTTTATGATCATAAATAACCTTTCTTACTTGGTTTAAGAATCAAATATTATGAAAAGCTTTTGAATGCCTTTTTCCTTTTCTTCTTGTTTTCTACATGCCTGCTCCTTCCATATGGTCAAGAAGTTAAGCTTTATAAGGAGAAGCTGTGAGTTTATTCTTATTTTGCGTCATACATGGTGAAAATAACAAAAGGTAATCTGCCTCTAAGTTACAGACCTATTATACTTTTAATTGTAGTAAGTGAAAAGGTCTTGTTGTGCATCTAAAAGAATCCTTGGGAAAATTGATTTGCAGGTTAAAAAAAACAACAACCTTGATTCTCTTTGTTGAGCAGCTTGCTGTTGAGTAGAAGTGAAATAGAGCATGAGAAGCTGTCTGGATGCCAAATGATTTAGACTTCTGCCATATTCACCTGTGTGGTGGGTTTTCTTGTCACTTCTAAGATATGATGGGTAGCAGAAAGGCTCTTTTCTCATCAATCTCCAAAGAAAGCTCGTGCTCCCCAATGAGGTGCTGAAACAGTGTGCTGGTCAGCTCCTTTAATGAACTGATCGTATTTTTATAAAAGAATAAATATACAATGCACAGTATCAAGTAAAGGCATGCTTCTGCTTGTAATTACAAAGATTCATGTCAGAACATGTAACAGTTTTGTGTTCATCATGAGCTCTAAATCTAACATCTGTCACAACTGTTCCAAATTCAGTGTGGTATTTGTGGCACATTCATGGAAACATGAATCAAATATTTAAAGGCACTCTAGAGAATGGAATGAAACAAAGTGCATTTTTTTTCCTATCCATTGTTTGCCTTTATGGGTTTCTAATAAAATAGAATAAAATAATATATAATAAAAAACCCATTCAGTGTGGGATGCACGCATTGCATGGTAAAAATGGTAAAACCAAAGACTTGTTTCATCAGCTGGTATTGAAATCAGAGGGGCTGTTTGCACTGAAGCTGGCAGTGAATTTATTTTCATTTCTTTTTAATATGTTTCAAATGTTTTCCTTTGTGACTGGGAATCTTGTTGTCATGTTTAATAGCACAGTTATTTCCTGGCAAATGGACCTGTTTTATTTCTTCAGCCTGTACTTTTCTGCTCTTTTGTTACAAAATGTGCTTGATCTGAAGCTCACTATCACCATTAGTTTTAATATGTTGCAGCACAAACACTGCAGTTGATGGGTATAAAGATTTGATAACAAATCTGCGTCTTCTGAAAATGTTCTTGAAAACTGAAGGACATGAGAAGTCTGTGTCTTTATGCTTCTTTTGCTGCCTTCTGCTAATCAGAGATGTGTTAACAGAAATGTGAGGCTATGTACTTGCTTTAAATTCTCATGAAACCAGCTGGTTTGTCTAGAGAGGGTTGCCATTTCTCTGTCTCTTTCTCCGTGTTCTCCTGGAGAACACTGGTCATTTGGGCCTTGGTTTCGCTGGGAAAATACTCAGTTACCTGGTTTCAGTCAATGGAGATTTATTTTTTTCCAGGTAAAAAAAAATCATGGTAAAAACACAATTTCTGGAGTTTCTAGACTACTTCAGTTTTGCTTTTGTCATCTGGAATGCAAAAGGAATGTGTTCCAGTGAAAGCTGAGTATGAATGGGAAATTTGTGAGATGCAGGATATGGGCAGCCGTGCTCTGGAGCACAGTGCCATGGACAGTGTATGAGCCTGCCTGCCAGCATAGATCTGCTTTAGGAAGTGAGGTGGGTTGAGATGGGAGGCCAGTCAAGTGTGGACACTGGTTAGGAAAATGGAGCTGTACCTTAAATCCAAATCAGTTCTTTCTTCTGGAATTATCTCAGAAAGAAATTGGCAGAACTAATAGGTAGGTGGAAGAAAAAGCTACTGCCAACTTAGGGAAGAGTCGAGTGAGTTTGGTCCCTGACTAGTTTTTGTTTTCTGTTCGAGGAAACTCACCTGCACACTTCTTGTTTTCTGTTCAAGGAAACTCACCTGCACACTTCATCTACTGAAAAAGAAACAAATCCACTGCTTGTGTTTTATTTGGAAGCCAAGAGGAATTTTGGATGATGCTTTCCAATATGGGAAGATTGCAGTTTCTATCATTAACGTCTTCTCAAGTAACTCTTTCCTTGCTTCTGTTTTATTAATGTCTGATTTCTTGTTTTAATCCTCTGAATCATTCTGGATGGATGCAGTAAAGAGTGAAAGGCCAGACTGAAACTAAGTTGAAAAGAATGACTTAATGTCAGCTTTAACTAGTGAGATGAGGTGTGAAATGAGACACCCATGTACTTCATCCTTATTGCGTGGCATCCTGGCCAGGTATTTCCCAGTTCTGTCTGCTTGCTTTATAAATTATTTGCCATTTACATGTGTTATAACACATGTATATATATATACATGTAGGGAGTCTGTGCATTTCTTGGTGCTTGATAAACAGCAGTTTGTCACACAACCAGACAGAAAATAAGAATTCCCTATTAATAACAACTAAAAATTGAAAAATTGAGTATCTGCCTTATTCAAAGCAAGGGTGAGCTCTCTACTTTGGAAAGTGACTAGATGTGGAATTCTTGTTATTTTAAATGAAAGTTAATCCATGATTCTTCAGCAAGAATGGCTTCCAGAACCATCTGTCCTATTTTTCAGATCAAGTGTATTAGACAGTATTGCTCTTTTCCTTGTTTGCAAATTTGGTAGTCACAAATTCAATCCTGCCCAAGGAGTTCCTGAAAAAACCCTAAATGACTTAAACTCAGCTGGAAGCACTCTAGGATGAACTTTTTCCGAGGAGCGTAGGCAATGGTGTATGAAACAGAACATTTTTATCCTATGGGGTAGTTTGAGTTCGCGACAGAGGCTGCCCTGGATATTTCACCCTCGTTGCTATCTGTCGTATTTTGTTTAGGTTGCAAGACTCTGTTTCTTTTATGGGTGAATTTAAAAGAAAAGGTCATAAATGAAAGCCATCAGTTTTTTTGTCAGCCTACATGCAACAAATCTATGGATTGTTTTTTTTTAAATTGCAAATAGTTTTTCAGAAGCCTTGTTCAGATGCCCTTGAGTATGGGATTTTCTTCCTATTTTAACTGCACCTGTGAGAATGGAAAACATTTTTCCTTGTTACTTGAATGAAAGGAAATAGATTTTCGTTATTGGCAATCAACACCCAACTTCTCTGCTATTGTAATTTTTTCGTTTGTGATTTCGTTGTTTTTTTTTTAAGTAGTTTCCATTTTTCCTCTATGTAGCCTCGATGTGTTTTCTATTTCCTATGCAGACATTTGATCTATTAGCTGTGACAAATACGTCATGAGATTTTATAACTTTCTTACATAAAGAAGCATCAGCTGACATTTTGCCTGCTTTGTCACCTCACAACGCTGTAAATTGTATTAGGGTAATTGATCATGTTGCGCCATTTATAATAAGCATTTTAGATCAAAACAACCAAAGGTTATCTTTCCATGGTTCTCTCTCCATAAAGAGAACATTTGCAAATGCTGCTCCCTTCCTCATTGCAGATGCTGGAATTTTTTCTTAGCTACTTCCTGCTTAACTTCAGTGAATTCTTTCACCCAATCTCACGCTCTTTTGTTGTGCAGCTGGAAGCTTCTCTGCTGTTGCACAGTGAGTACTGTATTTTCTAATTTTCCATCGCTGTTCCACACACTAACATTAAACTGCATAAGGGAAGCTATAGTAGGTTTTATTGAGTAGAAAATCATTTCATCATAATGCTTTTTTTTTAATACAAAAAAAGGTCTTGGTGATAAAGTTCATTTAGTTTTATTCACAAATGCCTTTTCTCATTCCTTTTTGAGGAAGTAAACATTTTGGCAAAGAAGGTAAATATTTTTTTCTACAACATTTAGCAGATTGGTTTGTAGCAATGCAGAAACTCCTGTTCCACCTAGTTACTATTACTGTGCAAAGTTTTGTAAGGGTTTTGGAGACTGAATAAGGTTTCATAAGGTGAGCTGCCTTCACTCACTCAGAGAAGCCCACGGGTCCCATTGGTACAATATTTACAGGTGTGTTCATCAAACTCTTCAGTATAAGTGCTAAACACAGAATACAGTACACATACTCTTTTTGTCCTGCAGCTGAAAACTAGTCATTTGTTACAGCAGTGAATATTTTATCTTGGAATTTTCCATCACTACCAAAGGGAAGAAAAGGAGCATTTTGGCATAAACTATGTAAAATGGGCCATTATAGGGTTACCTGAATAAAAGATTAAATCTAACTCAGTGTAAAACATTTTTCCATATACGTATGCTGTATAAATACTCCCCATATATAACTAGGAAAACTAGGAATAATCTGAAATTAACAGAATAGCATGGCAGAGCATTCAAACCCCAATCACAGCAGTGCACGAAATTTGAGGCTTGGAGGTATTCAGAGCAGGTATGCAGGACTGCAGTACCAACATCCCAAATGCTCTGTGGTTGTCGGTGGGTGTGTGGGGATGGACTCACTGACCCGGTGGTTCACTGCAAGCCTCTGTCCCTAAAGCAATGCTTAGTGAAAATACTGGGATATTTTAATTTTACTACCTTAAATGCACAAGTGTAATGTCTCATTGTGACTTGCCATTCTCTAATCTAATGCATCATAGAATCATAGAATATCCCGAGTTGGAAAGGACCCACGAGGATCATCACGTTACCACAGCAGGCTGTCTGTATGTGAATCTCCAGGGTGAGTAATAATTGGGACACTTGACATGTGCAGTGCAGCAAGGCAGGCTTTTGGTCAGGGCTCTGACATGTTTAATATGGGACAAGAGCAGAATCTCAGGAGATGGAGACACCTCCAGTCTGAATAATGACCTTCCTGCTGTGAGCCTTTACACAAAGCCCACGTGAGCAGGTGCCATCAGGGTGCCTCCTCATTAAAGACTGGATGTGGATTAAGGTGTTGGTGTTAAGATGTTGAGTTCATTAAAACTGACTCTACCTCTTCCCATTGCAGAGATTGGCAGAGTCACTGGGTGTCAGGCAGGAATGTTCCATGACACAGATCTGGTGGCAGTGCTTTGTGATGGGCAGGGAGCGTGCGGGCACAAATTGCAGCAGTGTCTCAGGAGGTGTCTGGGGAGGCAGAGTTCCCAGTGTGGGCTGCCCAAACCCTGTGCCTTCTTGCTAGCTTCCCCTGCTTCCAGGTTTAAGTCAGGAGGATTTTCCAGTGTCCTTGTAATTGCTTGTCATTTTGCCTCTCTTCTAACATCTTCTTATGATTTAAAAAAAAAAAAAAAAAGGAAGAGGAAGAGGAAATTAAGAAAGAAAAATGCTGAAAAAGAAAAACTGTTCCATGTGATCCTTTTCCTTAAAGACCTTTGGAAACTCTAGCTAGGTGGGTAACTTGCTGTAGTTTCTTGCAGTTATTGATATGAACTGAAGGCACTGGGGAATATCATGAGTTGCACTGCTTAGGTCAGAACAGGAATTGTAATGCAGGATGATTCTGCCAGCAAAACATGGGGCTCAGGAGAGAAAATCTGGAGAAACTCCTGCTTTTTTCAAAGTGAGATTAGTTGATTGTGAAGGAGACATCACATCATGTTATGTCTTGCCAGACATACAATCCAAACCGAAGAAAAATAATCTAGAAATTGTTCAAATGCTTTTATGCTTTAAAAGACAGCCAATTATGTAATGGCACCAGCAACTGACTTGCTCGCTGGGCTGAAAACCAAGCCTCCGAGGGAAATAAAGTCTCACTGTTTACTCTCTGAAGGTCTTTAATTTCTTTTCCCTAGAATTTTCAATTAAGGGAAATGTGTAACAATCAAAATTATGTTAAAAGACAAAATAATTAAGGAGACATAAACACTGCAATGGCTGTACTAGATCAGACTCACAGCCTGTCTAGTCTAGTATCTGCCAGGGAAAATATCTGTCATTGCTTGAACTGCGTTAGAGGTTTCAGCCTGCCTACTGCAAAAGGAATGTCATCCACTTATAATTTCTATTTTTGTTCATCAGTGAACCAGAACACAGCAAATTTCACTGCTGAAATGCACCTTTTGCCTCTAGGAACATCCTCTTGCAAAGCTGAAGGTCTACCTCCTGAGAGGATATTGCTTTAGGAAAGGGTATGTGCTTATTTGTTTCAGGTGTAGCCAGATTCCAGAATCTGAATTATTAGCATGCAGTCTAAAGATCTAGCTGATAATGTCATTACCATTAGTAAGTGCAGTGCATCTTGTATCTTATATCACAAAAGTTGACAGTGTTTCTTGGTGGACCTGAAGCAATTGTCTGTTTGGTATGATACTGCTGTGACTCTGTTTCACTACTTCCTCTGTTTATACAGTGGATACCACTAAAACATTTTTTGGTTTATTTCTCATCCTATGCCTCAAGGAGGAGAAGCGGACTGAGGTCTATCACTGCTTCGCCTTACAGACCACTCATTAAGTGAGGGCTGTCCAGCATGTTATGGCAATGGATGTTATTTTGGGTCATCCCTTTTCGTGGCAATTTTCCCGAGCTTGTTTGGAAAGAGTTGCCAGAGACCTCAGGGCTTCCAGCCCTTGGCTTCTCCAGAGGCCAGGTCTGGAAGGAAATGGCAAAGCACCTCATCAGCACAGAGATTTTCTTGGGAGCAGCTCTGCATCGGAGCTGTTGCTTCCCTGGGGCAGCACCACCTCCTCTGAAGGGACTAGTTTCCAACTACTGCAGAGGCTGTCAGCATCTTGTGATGCAGCTGACAGGTTCCTGGGTCAGCAGCTGGTGACAGAGGTTACTAAGTAGGAGCTTTTCTTCCTTGCCTGCAGCTCCTTTGATCAGGAGAGCGGCAGACTGCATTTAGGGCTTTTAGCTCCTACTAGGAGAGGAATGGCTGGCACTCAGCAGTGCTTGCCTTTCCTCTGGACTTGATTCTGTAGGGCTGTGGCTGCTGCACGAACAGCTCTCCCACCACCCTGACCGCAGGACACCTCCCAGAGCATCCCAACCCGCTCTCTGCCCTTGCTGCCCTCAGATGGCTCTGGGTGAGGCCCGTGGTCACCTCAGGGCACTGTGAATGGAACATGGATGGGGCAAGCAAGGCCTTGTGAACTTCTTTTCAATGTATTCGTTACAGCACTCCTATCAATTAAACATGCAAAGTAGTTCTTGAGTGTTGTAACTTAGCTCTTGGGGATTTGAAATGTTTATAGACTTTCCAGAGTGAAGAAAAAGGAGAAATATTTATGTGTAGAACATTGCGTCGTTTCCTTTGGCTGGTGAGAATGATCTGCCCTCTTACCCAAGGCTTCTTGTCCCCTACTCTAACACAAATTAATGTAAATGACATGTCAGCGGTACTGTAATGTGAGAAGTCATATATTATTGTCACACTATGAGCAATATTGAATGGGAAAAAAATCCCCAGCAAATGCAAAGCACTTTGCAGAGCAGGAATTTCTAGGTAGTGTGGGTAACATTCTTTGCTGCACCATGCTCATGGTTACCCGCTCCCCAACAGGTCTGTGCAGCTCCATGGGGATTTACACGGCAAAAATTTTGGATACTCTACCAGCACTGGCCTGGGGAAGAAATATTTCAATGTCCTCCTATTACCTGGAAGTCGTCCTCAAAACAAATTGATGTAGGACTAATGTGAAATAAAGAATTTACACACAGCATCGACATTTGAACAGCTGAACTGTTTTGGAAAACAGGAGAAAAAGAAGCCCATATGCAGAAATCTGTCTTCAGATCAAATCCAGAAGGTTTCTTGCAGTGTTATCAAGTGTTAGCTGGATAGCACTTGCCTAATTGTACAACTGGGGAACCGGTTCCTATACAAAACCTGTGTCTGGGGGTTTGCTGTCATCAAAAATAACACTGATTGAAGTTAATGGGTTTCATTTTATACTGTAAGCCTGTTTGGATTTTATCCAGGTGCAAATCTCAAAATCTCCCCTTCTTGGGGTGTTATGATTCTAGATTAATTAGGAAATCAATTTTAATCTTCTTTTTGCTAAACTATTCTTTGTTGCTCAGATGCTTAACCAAAATATTAATGAGTTGTTAACGTACTTTGGATTAAAATCAGTCTTTGTCACCTGGCGTAGTCATGTCCTTATCGTAAGGAGATTCTCTTTCTCTGGATTTAAATACAAGGGCTCCAAATGTAATGCCTCCTGTTTTATGATGTTGTCCCATAATGTAGGAGGCAGAGTTTGGTGGTTTGGCAGGAGAGGTTGAACCCTCCCGTACAACAGATGGCAGCAGAGGGGCACTCTGACAGAATGGTGTCTGACATGGAAGCGTGTATGAAGCAAAGGAGTGTCATTAAGTTCCTCCATGTGGAAAAAATGGCACCCACGGACATTCACTGACACCTGCTGAACATTTATGGAGACCAAACAGTGGATGTGAGCACACTGAGCTGTACACAGCTGTCATACCACAAAATGAAGAGTGTCTTAATCAACTCATCTGCACAAGTTGGCTAGTAGGGGTGACTGCATTGAAAAATAGTGTTTGTAGCTAAGAATTTGCTCTATCAGATAGTGTTATTACTCTCTTTGTATCTTTTGTAATTTCCATGGAAATAAATAGGAGGCATTACTTTCACAGCAACTTACATATGTTGATGCTTGCTATATCCATATTCATACCTAGGATCGAAAGGCAACTTTCAAGCTTGCCTCAAACAATGTGTTCCACATTTGCATAATTTTGGTTTAGAATACAGCACAATGTCCTTCATCAGGCATTCACGAAGTGCTTCCTTCTGACAAGAGCTGACTGTTTCAGCCCCATCTATCACATGGGTGTGCTCCTCTGCTCACCCAGTGTGTCTGTCATAGATCAGACTGGTTTCCTGGAGTGTTGTTTTTGTTTCTTTTTTTTATGAGCGTGGCTTATGTTTTGTTCAGCTGTTTGAATCGGTTTTGGACCATTAGGAAAATGTGATGAGCAGAACCTGGGCAGACAGTTCTGGAAGAAAACTTGTCGTTTTTTGTTCAAAAGCATATCTAGAGCAGAACTATCATGGTATGGTTGTACTGCATGGTTTCTTGACATGAGATGAACTACAGCTGAAGAGCTTCTAAATTGGCTTGCACAGGTTTGTGTAAGGACCCGCATAAATAAAATATTTTGTTATGTTTTGCAGTATATGGAGGATTTGAAGCTCCTCTTGGGCTGACAAAAGTCATGAAACAAGAAACTGCCAATGCATTTAATATTCATTTGTGCCCAATTAATTTGCTGGGTTTCAGTGGACATGGGCTGATTTATTTACTGAATTAAATACCGCTTCAAAAGAGGTATTCACTCTATGCCTGCTAATTTGGGAACACGAGGCATCGTTCTGTTGAGTTCTGTACAAAAAGGAATAGGTAACCTCCTTCCTTTTAGTTTCTGCCCTCATCTATTTCTAGTGAGAAGAAAAAACAAAAATGCCAGTTTTGAGAGTTAATGAATCTTCGGGCTATGGCAACTAAGCGGAAAACCTCTGAAAACCCACAGAATTTGCTAACCTTAAAAATAAAAGATAATAATTAACGAAAAGACAAACAACCCTACCAGCAGTAAATGTTCTACTCAGTTACTGAATAAAGTACCATTATGCAAATCAGATTGCAAATTTGACTTGAAGTACAAATTATACAGGAAATGCATCTTGAAATATAAATTTAGTGGTAGTGATAACCACCTTTTTATTCTCTGAACTCACTCCTCTTTTTGTCCATGTGCCGTGGCATGGGAATTGTGTGAGAGGACTGTTTGCCTTCTCCAGTTAGAAGACCTTTCCAGCTCACAGAGGCTGTCAGAAACCCCACTTCTTGAAGAGCTTGGGGACTGAGGTGAGCTGCAAGCTGTGCATTACCAGTTTACTCCTGTGTAGCTGGGATAATGCCTTTAGTTCAGAAACTGAACTTAATAAATAGTGGGAACAGCCAGTTTATTCCTCCATACCCAGAGAATATGGGGGAAAACGTAAGACTGGAAGTGACTGTCCATTTGCAGGTTCTCCTCTCCCTGTTTTCCCACTTCCTTTTCAAAAAGGAAAAATGTTGGTTTTGAAAATGTTTGCCAACTGAGAATGTGCAGTGAGTTGCTCTTGGTTGGGTATGTACATGGATATGATTCAGAGCCCTTTTTGCTGAAATTTGTGAGAACATACAGGCAACAACAGTAAGCATAAAGAGCAATGTACACATAATCTCCTCTCTCAGATTCTATGCCCAACATTTGCCTTGCTAGATTTCTAGGTTTTTTTTGTATTTTATGAATTCAGTGAGATAAACGTGCAGAAAGGTGAATACAGTATATCTAAGCATAGCCAATTAATTGCAAAAAAGAGTAACAGAAATAATCTCAAACACGTTTACATTTTTGAGAGCAGACTCAAAGTTCATCCACATAGATGATAGCCCCCAAAGAATCTACTGATCTGCTTGCTAGGGAATGGAGTTACAGAGGGCTACTTTGAGTAGGATCAAGCTACATGCAGGTCAAGCTTCTGTGAAAGAGTTGTTCTTTTTGTGATGTCTCGCTACATCTTAAAAATGGGAAAGCTAGGTGCCAAACGAGGCTGATCTTGTGGAGTACTTTGATTTAAAAACATGCTGTGAATGTCTGCATTGAGAGGGGTATGACTGTGCCCCCAGGCTTTGTACACAGGATTATGATCAGGAAGAGTGGTCAGTCATGAGTTTACCATTGTGATAGTGTGTACAATACATACCGTCCATGAATTTGATACTGCCTTGCTGAATCTGATTAATTAATACTGTCTTTAACTGACTTAACTCTGAACAGTCACAGTTCTCTCTAAGGCTAACAAAAGAGGAGTTAATGCAAGTGGCATCCTTCTGGGAAAGCTTTATAAACAGGAAAAAACTGAGTGGGAGATAGTTTGTTCTTGAGCTCCTAACACAAAACCTAGAAAAAACATAATGTAAATGTATGCATTACGCTAAAGATTTTTCTGTGATAATGCTTCTCCTGTTCCAAATGGTGACCATTCCATTTACAGGAGGGTAAAGATCCATCTATGTATTTCCATACACCAGCTGTGGACATTTATGGCCTGTGTTTAGGAGTATAGAGAGTTCTTCGGAAGATGTGTGTTCTTAGGAGCAAAAGCATTGCTATCTTCTCCATTGATAGCATAAGAATATATATATGAATCGTGTGCACGTTCTCAGGTCTTGACTTATCACAGGCTCAAAGCTTCTGTCATTTGTGGTCAAGAATCTCATTTATTCCGATAGAACATGGAAAAAAACAAGAGGGTTTTGTTTCAAAGAAAGCATAACAACAGCAAGTGTTTTTTGCATGTTCCTGATTTATTGCCCATTTCCATGTTTGCCTTTTTTGACAAGGCACTGGCTTATCACATATCAGAGAAATCCTGAAGAAATGTGACCTGGATAAATGAACCAGTTCTTCCCAAGCTGGAAGAAGAGTGACTTTGAAATGAAAATTAGGGGTTTTTTTTGCCATAAGCTTCACATGTAACCTGCTGAGATTTGTTCAGGCTCCTATGCCAACTCCTAACTGGAGCAGCAGCAGAACTTGTCACCTATATCTTGCATTCTGGGCAGGGGCACCCTTCTGTACTCCTACAAAATGTGACATCCCTGGATTGCAGTGCCAGTGGGAGTCTCTGGTGACAGAAATTGCAAATAATCCCCAAAACAAGGAGGACTGAAGGTTTGGGATTTGAGATTGGAAAGACTGGACATAAACATAATTTATGCTCATTAAATCAGACCTCTTCATACATTTTCAGTTAAGATAAGTTTTCAAGTGCTTCTCACACATAGTGAGAAGGGATCTGCAAACATAGTTGTCTTTGGAGAAAAACATTTATGATGTGCTCAAATAGTTTACATCAAAATGTAGATGAATAGGATGCCTGATATGTATTTAACCCTCTGACTGGTACAGGGGTGATTCCTCGACTCAGCTTTCTGTCTGATCTGGAGTTTTTTTTTTTTCTACCGGCTGCACCAGATAGCACAGAAGGTCAGATCATGTTCTTACCTGCTTCCTTGAATCACCAGTGGCAAAGAGCGCTCTGAGCCTCTGTGGCTCATGCTCCATGGCCTCTTGCCATCTATTTCTGTGGGCTGTGACACCCAAGAGGCTGAAGCTGCTCCTGATGAGAACTGTGCTACCCTGGTGAGATCCTGGTGGTGAACAACATCAGTGGGGACCACAGCTTACCTCCACCGCTGGGAGCTGTTTTCTCGTTCTCTTTATGTTAGCTTTATCTACAGGTACCTTAGTTTAGTAGTGTGGTGTACCTGAGAGGAATTGCACTTTAGCATTTCTGTTAAGTACAGGTTTAGCATTAAAGACTTTTTTTGGCCTTCTTAACTTTGTGCAGGTGTATATTTTTCTCTTACACTAGTTAGTCCTGAGAAACTTGCACAGAAACTCCATGAAAATCCCATCCTTACCCTACCTCAGCGCAGAAGGGTGGTGGGCATGCACACAGCTACTAGAGAGCTCCATACTGCAGTACTCGTGAACAGCAGGATGGACCTGATGGTGAGGAGCCAAAGGTTGCAGGTATTTTGATTACTCAGGTCTACTGGATCAAAAGCTGAATGTAAAGTTGTAAAGAATTTTACATTTTACAGAATTAGCCATGCATTTTTGCCAGTGATGAACAAGAACCTGCATGCTATGCTCGTAAAAATCTGCACCACTGGGGGTGACCCACTGTTGCTGTCACCACTACTGAGATGCATCATTTACCCCTCATGTGCTTACATCCACTGCTTGGTCTCCATAAACATAAGGAAGTGTTGATGAATGTCAATGGGTGCAATTTATATTTATATATTTATTTAAGACAAGGGATGCAGAAGCAATTGCTCACCACCTGCCAGTCAATG
Source organism: Aquila spilogaster (assembly GCA_024606505.1). NCBI lineage: Eukaryota > Metazoa > Chordata > Aves > Accipitriformes > Accipitridae > Aquila > Aquila spilogaster. The sequence continues at coordinate 15,459,961 of JANHGO010000020.1, forward strand.
CCCACTCAGTCCCCAAGCAGCAGCTGCCTGCCCCGCCAAGTCCTTACCCTTTTCGTTTTGTTTTTTTTTTTTTGCATGATGCCATATGGGATGGAATATCCCTGTGGCCAGTTTAGGTCAGCTGTCCTGGTTCTGTCCCCTCCCAGCTCCTTGTGCCTCCCTCACTGGCAGGACTGTAGGGGAAGCTGAGAACAAAAACATCCTTGGCTCCATGCAGCACTACACAGCAAGAACTAAAACATCATTGTTTTATTGACTCCTAAAGCCAAAACACATGATCATACCAGACACTATGAAGAAAATCAACTCTGTGCTAGCTGAAACCAGCACAATGGTGAAGAACTGGACGGGATCACATACTGTGAAAATACCCAAGTATTGCAGTATTTGGTGAAAATTAAATCCAGAATCAACAAAGAGACACAGAATGATGAGTCAGGTGAACACGGGGACTACTCTTTATGCTGGTGAGGAACTGGCTGCCAGCGAGGGATGAGTGGCATTCTTAGTCCTCCTGCTGCAGAAAGAGCATTTTGCTAAACAGCACTGGATGCACTTGTATGGAGAAAGCTCAGGTGGTAAGGATTTCTCTTTCGATTTCTTTTAATGTTGCTTGGCTGTTTCTTTTTCTCTTTCTTGCTGTTGATATTACATGCAGTGATGCAGATTGTTCACCATACTGATTGTACCAATCTGATATACTTAGATCAGTACGGAGGGTATTTGTGTGCGTATGCATGTGGCACATCAGCCACGTAGATGTATACTTTCTGAGAGCTCATGGTGAAATACAATTTCCTGTGTTTGAAACTCTAGACCTAATTTTAATCTGTATCAGAAATCTAGAGTATGTCATTTACATTACTGGTTTGCAGAACCTGGGGCCATCTCAGTTTAGATGTGCATTATTTCAGGCTAATACAACAAGTGATTGATGTGAAGAGGCTCTGTGGTGCCGGTGGTTCCAGGCAGTGTGGGTGCCTGCTGAAGTCCCATGTGCACCTGGGACTTGTTGCACTCAAAAAAAGCTAGAATAGTGATGACAGATCAGTTTCCTGGCCTTTCTTCTCATCCTTTTCTCTTGCATTTCTGTGTAATTACTTTAATCTGTGGCTGAGAAAATGGCACAGGTATTTCTCTGATTTGGGAAGGAAACTCAGTACTATATGTGTGTGCACCGTGGGCAGCATAATCTAAAGCACTGCATAACTCCAAGAACAGCGCACAGAACTGCTCCAGTGTTGTTAAAGTTGGCAGTGAAGAGGAACGTGCTTGGCTGAACAAACACTTCCCTGTTAAGTAAGACATACTGCAAACACAGAGGTGTCCTCGAGATTCTTGTAATTTGGTAGAGCTTTTACTGCTGTGCTAAATTTAAACTGGAAATTTCATTTCCATGTAATTATTAGGAAAGGAACAGTTAGGATTTTCATCCTAATCTTTCCTTGCTAATGACCTTCCATGTCTTCTGGGCAGCTAAGCACACTTTTTCTCTGATTCATTACACCCATCTGAAAGATGATTAAAGTGTTCTTTGTACATTAAATCTTATACATCTACTGATAACAGACATTCCCAGTGACAAATAAGGCTGCTGTGTAGACAGCAGGAGTTGGTTACTTCTACTCAAGCTTTTCCTCAATTTAAGTGAGCATGTCAGCAGGAATGAGTTCACTTTGGCAACTGGTGTTTTCTGAGAAGAAAAGCAAGGATTGTTAACCTGAGTTTCAAATGTAACAGTTTGGAGCATCAAAGACCCTTGAGTCATTGCTCAGTTCTTAGAAACAGTTAAACATCTGGATGTTGTATGCTGAAGGAAGAAAGTTTAAAAAAATTAAGTTTAGGGAAAAAGGGTCTCAGTCCAAGTTGTCTGTCTCTGTCTTTATGTCTCTATCTCTATTGCTGTCTCTGTCTATGTAGTGAATCAAACTTTTTAAAAATTCAGATGTTGTTTATGCCGCTTTAGACCCAGGAAAAGGAATCCAGATGTGACTGTAGGCCTCCGCCCAACCTTTCCCTCTCTGCCCCTCCAAAATTCCAACATTCCTTCTTAAGGGAGTTTTGCAAAACACTTGGCTGAAGAGATAGCAGCACATCATGAAACAAAGCTTAAGTAAAACATTGTCAAAGGGAATAAAATTGAAATTCTGCCATCTCAAGTTCAAAACTACTTGACATTGCTGATAGGCTGACAGCGGGCTATTAGCAGTAGTAAATAAAAGGTAATCGATGACAACGATTTACTTACAAAAGTAAGTATCCCTTAATGAGTTAGTTGATTATCTGTAAGTGAATGCTAATGAAATTTGGGACATATAAGTCATGCTTTAATGAGGATTATGATTATCTTTAAATGAAGAAACTAATTATTAGTGGTGGCTTCAACAAGATCATACTGTATTCCTTCAAATTTGTGGCAATATGAAGAAGTCATCATCTTTGAAGATGTAGTAATACTTCATCATGTTTTAATTCTTTGCTGTTTTTAAGCTTCAGATAGATGAAGTGTTACAAACGTCTGTGAAATGACACTAGGTGGCAGGAAGTTGTGAGGACAAGAAGGCACCGCAGTGAACATACAGTAACTAAATAGCTGAAGAAATTGGGAAAAAAATATACAAAATGAAATTCAGGATGGGAACTGCGGAAATGTGCAGCCAAAAGGAAATTATCTGAAAAACAATAACAACAGCAACAGAAAACCAACCAACCAACCAAAAATAAACAACAAAAAAACAACAGAGTGAAAGATAGAAATAGGGAAAGAATTATGCCACTGAAATTCTGGTATAACAATTCACAGCAAGTTGATCAGAATTACCCAGAACAGGACAGTATGACTTTGAGGTTGGTCCCATCATGTCCCAGAGTGGGACACAGTGCAATTATATCCAGATCATGGCATTCTCTTCTAAGCAGAAGGCATTTGGGGGAAGTTGTGAGAGAACTCAGAAATAAAAAAGATAAGTGGCTGGAAGGTTTGGGTTATGAGAGGATGTAAAAAAAGGTAAATATACTGCATAACTTGGCTAAGTGACAACTCGCTGCACAGCTAACTGTCTGCAGACATTGGGAGGGCATATACAGGAGGATGACAAAAAAGTTTCAGGTGTCTTTAAAAATAACAGGCAAAGTAACAGAGGAAACATTTCATCTGGATGAAAGGAGAAGCTCTTTTAACAGGGCTCTCACAGGCCATCATGTTCTCTCTGGGAAGCAGTGGAAACAATCTTGAGGATGTTGAACAAGGGATGAGGAGATGGCAGCAAGAAGCAAAGCAGGCACAAATGAGGTGCAGGAGAGGGAGAAGAAGAGTGATGTCTTCTCTCTCCTGTGTGAGCATGGCTGGCCAGTCCTCCCACCGCTGTGCTGGAATGGATTTCAGGAGGACAGCCTCCTGCAGCGCTGGCTCCATCTACAAGAGCCATTCCAGGCCCAGCACGATTGATCTCAGTGACTGAGAATTCACTCAGTCCTGCTGAGAACATGCATTCCACATGAATGACAGCGGGCTTTTAGTTAGCAGCACACACCTTAATTGACTTTTCTCAAGTGACTGGTAGCAAGGATCCAGTAAGATGCTCTATTGCGAAGAGACCAGAGGGGAAGCATACTCATCTGGAGCAGTCAGAGCAAGAGATGTCTGCAGTGGCACCAAGTAATCAGGGAGTCATTTCAGAAATGATAATATTCCAGGTCTGCAGCAATGTGGGCCAACAGAAGAGAAATCAGGTTTGAGAACAAAACTGGGAAGATGGAGAATGGAGAAATGGCTAATGGCTGGCAGATTTGTTCGGTGACTTTGACCTGATGGTGGTATTAAAATACATTCTAAGGAAATATACTGAGGAAATTAGTTGTTTGAAACAATTAATGGCCTGAAAGAGCAGCTTGCAGCCTAAGGGAAAGCTTAAAACCAAAGATGTAGCAAATTAATCATTAACAACAGTAATGTTTTGTTTTCAACAGTTTATTATAAGAAAAACAGTGTTTTAATGTCATGCCTGAGAATTCAAGCTTTAGAAATTTCTTCTGGTTAGGCTTAGGATGGTTTGTACATACTGAATACAGAATAAATGTATGTGTGAATACAAGAATTAATTCCCCTGAGGGAGACGCAAGACCCCGTAAGATTTTTAATGAACGTAGAAGTTGGCCATCTATGACCCATTTCAGAGCAGCCTTTAAGCTTAATTAAAGTAACGCATATGCTTACGTTTCCTTGACGTCAGTATGCCTTCAGCAGGGCTTAAGTGGTGTCCTGATTACAGAAGCTTCCATCACCTCCTGCTTCTCCTTATTTAAAACTGGACCTTAACAGGAGTCCTTAAAGCCTAGGTGCCATTTCAGTTGGTGGTAATGTTCCACTCTTTTACCTATACACACAGTAGAATAAAAATGCATTGAGAAGTCATATTCAGAACCAGAGCTATCTGGAGTATTTATTATAAGTTATCACAGAGATTTTGCACCATCTTCTACACAGGGAGCTTGGTTTTGGGATGTACAGAAGGATATTTCTGTATGGGGAGAGGCAGCAGGAAAGAATTTTCCATTCATTGAATTAGATGTAATCCTGCCATGTGAGTAGGGAGAGAAGAGGTAGCCAGCAAGGAAACACAATTCTATTCTGATAAGCATAATGCTGGAACAAGTACTTTGCTCTTGGCATCAAATTAGAGGTGGTACTGAAGGAAATGATGCTAAAGTTGCTGTAGAGTCCAGTTTGCTGTTTAGCAAGAAGAGCTCTGCTTGCTAAGATTTGTGCAATATCGGGTTATGTCCCTTTAGAGAATTTGATTTGGGAATATGCAGGACTGTAAAGAAGCATATTCACCGGAGACTGAGGGGTTTCACCCACTTAGTCATTAATGAAAGGGATTATGTCTTGCCAGATAATAATAGTAACATCTACTAATTCCTGTACAAAATTTGTTTTACTCGGCAAATTATGTCACTTCTTTTCCAATAGATAGCAGTACACTGAGGGGCAGGTAGAATAACCATGAAGCTGAAGGGTGTTCCAAAAATTGCAACACTATCCTCCACTGCATTTAGGCAGTATTTACTAAAATGGGGATTTGCATCCTGTTCTTTTCCAGGCAAGAAAGCAGTTATTCTGGTCTTGCTGAGGTTGAGATAATGCCTGTAGCACTGCATTTGATGGCTAAAGATGGACATATCCTTCATGTATTTCTCTGATCTCCGGGTCTGTACAAGAAGAGTAACAAGAAGATACCCAATAATTATAACAGAAATGAAAGCTCTTTGGAGGAGTAAATGTGATCCCAGACAATTTTCAGCTTTATGGCAGTCTGACATAGCCTCCACTCTGTAGGTTCCTGCTTTTGGGATTTTAATTATAAACAAACAGCCTGACAGTGTAAAAGAATGAGGGAAGGTACAGGAAAATTACCTGGAGTGTGTTTGTAACTGTCTCACAGAGAAAGCAAATCAGAAGATATTCTGCAGCCCCAGGCTCAGAGACATGAAATGCATTTTTTTCTTGCTATATTGTGTTGCCCAGGTTTGTTTGCAGAAGTGAAAAAAGTTTCTGCTGCATTGTTTGTTTATCAGCAGCAGCTGTCTGTGTTGATTGCTTCAGATGTGTCTGAGTTTTACTTCTATTTCTCAGCTTCTCCTCACAAAGCAGACCATTGGTTTGTTATTGCTGATGTATGTGGCGGTGCTGGTAATGTTTTTTTGGTCTTAATATGTTCCATTCATTTCTGGGAACAGATGTCTTTTATCATCAGAATGCTTTATTTTGAAATAAATAAGGGAAGTATTCATAGCAATACATCTAATCAACCTCCTGGATAAATTTCCTAAGTATCAACTGAAGATCTCAGCTTTCAAATACTGAAAGGTCTTCAGGTTTACTCCTATTCTTGAATGCCTTTATTCCTTTATAACACAAAGAAAGGATGGCATGGTTCCTCCATGTGAGATGTGTAAGTCTGTACAATCGCTGTGGCTGGCTCTTATCCCCTTCTCTATTTTTTCTATGTTATGGCAAAAATTTGAGAACAGAGGGTGATATGTTTAACTTCAAGACAATCTATTCCTTAAAGCAAAACAAACAAAAAAAGCCAAAACAAAAATGCAGTTCTAAAATCTAAAAAATTGTTCATTATTTTGTGTATTTGGGAGGTGTGACCTTAATTCTTCCCAAACTTCAGAAACTGATGGCTGAGAGATTATTCAGTAGGAGACTTATTTTTGATTACTAGACGCTTGGTACATGGCAGCATTTGTACACACAGGTTCAGCTACTCTGGAAGTACTTTGCAAATTCAAATTCAGTATATTGAGCTGTCTTAGTTTCCTTGTAATGGCTAAAGGACTCTGAGCCCTTAACTCTTCCTGGTAGGATGAATTCCTATTGAATTTAACTTGTTTTACAGAGTGTTTCTTTGTGGTTAGGGGATGTTTTATGCACTTCGCTTTTGTCATAACAATGCAGATTTAAGACATTGGAGAATAAGGTTCGCTGTTAGTAAAGACTCTGTAATGGTATCCAGGAACACTGCTGAATCTTAGAACATATAAAACATACAGTCATTTCTCTTCCTAGAGTAGTTTCTCATATAGCCTTTGATGCAGGTATTTTAAGTCTAACTTAGTTCATGGACAGGAGACCAAAGTAGTAACATTCAGGAGAAGGAAGCCAGAATGACTCAAGGAGTTTGAAGCAGGTTTTTTTTTGTGCTGATCTGTCTAAATTCCTGGTTGAGGAGCATTCCCTGGAGAGCTCCCTGCTCTGTAGCAGCAGGAGAAAGTCTTTGGAAATGGCATCTGGGATTTTCACTACATCTCATGTTCCTGTATAATTCTGATTTGGGTGTTGAACCTCTTCTTGTGGTCACAGCAAAGGTCAGGTTGCTTTTAGTCAAAAGAGAAGCACAATCAAAATGCGCAATGTGAAAATAATAATAATAATAATTATTATTAATAAAACAACACAGAGTAAATTGGAAATCTGTTTTTCCAATTATTTTTTAAAAAGTTCATTTTTTTTCCCTCTTTTAAAAATTTCCAAAGTCTGTGTAGAGTGACAGAGAGAGCAGGGAAAGCTGAAGGTGAAATGTTCGTTGAGGGGAAGTTGAAAAAGTGCTTAACCTTTTTTATCACTGTGCACTGCCATTTTCTTTGCTGCGTGAGCAGAGAGTTACTGTAGGGCAATAGCAGTACTAACAGAATTGTGGTAATCTGAGTAAGAAAGACATTTCTGGTGTATTTTAAATGTTTAATTTAAATAGGCTTTTTAACCAAAAAAGAGGAATGATTCTTTTCAATATTTCAAAAAGAAAGTTAATGCAAAAAGTGAGAGGTTGGAGATTTGCTTACAGTGCTGTGGTACAGTATTGGAAATTGTCTTAAATAATACATTGCAAAAAAAGTAAGTCATTATAGCAGAAAGGCACTTGTTTAAGAGAGGAAGTGTGCAAGTTACCCTTTAACTGAGTGAAGAACTTGAATGAAGAACTCGAATGAGGCGTGCAGAAAACCAGTGACCTACAATGTAAATAATAGGAGAGAATGGTTATTATGTGGTAATTTTCAAAAGGGCAAACAAGGTTGTTCAAACCCTACACTGAGCTTTTTAACAGAAATTTAACAGTCTCTTGAAAAGTGACTCTAAATATAAACTGTGTTTATTATTATTAAACTGCGTATATTATTATGTATGGGTTTATTTCATTTTTCTTGTGATACTTGTGTAGGTTCTTCCTAGAAAACTCCATTTGTGCCACTGAAGCCCTCACCCTCTCCAGGAATACTAACTACAGCACAGTGAGTATCTGAGCTGCTCCATACTGTCAAAGTTAGAGTTATTAATAAAAATACATTTTTTTTTGCATTGTGCAAAGGTTTTCCATAAGTCTCATTGCACACAAAACACAAAAACAGAACAACCACTGAGTCCTGCAAATACTCCCATGAGTAGTGCCATTCACTTTATTTGAACAACTTCCATGAATAAAAGTATGTTAGAGAGAACATGACTGTAAAGGTTGGGACATTATCAAGTCTCCGAATGCCCTATATTCACATTCTAGTTCTTGCTGTGATGAACAGAGTACAGCCCCACTGTGTGCTCCTTCCCTTTTCACTGACGTGGCCTTCCAGGCTCTTAGATATTTTGCTTTGAGTATTTTGAACCACTCTAATGTAAAGTACTGGGGCTGACTTCTTGTGAATGCTCTTAATTCAGTTTTTTTCAGATCACAGTCTTCCTTAGTTGCTGATATTTAGGTTACATTTCAAACAGAAGTGTCTTTCATATGGTTTCCTGCTTACACTGCCTTTTTCTCTTTCAGTGAGTGTAAGATGTGACAGGAGCACTGAAGGATGACAGCAAATTGTAGGAAACCTAAATAAATTAATTGCATCCATCTTTTGTACAGCAGAAGCCAACGAGATTCCCACAGTGGAGTCATTCATCAAGAGACAGAATTAGAGGGAAAGTCTTCGTAAAAGAATCTCAGGACAGGTTGATAATACAAATATAAGAGTAGCTCAAGCCTGTCATTTAATTCCATGTCACTGCGAGCCCAGTAGCTGATATACAACTGATTTTTTTCAGAGATGGTTGCAGTGCAGACCTGAGACTTCCAGAGCAGTGCTTACCCCTTAGCAGACAATATTAAATTAGAGCTGTAAATATGCTGTGATAACATTTTTTTTTCGAGAGGAAATCATGGCTCATAAATCTGCTTAGAAGTTGTCAACCATCATTTAGATGAAGGTGATCCGATCTGATAAACTGAGATTTTTAAAAAAGAAAGTAAAATATCTCCAGTCCTCTCATGAATGGTTAAAAGAGATTGAGGAGGAAAGGTAGAATACGCGTTCAGTTTTCATAACTGAGAGCAATAACCAGTGGAATCTCTTGCTGGAAGCAGCGCTATCTTTTATATGCATAAATGAACAGGAAAATAAAACGTTGAATAGTGGAGGAGCTAGCTTTGCAGCTAGTAGATTTATTTCATCTTGCTGCAACTGCAGAGCATATGCATAGCCACAGATCCTGAGTTGGCATTACTGTTTAGGAAGGAGAGCTGGTCATCTTGTGGATAGCTCATCAGTATGCAAAAGGCAACTAAGAAGTTAAAAGTAGGAGGGAAATAGAACACAAGCAAACTTGTTGTTACTGTGTGAACTCACAGCTAGCCCATGTTTCGAATGACAGTCTCATTCTACTCACCCATCTTAGGAAGAACATAGAAGACAGTGTCAATGGTTTATAGGCCGGTTCAGCCTGGTTCCGTGACTAATGGGGTGGGGGACCCACGGACCCACGCCCCAAGAAAGGGGATGGGAGAAAGGAGAGGGTAGGGAGATGGGCCTAAAAACAAAACAGCAGCAACAATCTGAGGAGGAAAACTAATGTACTAAATAAGATATTGGAATGTAAAATAACACAATATAATACAATATAATACAATATAATTGGAGTTGAAGCTAATAAATCAAGCAAAGGGAGAGAGAGAGTGTCCGAAACCCAAGGCCTTACACTAAAGCTGAAGGCGAGACAGCTGGGGAACCTCCACTGCTGAGATGAGCAGCAAAAAAGGGAAGTCTCGGGACTTGTGTGCAGTTTTATCTTTCCCTCTGGGTGGAGAACGGGAATGCAAAGTCCTCTGGGGTATGGATTTCTCTTCTGAGAGCCAGGTACCCGGAATTCGGACGTCCATGGAACTGGAGCATTAACTCTTTAACTCCCAGTGCACTTTATGATGTTATGATGTGGAATACTGATAACAAAAATCATAAAACCATGACAGACAGAAAATGTAAATGAAAGAAATGGCATGCCCCAAGGAAAAAAAAAAACAAAGCTTGGAACAGATATGAATAATAGATATCTGTAAGTAACTGACAATTTGGAAAATGTCTACAGGAAATTACTCACAGTTACTTGGAGCACAAAGGTTCAGCTGCATCCAGTATGATGGGCAACCTGTAGACAAACAAACCAAAGAATGTAAGTTCTCTGCTGGCTCAAATTGTGGAATTTGTAGTCACAAGAAGGTACAGAGATTGAGGGTATTCCTTCAAAATGATTAAGCTGAGGCGGCAAGTTCTGTCCAAAGGCAGCTACTGAAAAGTCATGGTCCTGGTGCTACCCAAGGGGAGGAAGTCTCAGTCTGGTGCTACTGCCAGACAGAGGAGCATATTATATGATTTGTGGTTGCAGTGCTTTTTTCATTTGGTTTCTGCTGGTCAGCGATGGAGACAGTCTATGGGGAAGAAAAGAAGGTGGGCAATTACAGCCAGAACAGCAGATCTTTAGAATAATGAACTCCGCACCACTCAGATGTAAACTGTTGATCAAATGATTATTATTCTATTTTTTTTTTAGTCCACTGCTTCTTTTTTATGACTGGCTTTTGTTTAGACTCAGGCAGCTTTGTTGATTTCTACAATATAAATAGTACTCTGGGGTATACTTTAATCCCAAGTTGTCCTGTATTAATCTCTATAAAAATGAATGCTCTTAAGTGGTCCTAGTATAAATATGATCAGTCTTAGTTGTATAATTATTGTACTTTGTTGGGAAATCATGTGTTTTTCCTGTTTTGTTGCAGAGAAGCTGCTAATACCATAAAGGAATTTTAAATGATGTAAAAGTACCTTGAAATGTCAGCTGTTGTGAGGTTACTTCAACTGATCTGGTTGTTCACAAACCAGCTATCGGGGGCATTGCGCTGGCCCTTCAGCTGGCGCTAATTTGGAGGAAATCCAAGTGCCGTGTCACTTTGTGGCAGACGTGGCTGTTCGGCAGCTCAGGGTGGAATGTGAAGTACAGCAGCTGTGTGTGCAGGGTGGGGATCAAGGAGACGGAGCCAGGCCCTTCACAGGGCTGATGCATGGCGTAAAAACCTCAGACAATGGGCCTGAGCCCATCAGGAAAGGTATGGACTGGATATATGGAGAAACTAGTTCCCCATGAGAGCAGGCTGGCAGCAGCAGGGGTGGCTGTGAGAGTCTGCACCGCCTCCATCCTTGGAGGTTTCCGAGTCCTGACATGATCAAGCCCTGGGAAACCTGACCTGAACCCAGAGCTTCCCCAGCTTTGAGCTGGAGTTTGGACCAGAATCCTCCTAAGATCTCTTTCCAGCCTGTTATCCTGCATTCCTACCATTTTATGAGGTCAGACATTACAGATATAATAGCAGACAATTACAGAGACTAACTTCTTCCTAAAAATGAAGGTTTCACCCGACATGAGTACTTCAAGCTCTCAGAAGATATTTCAGGATTGCAGCATTGTGTCTGAGACCTGCTGTTATTTTAGCCCTTTGCGTTTGTTTCCCTAGCTGCCACGGGTGACTTGGCCACAGCCTGAGCAAACCACCATGTAGGTGGAAGGAGGGACAGAAAGCAGGGGCCTGCCAAGGCACTGGGCACCTGAGCAGAATTCACTCTGAGTGCAAATTTTCCTCATTCGCAGTGGAAAGTCCTCCAGAATGATTAGTTATTTTCTAAGTGTTGAGGAGGAATGTTTGCATGTGAATATGGGGGAGTGAGTGCAGAGAGAAGCAGCAGTGAAGAAATTTCAGTTTTCCACTGTGATGATATGTCTGATAACTTGCCTCAGAGGAGCCAACTGGAAACTCGGAGTGCATGTATTCTGCAAATGTCTGTGATAAGAGGCACTAGGATGGCGGCTTCTAGCTGCAAAGTCCAGCTTTACCCAGGGACTCAGCTCTTCAGATTATGCAATTGATAAGCAGATGGCTATTTTTCATTACAGGCAATCTTAAAAGCATTTTACATTTTTTTCCCCCTTTAGTGCTATATATATAATGGATGAAACTATTTTTACTGCAGAAAAGAAACAAAATGTCTCTTCTCATCACATTCACCTGATGAGCTGCTCATCACAGAGGTCCCAGGGAGGTGGAACAGGAGGTAACCCTTGAATAGCTGGAGTTTGTAGACCTAACCCAAGGGTGATTATTTTTTTTTCCTGATGCACTGTGAGGTGTTCATGACTAAAAGAAAATTCCAGGTTTGTGTTAAGCATCTGACAAAACATCCCTTTTTGTTTCCTTAGATGATTATTTGTCCTGATATGGCCAGCCTTGCTGTTTGGTGGTTTTGCCTACAGTTTTGTCTGAGCCTTGATGCTGAAGAGCAGCACACTTAAAATGGCCTCTGTAATTTGTCATAGCTTCCCTTACAAGTCTGCTTCAGAAAAGACCTTTGTCTGCTTGGTACTTCACAATGCCATTCCCACACCCTCTAATTGCCTCACTGCCGCTCATGGCTTGTTTCCACTGCGGGCCACGCCAAGGGCTGATTTTGCCACCGTCACAGGGAGAAGCTGAGGAGGTGGCTCAGGGTCTGAAGGCTTTGGCCAAACACCTTCCTCCTCCCCAAGACAGAAACGAGTCAGGCTGGGGAGGACAGGACCTTGTGGGGCATCCTTGAATGAATGGCAGCATCAGCAGGTAGTTGTTAGTGGGTGGAAGTAGTCTGAAACAACAAAATAAAACCCAACAAAACCCTTCACATGAAAGAGAGTGGAAGGAGGTTTCCTAACCCAGATCGTTCAGACATTGTTTGGCCAGGCACCCACAAAAGATCACAAGGACATAGTGGTGTGAGTAATGGGCTACCATGTAGGGGGTAGAGCGAGGGAGCAGGGAGCGCATCTGTTCAGCTGGTTTGGTCACAGGAAAAAAATGACAAACTCTACCCATAATTTTCTTGAAGAAATGGGATGAAGACCAAAAATAACTTTCATAATATTATGAGAAATAACAGGAACAGTCAAAACGTAAATGAAAGCTTTCCATTTATTCTGTCAGAAGAAGCAAAGAGGAATTTTTTCTCCCCTCATTAGTCAGCTCCTTATCAAGAGTCTATGTTGCTTCCTTGGGCAGGGAAAAATCAGTGTTGCTACTCAGAACTAAATCGGGGATTTTCAATGGAAATACTGGAGTTCCCCCATTGTTGTTTATATCCAGAACCATACCTGGGCAGTAACATTTTTGCATATATTTAAAATGCAAGATTGGAGATGAAATGTGGGACTTGGCACAGCTGTGGGACAGCTAATGAAGCCTGTGGGCAGTGTGTGGCTTCAGAAGCTTGTGTATAAACAGAGTGGGACCGTGCCAGGGTGGAGATGTTGGGGAACGAGTTGAGTCCTTGGGAACAAGACCGTTCAGTCATACCCAAGGTGGGCCCGTGGTGACCTCTGAGATGAGCACAGCTTCGGGGAACACTGCCTCTCCAGCACTCTGCAGGATGCACTACATGTCTTCAGCAATTCAAAATAAGAATTTGGGCAAGGAGGTAAGAGGAAAGGTGGTCATACCCTTGGCTTTGCCAGCAGGGAAAAGGGAAGAAAGGAATAGCCTTCCTAAGAGCAATCACATTCATACCATCTACCATTTATTTCTATGTGTCTTAAAACTGTTACTGAGTTCTACTGGCACGTTTTGAAGTGTCTTTTCCTATCAAAAGATGAGTTGAGGGTAATCTTCAGAGAGCAGTTGACACGGAAGTCAAAAGTACCCAAATACAGAGACCACAGCGGTTTTGCTGCCTTTTTATGGTTAATGTTCTCTCAAATATGCAGAGTGAAGAAATGGGTGAAGAGGCAGTCCACATCAAATAAGTGCTTTCTGAGCTGTCACTCCTAGGGTTGCTTTCCAAACATAACCTTGCGCTTCTTTGTGACAGCGCTTACAGGACAGCACTGTCCTACCAGAAAATCTTTTTTTCCTTACAAGATGAGATGGAAAACGAAGTTAGAAGTAATGGTCAGAGTTGCTCAGCTCTTGCAGTGCATCATAACAGAAGACCACTAAGGTTATGGAGAAAATGAGGTTTCTGGCTGGCATTGCTTTGCAGGGAGGAGTGGCTCATTTTCCCCTAATTGTGGCTACCAGCTTACCACACTTTTAGGAACCTTGTTAATAGGATCTGAATGCTGCTTACTTACCTCTCACCTGTGGAAGTCTACCCTTTGGTTTTCAGCACTTTGAATCATTTAAGGCATTTTTCTCCTTTATCTTTGCTTTTTTTATTTTTTTTTTATTTTTAATAGCCACGTGAATGGCCATGTGGTTAATTGTTAAGTACGCGCAAAGCCCCAGAAAATTCCATCATAAAAATTACAACAGCATCAAAGCTAAATTCAATCTCGTCGTTTGGTACCCAAGGAAGAACTAGCTGTTTTGGGTATGCTGAGAGCCAGCGCTGGGAAAGCAGCAGCTGAAGCCCAGCAGGTTCTCCTGCTGACTCAGGATGGAGTCCACAAGCCCCAATGGGACTTTTTTTTTTTAAATCTCATGATAATGACGCAGCAAATACTTCGGTTTACAAATGTACGTTAATGTGCTTTGAAATACATCATTTTTAAAGGAAAACAGAACAAATGTGGAAGGGAAATTTAAAGACATTTTACATCTGTGTGGAAGTGATAGAATTAATGAAAACGTTTAAAATGAAGTGTGTTGCAATTAAAACCATCCCAGAGCAGCCACCTGCATCCCTGAATCTCTTCCTTCCCGCTCATCCTTCGTCCAGGAAGGACCATTTCACACACCCAAAATGTAGAGACGTCAGCCTGATCTGCGCCCAAGGAGCCGGCGGTGTAGTTTGGATAACGCATGACTGGGGTGTATTTCAGACTCAAATCTTTTAACGATACTGAAGCGCGAAGAGAAGCTGCAGCCTGAGGATAAGAGCCGTGCAACAATAACAGGGACTCTGCACGCGTGAGCTGCTTCGGCCTCGTGAGCTTTGGGCTGGCGGCAGCGAAACTCAGGCTCCTCATCCAGAGCCCGAGCATTTCAGAGCGCCCCGCCGTGCAGCGCCTCGCAGCCAGCAGACCCGGACGCGGCCCGGCACGGAGCCACGCGGGTCCGACCACAGCCCGGTGTGCCGTCCCTGGCCGCTCCGCTCGCCTCCTTAAGAGCGGCGGTCAGCTGACGGCAGGCACCTCCCCCGCCGCGCGGCTGCAAAGTGCCGAATGCTCGCAACGTGGGGCGCGACGGCACCCGAACCGGCGGGGACGGCCGTGCGCGCGGGATCTCACGCAGCCGTAAGCGCCCAGGCCGGGTGGGGGGGAGCGCCGCTGCGATCGGCTGGGGAGCGGAGCCCTCCCGGGGCGGCAGCTGCCGTCCGCCGCTCTCAGCCCTCGCCTCAGGGGGCGGCGCGGAGGGGAGCGGGGCGACCTCTGCCCCGGAGCCGGGGTGGGGGGAGGGTGGTGGTGGTGCGGCGGAGCGGAGGCGGCGGACCCCGCGCCGCGCGGGGCTGGGCGCACGCACGTGGGAGGGGAGAGCGCGCGAGTTGCGTCACGCGCGTTGCTCACGCAGCCCCGGGGCGCGGGGTGGGCGCGCAGCGGTCCCGGCGCTGCCCGCGGCGAAGTCTGCACCGAGCGCTGCGGCGCGGAGCAGCCCGTGCGAGTGATGGCGGGGAGCGCGCCCGCTGCAGAACGGAGCGAGCTGATGATGGCGAGGAGCGCACCCGCTGCGGAGAGGCGTCGCCGCGCGCCCGCGGAGCTGCCCCACCCCCTGCGGGCGGCCCAGAGCCGTGCGCTCGGCTCATCCCTCCGTTAGGGGACGGGAGCGTGTGTGTGTGTGCGGCGTGAGGCGCTCATCAGCCGCGCCGAGCCGTCCGTCGCGTCCTCGTACCGCCGTCTTGCTGCAGTCGTGGTTGAAGACACGTAGCACCAACGCTCACTCACACCTGAATCACGCGACTCCATCCCCTGGCGGCGGTGCTGCCCGTGGCCTGTTGAAACAGACAAAAGGGAGAGGAATTCCAATGTTATTGCTTCATTGAGATTGCGTGCTTCACTTCTGAACTTGAATGGGTCTTTTTTAGAACGGTTATCTTAAGGTGCCTCTCCTTTATTTTCTTAGCGCTTTAGGCAGCTTTACCCACTGGCCTGAAATTGCCACGCTTTGGCCCAGCTGCCTGCCGTAGGACATATCAGTCTGGTGCACAGCGACACAGAGGAGGTGCTCTGCCTGCAGCCCCGGGCCATGAGCCCTGCTAGCTCGCTCCCTTTGGGACCTTCTCAGTGCCAGCCCTGCGTGCCCACATCTGCCAGGCACACACACCTCTCGTGGATAATGGAGAGGGCTCCGTGTGAAGGCACTGGTTGGTGTGTGGCTGTGGGAGCAGTGTGACTGCATGTGGGCCAGGTGGAGAGGAGATAGCTTGGCTGTGGGGCTGAGCTGCTCTTGGAGATCAGGAACTGAGTTCACACCGAGCAGGTCACTGCCTAGCATGGGCTGGACAGCATCGGGAGCAGGCTTGTGTAGCAGCCAAAGAAGGATGTGCATCCTGCACGCGTCCAGACAGGTGTAGGAGAGCTTCCACACAATGACAGAAGCTGAAGCCCACCCGCTGCCTCGTGGCTGTGGTGACTTGCTGCCAGGCTGCTGACTGAAGCCCTTAGCACAGGTTGGGGCTGAGCCCACCACCAGCACTTGTGCACAGAGCTAAGGGATGGGAGGGTGTTCGTGTTTTATTTCTTACCTAATACATAACGTGGTGGATCGGTCTCCTTGCCCTTCAAGACAGTGTCCAAAGAACAGGGGTGACCTTAGGGGAGCAGAAACAAAGTTGTGTCTAAGCACTTGCTTCACGCTGATGGGAAAGCCCATGTTTCAGAGGTTGTTCTGAAGACAGATAAATGTCAAAAAACACAGGTGCGTTTTCCTGCAGTTCTGGTTACACTGGTGTTTAAGCTCCCAGACAAAGACTGTGGGGCTGATCTCCGGACATGCTTTTAGACTGGGTTTATGGACTGGCCTGCTGTTATTTTGCTCTCCTCTTTCTAACTGAGAGCTCTGTGTCATCTCTGGAAGGAATTCTTTCTGCTTTCCTGCCCACGGCAGCATTTGCTATCGTGCTGTGAGGTGATGAACTCTGCCCCTGTGCTTCCTATCCCTCCGTGATATAACTCTGTCTCTCCAGGCTGAAAAACAAGTTTCAGAACCTGCTTTAGTAATGGAAATGAGCTCATATGGGTTATAATAATGTGATGTAATAACAGAATGCTTTGAAAATAACTCTCTTTGTTTATTTTTTTTCTTAAAACTGTTATTCAGACTTTCCTGAGGGCTTTCCTTTGCTTCTTACCTCAGAGAAAGGATAGGAATTTCCTGACCGTGTGGACTTCCAGTAGCCTGTGTGTCAGTGTCTGGAGCAGGATTACTCAGCCCGTGGTGCGGGGACGGGCGGTGGGCTCAAGGGCACGGGCAGTGCTGTGCAAGGCAGGGGCAAACAGCAGCAATGAGCTCTACGCCATGCGTGGCCAACACGCTGCTCTTATGTTTTTGTTGCTCTTTTTTAATGTTTCAATAAAAATAAGAAGAGCAAAAAAGTTTTATTACGTACATTAGTTATAGTGTGTGTTTTATACGTGTCCCAGAACGATTCATCCTTACTCAGTTGTGGGGAAAGCTGAAGTAATTAACGAACATTTAAGCTTCAGCTTGAGTTTTATGAATGAAGAGGATTGTGGTGACGCTGCAGAAGTGCTGGTTGACTTTGCTTAGAAAGATCACTGAGTTCTTCATCTTATGGGTACTGCATTCCATGAGATGTTTTCTGTAAAAATAAGGCCATGGTGTCGGTAAGAGGAAAGTACTGGTAACGATGGAGCTGTCCTGTGTGGGCTGTATGGACTCCCCCTGAATTTCCTGCTGGAGCCCAGCGGCTGTCGGCAGTGGGAGCCCAGCTGCCCGTGCTGCCATGTGCTGACGTGTGAGTGAGTTGTACAGGCTCTTCAGATAATCCCTGGAGGAAGTACAAGCGATCCCAGGGTAAAATTAGTGTAATCCTGAAGCAGGTATCTGCACAAGGTCTGTGCCATGAGTGCCTGCTTCACAGGCTGAGGACAGATGAACACTTGTGCGTGGCAGGCGTTCGGAATTAGGTGGGGGGAATCCTGTGCAGACCACACAGCACTGTGGCGAGGTCTTGTTTCCCAGTTTTGATGTACAAGCTCCTTGGAATGGATGGTAGTATTGCCACTGGTGCGTGCTGGGAGTGAGAGCAAAGAGTGTAGTGCTTCATCTCTTGGATAACAAAACTAGTTGGGCAGACGTTTTTAGGCTTAATTACTAAACTAAATGGTGCTCGTTGTTATTTTCACCACCTTGTGATGCTGAAAGGACGTTTTTTCTCTCTCTCTCTCTTCTCTATTACTGTAGCTTCCATCCCTAAAAATACAGATTCATGAAGGAGAGACTTAGCTTCCACACGTGGAAGTTCAGAGCTATACTGACTGAACTTGACTCTGTCATACTTGTGTGTATCTGTGGCTGACTGATAACAGACCCATCAAATTCAAGCTGGTATTTATCTCATATTTTTGTTTAGTGATCTCAGCATAAAACATTGAAACTTTTATTTGTTTTCCTATGAATAACATCTAACTGTGCTTGTATCCTTAGCTAAAATTTGCAGGAATACGCACTATATTTTAATAAACTATCCTTATATATAAACACAATGGTTATTAACTTTTATGTATGTGTTTGTATATATATAAAATAATAAGCTATCATTGCATACAAAACTTTATGATTGTTGTGTGTATACACATTTATGTGCATGCACACAGACACAGGTCTTAGATTGTGCATTTATTTAAGAGGTGACCGTCACAGCCCTCAGAAGATTGCATTTTGGAAGACATGAATGGCAGGCAAGACTAAGAAGTGAGATACTGCATTAATGGAGATGGGGTCAGAAGGATGGTGGATGCAGTTGTGTGGGCTGTGCCATTCCCCTTGGCTAACTGAATTTGGCAGGCTGTTAAACAGAAAGATCTGGCTTTTGGAAAACCTTGTGGGGCAGTTTTGTTTTGTTTGTTTTGTGTATAGTCTGTGGCCATGTGTGTCTCCAGGATATAGACTGCAAATGGGACTTAACTACTAGAACTGTATTTCTCATTCATTTAACTTAGCTTGTTGTCAGTTGCACAGTAAAAACAAATGCTCTGGAGTAGGATGTTTGTCTTTGGCCTTGGCATTGGTGGGGAGGCAAACAACGCTCTTGTGTGACTTCTACCAGACACAGAAACTCTGGCCGTGGCCTGAGCCATTGCTTTGCATGCTCTGTGGGAGACATTGTGCTGCTGGCTTCAACATGCAAAACTTTATGCAGAATCAGCAGCTGCTGTGTAGTGTTGCCATTCCGTCTGAAAGAAAGCATGGAGTCTGAGGTATTCTGGGGGGAAGGTGGCTCTGCAGACCCTTGGGATGTTACTAATTAGAACACTTCTGGTTGTTACTCCTGTGTATCATCTCTTAAAAATCATCCACAATGGAGAATTGTAAAGGGATGGCTTTTGAGGCACTTCTGTTCTTAATTTTCTTAAGTATGGATGCCTGTGTAAATGGACATCTGGAATAGCAATAGTATCTTGACGTAGACAATTGCTGTATGATGTGAAACCAGCCATTCTTATGTTGCTATTTTGTTCGAATCCTTTCTCCTCATAATCCAAGAGAATTGATGAGTTTCTAACTGTTCGACTAAATGCACTGCCCCTTTATCTTTCGATAAAGGCCATCTTGCTATGTGAAGAAATGCTTTTTTTCCTCACGTAAGCAAACACCTGCAACTATGAATGAAGGACAGCACTGGTGAAAAACTTGGAGACAAGTGAGAACAGCAGCTTCTACAACAACTAAGGGGAAGATTCAAGGAAGCAAACCCTCACTTTACTCACATCTGGTTTATTTGTATGGGTTTGTGTGGCGTGTTCACTGAGGATACTTGCAATCTTGTTTTTTTTGCCAGGCAGTGCAAGGTTCCTGTAGGCAGCTGGTGTGGTGTCTGTGCTGGCAGGGCTGAAAGGAGAGCTGGAAAGTTCTTTTCTAATGGCAGACATGTGCCCATCCCTTGCATTTCTGGCATTTTCCACTTTGAAATGCACATGATCACACAGACCTTCTTGGTAAGTGTCCCAGCCAAGTGCAATCAGACATACTTCCACAATAATTTTGTTTTTCATACTTGAATTCCCTTTGGTCCAAGGACTCCAGATTTATGAGCTTGATGAGCTCTTCAACTCTCCTGTGGCCAAGTGAGCATAGATTTAACTTTTATAAGGAAATTTTTGCAATTCAAAACCAAAATAACTTCATCCTGGTTAAAGTCAAGTTTGGATCAGTACTGTTGTAATGTTGTGTGGGTTTCTTTCTTTGTTGTTGTTTTTTATTCTAAGTGTTACTGAGATTCTCTTGCGACTTAGGAACTGAAGTAGTGAAAAGTGTAAAAAAGATGTTTGATAATGGCTGAAGTAAAGGGAAATGGGTTTTGTAGCTTGCAAAGCTTGCTTCACATTTGCTAGTGGGGAAGAAAGGAGGCTGAGATGAGCCAAGCTTGGTTTTTCCCTCCAGTTCCTTCTCATTAAAGTTGC
The DNA here is from genome assembly GCA_024606505.1 of Aquila spilogaster. Classification (NCBI taxonomy): domain Eukaryota; kingdom Metazoa; phylum Chordata; class Aves; order Accipitriformes; family Accipitridae; genus Aquila; species Aquila spilogaster. Next base: position 15,480,377 of record JANHGO010000020.1, read on the forward strand.
TTGTGCATAGGTGTGTCTGTGGTCAGCTGTGACACGGAGAGGTGCTTCTGAAGGAAGCTGAGGAGAACTGGCAGTGTGCAGGAGAGCAGGGTAGGGCTGGTTGGCCGCTCAGCGTGGGGGGGATGAGAGCAGTGCCCGGGCTCTTTGCCACACAGTTCTGCTGAAAATCTTATCCCTGGAGTTCCTCCTGTATGCTGTTTGGTTGGCTGTGGGACCATCTCATTTCTTGGCATTGTTCCATATCCATAACTGGTGGCCAGAGGGAGACTGACATGTGATGCTCTCTTGCCAAAAGGAGCATTACCAAAACTGATCTCATAATGATAGCTTTTTGCTTTGGCAAATTGACATTTTTTGATGAAAAATGTCTTTGCTGAAAAGTGCTTGAACATCTCCACTGTGTTCATTCCCCTATTGTGTAGTTTGTGGCTGTCATTTCGGTACAATGTGGGCACATCAGACCGCTTTAATATGCTGAGAGTTGAGCTGGTGAGGGAGGTTCTAAGTCCCTGGTGTCTTAAGAAAATATTAAATGAATCGTTTAGGCAAATTTGTAAGAGCGTAGTCATAGTTCATGCAAAACTGTGCTGAACTTTCTCTGACTGACCAATCTTGATGCATCAGAGGAAAACAAGAAAGTCCCTCTTGTGTCCCTGATTTTGCAAAGCTGTTTTAACAAGAGGATATGTAAGTTTGGCATTTTTTCCTGAGTTTGATTGCTCTTAATTATTTTTTTAGTCATCATCTGTGGCTCCTCAGTGAATTAGGCTGTATCACATTCTTGTAGGCCAGACCTGTTTAAGGACTGGGTAGCTAGCAGTTAGTGCTCCTTTGTTAGTTCTGTATCTCTGTTTCGAAACGGTTGGCGTAGCTAACCTCTTAGTAGTGGTAGAATCAAATCGCAGTAGGGCCTGACATATCTCATGATGGCTTAAGATAAATAGAAATCTTTCCAGTATCTATATGAAATCAAAATACTATTTTTAGTTCTAACCTGTATGCAAAGCCCTGGTTGATGATGGTGTGCACACATTCAGGGAGGCTTACAACCTTCTTCACAGCCTCTCAAGATTTGGCTGCATTGTTAATGGTTGCACTTGACGTAGTTGTCTAAATGTGCAGCAAGCATGACCCAGTTCAAAACTTTCCTCTTAAATCAGAGTTCTTAGTGTTGTTCCTCTGAGCTTGGTGTTAGTGGTGGAGCAAAAAATGCAAGCAGTTCTGCTGCTGCTAGAGCCCTGGGAGGAGCTGGAAGAGAAGGTGGTAAATGGCCAGTGAATGGAGGGAGCCTCAGAGCTCTGAGAGACATGGAGCAGAAAGAGGAAGCTGAGGAAGGGTGGAAGGACTTATCACTCCCTTGTGCAGTTGCCCAGGAGGAAGATGTGTGTGTGGCTTCTCAGCTGACTGGGCAAGCAGGGCTGCAGGGCAGGCTCCTTTCAGTGTGCACAGAAGTGCAAAACCTTGGAGTAAATAGTTTCTTTGGTGAAGAGGAGGCTCAGAGGAGACCTTATTGCTCTCTACAACTCCCCGAAAGGAGGTTGTCTTGAGGTGGGGGTCGGCCTCTTCTCCCACATAATAGTGTTAGGATGAGAGGTAATGGCTTTAAGTTGTGCCAGGGGAGGTTCAGTTGAATGTTAGGAGAAGTTTATTCTGAAAAAGAGTGGCAGGTCATTGGAACAGGCTGCCCAGGGAGGTGGCAGTGCTGCCATCCTAGGAAGTGTTTGAGAAACGTGGAGATGTGGCATGTACGGATGGGGTTTAGCGGGCATAGTGGTGATGGATTGATGGTTGGACTAGATGATCTTAGTGGTCTTTTCCAGGATGAATGATGTCATGGTTTTGCATTGCTGATGTAACTCTGGCTTCAAACCAGCTTGTAACTTGGGAGCTCCTTCGGTGACTGCCCAGATTTTGAGCTGCATGGGGTCAGGCAGGCTTTGACTTGTGTTGTTCGACTTTGTGTGACAGCCATGTGCCAGATGCAGATACATTTTCTATTTCAGTTGTTTGCTGATGATACTACTGAAATAAGTCAAGAAGTCTTTCACAATATAAATTCACCACCTTGTCTGTTTCTTTAAGAGTACAGCGTATACAGTAGGGATGTCTTTGTCTATTTGTTCATGTGCAAGACTTGCATTTCTGTTAAATACTCAGACTCCAGCTTGGCAAAAATCGTAAAACATTTCCATACGAATTTTACTCACATAGTTTAAAAGGCGCTGAGAAATCCCATCGTCAGAAGTTTATTCATAAGTACTTTTACTAGAAAGTCCTGACCAATTTCCGTGACGGCACACCCATCAGGCACCCTAAGTACTTTGTCATGCTTTTAACGTGATGACCATGCAGACCAGAGGAAATGCCACACAGTTGTCCCCTTCATTGTGGACAGTGGCCAGAGCTTTTATTTTCAATGAATGGTCCAAAACCAGAGCGCGACAGTTGTAACGTTGAGTCATGTTGTACAGCCGTGCTGAGTGGTGGTGACGAAGTGCACCTTGCCTCCTTTCCAGCCCCGCTGTGCCAGCGGGGCACCAGCCTGCCTTGCTGGCTGCACTGCAGTTTGTCACTCAAATGCCAGGAAATGGATGGGGAGAAAAAAACGGCAGTTTGGGTGACTTACTCTGGAGGCAAAAAGAAGTTTGAAAGGAATTGTTTGCCTGACTTTCAGCTAAATTTCTTTTGCTGCGGACAAGTTTGACCTTGACAGACGCCAGCTGTTAATTTCACTAGCTCTTTGCATTTTTAGCTATTATTGTGCTTGCCCTTTTGTGTGTAACCACTGCATATCTGTAGTGCGGAGGCACTTTCCTTTGCGATTGAAACATGAGAGCATTGGACAGCTTTGCCTGCAGTGCAGCAGCTTACCTCTTCTCCCAAAAGCAAAATGTAAAAACTTCCAGAGAACATGAGAATAGTGTTTTAAAATTAAACTTTTTATATTGAACCATCCCTATTTCACAGCAGGGAAGGGAAAGAAGATTAAAGATCTGTAAGAACCGAACTGTAGTTCATCACTGTAGTTCATTATTCTAAAGATTTTTTTAAAAAGGCATTGAACAGAAGCGTTTAGAAATAGAATGGCGTCACTGTTGTCACCGAGGCTGAGTGAAGGACTCGCTTTGAAATGCTTGGAGTCTAAATCTAGTGCCCTGCCTATAAAATGTTCAGCAATAGTTATTGCCACAGTACTATTCAGACTTCTTACAGACAGGTCCTGGGGATTCTGGCAGACAGCAGCTCTCAATAAGGGAAAATGGAGGAAAAATAGAATTTTTTTTTTCCCCTCCCATGTAAGTTTTAAAAGGACGTAGCCAACAAAAATACTCTGTCCCAGTTATCCAGAATTGCAATTAAGTTATCTATTAATTAATTTTAGAAGTTACTTTTTAAGTGTTTGCATTTTTAGCAACACTTTCAAAGCTGTGACTGGTATCAAGTTTTCCATTTCTGCCTTGACGTCTCAAACATACTTTGTAGCTGGGGCGCCTCTTACCTGGAAGCTGAAGTGGGAATGTGTGTTCTTTGTTGCCATAAGCTGCACTTTGGAAAGTGAGACCAGCTCTAAATGAACAACTATTACATATGTAAAAAGCTTGTTTGTAGGGTAACTAAATCCCCAAATCCCGAAGTACAGAAACATTGGGCATTTTAAATCTCACTTTCTTTGAACTGAAATGTGCACATAACAAGTAGTCTGCATAGACAATCCTCTTGAAATGGTTGTAGCAATTTGTGGCTTGGCTTTCTGCAGGAAAAGGCAGTGGCTTGGCTTCCGTCAGCTGAACTTAGTTGTATTCAGGGCTGGGTTCTGTTTTTTGTTTGTTATTTGTAGTACAATTTCACTGGAACTAAAATATAAAGCACTGGAGAAAAGTTGCATAAAGATATTGAGGTGATTGTTCATTCTCAGAATCTGAATTGATTCCTAAAGTTCTTCTAGGAAGATCCAGTTCTCTTCCACTTTCTGACTTTTCTGTAAGTTGGATATATAGTAAAATCACATATGATGATGTGGCTCTTTTCGTAACCTCTTGTGAACCGTTGCAGTGAGTGTTTCTCGTTAACCCTTCCTTGCGTAAGTGGTATAATTGTAGGATAAACCATAATGCACTGAATCAGTCACCTCTTCCTTTCAGGCCTGTAGTTAGTGACCATGGCGAAAATGCAATATTTGGCTAGAAAGGAAATGTACTGGGAACTCCTATGACTGGCATGTAATATGTGTCAGGTATTCAGGCAGAAGTGTTTCCAGCCTAGTGAGTATTTGTTGGTAAGGTATTTACTTGCAGAACATAGAGAGTTCTTCTGCTGGGCTAAGCCCAGCCCAATTAAGGTGCTTATGGGAGCGTGTCTACTTCCCTCTGACTCACCATTCCTGTCTCCTACTATGGGAGGTTGCTGTAGCTTGGAGACCTCTGGGAGATGCTGGGCAGCTTGTACCTAGAGAACTGGCCTGACAGCAGTTCAGCCATCCTCACTCTTGTCTTCTCAAGTAGCCCCCAGCACTGTATAAGGTGTAAATTTACCTCAATAAAGTCTTTGGAGATGTTCCTGGAGTTTCAGCCCTTCTGGTGTGCTTGCTTACAAGCCACCAGGTCATCTTTCAAAAAGAGATTCATGATCCTTTCATCTCTGCCCTCTCTAGCAGGAAGTCAGATGTGGTTTCCCAATCTTAAAATCTCCTCTTCAGCTATTTGTACTGTCAACTTCCTTACCAAACCTCACCCCACGGCATCCTCCCAAAATGTGGCACAGAGGTCGAGCATTTCGCTTTTCTGCTCATGATCCTTCCTTCCAACCATGCTCTCAGCAGGGCATGGGAAGAATGCTCATTAAATGTTGAAGCATATAATTTTTTACTTGTGATGAAAACCGAGTGATGAGTGCCCTGCAGAGAGTAAACGGTAATCCTTTCTTGTGTGGGAAGACCTAAATTAAGAAATAACGTTTCAGTGATTTTCCAGGATGCTTGACTAAATCATGTAGAAGCAGATTATTTATTTCTACTGTACAATCACAAGATCAATCTGTAACCAAATAAAATGCTGCAGTCTGATCTGATAAAAGTGGATGGTGACATTCATACCAAAACCCTGAGACAGTATTGAGGTTTTTCTGTACCTTTATCATATCATTAATGAGCATTAATGACTGTATTTGTGAGTCACACTTATTCACTATCTTTTAATTAAGTACTTGATTTTAAAGAGAATTGGTTAACTCGATATAAACAGCCTCCCTTTGTGATTGTCTTACAATCTTGAGGACTTATTGTGGTAGTGATATTTACACTGTGTTGTACTTCACTCACAGAGTTTTTTCTACTTGGTGAGTCTGTGTGTGCAGTAACCTCACACTCAGCATGGAGCGGGAAAACATCATTATTCTTCATGCGTTTCATACTGCAAAACTGTGAGGTAGCGGTAAGCGGTGTTACCGGATCGACACTGAGAAGTAAAACATTTCCAGTAATAATCTGTGTGTGCGTCAACTTCTTTTTGGGGAAGGGCTCTGTTTATTGTTGGTCTTTATGGTTGCTTCCCTTATCCTTTTCACTTTGTTACCTCGTGAAAATGGGCTAAGATCAAAAAAAGTCTTGCTTTAAGCAGAACAACACCTGTCCTGTAGTAGCTTGTTACTGTTGATGTCTGAAACTGCCTAACAATTACTCTTGTGTGGACAAAGATAGTTAATTTTTGAGTGCAAGTGAGATTTAGGAGCTGAACAGAAAGCTGTCTCTGTTTTATGAGGTCATGCTAACCAGTGGTCTGTTCAAGATGCTGTGTTTGCTTTTCAGCTTTGTGTATCACATCAGGCTCTGCTAGCTCATGGCTGGCTTTTTCTCTTTTTTAAAGATTGATTGTTTTTCCTGAACTCAAGTCTTGTGTGTCTGTGTTTTTGATAGAGCTGCTAATTACATGATTGCATATTTGTCTGTTTGCATGATCCTTGCCTCATTCAACATGGAGGACAGATGACACTTGGGGAGTCATTGTTGCGCAGTACTCAAAGAGGCTGTTGTTTGTCAGATCCCAAATGTATTTCCTGCAGATGTTGAAATAAATGAGGCAGGGGGTTGTAGGAGCAGTGAGGATGATCTCATGTCTAAGGCAGATGAACAGCAGAGTAATGATCTGGGGAGCTGGGGAGCTGGATCCCTGCCTCCAGGACAAGCCTTTCAGCTCAGCCTGTCCAGCCCTCCCCTCCTGCAGGCAGCAGTCACCTCCACTGCTTGGTGGATCTTCCCAAAACGAGCATGGTAACCTGCTGGAAGTTTGGCTGTGCACTTGGGGAAAAGGCACATTTTCTGTTGTATTGACTTACAGATTTCTTCAGCATCACAGTGACTGGGTCGTTCTCACTGTTCCCTTTTCCTGATTCCTGTGCATCTGATACAGCAGGGCTTGTTGATAAACAGTGTCCTTCTTCAACTAGGATATAAGCCAGAATGAACTTGACTGTAGCAAATCAGCTGTACAATACGTTTGGAAACACAGAAATACTTCTTTCCCATCTGTCTGCTATAAGCACTGCAGAACTTGACTGAATTTGCCTTTGCAGTTGTGGGGTTGTGTGTTGCAGGGTAAATGATGTTACAGTAGGGCATTTGAGTGTTAGGGAGCTTCCTTTATGTCTGAGAAGCTGTTTTTCTCTATGTAACAAAGGTGACTTGTTCCTGGTATCCTGACACCGAGCTGCTTTGAATGAAAACTGAGTTAAAGGCAAGGTGAAATTTTTATTCTGATTTCCTTAGACTGCAGTTAGTAAGCTAATAAAGTCAGGGTAATTTCTCACCTTCAGCTCTTGTTGAAGCTGAAAGGATCAAAGAAGGGATGCAATGTATTCTAATTAATAAAGTTTTATGGAAGAGCATACACATAGTTGCTTGAGAGTGACTTTTCTGGGAATGGCATAAGTCGTCATTCTTCAGGGCTTATCCTGTCCTTTAGAAGTTGGTGATAAGGCAACTTTTCCTTGAGACCAATCCTCCCAAGTGGTGCTTTATTCCTTCTCCTCCTTCCCAGCTTGCCTGCCTGCAGATCTCTGCAGGCTGCTGGCTGCTCAGGGCCAAGCCACCACTCTGCTGGAACTGCCTCTGCAGGTGTACAGAGGGCACTGTTGCTGCTGGTTTATCACTTAATGAAAGCAGCTTGATAAGCTGCCCTGGGCGGGATTTGATTGCTGCTACTTTCTTAGGTGAAGTTAGGTGTGATTTCAGGAATTTGACGTTTCAGGAAAAAGCTTTCAGAGCAAAGGTAGTACCCAGAGCTGCACTGAGGAGGCTTAACAGAGCTGTGCTGTGGAGGACAGCTGTCTGAGGCAGGATGCTGCCTGCCCTGCCTGAGCCTTTCAGTCTGAGTTTTGCAGCTCGGTGTGAGCGCATGATGTAGCCCTGTGCATCACCTTGCGTGGGGAGGAAACGCAAAGAGGAACTTCATCTCTGTGTGCCCTGACCGTCTGAGAGCATTCTTGTGGAGGTAAACTGCAGGAACCAAGAACTGATCGTTACAGTAGAAGGGTGATTAATAAAGCGGTGATTTTTGTTACTTGCGCTGTAGTGCATGGAACTTAAAGATTTGAATGTACATAACTGAATTGTTTTATTCTTCTGTTTCTCTGTAGGTCTGACAGAAACACTTGGATGACTGGAATTTGAAGTGGTTTCTTTGTGCTCTTACGCTGAAGTAGAACAAATAAGCGCAAGAAATTTCTCTAGTTCAGGCAAGTAAATATACCTCTATAGCATGTGTGAAATTCAGTTTTTGCTTAACAAATGAGTTGTGGGAACCTTTTTTAAAATGAAGGAACTCATTTATTCTGTTACAAAATACACCTTAAAAGGAACATAAGGATTTTAATATTTGACTTTTATTCTTCATTATTTGATAGTTAAAGGTCATACCGAATTCTGCTTTGAATAACTGAGAAACCTCTTTGGTGTGGAATTACACAAGACATTTGGCACTTGTCTTGAATAAAAGTTGAGGCAGAAATGTCCTTCATAGATCCTTATCAACACATTGTGGTAAGTGGCTATGAATCTTCTATATATACTTTCTTGTATACTGTCTTGTGTCATGTATTCCGCAATAAGTTACTGTGAAGACACACGCTGTGTTAGAGTTAGCTTAAATTTGTTTAAGTAATGTTAATTGTGACCAGAGCAAATTTATGAAGAAACTTGTTTGAATGAAATGCGAAAGACAGTCAGCTTCTCAAAAGCAGCTAATGACTTGGAGAGTGATTCCATGTATAAGTTGCAACAGAGTACAGGGTCCTACCTTAGCTAATGGGTGTGGTGTCACCATGGTATTGTTCTGAGGGAATTGTCAGTTAGAAGTGTTTCATCGAAGTGCCTGCATTTGACTGGGTTTTGTAACTGATGGTCAGTCGGAACTGTAGCCTACAGAATTAACATTGTTACTAGCCTTCTCCTTTCTTATACAGTTTTTCTGTACTGTTCTGTATACTGAGTAACATTTTCCCCTTCCCATGAAAGTGGGTAGAGAGATGAATTGGCGATTTGGGATACACAGATCCCTAAGCAGTGTCTGTCAGTGATGATAGTTCAAAGAGAATCTTAAGTGTAGAGCCTGTAGACTCCAGGTAAGGATCAGTGAGATGACCTGTGCCACTCAACAACACATCTGTGCCACTATGCTCCCTTTTTCCCGCAGCCTCCCAGTGTTCTCCCTGCACCCCCCGTAGCATCTCGGAAGATGGACAGCTAGTCCTGAACTGGGAAAAAACCGGTTCAGTGTAAAAGATTAGTTAGAATGTGTTAGTTATTAGAATAACTAACTAACTCTTAGAATAGTTAGTTAGAATTAGTTAGTTGCGTGTTGTCAGAGCTGGCCCAAGGGAAGCACAGAACCACGTGAGCACAAGCTGTGTCAATGGAGAAGTAGGGGCTAGGGGGTGAAATGGGAAATGGGAGCAGCACTGCCTGCTGTGTGGTGGCAGGGCGACAGAACGGCTTGGCAGCTTGCTGGACACGGGCTGTAGCGTGCTGTCATGTATCTCTGCTTCAATGGCTTTCCAGAGTAAATATTACAGTTCGTATCCCAAGTGAAATCTTGGAACAAGTCTGTTCTTATCAGCCCCTTTTCGTAACAATCTCATGTCAGGAAAAGAGGTACATACGCAAGAATAGTTACCATGCACTTGCCATAAAGTTGAACTTTTTACATTACTAAAAATATAGTGTGTGCTTCCTTGAAACGATCTCTTATCAGTTTTGTGGTTTCCACCCCACACAGTCACATCCTTTATATGAGTTAGCAGCCAACAGATGCAAAGCTCATGTTCTGCTTGCTCCATAGTTCTGCGAAGACCAGCGTAAAGACAAGCTTCAGGGTCATTGATGCCTGTATATAACAGCGTTTAAAACAGTACACGAACTTATTCCTTTCTGCATCAGTGCCCTCTCCTGGATGGAATGTTTGCTTTGGTCTGCACCTCTGTGGAAGCAGTCTGAAGCATTCACATAAAAAATCTCTTTTGACACCAGTATGTGCACCATAGTGAAAAAAATGCAGCTGTAGAAGTATAAGTAATTTTAATCCTCCAGCAGTGCTGAATTCTAATTAAGGGATATTGTTACAGAAACACTATTGATGCAAGAGGCTTTCTTTTTTTTCTTTTCATATGAATTTAAATTGCAAGAAAAGTCACACTAAAACTAGAGCACTCAGGGCAGCAGGCAAAACCAATATGTTTTTAATTAACAGTTGACATGAAAAGACTCAGAAGTCTTAAATAAAAATAATGGATAAAATTATTTCAAGATTTGCATGCAGAACTATGTGCATTAATTTGTAATATTTATGTAGAAGAAGAGCATGGACTTCATGGAAATCTGTTATTTAAGAAAATAGGCAAACATTTTCCTTTGTCCGACTCAATTGTCAGCTCAAGCATCCTGCTTAAAGTCAAGGAAGTAAAAGCAGTAAATCCGTATTACACAATGTATACCAGACTTTCCTGGTTTCTATTTTGTGTGTATCTCCAGATTGAGTTACATTTCGTGACTCAGCATTCTAGGGGGTGAAAAATACTGTATTCAATGCATGCAAATTCCTTGCTTTCTTGGTAGGTGCTGAAAGTTCATAGGCAAAACCTGACTGTCTTGCAGCAGATTTTTAGAGCATTGTCTGTGATGGGAAAGTAATGATTTTACGCAAATATGAATGCAGTAATAGGTAAAAAAATGAAGGGAGTTAGATAACAAGGGAAATTTTATGGGGAGGATAAAACAGCTAAATGTGGAAGAGGAAGGAAGAAGGCAGAAGGGGGAGTTAAAAAAAAGTTTGAGAGTTGTGTGAGAGCAGGAGATATTGAACAGTGGGTGTTCAGCATACTTGGAAAACCTTGTGCTTATATCTCAAAGGGGGAGATCAAACAAGGAGAGAACAAATACTGCCCATGGGAGTGTTCTTCATTCAGAAAACCCATTTTTGGAGAAGGCAAATGGAAGGTTATTTTTATTTTAACTTCTTCCTTCTCCCTGTTTATAGAGAAAGAGGAAATAAAGTGAAACGAATACATAAAGCCAGGCCTCACTGGGAGAGAGTATTTAAGCTTTTGAGTTCTGTGAGCTTCTGAAATTTTTAACCTGACTTGGGTTTCTGAAGGTATGCAGGTGTTGCTCCACTCAGTGTTGCAATGTTTATGTGATTTATATACAGTCTTGTTTTTTTAGAAGTAGCTGAGAAATTGGCAGTGTACGGATTTTTATCAAGACTTAATATGAACATAAATCACTTGAAAATGAAGCTTTGTTATCTAAATTATTAAGGGCTGGATTTACAAAGGTATTCAGGGTCAATATGTTGTGTTTTCAGGGCTTCTCACTTCTGTAGAAGTTAGTCTTTCCAAAAACCAACAAAGAAATGATCCCCAAAGATGTGCTAGCTATTAACGTGGATTTTTATTTCTCTTAGAAACAGGATCCAAAGTGGAAAAATGCCTTAATTTCTGATTGCGCTGAGTTGCATCAGAAACAGTTCTTTTGGGATAAGAAAAGAGCTGGACTTTCGAGCTGCCTGTGTTTCCCCGTGTACATTTTTACTAAGAGGGAGATAGTTTATTTTAGTACTGTGCTGTTGCAAAATTCTTCTAGGCATGTGATTATAGCCAGATATTAATAACTCTGTAATTATAAACCTCACTGTGTTATTTTGGGTGAGGTATGGGGAAAGAAGATAATGCTTTCCTGTCGTCCTGCCATTGTTATGTTCACATTCATTTTGGAGGATACCAAACGTTATGCCACGGTTAACTGTTTGCAGGATGGGACCCTGGGCAGCCTGGTCTGGTGGGGGCAGCCAGCGCATGGCAGGGGCTGGGGCTGCGGGGCTGTAAGGCCCCTTCCATCCCAGCCATTCTGTGGTTTGACAGTGAGCACTTTATTGAGGCATATGAGTTTGATGAATAGGACTAAGGTGCAGGCAGGCTGCCTTCCAGAGGTGCTGTGTCTAAGGGGGCACCAGAACTGCATGTGAGCTCTTCATGGCAGCTGAGAACTAAATCCAGCACTCCGATGTCCTGTACTGTAACTTAGTGATAGCTCAGTCCTCCTCTTTGTTGCTAAATGCTCAGTGATCTCTGGTTCAAAGTCTCAAGTGAGGACAGGATCTTTCCTAACAGCTAGAACAAGGGGAAGGGCGGTGTGTTTGCACTTTGGACATTTCTTTTTAATTATAAGGTTGTATATAAAAAAGCAACAGCACCAGTTTGTGTGAGCAAACACTGGGCCAGCGCTGTGTTGTGAAACCAGTACTTCAGCAGTCTGACATGCATGTGGACGTGGCACACACCAATAAAACAGCCTTGAGCACTCGTGAAGTGAGCTGGAAACAAGGGGTGATGAGAGATGCTGCTTTCTGCAGATTCAGAGCATCTAAAAATTCACAAAACCATGTAAATGACAGAGCTGGGGAAGCTGCACATAGCTCACCGTGGTCCCAGCTACGCACCAACGCCCCCTCTTCCTTGCTGTGGTGGAAAGTGTGTTCAGGGAGAGGTTCCATGCTGCTTCCCATTCATGCAGCTCATGCAAGTTGCAGTGCAGCAGTTGTGAAGTTACTGGGCTGTCTGTATGTAGGTTTTTTTTTTGGCTCATTGGCTTATTCCTTTAAAAAAAGATGAGCATTTATTTATTTATTTTAATGTGTCCAGAAGAAAACATAGCAGGAAAGCACCAGACACAGCTTGAATGGGCACACCCCACGTCAGAGGTACTGTCTGTCATTTTAAACCAGCTTCAAGGAATTTCCTGATTTCCGTAGTTCCTCTTTTCATTCTGATTGGAAACCTTTGCAAGATAATCTGATTAGTTGTTCTGGTTTTAATGATTCATAAGCAGTGTTTATCTTACTATATTTCACAAAGCTGGTGGGTGTTGAAGAAGAGATAGCAAGAATACCCCAGGTGGAGACCCGGGGCACAGGTGTGTCCGCGTGGATGGCAGGGGAGCACCTGGGACCCTGGGGGGTTGTGCAGGGCCTTTGCAGCCCTCATGCCTGGGGCTGCAGAGCCCAGCAGCTGGGATCCTGTGCTCTCTGTGCAGAAGAGCTCAGGGCTGAGAAGGTGCCTGGATTTCTTGCCAGGAGACCAAACTGGTACTGGGTGAACCAATGCTGCGTAGGCAGCCAGACAGCCCAGGTAAGGCTGAGCACCAAGCAGGCAGCATAGGTGTAGTGCTGGGAGCAGTTACTGTGCCCTGCTCCAGGCTGCAAGGCTGGGTGCTCACGGCTTGCCTGCATGCCCTTGAGCTCTTCCTGTGGAAGGAAGGCCATGGCATCTGCTGGCAGTGCCAGGATGGTTCTCAGTGGCATTCAGTGGGTTGGTCAAACTTGTGACTATGTAGATAAAGTAGAAGTAGACATGAGCTCTTCCCATCGAGGTTTTTACTTTTGTTTCTTAATTTCACATCATTTTCTAGTTCCCTCTTTCACTTGGGACAGATGTTCCGGCTGCTCTTAGAAAGGCAGTTCCTGCTGTTGCTCGGCCTTTGAAGGAAACAGGAAGTTCCAGTAACTGTGTGCAGTTTGCTTGTGGGCACTTTAACAGCTTGCTTTTCACCTTTACTCCATTGTGTTGGGGACACTTGTGCTTCGAGTGTAGATGTGTACTAAAAAGGTGTATCATGCTTTACTGATTTTTATCCTTTTTTTGCACCCATTTTTACTGGAGCAAAGTAATTATGAGCACATGGTAAAATAATACCCCCCACTATTTTTTTCTTATCATACCAGCTTGTCCTTGACTGACTAAATGCCTTAAAGCAGATTCTCTAGAGAGGAGGAGTGTTATTCACTGAGATCAGTAGGTGTGGCTGCAGGAAAATCAAGCAACCCCAGTATAAGGTCTGACCTTACAGTAAAGCTACGGGGTGCAGTTCAGCTTTATGATGCTCTATCCAGTATGCATTTTTTTTTACGTTTTGACTCAGGGATTTCTCTGTTTCAGTTCTCGGACGAAGTGAAAGGTGTTTTTAATAGCTGCTTTTTGGTTCTGGAATTTAATCACATTTAACTCTGACTTCTAGGTGGAACACCAGTACTCACACATATTCACTGTGACAGTAAGGAAAGCCACAAATGTCACAAAAGGAGCCATTGGTGACATGCGTGAGTATATCTCTTTCTGTTTTGCTTCTTTCTTCTGGGAGACTTTTCCCGTAGGCAGGGGGGGATGACACAACACACTTGTCATGCAATAAAAGATTGGTTGTGTTTTTTCTTTTCTGTCTTGTTGTTAAAGCAAGAGCAACGTACCCATTTTGTTGCTCTCTCATTTCAAATTAGAAAGGAGATTTGCTGCTCCTTCTTTCCATTGATCTAGAGAAGATGAGTGAGTTGTAAACAATTTGCCTACAAGCAAACACACCTACGTTTAGGTTTTTGGCTTAGTCAGAGGTGCTGTTCTGAGGATAGTGAATCTGGCTCTTCTATCTTCAAAAGGCTGTGGTTTGGTTTTGCTAACAGTTGAAAAGAAAGAAGCCTAGAGCTCTGCTGAGTCAATGCAATAAAAAAAGAAAGGGGGGGGGGAATAAGCAGATCTCACGATGGAGAGCTACATAAGACACCACTGCTTCTTCCCCTTTCTGTTACATTTCTGAGTCTCCAGACTTAGCGGCTGAACAGGAAACCACCAGGAAAGACCCATGAAAACTCTTGACTGTTCTTAAGGAGGAAAGGAGAGAATAATATACTGGCTCAGTCTGTAAAAAGAGTATTCCTGCTTCCTTTATTATGAGTGTTTTGCTCTCAGGCTGTCTCTCATTACTCTGGCACTTCATCCCTTACTTCGCCTGGAGCTGTATCTGAGGAGGAGGAGCATGGTGTTACCTTGCTTCTGCTCTTTGGTCAGGCTTGTCTGAGAGGCAGTCGTTTCTCTCCCAGCACATTCTTGGAAGCTGCTTTCAGATCAGACTACAGCAGCTGCTCTCATACACAGATTTGCTTTGGCAAGTGAATGATTCTTCTGTACTTACTTGCCAGCACTGATATTAAACATGGCAGGTAGGCGGGGAGAGATGGCAGGGAGCATTGGCAGGGGAAGACTTGGGAATCTGTTTGGTATCTACTGTGAAGTGAAGGAGAGGGACACATGCAGAAAATGCTCTGAGAGGTTATCCTGGTGGTCTCTGAGAGGACCTTCACATTTAGAAAAAAAGACAAAAACAAAAACTTGGCAGAAGTGCTGTAAAGACTAGAACAAGGGCCTCACAAATTTACGTGTAGGAGAAGATGAATTCAATGGGAGGACACAGGTTCCTGGCACAAGAGAGTGGGGAGATGGGAAGAGAAGAAGGGATGGGGGGCTTGAAGTACAGGTAGTATGAAAAGGAGTATGGAAAAGCTTAAAAAGAAAGCCAGAAGACCATCAGAACGGGTATGGTCCTAAGGTAAAAATTCCAGATATTGTCCATTAATAACATTGTGTTTCTGTCCAGTAAGTCTGGAGACTTGCTGAATCATTGAAATGGAATGGTTACTCAGAAAGAACTTGGATAAAACCTGGCAGAACTATCTCAGGGGTACTGAAACGTGCCTGGTTTCCTGTCCAAGGCACCTACTAACACTCCATAACCTGGTGCACCTCAGTGAGCTTTCATGTTCCCAGGGCTTGTTCTTGTAATCCTGGCAAATCCTCCAGAGTGAAATAAAAACCAGTGAAAAGCAGATGGTTGCTTCTGTTTCTATTTTGGAAATATTTCGATTTCCCATGTATATACAAATCCTGGTGTATTGGAGCCTGGAAGCTATTTGATCAAATCTGTAATCTTGTTGATACCAAAGAAAGATGCACAAAGCTATGAGTGCTGCAGAACCTTCACAGTTGATTGTGGCAGCCAGTTTGTTTTTCATTTGATTTGTCAAAACTAACTTGTTGAAGGAATTTCTGAATGTTTACGTCAGGTTTCTGATCTCAAATGTAGGATTTAATACCAGAGAGAATGTCTGTGATGTGTAACATGAGGTAAATCTATTTGTGTAAGTAATGAGAGGTAATTTGTGATGGTGGAGGTTCTGGGGAATGTGGAAGATCAGTGGTCTGCTTTTGTTCCTTTTTCCACGTCACAAGTGATTGTGTCAGATGCTAAAAGTCTCCTACTAGAAAATTCTAGTAGGTGGATCTACGTTTGTTAATCTTGTGAAAGGACTTACCGTTTTGCTGTATTCCCACCATAAGGATCTGAGGTCTGCCTCTGCCCAAGGAGCCTTGTGTCCGGTGTATATGGGCTTCTGACTGTGGTTGGGCATGGAGAGTGTACGGCGTGTTATCCGCTCCTCTATCCTCCCAGGCCTAGGCTGGAGAGACACACAGAATTTTAAGCAAACTTTTCAAGATGTCCTGAACACTTCATTAATGAAGAGTATAAATGGATGTGTCATCCTTAAAACCTGATAATGGATATATACTGCAACTTCCACAGGCTATGTTTCGTTATGTGAACAGTTCATGCACAGCACTGCTGACTCAAGATGTATGCTTTGTTTCCTGGCTGACTGGAGCAGTAGAGAAAATTGGAGCTAGGATAGCTTCAGTCCCTCCATTTTTATTTTTCTCGTTGAGATTTACTGTTGTCTCTGTAAGCTTTAAAATCTTTATTGAGTGATCTGACAAAGACTGGCAATCAGATCTGAATGTGGGTCATACCAGCATCTGAGTAGCTAAGCTACAGCAGCTGATGTTTGACAGCTCTCTGAGCCAGTCCTCACAGGGAGCTGTTCCATCCTTGGGATCATTTTTCTGGCCCTCCTCTGGATGTCCTCCAACAGGTCTGTGTCTCTGTACTGAGGACTCCACATCTGGACGCAGTACTCCAGGTGCAGAGCAGAGGAGCTGATCCCCTCCCTCTGCCTGCTGGTCACGCTGCTTTTGATGCAGCCCAGGATACAGTTGACTTTCTGTGAGGGCACATTGCTGGCTCATGTTCAGCTGCCATCCACCAGTATCCCCAGGTCCTTTTTGGCAAGGCTGCGCTCAATCATTACATCCCCCAACTTGTACTGAGAGTGAGGATTGCTGTCACTGAGCTGCAGTACCTTGCACTTGGCATTGTTGAACCTCATGAGGTTCTCCTGTTTCCACTGCTCAGGCTGTCTAGGTCTCTTTGGATGACATCCTGTACCTTGGGCATGTCGTCTGCACCCCACAGCTTGGTGTCATCCGCAAACTTGCTGAGGGTGCACTCAATCCCACTGTTGATCTCACTGATGAAGATACTGAAGGGCACCGATCCCAGTATTTATACCAGGTGGACGTTTCCTGGCAAAACATCATGGTGGAGCTCTTGGGATGCCCCCATGGAGCTGAAGACACCACTCTGTCTACCTTTTGAGCCTTCCTCTTTTAGGAAGGGGTCTCCCTCTTTTTCTTGTTTGCCCTCTGCAGAAGTTTGATTTCTTCCTGCTTTCTTCTCTTCTGCCTCTCATCCTCCCTACCTGGGAAGGCTTTGAAGTTTTGTTAGGGTTGGTCTGATGCCTGATCCCAAGAGTGAACCAGGTTGGACATCATAGCTGGATTCTGTGTGAAAATGAGAACCAAGATGAGCATGTGATACTTTGCTCTGATCCTCTCCAAGTGCTCAGCTGTTTCCAGTAAGGGCTTCCCTGTGCTGTATATGCTTTAATGCAATTAGTAGCCTTTACAAAGTTTCTTTTGCAGAAACATCATTGGTTTTCCTTGATGTCTTGTCTTCTCGTTCTCAGCTCCTCTGGAAAGGAATTCTGCAGGATACCATCTACTGTGTGAAAAATCGCTTTTTGATTTGTTTTGCAACTGTGTTTTAAAAGTGAAATTTGAAGCTTCCCCTGATTACTCTCTTGTATTTGTTGGTTGTTAACTTTCCCACATACTAGGTTGAACTCAAGAAGTGCTCATTTGTTGAAATATTAGGAAGGGATGCCTGCTTAGTCAGTGCTAGATTGTGCCACACTTAGCTGGACAGACAAACTCATATGCATGGTCATCCCTTTCTGTGGTGTTGATGTATGTCTGCTGTTCTGACTCAGCACATCCACTCCTCAGTACCATAAGTGAAATGCTGTGATGTGCAGAAACTGTTCACAGGTGTCACTTGATTTTAAATTTCCTGTAGCTGCTTGTAGTAGCAATGATTGTGGTTTTACTGAGGCATGAAGTTTGTGTAACCAACCTCAGCCTGCACTCCTCTGTGGTCCTGCCTGGTTCAAGCAGCTCCAGGCTCTTGAAGTCCCACTGACAGCAGTTGTCAGAATCAGAAAGCTGGAGGTAGAGCCTCTGTCACTCAGAGGTTCTGAGGCTGTGCTTCAGCATCACAGTACATGGAGCTCTGTAGCCACTGGTAGAGGACCAAAACCTCTAAAGCCCCACGATACCAAGCACGGATCCGGTATAAACTTGTTCTGCGGATTCAGAAAATGTTGACAGTTTCAGTTAGCGTTAGCAGCCTTTATGCCAGACTAGAACTAATCTGTACTCATCAATGTGTAGAAGTTATACTGTGTGCTTTGAGTAAGTTACCAGGAATGCGATGATATGCCTAAGCCTACACCAGCCCCAGTTATCGCTACCCAGACCTGGCATTAGCATGGACCCACAGCTGCATGGGGCAGCTGGCATTGACAGAGGGAAAGGGTTCACAGATGTAATGCTAACGGTGCTCATAAGAGCTAAACACTTCAATTGAAGAAGGAAAAAATGAATGAACAGCACTTTGGGTTCTACTGAACCACCAGAAAAATGGATTTTTCTCTGGACCATTACAAGCTGATGTTTCAGTTGCTTTTCACTGCTGTCTCTCTACAAAGGCAGCTGGAAAGAACCCAGGGAAGAGAATTTTGTTTCTTGGCACTTTGATGGATCTGATGTGAACCTATTTTAATAGGTTCAGGTAGCAATTTTATTTTACTTTTATTGTCAAGGCTGCATCAGGAAAGCTGGTGGTGGTGTCTGTCCTGCCAGTGAAGTAGGTACTAATGCACTCCCTGAGCTGGGAGTGCAATCCTTTCCTTCAAATGAAGAGTGCCAGAGCCAGAAAGCATTGTAACGCAAGGCATTAATAGTCTCTAACAAATCAGTTACTCAGTGACGGGATTTCTCAGAGCAAAGCTGCTGTTTCAGGAGCAGCACTGCCTCACTTGCAGTCACCTTCCACAAATGGAATCCAGTCTCGCATCATCCCCTTTGCAACATCTCTCTGTCTGATGAGGCCAGAAACCTTGGCAGTCCTTATTGTACCTGGAACACAGCAAATAACCTCATGCCTCCTGCTTGTGGCCCCGTGCTGATAGACCATTAATTTGTTTGAAGGCTCTCAGAAGCAACTGCTCCAAATTAATGGGAAGATTGAATTTAGATGTAGTAATTAGACTGCATTAGTACCTATTGTGAACACTCTTTCAGAATTAGCATCACTGAAGTTAAATTGATTTATGAGAGGGCCTACATAGGGATTTAATTAAACTTAGCTAACATGCTTTGTAGGTTAATTGTATTTATATTGTTAGTTCAAATCAGCCAATTTAAAAAAGCTAAAATAGCTGGAACGGTCTCATCTGAAGTATGGGTGGCACAAGGGGTTGGAAGCCGCCACTGCTAACCTAGGAGGAGCACAGTAAGCCACAGTCCTCTTGAAAAGTGTGAATTCAGTACAAACTTGAGAAGACAGATCATGTCTTTGTTGCTTTTTAGCTTCTGCAGTGATGGCTGCAGGAGATTTTAACGTAGAGATTACCCAATAGAGTCATGAGATGCTTCTTGGTGTTGCAGCCTGACACAGCCAGTTCTGCTGCATTGTATTCCTGGCTGCACCTCCCCAAGTCGGAGAAGAACTGTTTGATTTCCAGAGTTGCACCTCCAGCCTATGTGAATTTAATGAGGTTCAACAAGGCCAAGTGCAAGGTGTTGCACTTGGGTTGGGACAATCCAAGGTATGAGTACAGTCTGGGAGAAGAACTCATTGAGTGGCCCTGCTGAGAAGGACTGTGGAGCAAAAAGCTGGACATGGGCCAGCAGTGTGCTCTTGCAACCCGGAAGGCCAGTGGTACCCTGGGCTCCATCAGAAGAGTGGGGGCAGCAGGGAGAGGGAGGTCATTGCCCCCCTCTATTCTGCCCTGCTGAGGCCCCATCTTGAGTATTACGTCTGGGCCTGGGGTCCCCAGCACAAGAAGGACGTGGAGCTGTTGGAGTTTGTCTGGCGAAGCGCTGTGCTTCAGCCCTTTGATCCTTTTTTTACGAAGAACAGTTGAGGGAGTTAGGCTTGTTCACCTTGGAGAAGAGAAGGCTCCTGGGAGCCTCACTGTGGTCTTCCAGTACTTGAGAGCTGTTTATAAACTGGAGTGAGACTGACTTTTTATATGGTCTGATAGTGATAGGACAAGGGAGAGTGGCTTTAAACTAAAAGAGAGGAAATGTAGGTTAGATGTTAGGAAGAAATTCTTCACTTAAAGGATGGTGAGGCACTGGCACAGGCTGCCCAGAGGTGCTGTGGGTGCTCCATCCTTGGACGCATTGAATGCCAGGTTGAATGGGGCTCTGGCAGCCTGATCTAGTGGGTGGCAACCAGCCCATGGCAGGGGGTTGGAACTAGATGATCTCTGAGGTCCCTTCCATCCCAAGCCATTTTATAATTCTGTGAATCTGTGATTCTGTGAATGACAGTATGTGCTTAATTGTTGCCTGCCCCGTGAGGCTGCTCACTACCCCTGCTCACATGCCCAGGTGGCACTGCTGGGACTTTTTGGGGGACCTGGCAGCTCTGACATTTCCATTCCTCCCTGGCTGCTTGCAAGTAGGTAGTTAATGGTGCCTCTGTTCTGGACACACACTGGCAGGCCTTGTGTTAACCTGTTCTTTCATTAGTTGCAGCAGAGCAAGGGCAAGACAAATCTAGTGATACAAATACTTGTTAATACTTTGTTTGGGGGACATTTGTTATTTGGCAATTACTCATGATGGACAATTGTTAATAAACACCCTTTTTACTTGTGAAAATGGTAAAAGACATTTTCACTTGACTGTGATAGGGATAACATTGTAAAGTGAGCCCCAGTCCCCTGCTAAAGCAGGTTCCCTACAACAGGGTCACGCTGGTAGGCATCCAGGTGGGTCCTGAATATCTCCGTAGAAGGAGACTCCACCTCCTCTCTGGGCAGCCTGTTCCAGTGCTCCGTCACCCTGACTGTAATGAACTTCTTCCGCATGTTAGTATGGAACTTCCTATGTTCAAGTTTTAGGATGTTACTCCTTGTCGTATCGCTACACACCACCGAGAAGGGCCTGACCTCATCCATTTGCCTCGCACCTCCTTTTAGATATTTATCAGCATTGATAGTGCCAGGAAGGGAGGAATATGAAGTCATACTGTACAGTCACTGTCTGACGATAGTACATGTATCCATAGGTCTGTCATTTCCAACCCTTGCAAGCACTTCAGCTACATGAAAAAATTCAGATGCAGGGCAGATTGCGAGCCAACAAGTTACAAAGGAGTCGCACAGGAAGCTGTGTCTGGGAACAGCCCTGAGTCCATTGGAGCTGCATAGAAATGCTGCTTTCTGCAGGAGTGTCCCGAGGAAGAAGTACAAATACTTACACATTACCTCTCCTGGGGAGTCTTAGAAGTTGGCTGTGTTTCTTTACTTCAGTCAAGAAACAATTCTGTAACAGTGTTGCCCTTACATATGCAAACTTAGTTCTCTTATAGTGATTATGCTTCTGAGGCATCAGCTTTTGACCCATGAACCATTTCATTAAGATGCTTCCTATTCACATCAAAATATAGATGACAGCAATGCTCAAGCTGTTTTTCATTGATGTTTTGAGATTTAGTTTTTTTTTTTTGAAAACATACCTGGAATATCAACTAACAAAAACACGCACAGGAGCAAATAGATCTGTGCAAGAGGGTGCACGCAGTATCTATTTTACCTGCACGTTAAATACATTAAGCAGCTTTGCATTACTTGCCAGATTGCTGGTAGCTACTTTGTGAGCACCATCCCCAAGTGATAAAAAGGAGTACAATTTTTATTTATATAGCATGGCTTGTAGCAATGTCTTAATCAGAGCACACAGTCTTCCAGTATTTTTCCTCTTCGGCTGAAGAAGGAAGTCTGAAAAGAGTAGATTTTCATTTTCTTAATTGAAAATAGCACAAAATAAACTTTCAAACATGAAAGAGTGGATGACTAACTCCTAGCCTCGGGTTAAAAAGCATAATAAAGGCAAGGAGTGAGGGGGAGGCTTGGCATTGCTTGGTTACCAAGGTATTTCTTTTATTTATTTTAGTTGTTGATGTTCTAAGTTTAGCTGCTCCATGCCTTGATTTAGTTTCTGCTTCAGCGCTCACTTGGAGTCTGGCTGGTGGGGAGTCAGTAATGGCAGGTGGCTGCCAGCTGTGCTTTGGGGTTTGGAGTACAAGTGGAGAGCCATTGGTTTTTTGTGTTTAAAATAAAAATCAAAGTTTTGTAACTTACAGTTAGAGCCAATCCCATAATAATGTAAAATTGAACAGAATGAGAGGCATCAAAGTTTTGTTCAGAATGTTGCTTAGTGCTGATATATTTGTTAAAAACCAAGCTTCTGAGGGTACGTTCAGCCTCTTGGCACTGCGCATCTCTAGGGTTTATTGCCCAAGTATTGCTCGATGTCCAGACTTACAGATGAGATCTTGTCACTGCTCACTGCAGTAGGTGTTTTGCTATGCAGACTCATGGGTCTTTGAATTCCCTGCCTTCGGGCACAGATTTGTGTTGTAATTCAAGAGAGGTAATGCAGCCAGTAGAAGCTGGCAATTAGTTATATCCGTCAGTGGAAAAAGAAAAAAGATGTAAAAGACACCTGGGGATTGATCCCATCTCTTCCCCTGACTTCAGCGAAGAGACAAGCTAAGACAAAAATTCTCAGGAGCTAATGAAGAATGCTATTTAAAGGCTTGCCACACCATTCCCCAACTTTAAATAGCTGCTCATTAATTAGCAGGTAACAGTGTGACCTGCCAAGTTGTAGCAATTAGCTGAGAGCCACAGATACAGAGCACAATGTAAAAATCCCTCAGAGTCTTGCATGTTATTCTGCTTCTCCACAGAGATAGTAAGTACTTTTTTGTGCAAGTTGAGTACTGACTCTGTTGGTAGTGTCAGAAAGCATGTTAGCTCCAGCTGATGTTCCCAGCTAGAAGTGACAGGAGGCCGAAACATTTTGACCCCATTCTGCCTTGGTACCCAAAATCTCCTGAGTGTTTTCAGAAAGCCTTCTTTTGTATTTTCCAAAAGAAGATTGATTCCTGTTTGAAAGTATAGATATATGTATTTTTGTTTACTTTTTCTCCTGGCTGTTGTGACCCCATGGCTCTTGGCTCCAGCACTCACTGATAATGTTTCACTGAAATCAGGAACCTTTGAACACATCTGGCTTTGTTGAAAAAAGTATCTTTAGACTCGAAGTTTGTACAAGGAGGGATGTTCAGACCTGTTTTACCTAGTGGTGCATTTTAATCTCTTTCCTGAAGACATCTTTAATAAAAGGATTCTTGTTTATAGTGAGCAGAGCACTTCCTTGAAAGTGTTTCCCAAGAGCTGAGGGCAACCTTTGCAGAGAGGCTGTGGAGATGTGTGTGTTTTACCATGTTACAGCTGGTGGTTTTGTACTAAAAGGTCAACATCAGCCTATTTCTTGCATTTGTAGGATACGAAATAGTTGCAAAAAATATTTTCTGTAAAACCTTGATTGACAATGGTGAAGAAAAGGGAAATCCATATTATTACTGGATATATGTTTGAAGCAAAATAAACTAATATGGAGTTAGAAAAAATAAGTCAGAGAAATGTTGTTGCAGCTTTGATGCTGACAGTGTGCGTACTTTTAATCTTACATAGTGCTTTCTATAGCAGTTCGGTTGAATTTCTTCTGTTGATACAACACACTGATGAAGTTCTATTTCCACAGAGCTTTCTGTCTATTAATAGTTGAACTTAAATGTGAAAACATGGTAGAATCTCTTTTGCAGATACAGTGCAACACTATTCAAGGATCACGACAACTGACATTTCTCATTTAGGAATTAACTGTCATTCATAATAGAGACGTTGACACTGGTGATGGTTTAATCTCAGACAGAAAAGAATCTCCTTTGAGAGAAAAATCTCATTTGACAGAAGAAAATTACTGGCTTTAATGGATTGGAAATGTAGGATTTGTTGGGCTGCCAGCAATGCATTCTTTGCTTTCAGGAGGGAATGGCTTTTATTGTTGTCAGGTGAACTTTTTCAAGGTGTACTTTTTCTGCCACTAATAGTTCTGGTTCGATAAAGTTGGCGTATGTTACTGTATTTCCAGTCAGGGTTCTGCAGCTGTTTTTCAAATGTAACTAGTGCTAGCAAGGTCTTGGTTCTGTGGTGACCTCCACAAAGTCAAGTAGGTGAAAGAGGATCCCAAGTTTGACACCCCGTTGCTTGTTTTCATTTCTAATTGAAGACTGTTTTTGTGGAATGTTTTTGTGTCACTGCTGCGACACTAGAAAGAGGAAGGGGTAAGAGCTTTTAAAAATAATCACCGCTGCTTGGTAGAAGTATAGGTATTTCCAATAACCATGAATCTTTCCCAGCGCACTTCTATTTGTTCAAGGTTCTATTCACCTAACAGCATAACTTCTGTTTCCTTTTGAGATACTGGTAATATTGTTGTATCACTTATTTCATTATATTCATAGGATTTTTGTAGTTAAATATATTTCTCCCATAGATCATGAGATAATCTGTGGTTTCACATAACTGTTACAACTCAGATTTGAGTTATACGCATTGTTTTGCTCTGTAGTTGACACTCCAGACCCCTATGTGGAGCTTTTCATCCCTTCCGCTCCTGACTGCAGGAAGAGAACTAAACATTTCAATAATGATGTGAATCCCGTGTGGAATGAGACCTTCGAGTTCATTCTGGACCCCAACCAAGAGAATGTTCTTGAGGTAAATAAAGTGATTGAGCTGCCTGTGTGGAAATGGAAGTCAGAAAATGTCTGGAAGTTTAAAATAACAGTACTTAATACATCTGTTGTGTTAAGATTTCAGGGTTTGTGTTGGTTGTTTTTTTTCTTAATATTAAAGGCTGGATTTTGTCTTCAGTCATGGTGCTAGGCAAGAGGTGTTATATTCGATGAATAGCCTTGATAGTCATTATAATATGTGCCTCTGTGTTATCCTTCAGACTGCTCCTGGGGACTAGTACCTTACTGTTGTTCACATCAGCCATAAATTATTTTCTCATTGCTTCCTTCACTGATTCTACTATTATGGACAGTTGAATAGGTGGGGGAAGTAAAGTCAAGCCTCTGCCCATTCCCTGCTTTTCCCTTAGGAGTCAAAAAGCAGAAGTGTGGTTCCACTTTATCTTCAGTGCACACCCAATCTTAGTCTGTGTGCAGGCTTGCTGTCTGAGCCATTGTCTGATCTCAGTATGTTAAGCCCTCCTGGGTTGTACACAAAAGGTGAGTATTATGTATAATTAGTCTATCAGTGGACACAGTAAGAATGTAAGTTCATCTATGGTGCTGTGTTAGTTCGGTTCTTCAAAGGACATGACCCTAACACATAAAGTGCTCTGATGCAAGCATACAGGTTTTCAGTCTGAATTAAACAGACAGCAAGGGCAGAAGGTAAAGCCTGGGAAGCTTATTTACTGAGCTAGTAATCATAACCTCTTGAAGCTAATGGTTCAAGATCCTAAAATTGTATTGTGCTTCCAACAATGCTCCCTCTGCTCCTGGGGTGAGGATCAGATTTGCAGTTCAAGGAAGAAGAATCGTGTGGTCAGCTTACTGGAGCATGAAGAACCTTCGTGTCCATCCTGCCCATGTGACAACAACATTGGGGAAGTCAGAGTAACTTCACAATTGTTTTGCAGAAAGGAGATTATGCAAAACAGCTTCTGACATTTTATCTTGTGCAACAGTCACCTGAGTTGATTCTCACTAAATGTTTTGGTCACAGACCTGCAGCCTGGCCTGGGAAAAGGTTGAAATATCTAACTTAGTTGTTACTTTGTCATGAAAATATAGGTGAATAGTTATCAGGACTTAGAAAGAGGAATTGAGTGATCGTTTGTGGAAATAGGAAGAAGAAAATAAGAATTTGGATTCATCAACCTGCCTTTGTTGCTGTATGGGAAATAGAAACTGTTATGATTTTGCTGGATAAAGCCTTTGTGGATTCTAACAGAAAGCCTAGCGCAGAGAGTTTCCCTGTATCTTTGTAGATCTGGTATTTTCTGAGATCTGGAGGAGCAACAACTAACTCAATATTTGCTGTGATTTTAGCATTATTTTATACAGTCATTGGGAAGTTTAGGATTTTATGAGCTGGTATGTGGTCAATTTCCAGCACAGTATGGCTATAGTTCGCTGCCGGAATTATTCACACCCCTATTTCCTGTAGGAGAGACATGTCCAACCCATGTCCTCTGGGCCATGTGGCCCAGTCCAGCTTGTCCTGCTGCCTGGCCGCTGCTCCACACCATCACGGTGCAGTTCTTCCCCATCACATGGCCCAGCCCCAGGCATGCACTTATCATTCGGCACTGTCTGAGCTGAAATCAGTACGTGGGGATGGCACGATGCAGTACTAACTCGAGTTATGGCAAATAATTGTATACATTTTAATAGCTAAACACAGTCCTGTGAACAGAAAAAAAATCTGCAGGCTTGCTTTCTGTTTTGATATAGGAATTTGAGAATAGATTTCAAGATTGCAAAAGAAAAAATCAGTGTTTTTGTGTATTTGTGACTCTGTTTTCAATCGACATAAATACATCATTTGCGACTTTTCAAATGGAATGTACAGAGTTGCAATCAGATATTCAACTGAAAATTTGACTGTGTCTCTTAACGAGACTTTTATGACTTCCCTCAGAGAGAAATATCCCTCACTTCACATGATTCATGTCATTGCTTTTTGGCAGTGCGTGAATTTGTGACTAACTATTTTCAAGGGTGAAATACATGAATTTGCATCAAAAATCTCTGATGAACACCTTGAGACCTCGCTGGTCCCATCGAACCAGACCGATGCATTAGTTTCATGAGAACAAGACCAAATTTCTCACTAGATTTATGCTTTTGTTTCTCTTTTTTTAATATGTTTAAATAAAGAAAAGATTAAAAATAAATTTTATTACTTATATACATTAACTATAGTGTATATTTTATAAGGGTTGCTCCAAAAGTAACGCCTCCTATTTTATTATGTTGGCCTACAATGTTAGAGGTGGACTGTGGTGGGATGGCAGTAGAGGTTGAACATTCCCACCTGTATTCCATTACTTTTTGTTGCTGTGTGACGGTTGGCAGCAGAGGAGCAGTCTGACTGCATGGCATCTGACATGTGTCCTGAAGTGTGTATGAAGCAAAGGTGTGGAACTGAATTTCTCCATGCAGAAAAAAAATTACACCCATTGACATTCGTCTTGCTTGCTGAATGCTGATGGAGGCCAAGCAGTGGATGTGAGCACAGTGAGGGGTGGGTGGTGCATTTCAGCAGTGGTGACAGCGACAGTGGATCACCTACCCTGGTGCAGATTTTTACCAGCATGGCATGCAGGCTTGTGTTCGTTGCTGGTGAAAATGTATAGCTAATAGTGAAGACTGTGTTGAAAAATAAGAGTTTTGTAGCTGGGAATCTGCTCTACTGAATAGTGCTGTTGTGCTTTTCATGTGTGTTGTGGTTTCCATGGAAATAAATAGGAGGCATTACTTTTGGAGAGACCTATGTATATGCAGCCCATTTTCACTCACTATGGCCCAGGCAAGCCAAAAGGACACCCATGCTGTAAGAGAACACAGCAGATTTCGTTAAAAGTAGAATTTGGAAATGTATCTTTACAATAAGTAAAGATTGCTGCTGTTTTATGAGGCAAGTGCTGTAAAATTTCATGGAAATTGCCTGCAAAGAGCCAGTGATACCATGTAATAATGGTTAATTTCTGACCTGTTTGATTTATATCTGCATAAACATATAAATACTGTTTGTGGTAAAGCTTCTCTTCCCCATGAAGAGTACATTCTTTAGGTTAAAGCTGATATTTTTGTTCTGCTGTTGTGGTCCACACACACAATCCATAGCAGAGCCTTTGGATTCTGTGTGGAGGACAGTGTCAGAATTGAAACCTGCACAACCCACCTAAAGCTTGTTTTGCGAATTCCCAGGCTCATGCAGACTCTACAATCCACTCCTCAGGTGGTTTAAATTTTTAGCGTTGTCTCAATAGCTGTTTGTTTCAGAAGTCAGCCCTTGGAGGTTACAGCAATGAACATCAAGTTCTGTGAGGAAACAGAAACATGTAGATGCCATTAAGTACTGATATTACTAAAATACAGTTCATTTCAAAGAATTGATTGTGCCACAGGATGAGACAAATTCTCCATAGCTGAGAGGAGGTTGAACTCGGATATAACAAATAGTCATGCAAGTGTTTGTGTCTTGATTGCATTTGTTTTACACAAAAATATATGCTCCAAGCCGCAGACATGGTATTTCAGAAGAAACTATTCCACAAAGTGGAAAAAAATCGTAAGCCAAATGAGTTTGGAAAGCTCACTTACTAGAAACCATGGAAATAGTAATTTGAAACTCTTTGTGAGCATCTTGCTTGAGAATTGAAAGGCTACCACTGAGAAAAAAGATTGCTGGATGTAGGCACAGGAGGGTTAGAGCAAATGTGCTGAACAGTGTTCAGTGCTATCTGCATCAGTGTTTGGATGGTTTTGCATTTTGAAAAGGTACGTGCTCTGATATGGAAGATGAGAAGAGACTTGAAGGTCTGGTTTGATACAGAGAAAAGTTTTGTGTCGTTTGGAATGCTGTGCATTTTTCCAAATCACTGCTCTGAAATTCTTTGTCTGTGAAAGGAAGGTTAGGGCATATGGATTCCATCTTAGCTGAAAAGTTACATTATGTTTTTTTTGGCATAGGATGTTTAAAACACTATTGTCTTGTCCATGGAGAAGATTTGCTAGCTAGAAATTGAAGTAATTGTATATATAATTGATATAATTTGAAGTAATTACATCTGTTTAGAAATGTGATGAGATTTACTGACAGAAAAGGTGCTCAGATGAAAAATGCTTTGTGAACGATACTGTCATGCTTGCTCCATCGAATGCCTTAAAAAAGCCACCTACGCTATATGCTAGCTTTTCCTGCTTAAAGAGGATATTTTTGGATGTTGGCTAGATTGGGTTAGTTACATTTCTTTTCCATGTCCCTTTTTAAGTTACTTTAGACATAATATATATGGAACTAAAAGGAACTAAAAACACTATCAGTGTTGAATTGAATGCCCATTTATCTTTTTAGGTTACTTTGATGGATGCCAACTACGTTATGGATGAGACTCTTGGTATGGCCACATTTCCTATATCCTCTCTGAAGCTGGGAGAGAAGAAGGAGGTCCAATTAACTTTCAACAGTGTGAGTTGCAACGTTTGTAGCTTTGTGTTTGTTGTGTGGCTGTGAACGTGTTGCGAAGTTTGTAATCAGTGCCTGAACTGAGAGCGCCTAAACCATTGTGTAGATCTGGATATACCTGGTTAGATACAGCTTCTTCACGAGTCATGGAGATGTTGGTGCTTAGAAAGCCTGAGCGATGTTTCCTAAGGAATCTCGCTGAGTCTGATGTTACTCAGAGTTTACCCTTAGTCACTTCATGAGAAAAACATTTAGCCTGCACTTGCAACCCAGATTAAAAATCCAGGTCTTCTTCATTACTATTTATGGCTATGTTTTATCAACATAGTTTTGAATTTAAAATGCAAAATGAGGAATTATATCCCTCTCTGGGTAATGGCAGCAGCCTTTTTGTCAGGAAATAGCTAAATCTTTGGAGGCTTTGGCAAGGGGAAATCTCAGCTGAGGGTTGCACGCCTGTCCTGAAGCTGGTTTCCTGAGCATTCACTGTTGGCCATGGTTAAACACAGGGCTGCCTACTGGCACTGTATTTGTCTCTGCAGTCCTGCTGAGAGGAGAATGAAGAAACACAGTAGCACTGAATGCCTTTCTTTCTGAGAGAATCCTCTTTACAAGTCTAGCATTCAACTTATGTACTCCAAACAGATTTCTGCACCACTTGGTTCAATTTACTTTAATGATCTTTGTTATATGGATTTTGTTATGCTGTATATTTTCTCTACTACTTGAAGCTTGTGACTCCCAGAAAGCTAGCAGAAATTATTTTATTACTGTGCGTTGCAGTTGCAGTGAATGGCTTGTTGTAATACAGCTCTGGTTAACATCAATGATGCATTACTGCATGTGGTGCTTTAAAAAGAAAAAAAGAAAAGAGAAAAAGAATGAACACAAGTTCCAGTTTGATTGTTTTCTTTAAACTCGTATACAAAACAAATGGTGTCAACTTAACAAGGACTGCCTGTCTGCACAGTGACTCCTGGAAATTGTTGTTAAGTCTGTTAAATAATTTAATTTGTTCTGCACATATTAAAGTATCACAGTATATTAGAGTACTGTATTGAAGGCCATTCTGAACGTAATTCATCAGTTGTGATTACATCCCTCGCATCTGCTTGTCTTTATATATACCATATGTATTATCAATACTGTATGCATTCCTGCTTGGGGCTGTGATCTATTATATGGTCAGAGCTCCTGATTTGTGACTGCTCTGCTATTTTCAGCACAATGCAACTTTAAAAGTAGTTTTGGTTTCAGCAAATAACTGGTCAAAGCCTGTTTGTTGGGAAGCAGAGAGCTCCGTGAGTGAGCCTTAGTATTTAACTAGGGGTTGCCTTCGGACACTCTGAAGCAAATGGGAAGGAAACATCAAGTCAGGCTGAGTTGCATGCACAGTGTATATCCCTGAGATTTCCTGGGCAGTCTGTGTAAGGTAAAAAAGAGACACGCTCTTTCCCTGCTGGAACATTTCCCTTCAAGGGTTTATTTAGTACTGTGTGCGTACATTTCTTCAACCATTGAATCACTGCATGTTTTCTGAAGTGCTTTCTAAATTAATAATGTCAGGTGCTGGAATAACGTAATTGTTACCCTGCCTTTGATGTGTTTCCATAAATGACTTTGCTTCGTTCCTTCGTGTTCGCCCTTTGTTTCTCTGCCTTTCCTTTCTCCAGTCCTGTTGCTGTGCCTCCTTCCCTGCGTGCAGTGCTGGTGGGGAAGGCAGCAGAGACATTCATCTGCTTCTAGCCCCATGCCCTCTGATCACATACTGCAAGTGGGGAGGAGAATTCATATGTAGCAAGAGGCAGAGTGAAGGAAGACAGTGTATGTTACACACCTGCAGGGCTGTACAGACGTGTCAGTGGCCATTTCCTGCAAGGGCTTGGGGAGATGAATGTGCTTATCTATCTTTAGTCTAGCAACCTTGTACTCTCCGATTGGGCCTGACAAGTGTGATAGGCTCGTTAACCATCTTTTTGTAAACTTCTGCTTGCGGGGAACCCTTTTGGAGTGCTCTATGAAGGAGGCAGAGAGGACCAAGATGTAGCTGTGGCCAGGTAGATCCATGTAGCCTACAGGAGTGCTGCGAGATTCCTGTCTCTCACTGTGTGAATATCATCTTCTGCATGTGCAGCTGATCAGCTTGTTATTGACAGGGCTGTTAAACTTGCTAAAAAACAGCTGAATTCCTTTTGGTACTGACAGTGAACCAGCATTTTGTCACACTGATTATTCAAACAAGGTGGGAGAAATCTTTGGTTTGGTCTTCTCAGTATATTGCATAGCTGGTGCTTAATAGAAGTGAAAACATGCTGTAATGATGTTCATTAATATACTCGCATCTTTCAGATGTTTTTAAGCTATCACTCCTCCTGACTAATAAGTTAAGCATATTTATTTACCTGTGGAAAGCATTGGGTTGCTCGTGTGGAGCACAAGTTTCAGGTGGAAGCTGAGTGTGAAATTTGCCCAGGGAACTGGGTAGCACGTAGCAGATGGACTGTGGCTGCATCTTCAGAGTATGAAAACAATCAGATCCCTTTAGGCCAAAGGTGAGTGGTTGTCAAAAAGTCCTTGTCAGTGAAAAAACAGAAGATAACAGCATCTAACCAGTGAAAGCCGGCACCTAGCTGCACCTAGCAGCATTTTCTTGTGTTTTCGGTGCTCGTGCACACAGTATGTTTTGGAAGCACAGCGTATGCTTTTCGAAAAAAGGCTGTGCTGAAAATAAAGTCACTGATACATTTTAGCAGTTTCTTCTGTTTTCAATGAGGTGATCTGAAGAAGCCTGTAACCCTAGTGGTTTTATGTTCCAGGTGTCTGTGTGGGTTTTTTTTCTGCTGAAAGTGTTGTAATTGGATTTAAATCTCTCTTGTGTAGGTTACAGAAATGACTTTGGAGCTGTCTCTTGAAGTGTGGTAAGTATCTCCTATTGAAACTCAGACTAAGAAAATAAAAGGAAAATAGACCAGCAACAAAGACCTTTTTTTATTTTATTCCATTTGTTACAATTTTCTTTTAAACGTGTCATATAGGGTACAAAAATTCTTAGTTTTAACATTGAAATACCAAGGACTAAAAAATCAAAGACTTTAAAATTGAGGGTTACTTTTGCACAGCAGTTGTCTCATCGACTTAAACAGCTTTACTTTTCTGAATAATCTTTCTTTTTCCAAACGTTCGCAGGATCAAGGCTATTGTACATGACTTTCACACCTTGGCTTGTGTTAAGTGCTTTCCTTTTCAAGGGCTCTCCCTCCTGGACTCTTAGACATCAGCTTCAGCTGTTACCCTCCTTATTTACCTTCTGTAGTGACTTTGCATCTTGTGGTAGCTTTCAGTGTGTGTGTATACTCATTACAAAGCCCTGAGTTGTACCTGTGTGTAGTATTGAGGTCAAAATGGAAGATGTCAGTCAGGCCAGGATTTCCCATGAAGCTGAGCAGATACCTGCTTTTTGTTTTTTCAGTCTTCTCTCTTTCAGTGTCTTTCTCCCTCCGTCTCATCCTATCCAGGTGAAAGACAAAAAATCACCTTGAGGCGTAACCAGAAAAATGTCTTTTAAGTCCAGAAATGAATTACTGAGAGCAAGGTGTTTAAGGACTCTTTTTTTTTTTTTTTTGGCTAGAACTATAAATAACAGCGCTGAGCACTGTAACTAAATGTAGAGCTCTATGTAATGACTCTGGAGGCGGACAGGCAGCCTCCAGGGATAATATTTGTTCATCATTTGATACTAGTTGAGATGGATATTTGGGTGGTCCTTGAGACCACCCCTAAAACATCCAGAGCTCTGAATTATGAGTATTTCATATCTTAGACTTGAAATGAATGTAAGATGCTTGGCTGTGTCTGGATGTTGCATTGGCAGTAGACACTGAAGTAGTACAGCAGAAGGATCCAGTTGAATTCTACTCTGCTATGCACTGACGTCCACATGGATTTTGGGCTCCGTGGGGCTCTGCAGTTCATGGTATTGTATACTTTCATGGGACGTTGCTTGTGAACAGACCTTTATTTGAAAATGTGGGCATTTCACTGAGGTAGTTACCAGGAAGAATCTGTATGCCTCTTCTCACCGCTACCTGACAGAGGCAGTGCTGCAACAGGTCATTCCTGTGCAAGTGTCTGCCACTCACCTGCACACCCGTGTATGAGAGGGACCCTGCTGAACTCAGCGATGCACATTCACAAAATGGATCTTAAGCAGGGGGTAACTTCTGGGCTGGCAATAGTGAGACTTCTTCTGAAGACCTTTTTCTGAAGGGAGGAAAGGTCTGTCAGGCTCTGAAAACTGGCAGTGCTGTAGTTCAGACCCATGGGGTGATATGCTGACTCAGTTCCTGCCTTATTATCCAAAATGAGAAGTGGGAGCTGAAGCTGTGGCTGTTATTTAAATATGGGATTGAGGTCTTTACACAGCCCTGTGCATGCATCTGATCGCATGGGGTAGGAAAACAGATGGAGAAAGAGGCTTTGTTTTTCCTGTTTCCAGTCAGCACAATCTCTGCTGAGATCCATACAGCTTTTGATAGTAAGACTGAATGGATACGGTGTCAAAATTGCCATCTCCTCCCCTTAAGAGTATACAGTAGCACAGGTGAACCTTTTTTTCATTGTGGTTGTCTTTTTGGTGGATAAATAGAGAATTCAGACTTCTAGGCTAAAAATTTGTAGTTACTTCATCACTCATATATATTAACTGAATTTTAATTTTTAAGACTAGGTAATACACCACTAGAAGCTGCATATTTTGTGTCTTCTTTTACACTAGGATGTGAATGGTGAAGTTGCTATATGAAATACACATCTCAGTGACACAATATGTCATTGTTTTGTGCTTCCTTCACTGTGTTGAGTCACATTATGCAATTGTCGCATGAGTATATTTTTATTTTATTGTTTTATTTTATTTTGATCTCATAGGTGGTTTTTAAAGTTTTGTTTTGAATAGGGCCTTTCGCTAATTCCTGTCTGCTTTGAAAAACAGTTCTTCAACTGACCTCCGGTTCAGCATGGCTTTGTGTGATGAGGAGAAGAAATTCAGGCAGCAGCGAAAAGATAATATCATGCACAGTATGAAGTCATTCCTAGGAGAGGAAAACAGCAAGAACTTGACCACTTCCCGTGACGTAAGTTTGGAGAATCCACATAAAAATAACTATCCCTTGCGGAGTCCTGCATTTGTGTCTCAGGAGAAGGAGTGAGACACGTTAGGTAGAATGGTTCAATGTAATGAGAGATGACAAAAGCAAAACAGTTGTTTTTCCTCTGTGCTTAGGATCGGGAGTGATTTTTTTCATGCCCTAAATTTATAGTTAAAAGTTTAAGGAGACACAATCCTGTGCTGCAATGAAGCTGCACTTAAATAAAATTTGTCCACTGTATGCAAAAGGATAGGACTGCAGAAATGCTATTATAGGATAGAAATTACAGAATCATAGAATCATAGAATTGCTCAGGTTGGAAAAGACCTTCAAGATCACCAAGTCCAACCGCAACCTAACCATACTACCTTAATTCTTATCAACCCACTGCTAAATCATGTCCCTGAGCACGACATGCAAATGGTTTTTAAACACATTCAGGGATGGTGATTCAACCACCTCCCTGGGGAGCCTGTTCCAGTGCTTAACAACCCTTTC
Source organism: Aquila spilogaster (assembly GCA_024606505.1). Classification (NCBI taxonomy): domain Eukaryota; kingdom Metazoa; phylum Chordata; class Aves; order Accipitriformes; family Accipitridae; genus Aquila; species Aquila spilogaster. The sequence goes on from JANHGO010000020.1 coordinate 15,514,983, forward strand.
TGTAAAGAAGTTTTTCCTTATATCCAACCTAAACCTCCCCTGGTGCAACTTGAAGCCATGTCCCCTTGTTCTGTCACCCGCCTCCAGTGAGAAGAGACCAACCCCGCTCTCACTGCAATCACCTTCCAGGTATTTGAAGAGAGGAATAAGGTCTCCCCTGAGCTTTCTTTTCCCCAAACCAAACAGCCCCTGTTCCTTCAGTTGCTCCTCATAGGAACTGAAATACATGAATGAATTATTGAACAGTGTTTTTGTTTGTTTGTTTGTTTTTTTATCCTAATTGTGCTTACGGAGAAGATACTCTCAAATGCCTCCACGGGCTGAGCCTCTGAGCTTAGCCAGGTTTTACCACCTGTAAAACTGCTGGAGATTGTTAGTCTAGATAGTTAGTTACAGTTATTTGCCAAGTAATTAACATTTCAATCCACCTGCTTCATTAGTTGTCTGTAGCTATAAAAAAACATTGTCATCCTATAACTCACATTATGAACAAGGATAACTGCGTAAAAAAAAATGAAACAAAACCCCAAATCAGCCTTTGCCTATAAAGGTAGAAAAATTCAGATTTTTTTAATGCAATAGTTTTACAGCACTGACAAATCAAGGAGAATTGTAGGCTGTTTTTCTTCTCTAGGATGAGTTGGTGTCCACATGCGAGCATGGCCTTGGCTGTGCTGTTGATAACTGCAGCCTGTGGCACTCACGTGTCTTTTCCCTTGGTGCTATCAGTGTAAATGTGTCTGAGGTTTCTGCTCTATCTGCACGTGGGCTATTGAAGGACAGTTGGATCTTGTGGGGTTTGTGTTTGTATTTTACGTCTAATTAACTCTTAGGCCACTGCCACTGTCATGTTATAGTAGTTGACAGTAGTTGAGGTGAACTTAAGCCTTAGGCAACAATATAAAGAAAATGTATGGCATCCATCCACCAAGTGAATCAACTGCTATGATCAGTTCCCGATGAGGATTTGATCTTAAAAGTCAGGAATGGGGGACAATCCCATGCAGAATAGGTTTTCCTTCGCAGGCGTGCTAATACTTTGCTTTGTGTCCTATCACTTTTCTTGCTTTTAGGTCTTTCATCTGTAAAGAACTAACAAATTGCAAATATGTTATTATGTATCACTCTTTTCTGAGTGAGCAAAAAAGAAAATGAGATGGTAGCTGGACTTGTTAATTTTTACCCATAACAATTTTATAAGTTTATACATATATATATATACATACATGCAAACTCATATAAATATAACAGACATTCTTTAGAAGGGATAGATCCAAGATCTAGATGTATCACATCAGTATCACAGATTCAAGATGTATCCCATTTAATATCAGATGGTGGAGAAATCCTTAGCTTCTCATGCACTTTGGCTTGTGTCCCAGGCAATACTTTTTGAGCATGATCATACTGCAGCTTGTGACAGCTTCAACTGCAGTCATTGATATGCTGTATTTTCATACAAAAAATTTGTAGGTTAGCTGTAAAAAAAAGAAAAAGAAAAGAAGAAAGTTGATTCAGTTAGAGTGTAGATTAAATGATGGTGAGACTCTGGCACTGGTTGCCCAGAGAGGTGGTGGATGCCTCATCCTTGGAGATATTCAAGGCCAGGCTGGATGGGGCTCTGAGCACCTGATCAAACTGTAAGTGTCCCTGTTCATCGCAGGGGAATTGCACTGTATGACCTTAAAAGGTCCCTTCCAACTCAAACGATTGTATGATCCTCTGAAATGCACATGCTGATAGTAAGATGGGATCCCAATCCTATATTTTACCAACAATAATAATTCCAGCCACTTTTTCTCTGCTCATCTCTTCCCCATGTTTATTTTCTTCTGCTCCTAATCCTATCAAAGCTATGAATATTAAATATACCACATACTGGCCTCTGGAAATTTTCACACTTTGTAAGCCAGAGGTGAAAATCTCTAGTTAAATATTTTTTTTCAAATTTCATAATGATAGAAGTCATACAGATGCAAGGATGGAGGAAGAGTTGGAACGAAGGATGTCAATGAAGCAAAGGAAAATAGATTTCAGAAAAAATCCAGTAGTTTTGAGAAACAAAAGTATTCAGATCCAACATCACTGTTACTGAATTCTTTAAGGATTATCCACTATTACAGACTGTTGCCAGATCATCTGTTCATAAAGACTGTCTACCAGTGTTGCATTTCCTTATCATGGTGCATGTCAAGAATAGTTTCCACAGAACTTGCCGTGATGAGGTGAGCAGTCAGCAGAACTGCCATGGATTTCATCACTGTGTTGCAGCACACACAGACGGGGAGCAGGGCATTGGCCAAATGACAAAGGCTTTTCCATAAGCCTGTTGGCACATCATGAGAGGGATATGGAACATGATGACATACACAAGGTTAAAAGAACACATTGCCTTCAAACAAAGCTGATTTCTGCTCATTTTCAGGCTGGATTTGGCTGCTGTGGTTCTCCTTAAATCCCTTTTCAAGACAGAAGCACCTTCAGCAGAAAACCTGACTCAATGCTGTTCAAGTCCTCTATGCACACTTCATAGGGTGCGTGTGTATATACAGGTGTAAAGTGCTGTGTTTGGATATTCACTGGTCTGTGTACCTGCCTAGGTATCTACAGTATCCACCAAAAGACTAATGAAAGTCATCCTGCTATATTTTTCTGGTTGCTACCTAGTAACACTTTGAAAATCCCCTATTCATCAGCCAAGCAGGAATACTGATTTGCCATCAAGTTATTCCCAGGCGTGTAAAGCATTGTTTTAAGTCTCCAACCCAGAACCAAACAAACTTTCAGTTCCTTCTTAGTTAATATTTACCTGTGCAAATAAGTCAGTGATTATTTCCCAGGGTGCCTTGTTGTAATAGTTTCCTGTTCTTATTTTCTCTTCCTGACAATGAATTACAAAATCCTGAGGCGGCAAGACAATAAAATATCTATCAAACTGTAGCTCATTTTCACCTGGATTTCTGCTTAAGGATAGTCATGATGGGATCTGTATTTGTATGCAAAACAATTTGTCTCTGGTTAATGGCTTGATTTGTTTTGGAATACACTGAATAAGATCATCTAAAGAACCTGAAGGTAAACAGGTCCATGGACCCAATGAGATACATCCACAGGTTCTGAGGGAACTGGTGAATGAAATTGCCAAGCCACTATCCATCATATTTGAAAGGTCGTGGCAGTGTGGTGAAGTTCCCTCTGATTGGAAAAGGGGAAACATAACCCCCATTTTCAAGAAGAGAAAGAAAGAAGATCCAGGGAACTACAGGTCAGTCAGTCTCACCTCCATGCCTGGCGAGATCATGGAGCAGATCCTCCTGAAGGCCCTACTAAGGAACATGGAAAATAAAGTTGAGGTGATCGGCTGTAACCAACATGGCTTCACCAAGGGTAAGTCATGCCTGACAAATTTGGTGGCCTTTTATTTCCAGGCTGCCTGGATAGGCTGTGGGGCCTCCTTCTCTGGAGATACTCAGGACCCATCTGGATGGTTTCCTGTGCAACCAACTGTAGGGAGTCTGCAGGAGGCTGGACTCAATGACCTGTAGAGATCCCTTCCAACTCCTACCATTCTGTGATTCTGTGGTTAGCAAAGAAGTCACTGTGCTCCTCAAAGTGTTGTTCATTATTTTTGTTGAGGATAGAACAAGAGATCGGTGCGGTTAGATCCATGGTGAGTTTGGGGCCATGCCCTGTGTCTTGTGAGACAAGAGCTGCTGCTGTACCACTGAGTGGAGCCCCAGATCTTTCCCCTCTTTTGGGCTGCGTAGGGGGGGGAACTGGTGCTATTCCAACAGCTACTCATGCCATATGTAGCCCCACTTGAAGTAGTTCAGCGCTGTGAAAATAAAATCTATCCAGAGGTTCAACTTTTTCACTCTCTTTCCTTTGTAAGCTCTGCCAGATCCTGTGTTGGCAGCAATGCATCCATTTTCCTCCTTTTCCTCTTAAATGAAACAATTCAGCCATACTATGTAGCTCCAAAGTCCATCCCGTTGACCTTTCCACAAGTGTTCTACTCTCCACTGTATGTTGTCATCTAAATCATTGTAATAGGAAAAACAAGGCAGGCCCTGTAATACGGGTGGGGGTGGGTGTGTAGAGTGAAACACCATCAGTCAAGCCTCTCTAAGGACTCTTTATCCTGGTAGGTGAAGCATTTAAATTTAAATGTCACTTTTGCAAGTACTTTGAAGAAATTTGTTTATCTGCTACACTGCTTGGCATTCACAATAAATGGTGTAAATAAATACAGAACATGCACTATGTTGTATGAGAGGCTAATTTTCCTGTGCTTGAAAGTCTCGTAGTGAAGACGGAAAGTGCTCTTCTGAAGTAATTTATGCTTAGGAGAAAAACGTAGAAGGCACAAAAAGCAACAGAGTTTTCCACTTATTGCTTACCAGTAAGAAGGTCAAGCAAATTACAAAGGCAGCTTGAGGGGACTTTAGACATAAGCCAAAAAGTATGCTATAAAGAATGGAAGAATATAAAAGCTTTAACTGTATTAATATATGCATCAAAGAGACTCTTTTTTTAAGCTAAATAATTCAACTGTATTTTTCAGCTGCATGGGAAGAATGAATATATTCTTCTGTTTGCAGAATTTCTAGTTAAATCAGCACCTTGCTGGCAAAGCACCTACTTACATCTGTGTTGGCTTTTACCGTAGTCACAAGAAGATTGCCTACCATGCTAACGGCTTTTGAGTCTCTTGCTGTCCCATTGCTAAGTAGAGAGAAAAAGATGGGGAAAAGGAAGAAAAAAAAAAATGCATGTCATGTGGGCAGAGAAAAAGGGGATTGTAAAGAAACTATAGTCATTGTATGAATTATCTGAAAAGCAAGAAGACAGTGAAGCAGTATTTGACTTCACTGCTCTGTTGTCTTACTGTTATACCATGAGGACAGCTTAATTAAGGCTCTTATAGCACTCCAGATGGAGCACAGCTTTAAAGCAGGTGTACATAGTGTGAAACCTCCAGGGCTCCTTTTCTTTCAAGAGACAGAAGGTGGTCCACTGGGTTCTGTATAGGATGAAATTTTGGGGTTTTGCTCAGAAGCACATTTAAATATGGGGAACCCTCCGTTTATTCATTTATTTCAGTGTGAGACAGCAATCAGGAAGACTGCTATGAATTTGGACAAAAACAGCTTAATAAAGTTATTAAAAAATTGCTTCAGCCTAAGTTCCTTTCCCTTGGTAAAATAATGGGGTGGGTTTACAGGATGTTTTCTCTGCTGCTAATTGGGGTTAAACTTGTTGCATCCTTCATCTGTGCACAGAAAAGCTTGAATACAAGCAGCTGTGGAAGAATCAGAACTGTGAAAACAGAAACACACCATCATGGTGTGTGTTCGAATGTTTCTACAACGGCCTGTGAACCCCTGGTGGCTTGTGGAGCGAATGCGAAGCAGATGGAGGTGTCTTTCCCATGGGACCCCATGATGACATTTGGATGAAAATCACATTTGTTAGTTCCTTATTGTGGAGTATTTGTGTGATTCTCGTGGCATTATATGAGTCACTGCAAATGAAAGAATTCTCCACAATTACGGCAGGTGGAAGGTATGCCATAAAATTATTTTAGCTTTGAAAAAACCTGCATCCAAGCTGTCTCAGGATCCAAGCCATCAAGTTTCTCATCAAACAGGTTCACCTCCACATTCTAAAAAGAAGCACACTTTCCTTATTAATTAAGGTACCTGTGCCTTTAGACCACTTTCCTCCATTGAAGGATGCAGCGGCAGGAGTTGCAGCACTGTCAGTGGTGCTAATTAAGTAAATAACAGTTTTGCATCCTTGAAAGAGCAACAGAAATGGAAGGAGTTAACTGCTGCTACTTTTTACAGCAGGGATTTGTGCCGCAGAGCTCTAGAAATGACTTGTTGACATACGAGCTGCCTCTGTTTGCGAGTTTTACGATGCCACCCAGGATTAACTGATTTTGCCATTAAAGGAAGATAAAATGATAAAAGTGAAAAGCAGTCCATAAATTGCAGTAAAAAGAGGTGCCAACATTGCATTTTGTTATGAATAGGACTTTGACATTTTAATGTTCCTCTTTATTTGCAGTTTGGCTCTAGCTGTGGGCAACGATATTAATTGCCAGGAGGTAGTGAGAGAACAGCTCAACTAATAACTACATGAGTCTATAGAACAGTGGGTTGGTTTGGATGAGCATGAAGATATGCCTTCACATCAGACTTTCTTAACCAGGTATTGAAGAAACATCAAAATAAGCAACAGAAACCTCTAAGTGCCTGGAGAAGACCTACACGTTTTTTAAGGGTAGGTTGGAAAGTACAGGCAATGAAGGCCAAGCATAAAAAAAAAGGGATTAGGCAGTACTCACCAGTGAAATTCTAGTTTACATGTTCCCCCTCCCCATGCAGTCATTATTCTCCTCAGAGGTCTTCCTGAGCATCCACCACACCTGAGAGTAGGCCAGGATGTCATAGCAGCAGGCCACTGTTTACATACATAGTTCGCAGTGGTAGCAATGCTTTTTGGGGTATTTCTCTTTCAGAACGCACTCAGCTCATTGTATGTCCAGAGAGCGCAGCCATTAAGAAAGAAAGAAATCAGAAACCAGTACATGTCTGACTATTGATAATTTATTCTCATTATAACCTGAATTATCTAGGACAGCAATACCAGCATGGTAAGATCAAAACACTGGGGAATAAAATGAAAAGATTTGATATTTTTCCTCCTATTTTTTTTCTTTAAGAAATGAAAAGGTGTCCCTGTCCCCTCTGCAAACATGCACAGGGATTATTTCAAGTTCTCAGTGAGAATACCTCTATAACTGTCTTATTCATTTTGTTGCAGTTCAGTCATAATTGAAGTGACCAAATTTGTTCCTTGCCCCACTGTATAAAGTAAAATTGTTGAGAATGGATTATGTTTGGTGTTGAACTTTGAGGCATGGAATGCAAACTAGTTTTCATCGACACAGACATGTTTGAAGAGAACACTGTCCACCTTGATTAATTTAATTTTTTAATTGTTGAATATTGATGAATATATATTGCTATATTCTTGAACAGTGCAGGGTGTTTATATAATTATAAAATACTTATAAGGAACTAATATCAGGGTGTGTTCAGCAGTGTTGTCCTAGAGAACCACTTCTGTTTCCTCCCCTGTTAGGGGACATGACATTGCTCATTTTCCATACAGTATCTTAAGGATCTGTATTCTCATTGTCTTGCTGATAAATGCAAAAGTTGGTAGGTTTGCTGGTATTTTTCTGTCTGTCCACCCACCTACTCACAAAGCTTCTGCTGCTGTAGTATCTTTTTTTCTGAGTATTTGGTTTATCCTCCTTTAGTTCCTATGTGGTGAAGCACTAAAACTGGAATTATTCAATCAAATCTTCTCTTTTGTTTTTATTTTTTTTCCATACGAGTTGTTTGGGGGTTGGAAAATTGGAAAGAAATATAAGTCAAAGCCCTGAGCCTAATTTAAACTGAAATTTTATTCCGCTAATGTATACTGTTATACTTCAGGGTAAAAGAAAATGACTCAAATGAGAGTTTAATAAATTAGTGCTCTGATCCAATCTCACACAGCTGAGAGATGACAGAATATCCCAAGGCATCAAGCTGGATGTGTTTACTTTTTCAGCATTGGCATTTGGTGGTGGCCAACCACTAGCTTGGCAAGGCTATGTTCTTGTGAAGGTGTTGTATAGACCTCTATTAAAGTACAGACCCTCGGACACTTCAGAGTGGTGATAGAACTCATTGTTGGTTCCTCCAACAGCTCTGCAAATGACCTAATTGCAATGAAAATGCTATGAATGTCCCTTCTGAATTTTAACCTCTGTTTTGGCCATAGATCAGTATTTTAATACGACCAATAAATTAGGAAAATGGATTAGCATTGAAATGGGCAATTTGTAGGCCAAGTAAGCAGTAGGTAACAAATGGAATTGTTTTTAGGAACTTTTTCTTTTATCAGTAATGTCAATTCATAACATCTTGTTTAAAATTTTTATTTCTTGAGGGGAGGGAGGCAGAGGGATTGAGATGGGAATGATGCTAATATGTCACTTCGGGGCCTATCAAGCTGGCCCTGAATTCTGGGATATTGATGGCATTGGAGTTTTTATTTGCACAGAGCCGTTCAGGCTGCTAAATTGGTCTTGCACTGCATGAAAATTGAGCCTATCCTAGATAGCACATCGATCTCTAAACTTTAAGGAGTAAAATGTGGGGGAGTGCCTTTAGTCATCAGTCTCATTGCTTTCAGTTCAAGCAAAATGGAGGAGAGAAAACTACCCACTGATTAAAACCAGCCAAAATAGCTCATCAAACCTCCGATGGCTATTGTAAGGAGAGAACAAGTTAAGGATTTGGTGGCATGTCCTTTGTTGGCTTTTTAAACAGTCCACATGCCTAGAAGTCCTGTAGGAAACTAGACTGCAGAGGTCTAACTTCTCCAATGAGAAACTACCAATAAGGAACACATCCTGCCAACAAACTGACTCCTGACAAAATCAGCTGACAATTCTATCTGTATTTAAGGATTAGAATAAGCAAGTATAGATGGGATCTAGTTTTCAAGAGAAAGGCTTAGAAATTGACAACCTTGTTAAAACCTATGGAACAAATACAAATCCTTCTGGATGCTTCTTTTAGCAGTGCTAGAAACTTTGGAATTTAGAAGGAGACAGAGCAAAACATAAATTCGGCAATAAGGAATATCTAGGAAAATGAACAAATGAACCTAAATCTAATGATCCTGCAGAAGTTTTCTCAAAGAAAGCAACTTGAGTTATTCAGATCTATTTCTTTTGATCTTTAAAATTTCCAATAGCCATAAAGTAGACTTGGTTGAATGGTTTGGGAAATGATCTGGATTGAGTAGAAATGAAATGTGGAAATTGAAGTGTGGAATAGATGAGTGGACGGTGAGGTTGGTTGAGAACTGGCTGACTAGCAGATCTCAGAAGGTTGTGATCAGTGGTACAGAGTCCAGTTGGAGGCCTGTGCTTAGCGGTGTTCCTCAGGCGTCGGTGCTGGGTCCGGTCCTGTTCAACATCTTCATCAATGACCTCGATGAGGGGACAGAGTCCACCCTCAGCAAGTTTGCTGATGATACAAAGCTGGGAGGAATGGCTGACATGCCGGAAGG